>CM031244.1:286826835-287491835 GCA_018340775.1 Taxus wallichiana var. yunnanensis
ACTATGAAAGTCAAAAGGTTATAGATGGTCCCCTCCGAGATCTTACGAAAACATTCAACCAAGCCTTGTTGATTTGTGTCCATCTCTCCTGCCCATTTAGTTTTGTGACCAAGTGCGTAACCATCCTCATTACAGGTAAAAATCACAGATTTGATAATATTGTGACCCCTTCTTGTAGTCATAGGATTCAATATTCTTCTTGATGGCCTCCTTGTCATCCAAGTCATCATCAAAATATTCTCCTTCGCAGAAAAGACCGATAAACTTAGAAATTAGTTGGGGAGTTATCCACATCCTACGTCCTACGAAGTAGAAATAGTCTTCATGTACGCACGACATTAACCACTGGTACAGTCACTTAGGTTTTCTAAAATAGGGCAACTCGTAGAGTTGCAACAACCCAACCTTCTCCATCTTCACCTTTACCTCATTATCATAGACAAGCATTCCATCTGGTGACCTTTTATCTATAATGCGAAATGGTTCTAATGCCATATCATTCTCTATGGTGCTTGTTTGATGGTTGTAGTCACTCATGAACATCTTTCTAACATGAGACACCCATTATTTTCCAAGCAATATGTCATCTGGAGTATTGCATCTCTGCATACCATTCTTCATTGAAATTGGTGGAAACATCTTGTTTCCCCTTGCCCTTTCCATTCTTTGGTGAAACATTTGCTACTTTCCTTGGTATCATTTCTCCATTGGGTTACTAAAAGCTCTTCCTTTCCCTTGATCTTGGCTCTTCTCAACTCTGCAGCTCCACTTCTTTGTGAAAATCCCTCAATCCTTTGCCCTAGTTGTGGAATTCTAACCTAGAAAACACATTTTCCACAAGACAGCGTAATCATCCATGGGATTCTTCTACACAATCTTCTCTACTTACGCCCGTGTACTCCTTTTTCCACTCCATTTTGCTAATGAAACCGGTTATGCACACAAATCTTCACAACCCTTTTTCACACAACTTTTCTTCAAGGATGCCCTAGTTCATGAGAGCTCTTCGATAACATAAATGTAAGGTAAACAATAATGCACCCCGAACTTCTACTTATAGCTTTTGATTTTTTGCGTAATAAATGTCATACCACCTACCAACATACTCTTGCAATAAAGGTAGCTTTTTCCTACTACCAACCTTCAACGCTTTTACTCCCACACCCAATCCTGTGTGAAAACTTCTACAATCTTGAGGTGCATAAAAACCCTTATTGACTGAAAATCCTTGCGCACGTGCTTTCAGTGTTGAAGGCACTTCTTCTGTCTAAATCCTAATTTTGACATCACCTACCTCATGTTGTTCCTGCACTTCTCATCCTTGTACATGGTTTTTGTTAAGCCTTCCTGACACCAAACTCCTCATGTTCACCTTTTTCATGTGTGCTCTTCAAAACTACATGCTTTTAATCCTTTGATTTGGGCCATCGAAACATAGCTTCCAATACCAGCTTCCAGTGCTTATCACATCACTTCACCCCACACAAAAATAGACGTGCGGTCCTCTACACAATTTTTTTTTGAAATTGTGAGTGGTTACTAGTGCACAACACACACACAACACTAAAAGAAAGGGAACAAACAAAGAGAGAGGGAAACACAAAGAAAGGAAATGTATTAAGGAAAATCCTAGGCTAATTGGAAATACTGCCTTATTTATAAATACAAGGAAGACTTATTTATAGTAGGGCTTCAACCTACTCCCATTGAAATGGCCTCAGTAATCAGTGTTCCATCTAGCACTTGTAACTAGCAAGCGCTTGAATCAAGTATATAGGATACAATGTATGGGCCCACCCAATGGACTTTCAATTTCCAAGGATGGCACATAAACTTAGAGTCATACAATAAAACCATCTTCCAAACCTTGAATTGTTTATTCTTGATGTGTCTACCATATCATGCATTCGGCCTGTATTTTCAGTTTTCTAACTCGAGTGAGCAATAGCCCACCTCTCATATAATTGCATTAACTTATCAATCCTCTCCTCAAGTGATTTTTCATTAGTTAATCTTGTGTGTGCTATACATAGTGATGGTAATATGAGTTCAATGGGAAACACCACTTCGACGCTAAAAACCAATTGAAAATGTGTGGCCTTGTTCAGTCTTTTATAAGTAGTCTGGTATGACCATAACACACAAAAAACTTTCTCATCATAATAATTTCTTCCCACATCAAAACTCTTGGTTAACATGTGATTCAAATTTAGTTAACGCCTTAGTAGTTCCATTAGCTTTTGGGTGATAGGGGATAGTATTGTGGTGGGCTACCATGAATTCTTCCAACAAGATTCTAACTATCTCATTCAAGAAATGAGTACCCCTATCACTCATTAAAATCAGCGGACATCCATATCTAATGATTATATTTTCCCACATAACCTAGCTACTATTTTTGTTGTCTAGTACCTTTTAGGCTCTGTATCTACTCACCTTATTAAGTAATCAATACAAGTAATGACATAGCATGAACTAGTACTTCACGCGGAAGGTGAAATCGGTCTTATAAAATCAATCGCTCACTTCAAAAATTGTTTTTTTCTAGCTATTGGTCTTAAGGGAATCTCATCTCTTCTTCTTGGTTTTCCAAGGCACTAGCCATGGTAACATGCCTTGCAAAAATCAAAACAATTATGGTCGATGTTTTCCCACCAAATCTCTCCCATAAGAATCTTGTGCATAGTTGAATTCCCTGCATAGTGTCCTCCTGTAATTTCACCATGTGCTTCCTCCATGATTGCAATGCATTCATGCTCTAACACACACCAACGAAAAACCTCATCACACCCTAGCTTGTATAAGTCTCCACTAATTAACATATAGGGTGTGAAGTGTATGGCTAACTACCTTCTTTCCATCACCTTCATTTCCTCCGGTTCCACACCCATTTTGAGAAACAAAGCAATATCTTCCAAGTCGAGGGAGCATACCAAAATCTAAACAATTGTGCATCTAGCATTGTATCTTCAATACTTTGTGCGTCCTCCCCTGAGTCAATTCTAGATAAATATTAAAGTCCCAAATTACTCTTACTCGGTTTCACAACAACCGTAAACTTGAATTCTTGAAACAACAAGACCCAATGGCATATGCACCCTTGTAAATCAGTCTCATTTACCAAGTAATTCAATGTCATATGGTCCATGTAGAAGACAAAAGGTGTTGCCAAGTAGATACTTTGTGAATTTTTGTAGTGTGTAGATCATGGAAAATGCTTCACGCTTAGTAGTAGTATAGTTCTGCTCTGCTGGTGTCAACTTCCTACTAGCAAAACACAAGGGGTGGTCAATAATTCCTTCTCTAGGTTGTGCTAATATTACCCCAATCACCATCCCCGAAGCATCAAAATGTACATGGAATGGCTTATTCCAAAAAGAAAAGTGTAATATGGGTGCAATCATAAGATTATTCTTCAATGTATCAAACACCATCTGTTGCGCCTCTCCCTAGTGAAATGTAATTTAATGTTTTAGTAGCTTTTCCAATGACGCGGTGATATTGGCATAGCCCTAGTAAATTTCCAGTGATACCTCGTAATCCCAAGGAATCCACGTACTACGCTTTGGCTGGTAATTTCCCCTAATCCTACAATAATGAAAACTTTGGCAGATCCACCAACAAAACTTCCTTACATATGATATGCCTCAAAAGGGTTCCAAATGGAGTAGAAAAAACACATTTCTTAATGTTGATGGATATCCTCAACTACCGATATCTTTTAAACATCAGCCTTAGATTGTCACAATGATCCCTTATTAATCCATATACCATCCAATCATCAAGGTAGACTTAAAGAAACTTATGGATGAAGTCTTGAAATGCATGCACCACAATGCACGAAAACATAGAAAGTGCATTCTTCAATCTAGAAGGCATGAGTGTGTAGGAAAATATTCCCTATTCCCTAGAAAAATTTGTCTTTTCTTGGTATTCCTTTGTAATTATAATCTAATGATATCCTAAGAATCCATCTGTGAAAGAATAGATCTCGTTCCTAGCTACTCTTTCTAGGATCTCCTTGGTGAAAGTGGTTGGAAAGGGATCAATGACACATACCGTATTCAAATCCCTATAAACAACACATATCCCTATCTTCCCATCCTTGTTAATGCTGATGACCATTGGACTTATCTATTTTGATTCCTCAACACCTCAATGATGCATAATGCGATCATATTTTCAATATCCTCCTTGGCTATGATGTGAAGATTCGATTCATTCGATAAGGTCTCTTCCAAATTGGGTGCGCTCCTTCCTTTAACTTGATTTTCATTTCCTCTAGGGATTGGTGACCTCATTTAAGCTGATGGTACATGCGCAAAAATAATTCATAAAACTCACGTAATAAATCGATGATCTTTGAAACCTCCATTTCTATCTAGTAATCTCCAATAGCATCCTCCTTAGGTTCACCTTCAAAGCAATGTTATCCTTCTTGGTTTTCAAGGGTTCATGGTAGGCACATGATTGTTCATCAACACTATCCATAACTTCACATGTACCTATAGTATGGTTAACATCCAAATTTTCCACTTCTTCACCATCGATCACGTAGACCAATTTTCCTTTCTCTTTTCCATACATGCATGCTCAAGATGTATCTCATCTAATTCTTCCTCATCAAAGTGCGCTTCTAAGCTAGGTTCACCCAATAATTCTAGTATTCTATCCTCTTTCATGGCACTATCTCCCATCATTAGGTGCTTAAAAACATGCAACACCTCATCCACCGATGACTTGGTACTCTAATATTTGAAATATTGAAGGAGGTTAGCCATCAACTCTTGTCAGTTTCTTGTCTGACGGCACATCTCTGAGTGAATGTACCATGTGTGCACACAACCTTGTAAGGTGGAGTACAAATTATGCACCCATAAATAAGGTGGTAAGGATTCTGCACCTTCCATCTAGGCCTTCTCACATGCTTTGATTTGAAATGAGGTGGGTTCCTTCCCATGATTATCTTGTATGATAGTAGGGTAATTGCTCCAGGAAAACCTAATAGAGAATGTGATTCTCACTTCATGCCACTCTAGAAGGCTATTGTGATGGGTCACCCACCAACGTGTTGCAGTCCCAAGAAAGGAATAGCTAAGGATCCTTCTCCTTCCGATTTCACTTCTCCACTAGGTCTCCATTTCTCGTAGGAAAACATCGTGGTTGGATCCTCTAGAATAACTATGAAACTTCTTTCCTCCTAGGCACTTGACTGAGCATGCATTTGTTACTCTCACCATAGAGCCTCTTAACTTCCTTCTGACAAACTCATATGTCACATGTACCCAATTATCACAAGCCACACTGGTTATATCACTTATAGAGTCTTCCCATTGAATAATGTCCTCCTTTTTTGGTTGCATAACTTTAGGGTCCTAGATAGTACGTACGTAAATTCTATCTAGGTCTTCCTCTCCTAAAGGCTCAATATAGGGTGATGACTTCCCATATGTCAAAGTAATGATAACTCATTCCTCCTTGTTCTCAAAAATTCTATAACCCTTATTAAAACATAATTCATAATTGTTCTTATAGCACCAGGGGTACCCAAGTAATATTGGAAAGTTGTCTTCCTTAGCAAGTGCTAAGACTTCAAAGTCTCTAGTGAATTTCACCCCTTGGATAGTGATAGCAGCATCCTTTAAAACACCAATGGGAATTTCCTTTATCTTATTGTCCATATACAACACATTTGAAGATGGTTGTAATGGGGGCCTTCCCATTTGGTTCTAGGCATCCAGGGTGAGAACATTGACTTCGCACCCATGTCAATCAGAATATTGCTTAGGATCCATCCATCAACAACTACATTCAAGGTAATCTCCTTATCATAGTCGAGGTTATGGGGAGGAAGGTTAGCATGCAAAACCTACCTCTCGCACTCTACTCCAATGCTTGGTATCTTATCCCTCAACCATTATCATAACAGAGGAATGATATTCTCTTGGCACAACATCTTACATACCTCTTTGACATCATCTATATATGACTGAGGGACCTCAGCACTTTTTTCTACCCCAACTTCCTAGATTTTCCTTTAGACATTGAATTTCCCGTAAAACTCCTAATTACATCCATGGTTTCTTGATAGACGTCCTTCTAATGGATAGGGTCTGGATACTTCCCATACACCACCTCTTCTCTTTTAATCAACAGTTTCTACTTTGGTATCTCCCGGCATGCATAGACTCATCTCGCATCATCACCATTATAGGTTCTAATTTTTACTCGCACACTACCCTTGGAATCCATTGCAAGTCGGCCTTCTTAATACTTACCATCCTAACACCTTGTCTTTTTGGTGTTTCTGGATAATATGTTCAAATAGCTTTGAGCACTCCTCATAGTTTTTTTTCTTTCCACACCAAGAGCACTATAATAGGTCAGGACATTCACACTTAAAGTGATCCATAGACCCACAATTGTAACAAGTTCCATGTATTAACTCACTTATTCCACATTAGCGGTTACCATGACCTCTAAATCCTCCACAAAATCCTCTTCCAGATCTTATCCATATGTAGGTCCCTCATATTGATGACCATCATCCTTAGAATTGTTTACAATGTTGTTCTGGTGCACACCAATATCAATGGCATCATATATCTGGTTAATCAATCTACAATCCTTGGTGTCATGAGTAGTAGAGGTGAAATTATTGCCATAGAAAGAAACATTCTTATGGATCACGTGTTGCAATATCGACACCTACTTACATCATGATCTCTGTGGAAAATATCACAGTCTACTATCATGGCACGTACTGATCTCTAAGGAAAAATTTCCTTCATATTCCCTCTACCTCACAATCTATGCACCATAGTCCACTTTGTGAGTCTCATGGGACAAGTTTGCAGATATCTTCTCTAGTTGTTTTGCCATTGCAAGTAATATGAGCTTCAATAAAATGAATAACACCGCTTCCATGCTTCTTATAGCCTCGGTGCATGTGGAAGCCTCCAAATCCTCACATGGGTCTATGAAAGCCTTATGCAAAATTTCTCTCCTGAAAGGCATTATTAATCCTCCAACAAACCATTGAGCATGATAAGAATGATGAATATCATAAGAAAATTTTGACAAGAGATTTTTAAAATGTGCATCATACTCTCACACACTCTCTACCATACCTTGTTGAATCTCCTTCAGCATGTTAATGCTCTTCTATTCAAACTCAGGAATATGGAATTTGGATAAGAAGGAATTACACAGTGTGGTTTAATCTACTACTATCTGGTGGGGATCATATTTCCAGTACCAAATATGTGTGCAACTTGGCAACATTGATACAAACTAACTTTCCTTCCATTCTGGGGTAGTGACCCCTTTACGCGTCATAGCAGCTCACATTTGTGTACATGCTTTGCAGCATCCTCAACACCTTTTAATCTAGTAGATGTAAAGACATTTGAAAAAATACTTGCTTGAGGTGTTTAAAGCCCTTTTCTCGCCGATCCAAAACCTTGATTTCCTCTCGAATTTTCCTCTACCAATAGATCCACTATATCCACCAACACCTATCCCTCCTGATCCACCAAATCCTCTAGATGCGCTAGGTCCACTGTGTCCATTAGTTCATATTCTACAAGATCCACCTCCCGTAGCTAGTAAAGGTTCTACGAATTGGTTACGCCTTGTGTCCCCATTGTCACGCGGAACTCCACGCCAAATAGTCTGTGATATTTCACCACTACCAAATGTGTTTCCTGTGCCACTTCTAGATGTGATACCCAAGCTTTTGTACCTGACCTCTACCACAATTTCACTCTAGATAATATATCTCCAAATACAGGAAATAATTATGTAACCATAGATGTGCCAAATGAAAAGTTATACCTCCTAGGCACCGATCGGTCACTTCACCAATACCAACTAGCTTAGAAATAATTACCTCTAGATTTGGAAAACTAAGCATCGGGGTTGGTCACTATGTAGATTCAAATGCGTGTTGATGAATCTCCTTGCTCCAAGTGACAAGATCTCATCAAAATCTAAAGGGGTATCTCTCCCACACTTTTTAAGATGGGGTAGCAAAGACTACTCAGTTCCACATTCTCTACGCGAACCATAATTTCTTCCTACAATGTCTACCTTCTTAAATCCATCACTCCTGTAACTTCACATTCTCTATCTAACTCCCTCTCACGAGCTTAATTATACTTGAGTCATCTTTCTTCCCACTCCTTTTCAGCTATAAGGTCCTCCATCTTCCTCCACCCTAGCTTCCTCACCCAATGCTCAAAAAAATCTTAGTTGACCATAGGAAATGCCTTCAAACTTAGTGTAATTGTCAAGATATTTATAGCTAAAGGGATAACATGCAAGAATTATCCTCTTGGATCCCTAAATAACTCAAAATCAACAATATCTGGATAGGAATACATAGAAATTACATACTCTAAGGTGTAAATTTCCAACACTCTACTCCACTAATGATCAATAGCACATTCCAAAGTCGATCACCATCATCATGCAGCCTATGATACTCCTCTTAGGTCCATATGCAAGGTCTATAATACCATCTTGATCTAGATGTATACGCCGAAAGCCATTCATACAACTCCACTAGAAAATAAAAAAATAAGGTCTCATACAACTCATGATACACATGTTCTTCTAACCATTTACATGCATCAAATTTAATTCCAATACTAAATATCTAAGAAAAATCATCCTTCGTGATTTTAATCCATGCTTCGACATTGTCCAAGGTCAAGTGCTCTGTCATCATGCACCATTCTCACAACATCTCAAAAAGAGGTCCCAATAATGGAACCAATATGTAGTCATTTATTTACCCTTAATACCTTTACTAACCCCAAACACATTGGCCTATCACCCAGCGGGCGCTGGGTGCTCACCCGAGGCACGTGTGTGTGCCAAAATCCTCCTTTACGTGAGCTTTATGAGAAGGTTTACCATTAATGGAGGATGATTTGTAGAAGCAGAAGTGCATTTACTTATTTAAAGATGTAGAAGATGTAACTAACAAATCTAACATTAATGCATCACAAAAGATAAATTACATTGTAAGAATCATAATAAAATGGATGTGAGCCATGATAAATCCTATAGCATGAGGGTTTACACCCATAAATAAGATATACTTGAATGAGCCCATATATATATATATATATATATATATATATATATATATATATATAAAACATAGTTCTAGTAGCCACATTACAGTCAAAAGGGTCATCTCAAACCATAGATATTAAATGACAAAGACTCAAATCCTATCAGATATCTGATATGAGACCCTAACTACACACTTCTCATTTTATCCCTTGTTACAGATTCAAGTGTCATACATAGGCTTATGGAATCCTTTACAACCCTTAGCACTAAGTGTTGTAAACCCTAAAGCATTACTACAAAACTTTGTACTCTCTTTCTCTTTGTCTAAATTTTCTATGCATTCTCTTTGTCTCTCGTCTATCTCTCTATGTGCCTCTATAGTCCCTCTTGTCTCTCTATATCTAGCTCAAGAATCTCTTTTTATAGGATTACCACCCATTGACATGCCTTCTCTCCTAAATAGATCATGTGCCAAGTGTCGATGTGGTCCTCTATTGGTGAATTATTATCCCTTGGAAAACCCTCTAATCTCTGTGATGGTGTCTTCTTGGAATATTCCCTGTGGAGAATATCCTTTTCTTAACCTCCAAGGTTACAGGATGGTACCTTATCCATTCATTACACCTAATCAGGTCCTCACATTTTTCCTCAAATGCCTCTAGAATTCCAAATATGGCTAAGTCCTTTAAACTCATGTTTTGCCTTTTGAGCACTCTCTCGACTTCTCTTAAACCCTTCTTAAACCCCTTTGTCATGCATGTTTTCCCCTAGGTTCCCTTCTTCTCACTGGTCTTGTGTGTGCGCCGTTTGGTACTTAGTTGATATTACAGGGTGCAACACAAGATATCACTGCAGGATGAGTGAACTCATATGTAAGAGGTTGGACTAGTTGGGATCGGTGGTATAGGTAGATCCGACAAGATCATAGTCTTATGGTCACTCTCATCAATAGATGGGATGCGCAGTGCAAACACGTTCCATCTACCCACCGGCAAGATGAAGATCAAGTCGGAGGATGTATACCGGATTCTATGGTTACCAATTATTAGTGAGCCCATTTATTTAATGTCGAAGATGAGGCTTTTGAGGAAATGATTACAGTATTTAGGGATATGACGAGTGACCTGACTGAGCACAGTCCCAATCTTGTATATGGGGCTCTGTATGTGGAGCACCCACATGAGAATTGGTTAGCAAGATCGATGATGGTAATAATGGATTTCCCAAGGGACTGATGGTAGTTCTACGAGACATGATGGAGGATTGGGTTTTTTTATATGGGTGCCTACATATCTAGTGCAACTATATAGGGATATTTGGGCCTATAAGAGGATGTGAAGGTACGACATCATTATACATTCCTACTTTGCACTGCTAGGCATATGACCACATAGTGATTGTGTACCCACAGGGACCGTCGATAGTAGATTAGAATCATCATGGTTAGAGAGATGGATATAGGAGATGGGTTGTAGTAGGTGGTCATCCATGAGTGGAGGAGGTAACGCACAATGTGGATTATTACGAGATGACACCTTGAGGGTTTGTATGGCATGGAAATAGTATGGAAGCCCTATATTAGTTTTCCTACATTTAGAGGGATGGCTTAGGAGTTATAGGGGCTACATCTATTGAGGTGGATATGTGGCGGACATGTGAGAGAGCATGAGATGATTCCAGGGACAAAGTCTCGATGCCATTTTGGACTATAGTAGGATGTGCCACCACCATTCCCATAGTACCTCAAATATGATGTGGATATACCTTTATCTACACCTCGTCCTACAAACCCAACATGAAACAAGAAGGTACCAGTTGATATGAGGTTTGATGACATAGGGAACATTGTAGCATATAGAGAATGGTGAGAAGCGAGAGTTACAGGTGTAGCACCGACATAACTAGGTCACCCGATTTAGCCTCGAGTTATGGTTGATAGGTATGTATTACGAGAGACCGGTGACTACTATAGGTATTTAGTTACTTTGACAAGGTAGGTGACTATGTTACGGGGTTAGTGGCAACCACTCCTACAAAGGCTCTGTAGGGATGGATCCTAGGTAGTGACACTACAGGCATAGGTCACTAGTTTATAGGGTCAACTAATAGTCACTCGTGCATAGGTTACAACCCTATAGGCCCAAGTATATGCATAAGTACTAGCACATGCACTAGGATAGTTTCCCATAGTGTGAGTAGGAGGATAGAGGCCTCTATAGTTGGGGCAGAGTTCACAGGGTTAAAGCTAGGATGATGGCGCCACCCTAGAATGTATTTATGGATAGGTTCATGGATGCCCTAAATGAGGCTTTTTATTACCAAGATCATATTACCACGGTAGGTATTGATGTTCTATCATACACTGAGTACAAGTCTTAGAAGGCAGCCAATAAGAGGACCAGATCCAAGACTCACAACTTAGGTAACACATGGGTTCATCATCCCCAGAAACATGGTTAGGGTGAGGTTACCATCTCTCATAGACCGGGCCCAGCTAAGGGGCAAGGAGGAGGAGATGATGAGAAGATAGGGACTAGTAAAGGGTGGAGAGATGTTGGCAGGGTGGTTGACAGGGTGAGAGGAGGAGACAAGTGAGAGTGGAGAGGAGGGCCTTAGGTGGGGATGAGATATTTATGATATTGTATTATGATTTTGATTTTGATATATATACTGGCCTGCGTGCCAAAGATTATGAGATTTTATATGATAATTTTTGAGACACTTTGATGATTTCTCCGTGTACATATGTAATTATACAAATACATCCCCTTTTATATAGTTGATGATGATTATTGGACTGATGATGTATTGGTTTTCATGTTCATTGTTTTTACTTATTATGGAAACTGGGTGATTCAGACATGGTTGAGCCTAGGTCATGTAGGCATGGTTGAGTTAGGTATGGGCATGGTTGAGTAAATTATAGGCATGATAGAGTCATGTGTAGGCATGGTTGAGTTAGGTATAGGCATGATCGAGTAAGGTATAGGCATGATTTGAGTCGAAAATTTCTAGGTTACTGGTTTTAATGAAATGATGTGTTAGATGTATGTTATGTTTAAATTTCCAAGTAATTGATATCATGGAAATGTTAAATGATGTAGGTGTGATATGGTTGAGGTTATAAAATGGTAGGTATGATGAAACAATGTATGTTTTTGTGATATATTAATTTCCAAGTTATTGTGTAAATGGAAACTAACTGGGTTTGAATGTGAATGTAAAGGGGGAAAATTGGTTAGGGGTAAAAGTGGCCAAGCTAACCTCCAAGGGCCCCATGCCCTAGGAGTGTTTCCTACATAGCCCCAACAAAAAGGGGCCTCATGCCAATGTCTTTCTTGCATAAGCTAGGGAATAATATGATGAGGTAGATGAATGGGTCGGTAGGTTTTAGGCATGATTGAGTCTAGGTCATTGAGGCATGGTTGAGTGTAGGTTGTTTTAGGCATGGTTTAGTTTAGGTTGAATAGGCATGGTTGAAGGAGAAGTAATCCCAAAATGTAGGTTTCAAAGGTCTAGTCCTATGTAGAATAACCAATAAGTAAGAAAAGATACGAATGAAAATAGAGGTGGGATGCTTTAGAAGTAGAAAATACCATAATGAGCATACCGAGGATGGGTTGATGAACTTAAACCCGTAAAATCAGTGCCAAGGGTGAAAGAAGTTACATGATCATGAAATTTCACATTTTCTGCATGTCCCTTGAGTAGGTAGAAGATAAGAAAGAGAGGAAGATGAGGTGAAATTAATTGTTTAGTGTAACCTTTTTGTGAGATAACATGCCTCTTCTGCAAAATACCCAAAACTGAAATAGGATTGTCTAAGACAAAAAATTTGTACTTCTATTGATTTTTTGTATTTTCTTTTTCTTTTTCTTGATAGATTGATCAATGTGGGAAGTCTATGTGGGATAAATAGAATGAATCCTTGAGGTATTCATGAAGTTGATCGATGCAGGAAGCTTCAGAATATTTTATTTTTATTTTACAGAAATATTCTTCCCTTTGGATAGACTACATACAATATGGATAGCTTTGTATAGTTGTCCTTTGAGGGACCTGTCTATTTTTAGTAGGAAGATAGAAAGATAGGTATCATTTTTTAGGGAGTCATCTATTTGCTAGAAGTTTGACTCAAGGAGTTGAATTTGAAAATCCCATATATTAATTTTTAACTTTTACGTCATGAACAAGACTATAAAGGAGTATAGGATTATTTTATGAAGGAAAAACCATAGCATGCAAAGGGTAACCATGCAAGAGGTGTTTTGAGTGAATAACAACCATGGGATTCCATCTTGACAAGAACAAAAAGTATCCATGAGAACCATGTCATGAGTAGAGACATGGTACTCATATTTAAGATAAGGCTGAAAGGTGACGGATAATCACACAATTCTTGTTTATCCGTTGGTCCTTAAAAGAGGTAGATGAAAGGAATGGGCACTCAAGGGATGAGGGTGTAATAGAAAAAAGTTGATATAGTAATTGATTCAATAATAAAATGGTCGAATATGCAAGGAATTGAGGGGATCATGTTCAGGTTTTACCTTCGAGGAAGATAAATGATAAGCACTTGATCCATAGGCATGAGTAACGATATCGGGTCCAAGACAATTAGGATAAAACTTTCCCTGTTTACTTTTCTCATATTTGGTTACATGTTGATTTTACTTCAAGACAAGATCATCGAGATTGACATTCGTTCTTGGACACGTTTATCATAAGAACATTTTATACGTTTTGGTAGATTTTAAGGTGATCAAGAGAATTTAGATGATGTTTGTCTAATAACTCAAGCCGTGTCAAATGGTCTTGGTGAAAATCATCATCGTTAAGCATATCTTTGAGTGAGATACGAAGAGATGGAATTTGGACTTCGAAAGGAAAGACAATCTCTGCAATCAGTAGACCAAAGAGAAAGGTGTGGCAATAGTTGAGGTGCGAATACTAGTGCAATAAGCCCATAAGGAAAAAGGAATGTGCGTGTGCCAATCCTTACTAGTATTGTTAACCAATTTCATAAGAATTTTGTTTAGGGTTTTTTAGTCAATTTAGTTTGGCCATTTGTTTGAGGATAATAAGGTGAAGAAAAACTAAGTTGAATGCCAAAGGTGTCACATAGTTTCCGTAGGGTTTTGTTTTTGAATTTTTTTCCATTATCAGTGATGAGGCGGTGAGGAACACCAAAGTAACAAATGATGTGATGGTTGATGAATTCACAAATTTTCTTGGATTTTGTAGAAATGAGAGGTACAAATTCCACCCATTTAGTGTAATATTCAGTAGTGGTAATAATCCATTGATGATGTTGGGAAGAATGAGGGTTAATCTCTTTGACAAGATCTAAACCCCATTGAGAGAAAGGCCAAATGTCTCATGTGACTTGTAAGGCATGACTAGGGGTGTGATGAAGATTATCATGTTGTTGAAATTTCACATAAAATTTTACATAATCACAACAGTCTTGGTTTAGGGTTGTCTAGTAATAGCCAATGTGAAGGATGCGCTTAGCGACAATGAAGCCACTGAAATGACCTCCGAAAATCCCATCGTGAACTACCTTGATGGTGTATGGGATTTCAAAACTTGTAAGGCATTGTCAAATCCACGTTTATAGAGAATACCACCCATGATGACATAGCCAGAGACACTTTTGAGGAAGGATCATTATCCATTGAAAGTAAGATCTAGAGCCAGAATTCAAAGGGAAAGGTAGTTAACAAACTACTTAGACCAAAGGTCACATGGATCAGTTTCGATGTTTCCTACAAATTTAATGTCTTAGAATAGATAATAAGTTGATTGCAACCTTTTTACTATGAAAAATATTTTCGAGTCCTAGGGTGAAGTAGGTATGAGAAGTGAGAAAGGCCATGGTGTCCATAAATTTATTAGTGGAACACGGGGTGGTTTGAAGTTCATAATTGTCAAAGGTAGTCAAAAGCATGTCAACATAATGTTTATACTTTTTAATTATATCTTTATGACACTGGTATATACCATTAACTTGGTTCAAAAAAATTCAGAGTCACCAAAGATATTAATTGATTTAACATCTAAGGTTATGGTAGTTTGAAGACCTAACACGAGTGCTTCATATTTGGTGATATTGTTAGTAAAATCAAAATCTAGTTTGAAATATAAAAACATAGGATCACCATTAAGAGGAATGAGGATAACTCCTGCACCACCCCCACATTGACATTTAGAACCATTGAAGAATAAGTTCATATGGTAAATGGTATCATCTAGGGAGAGGGTAGTAATGGATTCATGAGGGAAGTCAAAGTTAGAAGATTAGTTTCTAGAGAGGTTCATCTGTGAGTTTGTCCTTTGATATACTTTTGATGGATGAATGAGGTCTAGGTCTGCAAGAAGCGAGGCCAATGTGTAGAACGTTGATGTTGGTAAGGCTTAGCATACATGTAATGTAAGGGGTCAATATTGGTGGCAACGAAGGTTTTTTGGTAAAGTGGGTAATGGTGAATTTTAGTGATGACAAAGACTAAGGATAGCAAAAAGAAATCAGCATGATATATCTAGTCTTGTATTCTAAAAGTGTACGACTTATATAATAAACCACTTGATCCCTATGTTTTTCGTCATGATGAGTGAGCATGGAACCCAAGGAATGATCAGTGGCAGAAATATAAAGGTAAAATGGTCAGTCATCCTTAGGTGGAATGAGCACCGATGGTTATAGGAGGTATTGTTTTAAGGCTTTGAAGGCTTTGTGGCATTCATCATCCCATTCAAAGGAGACATATTTTTGAGAAGTCGATGAAATGGATGGCAATGGTCAGAAAGATGAGAAATAAAGCAACGAATAGATTGTAACTTTCCTTGCAAACTACAAAGTTGACAAAGGTTAGTAGGTGGAGGCATATCGATAATAGCCTTGATTTTAGCGAGATAAAATTCAATGCCACGTAAATAAACAATAAAACCAAGGAAATTTCGTAAGAGAACAACAAAGACACACTTCTTAGGTTGAAGGTGAACACATTATTTGATGAGATGGTCAAAGACAACCTTAAGGATGCAAGGTGTTTGGCCTAATGTTTTGATTTGTCAAGATGATCATCTACGTAGTCTTCCAATATTCTATGCATGATTTCATGAAAGATATAAGTCATAGCCCGCTGATATCTAGCACCAACATTTTTAAGGCCAAACTACATGACATGATAGTAGAAGGTCCCCCAAGGAGTGATGAAGGTGATTTTGTGTTGATATTCCGAGGTGGGTAATCTTTTTTATAACTTGAGAAATTATCTATGAGTTATAGCATCTCATGGCTGATAGTGAGATCAACTAGTTAGTCAATACTAGGTAGAGGAAAGTCATATTTGGGGAAAGCCAAGTTGAGGTCATGGAAATCAATGCAAATGCAGAGTCCCCTATCCCTTTTGTGATAGAACAATGTTAGAGATCCATTGGGGATAATTAATGGGTATAATGAAGGAAACTTAAAGGAAGTGTTGGAGTTATTCTTTGACAAGAAAATTAATGTGAGGATGCATTTTGTAATGCCTCTAACATGGTTTATATCTATGATGAATTTTGTACTTGAAGTTGCAAACGTTGATATGTGATTCTTTTCTGAAGATGGTGTACTCTTGGGAACTAAGTAATCATGTTTGCTGTAGATAATATGTTATCTTCTGGAAATAGATACAATTATGCCATGTCTATTCTAAATTTAAAATGAAGTATTTCATTCCTTCTTATGTTGAATGATTCACTGCATATGGATAGAGGAAATTGATTCAACTTAAACTTGTTCATAGTCTTTATTGCACTTTAACTTGTGCTTCAGTCTTCATGATTTTGATGCAGATAGCTATACCTTGGATCAATTTCAGTGATCCAAGGCATACTTTTAATTTCATGACGTTGAGGTCATTTGGATGGAAATCGGAAGAATATTGGATTTCTAAACCCAAGTTGTCTTGGGATCACTGGTAACCTCTATTGCTCACATCCTTCTTATGTGATCCTTGAATGTCATTTTGATTCTTATTTTGGTAATATTTAATTGAAAATTTTAATAATTGTTATGGGAACCTAATTAAATCTAATTTCCTAAGTTGTAAGCTTATCCTAAGTGACTAGGTTCTTTTATTAATGAGGATTGTTTATTAGAAAGGGTAACCTTAGACTAAACTAATAAACTAACCTAAGGACCTAAGTTGGTTTCTAACCTAATGTTATGAACCTAACCTAAAACTTGGACTAACCTAAAAGGATGGCATGGATGACATACAATGGGATGTCGATGGCACCAACCTCTAAGTATTTATGAGGATTTAATGTGGCTTTAAACTTTTTGCACGCCAATTTTGGCGAGTGCATGAAGGATAGTAAGAGGCTAAGTTGGCACCTCTGCTAAAGTTTTAGTTGCATAGATTTTTAAATTTGGTAATAGCCAAACATGATTTGGTAGATGTGGGAGATAAGGAAGGACTGTCACCATGTTTGCATTAATTGGTCTTGGCAATTGTGAAAAAATTCCTAGGAAGTAGGGGACGTTGGAAGAAAGGATTGTTTTCATTTTTTCATTGATAATTTGGTTTTAGGGATATTTTATTTTTGCATGTGGTTTTTCATTTTCAAACCCCCAATTCAAACCTGTGCATACTTATTTCACCTTACATGGTGGTGATGGTAATGGAAATAAATTTAGAAAGTTATAAGAAGAGGGAAAAGGAAGTTTTAGAGTTAGTTGTTTCTGTTTTCTTGTTATCGAGGCTCTTCTTGAAGATTTGCAACAAAGAATAGAAGATAGGAGCTCTATCAAGCATGATAGGCCCTATCTCTTTAAGTCTTCTTCTTTTATTTAAATGTCTTCATTAAAAGAACTCTGCTCTTTTGGAAACTTCTAGTTTTATTTTTGATTTTTTTCTCCTTGTTTCAAAGGTGTTTCGACTTGATTCTTTCGTATACAATATGATTTTTGTGTTTTTTGTGTGGAATATGTAATCTAGGTTATATTGACTAATTTACAGCTTATGTTAGCTTATTTTCTCTTGAAATTTCTTAGCACTAATATGTGATTGTGATTATACCTATGTTAGAGGGATACCCTGTTTGGGTATTGTGTATGCCTTAATAGTAGCCTGGTTTTTGGTTAGAATCTATATATTCTTGATTAGAATGTTCTCCTTATCATTATTATTGAAGTCTAATAGTATTGAGACTTCATTCTAGTAATTTAAGAATTACCCCTCCATTTTAGGATAATTTTTGTTCTTCGTGTTGGGTTAGTTTGTTGTTGATAATAGTTGACAATCAACAATATTGGTCAACAAAAATCACGTCTTTAATTTACTTCCTTGAATATTTCTACTGTTATTATTTGGGTTAGGAGTATATGAATAGTTACCTTGAGCTTGAAATTGTATCATCTTTTCTCCTTTTGTTGAACCTTGTCTGGGTGGAAGTATTTTTTTGATGGAAGTTGAAGAGGAAAGTATGTCTGTGGAATGTTTTGGTTTTGTTATTTTTCATTATTAAACCCATTCTGGGCTTGTGGTTTCCTTAACTAGATCTTGTTGATCTATGGAAGGCATGCAAATATTGTTGACTGTTGATGAGCATTTTTTAAGAGGGAGGTTGTTCACACGCTCTCTCTGCCCTTCTTGTTTGGATGATTGTAATTTATTTTGGTGACCAGTTTTGAACCGAGACTAAATTGTTCTCTTTCCATTTTATTGCTGAGTTTACTTAGAACTCAAACCCTTTTTGGTTTACCTTGCAAAAGGAGGAAGCGATGGTTTTTTGATTATGAGATTTATTATAACTTAAAAAAAGGGTTTAGTGTTGTTGTGATCTGGATAAACTATGTCTTCTTCATGTGAGGGAAGTATTGTTCCTTTAAGAGATTCTCTTTTAAAAGTTGTTTCCAACTTTTGAGTTTGTAGAACTTTGAAATACTTGGTGTATATCAGCATTCATTTCTTGTGCGAGTTTATATTGTCTTGGAACCTTGAGTTATCATGGCATCTTCATGACTGTGATACTGTTGAATTTGGTGTATGAATTCCCTTGGGATGGTTGGAGTATTGTGTTGTCTATTTTTTTTTCATTCATTATTTGGATCCTTTCATTAAGATGAGTTCCATCATTTGGATAAGATTGTGATCTGATATAAAGCTCAGAATTGATTGCTATGTCTTTGACATTAGCATTGGAATAATAATTATGTTGTTAATGACATATAAGGGACTACTTAGTGTTATCTATGACTGTAGTATTGAGTTCTGAACTTGGGTTGGAATTCAAGCCTTTAGGGAACCTTTACAGATGTGGATGTTTTTGGGAAGCCTAATATTAGTTATGTATTGATCACTTAAGATCCTAACTATGAAATGAATTTAGGTTTGCAAGGAACTTTACAAAGTGAGTTATGTTGGTCTTTTTTTAATCTTTAGTTGGATAAACCTTCCTTACCTGGAATGTTGAGACTTATTCTTGATCAATCTAATTTTTAGACTCTGTGTTGAGCCTGATATAGTTATGATTTTTTGATGGAAAGTATTTAGATTTTTGGTTGATCCTTTCACCACTATTCACGTTGTTAACTTATGGATAATAAAACAATATTTTTATTACAGAAAGATAATTTTGTATATATTTGTACTTCTTCTTGAAAATTCAGAATAGGTTGAGTGAGGAACTTAAGTTGGATACTTGATTGAGAAGATAAGATTAGGTTTAGAAATATGAAATTATCCCTTCTTTAATATTGTTTTTTTATTTCTAGCATGTTGAAATGAGTTCATATGGATGTGGAAATATAATTAATTATGATGATTTAATTAGTTCTTTCTTATACATTACTTATAGATTTCATAATCTTTCTCTCTCCTTCTTGGTTTGTAATCTTTTAGGAAAGTCTTTCTGTTAATCTTATTTTTTGATTTTAGAACTGTTTCATAAACAGTAGGGTTCCTTTTATGAAACAATTAGATATAAAAAAATGTTTTAATGTTATAGCGCTTATCATGCTCAATTCATATGAACTCGACTCATGCTAACAATTTTGTAGATGGATTTCATAAAAGATGAAAGGAGAAAGACATATAGAAAGTTACATCTATTTTACTAAAGAAATTATCTCTTTATTATGATGATTATATATCGAAATTACTTGAAATGTACTTTTTCAAATAAAAAGATGTATTAAATAATAGTTTTATATTGTTTTAATAAAATTTTGTAATCCCTAAAATATTCCTAAGTTCAGTGAGTGGATCACTCCCTTTTTATAAATGAATGGCTTGATGATTATTGATTATTGTTTTATTGTGATACTTTCATTGGCATAAATTGTGATGTATTATAGAGTAATATCATGCTTGAAGGGGGTAGTTTAAGTATTTATGAGATATGGGATTAAGAAACTTAATAGTCATATATATATATATATATATATATATATATATATATATATATATATATATATATATATATAAGACTATTGGATTAAGGATCTAAAATATTAGTTGGTTTATTTGCACGTAAAAGAGCACAACTAAGAGTTGATACTCTTGAGTAGATCCTTAAAATAGTAGAAAGGGAATATGATTGAATTATATATATGTGTATGAATTATTTGTTGTATTAAAACATATGTGATTTGTTTCCATAATTGGACATTAGTCCTTGATAAAGGAAAAAGGATATTTTCCTTGTAATTAATTAAGGAGATTTATTTAAGATCTTGTTAAGTGTTATGAGTAGATTATAAGGATGGTTGATTGTGTTCTTCCATAGGATGATTTTTTAATCAAAATATGGATGATTAAAAGGGAACTAAAGGGTTCTAGACTTCAACATTATGAAGTCTAAAATAAAAGTTTAATTAAGCTTGTTTTAAGATAAAATTACAATAAAAAGATCTAATGAACACAACTTCATAACATTGAGATCAATCATGTTGTTATATGATATAAGTTGATACGTTTAAGATAAACTTAAACATGTATTTGGAATGGTTAGGAAAGCATATTTTATCTACATACCTACCTCTCATGTAATTTACACCTTGTAACCTGTTTAGGTTAAATGATGTTTAGTTGACTCTTAAAGCATTGTTATCATTAATATTTAAGACAACGATTAATTGGGTTAATAAACTTATAATATTAATTATGTTAGTCCAGTTGAGGAAACTTAGTTGGATTTTGGAACATAACAGCTATTTCATAGTAAATTCATAAAGACAAGGGTCATTACAAGGATACTATGATGCAGCATGATATACCTCAACACCCCACTTAGTTCGATTAACTTGATTGACATAAGTGGATGATTGGATCACGTTCCACCCTAAACATGGATATAAACATGATCTAGTATTGAGGTCAATTCATGTTGACTTAGGGTAACTAGACACACCCAATAGATGTAATTCAATTAAGTATGTCTAAGTATCCTTAGTCACCACGAGTAGTTTTCTACACTAGTGATGTTGTTGCCCTTGTCTAGTGTGAAACCTTGAATCAGATTAAACTGACAGAAGTCAAGAAAGATCATTCTAGATAATAGAGAAAGTGTTGTGAGGGACATATTCCTTTCAAAGAGTATAACATCTAGGAATGTAAACATGTTAAACATGTTTAAATTTTTTTCCAAAGTATCGTAAGTTGTTGGTTATGTTGTCCTATGTCACCTAGTATAAGATGTAGGATTTCAGATGAATATCAGTAAAAAATATTTAGATATGCCTTTTAGAAAGGACACTTGGGTACACCTAAAAGGGTAAAGGAACTAGGTATACATAGTATACACATTACTAAGTTAACATAAGAGATCAGTTTAATATCGATTCATGGAATGAGAGATCGATGTTTCACCGAGTCATTTATAGTTGCATATGGTTTTATGTTATGATATGGATTAGATTTGGAATGTGTGTTTTAAATTGTATCAATTTAGAACAAAGAACATTATGTAAGATTAAAAAAATACCTTTTTCTAAAGTCTTAAAATGAGGATGTTACATCTTGGTATCAGAGCTGAAGGTTGTAGCTCTTGGACCTATTGAGTCCATATTTGATAAAAACTTAATTTTCTTGATAACAAAAATTGTTAGAATAAGGGGAGGTACTACAAATAACCCACCTCTAGGTGGAGAGGTAGATACCACACAAAACCTTGAAGAGATTCTTACTACCCCATTAGACAAAAGGGATCATCTGGTTGTACTTGAACAACAAGTTATGGGTAATGAGGAGGAAGAATATATTGGTAATAAAAATTAGCCACCTATTAAACATTTGGGTGTTGATAATAATAATGCAATAGATAACAATGTTGCAAATGTCAATAATAATGTTGCCTATGCAAATACAAATGTACCCAATCAACCTGAAAATAAAAAGGCAAGATTAGCAACTGAAATCACAAATGACATAAAAAGGATAAGTCCACCAAATTTTGATGGCACTACACTGGGGATGGAGTTGAGAACTGGCTCAACAAAATGGATAAGTACTTTGCAATAAGGAACTTCTTAGAGGAAACAAAATCAATATGGGGAGCTTGTTTTCTTTCCCATGAGGCATCCTACCGGTGGGACATCCATAGTCCGAATTGAACATTGATTAATTAAGCATCACTTAGGATCAATTTAAGAGATACTTTAGGAAATGATAGTTTCCACAAATCTATTATGATCGGAAGATGAGTAAATTTCATAATTTAATTCAAGGAAAATTAACTCATAATGAGTATTGGGAGATATTTACTAAACATCTTAAGCATGTACCTCAATATCAAACTGACCAGAAGTTTAGGATACACAAATTTATCATGGGATTAAATACTATCACAGGGGGTGAAGGAGATGTTCACAACCCAACCACCATGGAAGGGTTTATAGAAAAATCCATTCGGCAGGAACATAAATTAAAAGCAATTTTTTCCCATAAGGAAGAGAACAAAAAGAAAATTCCTAATTCTTCTTCATCTCTTGTACCCAAAAAGGGGGCATGGAAAAATTTTTGTGCTAAAAATAAGTTTGTAGCTGATAACAATAAGAAAACATTAGAAAATAAACATGTTGTAAACATTTGAAAATATTTTGTAAAGAATAATAACAATGGACAGAATTCTGTGGAGGAAAAACATTATTTTCAAGGATGGAAATAAATTTGAACCAAAAAGAGGACCTATAGGGGTTGTTTCAATTGTGGTAAGGATCACTATGCAAATCAAGCCCACTAAGGAAAGATGATAGCAATCGCATTATAAGATACATACCGTAGTAGCTGATAAACAAGATAAAAAGTGAGTTAGGCCCATGAAGTTCCGGTAAATTATTTGTTATGCCTATTATTATATATTTTTATACTAGAGCTACTGAATGCTTTATTTCTAGTAAATTAGCTACAAAACTAAAAAGAAAAGCTGAATAATGGAAAAATATTGGACTATACATTATGGAAATAATGTTGTCCATACTATTAGTAAATGAATTTTTGGAGAAGTCCTTGAATTGCCTAGTTTTTCCACTGAAGTAGATATTTTGTTACTCCATTGGGGTCATATGATGTCATAATAGGTGTCAACTAGCTTGCTGATCATAAAACAAAATTTGATTTTTTTTTAAATACATTATTTTTCTTAATGATCTACGAAAAAACCAAACATCTAAGGGGTGAAACAAGAAATTTCAGTTAGAAAATTATTAGCTATGCAATTTAAAAATGCTAAAAATAAAGACCGCACTTTGTATGTAGTAAAAATTTTGAAATAGTAAGCGGATAGTGATTTCTTGTTGTTAAAATATTTCAGCAATGTGTTTCCAAAATAACTACCTGGTCTTCCACCGAACAAGAGTTTGAATTCATGATTGAAATTAACCCGATACCTAAGCCGATTTCCAAGGCACCTTATTGAATGAATACTATTGAATTGGTAATTCTTAAGGTACAGCTTACAAGAATTGTTGTCTTAAGGGTTTGACAAGACTATGTGTCTCACCTTGGGAGTACTAGTAATTTTTGTGAAAAAGAAAGATGGAACACTTAGACTTTTTATTGATTATAGGATGTTAAAAAAATCAACAATCAAAAATAGATATCCAATTACTAGAATTGATGATTTGTTTGATCGATGCATGGTGCATCAATATATTCTAAGATAGATCTTCTTTCTGGGTATCACTAATTAAGAATCAAAGACGAATATATTCATAAAAAACCTTTAGAACAAGGTATGGACATTATGAATTCACAATTTTACCTTTCAGTTTGACAAATGCACCCGCAACGTTTATGAATTTAATGAATAATATCTTTCGAGTACTTGGACAAGTTTCTTGGATGATATTATTATCTATTCTAAAATCATTGATGAGCATCATGAGCATTTGAAAATAGTACTTGAAATGTTAAGAAAGAGAAGATTATATGATAAGTTGTCCAAATGTTATTTTTATTAAACAAAAGTGCATTACTTAGGACATTTTATAAGGATGGAATAACAGTTGATCCATCAAATATTGTTGCCATAATTGAGTGTCCTGCACCTAAAAATTTACATGAAGTCAAAAGCTTCACGGGGCTTATTGGTTACTATAGAAATTTTTTAAGGAATTTTCAAAATTCATTGCCCCGATAAATTCATTACAAAATAAAGACAAGAAGTTTATGTGGAGTGATAAATGTGAATCAACATTTAAAAATCTTAAGGATCAGTTAACATCTGCACCTATTTTGGTTGTACCAGATCCAAATGGAAACTTTACGGTAGTTATAGATGCTTCTGGTGAAGGACTTAGAGGTATTCTGTTACAAATGATCATGTTATAGCATATGAGAGTAGAAAACTCAAGTTACATGAGTTGAATTATGCTCCCCATGACCTAGAGCTCACTGCCATTTTTCATACACTTCAAGTATGGAGACATTATCTATTAGGAAGACATTTTGAATTACAGACTGATCATCTTGGACTGAAATATGTTTTCACTCAGCCAAATTTGAATGCAAGAAAACGAAGATGGTTAGATTTTTTGTCACAATATGATTTTGACATAAGTTACATTAAAGGAAAAGAAAACAGAGTGGCAGATGCACTAAGTCATAGGAAACATATTTCTGCACTTATAAATTTGAGAACTCGGTTTAAGGATGAGGTAAAAGTATCATGGAATCTGATTTTTACTTTTAGCAGTAAAAATAGCACTTGTTGCAGATCCAAATGATGTAAGATATAAAGGTTTTAACTTCGATAACGAAGGAATTTTGAGATATGAAAAGCGGGTGTATGTACCTTCAGGAAATGAGTTAAGGAAAAATTTAATGATGGAATTTCATAATTCACCTTACTCAGGACATCTCGGTATTACAAAAATGCTTGCTGATGTAAAACAACAATATTTTTGGAAAGGGATGAAGAAAGACATAACTGATTTTGTTTCACACTTTGCTTGGAATGTCAATGTGTTAAGGCTGAGCATATGCACCCAGCTAGTTTATTATATCCTCATATCATACCGCAATATAAGTGGCAAGTAATTAACATAATTTTTTTCAGGGGATGCCTATGTCAAGAAATAAAAATGATGTTATTTTAGTTGTTTATAAACTGAAAAAAGTAGCACATTTTATTGTTGGTAATCTTACAAATGATTCACCTGTATTAGAGAAATGATTTGTGCATGATATTTTCAGATTACAAGGAGTACCTGCATTGATTATATCTAATAGGGACCCTAGAATGACATCTCATTTTTGGAAAATGTTGAATGCATGCTTAGGAACAAAACTGAATTTTACTTTCACATACCATCTGGAAACAGATGGTCAAACTGAGAGAGTTAATCAAGTTTTGGAAGATATGTTACAAATGTACTACATGGATCAGCAGTATAAATGGGAAGAATACCTTCCTTTAGTTGAATTTTCTTACAATAATACATATCATGCCTCTTTGAAAATGGCACCTTCAAGCATTGTACGAATAAAATGAAGAACTACACAGTCGGGATAACATTGAAGATAGAGAGGTAATTGGACCTGAAATCCTTACTAAAATGGAACATCAAGTTAAAATTATTTGTGAACGATTAAACGAAGATACAAATAGGTAGAAAAGTTATGCAGATCTAAAAAGGATCGATAAGAAGTTTGAACTTAGTGAAAAGGTCTTTTTACGTGTTAAGCCTAAAAAGAGCTCTATAACCTTTAGAAAGGAAGCCAAATTGTCACCTCATTTTTCTCGACCTTTGAGATTGTTGAATTAATCAAACCTATAGCTTATCATTTAGCATTACCTCCCGCTTTTCATGAATGCATGATGTTTTCCATATTTCTTTTCTTAAGAAATACGTTTTAGATTTATCACATGTGTTAAATTAGGATTCCTTGCAAGTCCAAGACCCAGGAATAATCATGGTTGAACCCATAAGAGTGGCTGAAAATCGCCATTTTTACTTGCGAAAAATCATGAAATTAGTCAATGCAAGGTTTAGTGGGACCAGTTTAATGAAGAAAGTGCAACATGGGAAAACCTTGAGGACATGAAAATTGATTTTCCTCATTTATTTGAACAAAATTAGTTCTGATTATTGGAAACATTTAAATATTTTGTTGGTAATCTATCTTTAATTCTTGCCAATTTTGGGTAGGTACTATATTTTTTAGTACTGAAACAACTATTTTAATGTTGTAATAATTTATGAAAAATTGAATTTCTCAAATTTGGTTTCTTTTTTAGAACTTATGGATAAAAGAACTATAATTATGATTATTTTTCTTATTTAAGAATGTCATTAAGTTAGTCATCGGGATGATGATGCTTTTTAGGAGGGAGTTATGTCCTGCCTCTAACATGGTTGATATCTATGATGACTTATGTATTTAAAGTTGCAAACGTTGATATGTGATTCTTGTTTAAAGATGGTGTACTATTGGGAACTAAGTAATCATGTTTGTTGTTGATAACATGTTATCTTCTGGAAATACATACAATTCTTCCATGTCTATTCTAAATTTAAAATGAAGTATTTCATTCCTTATTATTCTCGAATGATTTGCTGCATATAAATAGAGGAAATTCATACATCTTAAACTCATTCATAGCATTTATTAAACTTTAACTTGTACTTCAGTCTTCATGATCTTTGATGCAGATAGCTATACATTGGATCAATTTCATTGATCCAAGGCATGCCTTCAATTTTATGATGTTGAGGTCATTTGGACCGAGATGGGCGAATATTGGATTTCTAAACCCAGGTTGTCTTGGGAACACTAGTAACGCTTGTTGCTCACGTCCTTCTTATGTTATCCTTGAACGTAATCAATGATTCTTCTTTTATTAAGATTTAATTGAAAATTTTAATAATTTTTATGAGAACCTAATTAAATATAAGTTCCTAAGTTGTAAGCTTATCGTAAATGACTAGGTTCTTTTATTAATGTGGATTGTTTATTAGAAAGGGTAACCTTAGACTAGACTAATAAACTAACCTAAAGACCTCAATATGTTTCTAGCCTAATGTTATGAACCTAACCTAAAACTTGGACTAACCTAAAAAGATGGCATGGATGACATACAATGGGATGTCGGTGGCACCAACCTCTAATTATTTATGACAATTTAATGTGGATTTAAACTTTTGTTGCCCCCGATTTTGGCGAGTGCATGAAGGATAGTAGGAGGCTGAGTTAGCACCTCTAGCTAAAGTTTTAGTTGCATGGATTTTTAAATTTGGTAATATCCAAACATGAGTTGGTGGAGGTGGGAGATAAGGAAGGACTGTCAATCTTGTTTGCATTAATTGGTCTTAGCAATTGTGAAAAACTACCTAGGAAGTAGGGGAAGTTAGAAGAAAGGATGGTTTTCAATTTTTCATTTTTCATTTGGTTTTGGGAGATTTTAGCTCTGCATGTGGTTTTTAATTTTCAAACCCCCAGTTTGAGCTTGTGCATGCTTATTTTTCCTTGCATGGCAGTGATGGTAACAAAAGTAACGCTATAAAGTTATAATAAGAAGGAAAAGGAAGTTTCAGAGTCTGGTTGTTGAATTTTTGTGCTATCGAGGCTCTTCTTGAATATTTGTAAAAATAATAGAAGACAGGATCTCTATCAGGCATGATAATCCATATCTCTTTAATTCTTCTACTTTTATTTAGTTTTCTTCATTAAAAGAACTATGCTCTTTTAGAAAATTCTGGTTTTGGTTTTGAATTTCTTGTCCTTATTTCAATGGTGTTTCAACTTGATTCTTTTGATGTAATATGATTTTTGTGTTTGTTGTGTGGAATATGGAATATGGGTTGTATTGATTGATTTATAGTTATGTTAGCTTATTTTCTTATAAAATTTCTTATCACTGATACGTGACTATGATTATACCTCTGTTGGAGGGATACCTTTTCTAGGTATTGTGTATGCTTTAATAGTAGCACTGGTTTTGGTTGGAATATTTATATTCTCAATTAGAATGATTTCCTTATCATTATGATTGAATTCTTACAAAGATAGGAGACTTTGTTCTCGTACTTTAAGAATTACACCTTTGTTTTAGAAGAATATGTGGTCTTCGTGTTGCGTTAGTTTCTTGTTGATAATAGTTGAGTATCAACAATATTGGTCAACAAAATTCATGTATGTACTTTACTTCCTTAAATATTTCTATGGTTACTATTCAGGTTAGGAGTATATGAATACTTACCTTGAGCCTGAAACTATATCATCTTTGCTCCTTTTTTTTAACCTTGTGTTGTTGCTCAATTTGATCTCGCCTATTTTCTCTAAAATTCTTCAATCTGCAGCTCTCACATATTTTATATTTCCCTGAATGGATGCGTGAAAGGTTTTCTTCATTTGTATGTTGTTGAATATCCTTCACTATGGTCATGGATCACATTTAGGCCTTGTATCATTTCCAAATTCTTTGTCCTTAAAGAAAGATTCAATTCTGGGCACAAATGGTGAAGTTCCCCTATATCTTGTTGTTCGATCCGTGTGGGTTTCCTTATCAAATTATATCTCAGCATCTTCAGCTACATGGTCTCTTTTGATTGGATGAGGCACGTCGGGTCTATTTTATAACTTGTAACTTTTTTCTATGTTTGCAAAAAGATCAATTTAGCCCCACGGCCCCGTTGAGTTCTGATTGGTTGGTCAAATTTATAAAGGTGGAGTAAATTTATCTTTTTTTTGCCTCGAAGGTGTATACGTGTTCATTTTTAATTGGATGCGGGTTGGTGGGTATTTTTGGTGGAATTCACCACTTTGGTCACATTTGTAAAAAATATCAAATTGGCCCTGTGGCCCCTATAGTCTCTGATTGGCTATTCAACAAATATGAAGTGGCAGGTAAAAGTCTTACTTTGAACCCGAAGGTGGACACGCGGCCATTTTTCAAGACAAAGGTGGAGAGGCAAGTCGGTGAAATGTTTTGAAGTTTTTTTCCCTTTTGTAAAAGGAGCAAAGTTATAAATTGATCCATAACCCCACAGGAAAAAGTCTTACTTTGACCCTCGAAGAAGGACACATGGTATATTTCAAAAGTTATAAGTGAAAGGTGGGTCACCGCCCAGCTGTTTTGAAGTTTTTTTCCCTTTTGTAAAAAGGAGCAAAGTTATAAATTGACCCAACTCCGCTAGGGCCCACATCAAAAGATAAAATCGGGAAGGCGGGTCGGTGGAGGAAAATTGGAAATTTTTCCTTTTTGTTAAAAAGGGTAAAATTGTAGAAATGAGTCGTGACTCCATCAAAGGCCTAGATTAAGCCACGTGTTGAGCCCATATTTCAAAGGCAGAGGGGCGGGGAAAAATGTGAAAATTGTGCATTTTCTCTAAAAGTCATAAAATGTAAAAGGCAACCCTATGCCCACTTCGAATCAGATTTTGCATGTGGACAACTCTAATCTAAAGTTGAGAAAGGGAAGAATCAACGGTTCTATGTATTGCATCTAATTTTGCCACCATTTTTGCTCCAAGATTTCTAGAGATGTGAATACGCATTATTTTTCATCATTTTTGATGAAATTCCATACTAACCTCTATTCTTTGAAAGCTTGAAATAATGAACCTAAGAGGATCTAAGCATTCAGTTTGTGTTTAAGAGAAAGAGATCTCCCCATTAATGGCTTTAAGGCCAATGGTTCTTCCCTTTTACTCCATATTTGTGCTATAAAATACAAAAGAAAATGCTACTAGCTCAATGGAAGAAAATGAAATACAATCTAAAGCCTAAACAAAATACTATAATTTGTGCTAGGAAGAAGAGAGAATTCTTAGAAAATGAGGGAGGGGTCTAGCCCTATTTATAGTTTTCCATTTGGGAAAATGGGAGATTTGGGTGCATGTGGGACAAATGCAAAAGTCCAAAAAGCACTTTTAGCAAGTCAAAGTGAGGTTTGACTATGTTTAGAAGAGATTGACCATGGTTAAGACTAATTAACCATGTTTAGAGGGTAATTAATCTTACTTAGAGAGAAATTAGGTTTCTAAAGGGCTTCTGAAAGACTTAATCAATCCAACAAAGTGGATTGATACTCTAGGAGCTAATAAAGGTGGTAAAGAAGAGAATATTAGCCAAGAAGAGGTTATTATAACCTATTTAATTAGTTTACAAGAGGAAATATGACCAACAAAGTGTCGTAAGAGGGAGTTAGATAGATCTAACTGACGAGGTGTGTCATAAATTTGTAAGGGGAAGAATAGTTAGTACAATATTAAGAATAATAGTGCATTGATCAAACTACAAGTGTCTACATTTTCCCCTCTTTGGGGTGACGTAAGCCACGTCACTTCAAAGAAAGTAGACAAACGTAAACGAGTAGAAAATTTTTTGAAGGGGTAGAAGAAAAATTAATAGGATGAAGGATGAAGGATGCCCCCTCGAGTGTCGATGGGGTGACGAAGAAACTCGATCGGTGATCGAAAAAGAGAATAATAGAAAGAAAAGTGCACAGAGAAGATGAGAAACAAGAAGAAAGAGGGATATTGAGCTATCCACAAATCAATTGCTATCAATATATAATCATCATAATGCTTAGAATCCTCCTCATCGGTCCTTATTAAAATGTGAGCATGTGACGGAAGTGTAAAATGACATGAAAAGCCAAGATACAAACAACCGTCTTGTGCTAAAAATGACCAACTCCATGCAACATACATGAATGCAATGCAATATGAGAAATAAACAATATCACCTAACAGGGAAATAAGTACAATCACACATGCTTAAACCAACAACGTTCAAGATAGTTGCACAAATATTTTGTTATCAAGATGTAGTCCCAAATGTTCTGATAAATGACAAGGGTGAAGAATGATGCCCCAAGCAAGGTGTATAATGCAAGGGAAAAGATGGAGGACACTTGGGTCCAGTGAAAAAGCAATGTGCACGATGAAAATAGTACCAGGCAAACTAATAGTGCCCCAGAGTACAAGACAAAGTAAAGTAAGCAACATAGTTGTAGGTGATTGAAGATTTAGATGATTCACAAGTCATTGTTTCAAAATATTTGAAAATGTCAGCAAGATATGGGATGAGTGCCATGCGATAGACACAGATTTCAGCCATAGATGAATGGTTTACCAAGTTTTAATCTATTTCAAGGTATTTCAATGTTTTTGGTTTTTTAAATGGTTTTACAATTTTTTTTTTTTTTTAGATTTTTTTGATCGGTCAGAAGAATTTCAAAAGATCAAAGATCTTCTAAAAGTATGCGCGAGGGATAGTGGGAAGGCGAGGTTGTCAGAGAGCCAAATATATTCCCACAAGAAGAAAGATGGGTCGGAATAATTTCTTTAAAATAAACTAATAAATAATTATCACGATGGGGGAAAATAGATGAAAAATAGAGGAAAAGGTGGGAAAAGGTGCACTGAAAGGTTCATAAATTATTTCAGTGTGATGAAGAAGTAACCACAGGGTGGCACAAAGTGCCCCAACATGTGAAAATTAGCAAAAATAATTATTTTAATACAAAAATAATTATCACAACGGATAGAAGAAGGTTAGAATGATCACGATGAGAAAACATGCCCCAGGGGCATCGCGATGGGTTAATATACCCACCCGGGGTCGGTAAATCAATCACGACCAATTCATTTCTACCAGAGTTCTTGTGAAAAAAATTTTACCGCGAGTGAGAGCGAGATAGCCTAGAGTGAGATGGCGAGAATACCAAGTAGGAGGAGACATGCAGATCACATCCGAGAGTTCATGCGGGACCCAAATGGATGGACCCTACGTGAGTGGCCTATCCCTTCTAGTTAATTACACATTTAATGCATTTTTTAGGGTTTTTAGGGTAGGTAGGTAGGGTCAAATTTGATGTATGCGCATGGGCGTATGCATGTCAGTTTGATGGGTATGCACACGCGTATGCATTAAAAAGAGATAGGTACACGCGTACATCACATCCATCCGTAGTGGATACACATGCACGCACCCATCGGGAGAGGGAAATTAGTGGACATGTGCACGCGTCATCAAACTAGGGGCGTAGGTGTTAGGGGGGCATGTCCGTGTCGTGAGGAGGAAAGGCAATGCACACATGCACATGCACAGAGGCAGTGTAGTGTATAGGCATCACACATTGGGCGCGTATGCATTGTGTGTGGCCTTTGGTGAATGGAGAGAAGATTGAGGGTGTATACGCATATGCGTGTAAGGGCACGTATGCATTGAAAAGGGCATGCAGGTGCCAAAAGAGGCGTGTAGGCACTAGAAGGAAGGGGGAAAACAACTTGCTAGTAAAATAGCCAAGTATAGAAGAATATAGACTAGATTAGTTTAGAAGAAAAGAATAATTAGTAAGTTAGATGATTCAAAGAAGCATTTTTCCTTAGAAAAATAGATAGAAGTAAGTAAGTGCTTGATACTTGTGTTGATTTTATAGCGTATACTACCCATTCTCCAGACTCATGAGTGATATGGTCGGCTAGCAATGATAGAGGCCCAGTTTGATGATGATGATAGAGTGACCTGGAAACCTCCTATATGTTACGGGATTGACTCATGTGGTGAGATGCCATAGATTACATTAGATCATGGCCTCTTGATAGCCATAGTAGAGCGATGGCACAACGAGAGTCAATGCTTTTGGCTCTCCCGATGGGGAGATTACTATTACTCTTGAGGACGTGTGGCATTATGTGGGTCCCGATTCAAGGTCAGCTCATCCAGTCTACGAGCCATTGGATGATATTCAGTGATATATTGTAGAGTTGTTTGGCATCCCGATGATACCACAATGGCATGGGATGACCATTAGTTATCACGGTGCATTGATGATCCAGAGCTAGACCGAGTAGTGGTCTATATGATGGCCTTTGTCAGTGGAGTCTTACTCCCTGACAAGACCGGTGCTTCATTTCTACTCGGCCTCCTTGGAGTGATACGTGGTTTGGTAGAGGGAGAGACCTACTGTTGGGGTTAGTGTATTTTGGCACATCTATACTGGGACCTTCACTTGATTACCTACTACCATCAGAAGATGGTAGGACCAGCTCACTTGCTTTAGATTTGGGCATGGGACCACATTGCCATTGGTCACCCCTTAGGTGTTTTGAGAGTTCGGGCTCCCGAGGAGCCTTCTACGATGGGTTGGGTCCCGATAGGGGATGATGTGCAGCCATATATGGGGGATGCCTATCATTATCACCGAGCTTGATGAGTTACAATAGGCTTCCATGGTTTGGAGGCCATATAGACATTTCCAGTGGCCCGAGGATGGTTTAGAGCTCAACACTGCCATAGTAGAGCATTTTATCTTAGGCAGCCATAACTATATGTGAGAGTTATACAGGGTGGATCGGTGTCAGAGGTAGTTTGGCAGTACCCAGATGTTCCTGGGCTAGATAGGTGGTACACTCACAGGGCCCGAGAGTACTTTGATATGGGTCCACAGATCACTCGTGATAGAGCACTGGCCAGTTTTCAACATGTGGTACCTACTATGTGGGTGCCACTGAGATAGATTAGAGATCCGAGTACTACACCTGAGTATGGGGCATGGTATCATGGTGTGCTTCCATGCCATTTGACTATTTCTAGGGTGGCGTATAATGCCGGCGTGAGAGATCCTCCAGTGGGGCCTCCTAGTGGTGGTGAGGGTGGAGTCATTGGTGGTGATGATAGTGATGATGATGATGATGGTGGTGGGCCCGACTCATACCGGTATGTCAGGGGCAGGGGATAGGGTCCAACATTATAACAGCCATAGGGACAGGGCCCCAGGCCTAGGCCGAGATAGGTGTTTAGGGTAGTTGACATAGAGTTTCCCCCAGTAGGCATTCCAGTGGGGATTTACACCCCTCTCCAGTAGGTACTTCCAGAGCAGGGCCCGCCACCTCATGCTCCAGAGGGTGGTGGTGATGGTGGACAACTAGCTTCCCTTTAGCAGTAGTTACAGGAAGTGATTGTTGTGTAGTTACAGGTGGTAGAGAGAGATGCAGCTAGGGCATAGTACAGGCCCTCACAGTAGAGTGAGATCAGGCACATGCTCAGGTGTAGATTTTGATAGTGGAGAGAGATCAAGCTAGAGCACAGCCACCCAGGGCAGTGATAGTACTCTATGGCAGAGTCGATTAGTGAGATGGCCACACAGGGGGCTCAAATATTGAGCCTTTTACATCATCTCAAACTCAGGTGTAGATGGTTGTTGCTCAGAGGGACCATGCCCAGGCATAGTCACAGGGCTACATTATATAGAGAGATCAGGCATGAGCCCAGGTGTGGGTTATTACGACAGATAGAGATCGAGAGGCCACCACTTCTAGACAGGCTCAGGCTGATAGTGGCAGGTTGATAGGTGAGTGAGATGTCACCTTACAGGTAAGCTATCACTTCTGGAGATGTTGATTTGATACGTGATGCTATGAGATCCGGTGGTGAGGCCTTATACTATAGGACTACTTACTTTAGGGAAGTCCCATAGAGAGCAGTGAGTTGTTCCTTTTGAGTAGTCAGATGTGAGTGTGATAGCTCTAGATCATGGTGATCAGGTCATTCAGTTAGATCAGTTCGGTAGCCCATTGCAGAGTAGGCCAGATGGACAACAACCACCAGAGAAATGGTGGTACCCCTAGTGTTGGTCCATCATAGCCACCTCTCTTCCATCCACCAGGTCATGGACCCGGAGCCCCAGCGAGGGTGAGAGCTATGGTTGAGCTCTTTACTTCTCCTTTTGTATAGATGTATTTGTATATATGCCTCTTATGAAGGCTGATTTTTTGTATAGTTGTATGTACCATTGTTTTGATGATGCCTCTTGATGAAGGCTCGATTCTTTTTTATGCATGCCCTTTTTAGATGGCATATTGTATCGATGATGTATATTTTGAGCACTTGACTTGATAGTTATACATGTATTATATGGACATTTTGATATACTATACTTGTGATTATGCTTTGTATGAGCATTGATTATGATGTATGATTTCTCTTTCCTCTATGTATGTGACATACCTTAGATTTAGAAATGTGTATGTTTCATGCTTTCATATTGATGATGTATCTGTAGATAACACCACATGTTTTTAGATTTATGAGATGTTTTTGAGTTTTTATTCTAGCACTTGGGATGATACTAGATGATATTGGTGTGGGGGGGATAGATTTGTGATTATGCACAACCCCTCTTGCCCCCATTGATGATACGATATGTGATGATTAGCTTAGCATACATGCATGATGTAATACTTAGCATTTTTGTATATATGATGTAGTGAATGATGTTAGAAATGTGATGAAATGATAGATGATAGATGTGATAACAAACAACTGTGCAAAACACACAAGCAAAAGTTAACAAAACTAAACAAATATACACATACAAACAACACAACAAAATACAACTAAATGAACACATGCAAATGCTAGCAAGAGATTAAAGTGGTATCCAATCTAAGCAAGTAAAATGAATTCTAATAGATGCACACAACAAACAAAGAAACCTACAATAATATTTTACAAGTATGAGAGTTCCTAAATGAATGCAATGCAATACACAATCAAATCAAACAAGATTCAATATAAGGTAAGCAAATGAACTATTCAAAGAACAAACAATTCAATAGACTAAGTACATCAAGACTATACAAACCAACAACTAAAAGAAATCTAAATACTACTTTGTTTTTGTGGGACAACATTGATATATTTTCTAATGTTTTTGGGTTATCTCGAAAGATAAAATTTTCAAGGCTACGGTTTTCATTGTTGTCTAGGTTTCCCTAAGATAACGTTGTGAAATGAATGTAGCTTTATCCCTAAAAGGGAAATTTTCCAGATGTTTAGGTTTTTGTGTATCCTTTTTCCAAATGTTTTTGTATTTTCCAAGGTCATGTTCTGAAAGCAATGTACAAGAACAAAGAAGCGTGGATGCCCCAACGTGATGTGGGAATATACAAAAGAAGAATGCCACGTGTGTATGTATGAGAAGGTGATAATGTGTAGGTGCTCTCAGCATTAGATGGGAGTATACAAAGGTAATGTCCTTCATGCAGATATAAGAGCAAATGAAACCTAGATCACGGTACAACAAAGGTGGCTCTAGTAGGGTTCCTAGACCTAGCAAAGGAAGTCATATCTAGAAAGTGGGAGGGTTACCCATCCTATTGTAAGAGTAACTTGTGCCTGAAAATCTTCCTTGAGTGCCAAAAAATAGTTTTCACTCAAAGACCTGCCCACTATGCCACAATTGCATGGTTTTCACATGTGGACGACCTACTTTTTCTTTACTATTTTCTCAATTTTCCATTTTTTTTGCTTTTTTTTTTTTTTTCTATTTTTTAGTTCTTATCTGATATTCTCATCATGCTTAAGCATAGAACCACTTGAGGTGCATGGCATTCATAGGTTCTGAAGCTCTTCACCATCTGAATATGCAAGTTTATAGGCTCTGATCCATATTTTGCAATTACTACATAAGGACCTAGCCAGTTAGCCTCAAACTTACCTTTCTTTTCTCTATCTTTGATGGTGTTCTTCTTGATTTTATTTTAGAACTAGATCTCCTACATCAAATTCCCGATGAATGATGCATTTTTTGTATCCCCTGGACACTCTGTTTTGATAGACTTTTAGGTGATTGAGCACTCTAATACGCTTTTCATCTAATAGTTCTAACTCTTCCAGTGAGCAACTCTGTAGTCCTCATCTTTATCAAGATAGTCTCTGAGATATTCTTAGGGAAGGAAGCTCCACTTCCAGAGGTATGATGGCTTCAGTGCCATAGACAAGTGAATATGGGGTCACACCAGTAGGAGTGCGGATGGAAGTACGATAGGCCCAGAGGGTGGGATGTATCTGTAGGTGCCAATTACGGCCAAGGTTTTACTTGACCATTTTCTCCATAATCCGTACAAGGGTTTTATTAGTGGCTTCTTCTTGTCCATTACCTTGGGGTAATAGGGGGTTGACCACTTGAGTTGGATATGGAAGCATTGACACAAGGTTTTAACCATTTTTTTTTGAAGGATTTACCATTATCAGTGACAATGGCTGAAGGGATCCCATAACGACATATGAGATGGTTCATGATGAATTTTGAAATTTGTGCACCGGTGACATAGGTAAGAGGGACAACCTCTACCCATTTGGTAAAATATTCGGTGGCAGTGATGATGTGAGTATGACCATCTGAAGAAGAAGGATGGAGCTTCCCTATGAGATCTAGGCCCCATTTAGAGAATGGCCAAGGTGTTGCAATAGGTTGTAAGGCTTTGTGTTGCATGTGTATCAAGTTTCCATATTTTTGGCATAGTTCACACTTCTTTACAAAGTTGCAATCTGATTCCATGGTAGGCCAATAATAGCCTACTCTTAATAGCTTCTTAGCTAAGACTATGCCACTGGTGTGCACTCCACAAATACCACCATGTACTTCCTTAATGGCATGGATAGAATCAACAACATCCAAACAACGAAGTAGATTCCCATCATAGCCACGATGATAAAGGGTGCCTCCTAGGAGGGTATAATGGGCTATGGTGGATAAGGGATTTCTTTTTAGAATGAGTGATGTCTGGTGGAAAAGTGCCATCTTGTAGGTATCGAAAGATTGGATCATACCAAGGGGATAAGGGACCAACAACTTCACATGCTAAACATGACTCTGGCATATCATATGCTGGCACTTGTAAATGCTCTACAAAGAAAGGCATCTTACTTTCTGAGGGGAATGTGTAACAGAGACCCAATAGTAGCCATAGCATCTACGGATCTATTGTGTGACCTTGGTTTTTTCTCAAATATGACCTATGTGAAATATTCCTTCAAGGTTTCAACCATCTTTTTATATGGAATAAGCTTCTCATCTTTAACTTTGTACTCATCATTAACTTGTTTAATGATAAGTTGAGAATCTCCAATGACTCTTAGTTGTCGATGTTCCAAGTAATAGCTAGCTTGAGGCCTATGATGAGTGCCTCATACTCTGCAATATTATTTGTGCATGGAATCCCAGCCAGAATGCTCTTGGTATGACATCACCTGTTGGAGTGATGAGGACCACTCCTACTCCGGATCCATGGAAGGTGAAAGATCCATCAAAATGGACCTGCCATTCTATGGATTCTTCAATATACATCATAGATGCATCTGGTAAGATCTAAGCACAAAGGTTCCATCCTGGGAGAGGTGCTTCTGCTAACTGATCAGCCAGTACCTGTCCTTTTAAAGACTTCTGATTCACAAACTCGATATCAAATTCACTCAGGAGAATGATCCAATTAGCCATTCGGCCTGTGAGGGTAGGTTTGGATAAAAGGTACTTGAGAGGGTCAACTTTGGATATGAGTTTGGTTTTATTGTTCAGGAGATAATGGTGAAGCTTTTGGAATGTGAAGACAACTACCAAGCAGGCCTTTTCTATTTGGGGATAATTCAACTCATATGTGATCAAGGTGTGGCTGAGATAGTAAACTACTCTCTCTTTATGGTCTAAGTCATATTGGGCAAGCAATGCACCAATAGAAAACTGGTAGCTGAAATGTATAAGAGGAGAGGTTCACTTGGGGTAGGTGGCATGAGTACAGGTGGGCTGACCAAGTACTATTTTAGTAGCGTGAAGGCCTTCTACATATAGTAGTCCCCAATTGAATGTGACATCTTTCTTGAGAAAATGGGTAAAGGGGTGGCACTTATCCACAAGTTGTGAAATAAAGTGATGGATTGCCTAAATTTTCCCTTGTAGACTCCTTAGTTGCTTGAGAGTGGTAGGTGGTGGCATTTCTATGATAGTTGTAACCTTTGCAGGGTCCACTTCAATCCCTCTTTGTGAAACAATGAACCCTAGGAGCTTTCCTGATAAAACACCAAAGACACATTTCTTAGGGTTCAAGCAAACCTTATAGTCTCGTAGACGTTGAAAAATATGCCTCAATACTTCAGGGTGTTCTTTTCTACTCTTGGATTTTGCTAGGATGTCATCAACATAGTCTTCCATGATGTCACTTATCATATCATGGAAGATAACTGTCATGGCCCATTGATAAGTAGCCCCAACATTCTTGAGCCCAAAGGCATGACTTTGTAGAAAAATGTTCCCCAAGGGGTGATGAATGTTGTTTTATGTTGATCTTCTTCTGTAATCTGTATCTGAGTTATAACCTAAAAATCCATCCATTAAGGACAACATTTCATAACCAGCAATGGAATCAACTATCATGTCAATGTTAGGTAGGGGAAAGTCATCTTTAGGACATGCCTTGTTAATGTCATAGAAATCAATGCAAGATTCTTATGCCAATAGGATTTTTCTATACTGGGACTATGTTAGAGATCCATTCTGAATAGTCAATAGGTTTAATAAAATCAGCAGCTAACAACTTTTCCAATTCTTCTTTGACAAGGAGCGCCACCTTAGGATGCATCTTTCTCAACTTTTTCTTGATTGGTTTGGCATCTGGGTGCACAAACGAGGTTGTGCACAACTAGCTCTTGGGTCCAAACTAGGCATATCTGCATATGTCCATGCGAATATGTCCACGTATTCTTTTAAGAGCTCTACAAAGATCTTTTGTTCCTGAGCTGAGAGTGAAGCCCCAACTTTATTATTCTAGGCTGCTCCTCTGAGCCAATGTTGACGTTGATTGTTTCCTCAACAAGCATTTTAGAAGCATCTTCCATCCATGTAGGATCAGGGGGAAGAGTAAGATCGACCTCTTGTGGTAGCTCATTATCATCTTTAAATGGATAAATCACTTCATCTTTAGACTCTTTGTTTTGTTTATCTATGAGTTTTTCAAAGAGTTTGTCACTGTGAGATTTCCATTTATCCTTTTTTCTAGGTTTCTCAAAAGTGGTTGTACTTTTATTTACAACCTTCTTATTCAAACGTCCACACATCTCTTCTTCTTCCCCAAAGTATGCACATAGTGTCTAGTTGAATCGTAAATCCTTTCTTGTGGTCCCCAGCTGGAATAAAATCCCTGAGTCCCATGAACTCTACAAATGCCTCATCATTTTCAAAGAAATCTAGGGGCACGTGAAGTTGTTGATCCCAATCTATAAGTTCAGGATATACAAGGGCTACTTGATATTTGTTTAAGGGGATGGATTCGGATAAGGTAAGGACCGCTGAATTTGGGAATAGGTTCATGGAAGCAAGATCCTCATAGAGGCTACATTGGGAATCTATGTCACTATCAGAATGAGATGAAACATCCTCACATTCAGAAGAGGTGGCATCATTCTCAGAGGGTAGAGCATTATGAGGCCTTATCCCAAGGCCATGTTTATCAGACTTAAAATGAGGGATGGGAATAGGCTCTAGCCGCCTTGTGCATTAATGCCACATCCAAACCCACTATAGCCCATGACAAACATCATGCGGTGACCTTTGATGTACTGGAGGTGCTTGATGGCATGAAGCCATGGTGCCTTCTAGCACTCTTGTTGGTAGGATCCTCTAACATTTTCTCCTCAGATAGGAGACCACTATGGACAAATTTTTCCAATGGTTTAGGACATTGCTCATGAGTGCTCTTGAACTGAAAATAAGGCTTACCCCTTGTCCTGGGGATACTGATAAGTCTGATATTAACAAATCCTGTTCAAGAGTGAATGGCTCACTTAGGCCATATTTTTCCGATGTTGCCTCCCATGAAGAGAATGGGTTGACTAATGAAGGAAAGTCTTGATTGTAAGGCATGAGGGACTCTGAATCTATCCATTTTTTCATAGCTTTTGTTTGTAGGGGGACAACTACATCTATAAGGACACTCATAAGTTACACATGAGAAAAATTGTGCAATGCCCTACAATGTGTGAATGGTTCTGGGTCACCTAGAATGGTAACCACCTTGACCTTCATGACATAACTTGATGCACTGATGGAAATTGATGGAATAGCTTACATGGCATGGATCCATGGGCACCCCAGAGCATGTTGTATGGAAGGTCCAAGTCAAGGACATGGAACGTTGTGTCATGACACGTTGGGCCTACTTCCATGGGAACCACTATAGTACCCATTGATTCTCTTTCTTCATTGTCATAAGCCGTGATTGTGATAGTCTTAGCTCCCGATCTATTTCTAAATGGCCTAGCTACTTAACCAACTTCAAAGTGCAAATATTTAGACCAGATCCCCCATCTACAAGTACTCTCTTGATTTTGCGATGGGTAACCACCACTTCGAGATACAAGGGTAAGTTATGTTTTGGGTTGTTATGTGGGATTGCAGTATGATCAAAAGTAATATGATCATTGGAGTCTAGGCACATAATCATGGCTTGAAGGTTTGTGGGGTCTACATCTATTGAAACCCCTAAATTTTGCAAAGTCTTGTATAGTATGTTCTTATGGGCATTAGAGATTTTGAGGAGATCAAGAATAGATATCCTAGCAGGTGTTTTCTCTAACTACTCTATTAAATTATACTGACCTTCCTGAGGGATAGGCACAGATCTGGTATGACTAAGTGGGCACGTCTTGTCCCTACTACGTAACTCTTTTCTAAAATCTGGATGGTGTTGATCTGTTCATTAGATGAGCTAATACATCCAATGAGGGAATCATAAGGACTATCATTTGTAGGGTAAACATAGGCAGCAGTTCTATAGTCATTGGAGGTTTTCCCATGATCTGGTTTCCTTTTCTTTTTATCTGCATGGTTAGGAAAAGGTTCCTTGTAGATACCCATTTTTCATTTGGACCTTTTCCTACTCAGGGGAGAATCCACAATGATCTTTCCTTCCTCGATGAGATCTTGTATGTAATAATGGCGTAGTCTCAAACACCTATCCATCTTGTGTCCTTTAACACGGTGGAAGTCACAATATTCATGATCTTTGAACCAACCCGTTTTGGAGCATCCTCTGGTATGGTACCATCATAGTTGGATATTCCACCATTTTTGCATCATCTAATTGTTTTAGGATGGTAGATAAGGACTCCGTTAAGGATGTAAATGTATGTTTTGTAGGTGCTTTGGGACGAGGTCCTTGTGAAAGCTTTAAAAGTGGGCCTGTCTATGTATGGCTTGGACTCTCTTGGAGTCTGTAATGCCATCACCAACAACATGCTTATTCTTATTGAAGAATTTAGGTTTTTCTATGGATTTGGCTTCATGTTTTTTTTAATGACAGACTTAAGCATTCCCTTTGCAATGAGGGCTTTCTCAATTTGACCACCTTTCTCTATGACTTCTTCAAAGTTTGAGCCACAATGCATTTGTAAGTGAAAGGCTATTTCAGGGTTTAAGTTAGGAACAAATATGCTCACTAACTATTTTTCCGGTAATGCACAAGGAAAATGACTAGCTAACCCATGCACCATCATTGTAAAAATCCTACAAATGTCTCATTGGGTTTTTGTTTTGTATTGCATAAATCATTCATTGTGATGTCACTTTCCATATTATAGGAGTAATGTCATACAAATTTTTCTGCTAATGTGGGCCACGTTGTAATGGAGCCCTTGGGTATGCTATAGAACCATTCCAATCCCATGGCTCCTAGGCTGAGGAAAAATTCATATTAAGAAATTATCACTATATGCGACCTCTTGGCAAGCCATGTAGAAGTCTTTTATATGATCACGAGGATCACTTTTGCACTTATACTTATCAAACTTGGGAATGGTAAAGTGTTTTGGGAAAGGTTGTTGTAACATGTCCTTATCAAAGGGGTAAGGGCATAGTTCTTCATATGAATATTTTCTATTTTGGCCTACATTTCCCTCTTGTAATGTAGTGAGCGTATTTTTCATTGATTGTAACTCTTTCTGAATGAGTTGCTCCTTAGTAGGTGACATTGGTCTTTGTACCTGAGTCACTTTAAAGGTATAGTCCATGTGTGGATCAAATTGAAACTCACTAAGTTTATTTTTGTCTTTGTCTTTGTATATGTTTCTTCTTGAAGAGCCTAAGTTTGCTAGCTTCTGGCTCAACTTCAAGATCTGTTTTTGGAGGATCTCCTCCTCAACCAGGGGTCCTCTTCTTCATCAAATTTCGGAGGAGGGGAAGCTTTACGCTCAATTTTCACTTTACGTGAAGCTTTATAGTGAGGTTTTCGTGATGGGTCTCCTTCGATAGTGGCCTTATGTTTCCCAGAAGTGGAAGTGTATCCCACATCAAAAGGATTATCTATGTCTAAGAGAGATCTTTCTCTCCTAGTTTAGGGTTAATGACCTTTGTTTCTTCTTTGTGCTCTTGTGGAATTTTAGCTCCTAATTCTAAGACTCTTGTGAGTACTTGATCTTTATTATAATATAGGAGTTCATCAAATCTATTTAGGTCTAACCTCTGTTGTTCTCCAGAAGAGTCTGACTCTTCTCCACTATGATCAATTAATAGCTCCATATCTTTGACTTGAGAAAAGAGGGGCTAAATTTTTCCACTAAATGGGAAGGTTTCAAAGGGTTTTCTCCTATGTCATGCTCATTTGATTTGGTTGCCATTTTTGTGATTTTAGGCATTACTAGCAGATTTGTGTGCAACTAGTATGACCCCTAAGTGTATGGTTTCGTAAGCCACTCAAGGTGATGTTTGAACTATACTACAATGTATCCTAGATGTAGTGTTATGTAGTCATTTTTATCAAGGAACACTCATATGCACACCTAAATGTAATGATCACTCAATTTTGTTGTTACCAAGCCTATGCCCTAAAAATAGATAGCAAAAATACTGTATCAATATGTAGTTAAGTCATAATTCTAACAAGGCCTAAGTGCTTGACATGGTGTTAATGCAGTCCTCGATAGGGTATACTTAAAACTAGTTTGAATGCCGCTTAAATCCAAACCTTCTGAAAAATGGAAGTCGCAACTAGATATAGCGTAACAACATCATCGTGATACATTAACAAAGAAAGCAAGGTGTTAGTACCATGAAAACTTTATCACGATATATATAAGGCGTTATCAACACTTTTCAAGAATACTTAGATGACGTCAAAACCAAAACCAAGTGATAAGTATAACAAGGAGTTTTTAATCATGTGAGCAGCGTAAGCACAATAAAGGGACTTATACCATTTTCTCATAAAAATGAGAACACGATGTAAGTACCAAGATTATGTGTCTAGAATGCGAACAAAATTATCAACTCAAGAAGAGATGAAAGATGAACCAAACTCACAATGGTGAAGATGATCTTGAAATCAAGATGGAAGGAATTTTATCAAAGATATGAAAAATGTACCTACACACTTTAGACGTTTAACAACCCAGCCGACAAACATGGATGGGCATAAATGGACAAAAAGTGGTGAGCACTATCTCTAATAAAAATGTGCAAGGTATGCACCTTTCTCACCCCTGAAAAATGGGTGGTGAGAATGCAAGGGTATAGATCAAAATATGAAAACAAACTAAGTACCACTTGGGTAGAGTTTCACCTCGTCTCAAAGACAAGAATAAAACTAAGCAAAAGTGGGACGTAGTTTAGTTTCATGATGAAAGACACTTAGATAAAACTCACAAGGGTTCTTTTCCTTGTTCAAAAACAAGGTTTAGATTCCAAATGAGTTGTCACTTCATGATGGCTTGACACAACAATGGACTAGTAAAGTGGGCTCCAAGATAGAATGGCCTCCTTAATAAGTTCTCTCAACTAGGTGTTACAAAGTTGTCTTAAGTGAGCGTGATTTACCCAAATAGTCACCCTGACTATCTTGGGAGTATCTCAGCTTTACTTTACCCCCTTCGAGAACAAAGGGAAACTAGTGTGTCCATGTGTGCTCTCCCTGGGGTCGCCATACGGAAAACTAGTAACTCTAACTCACAAGGCATACTAGTCAAGTGGGTAAGAAGAGTAGTTCTGTTTCATCCACGAGGTTACTCGGTGAAGGATTACTTTAGCGTTCTTATAACCACCCCCATTATTGTAGTTTAAGGTGTTATGCCAAAGGGGTTATGTTCCAATTGAGTAGATACAGACGTACCCTTTTCCAAAACCAAATATAGTGTTTTGAATATGGTGTGTTTTTATCTTATTGAACTTAATGTGGTTTTAAGTGGCACACCATTTGGCAACCCGTAAGAACACATGTATTAGAATTTTTGTGTTTTGGACCTCTTTCTTCTTTTGGTGCTCAAAATAGTCTCACCCCATTTGTGCCTTTGAAAATCTATTGATTTTTGGCATCTTTCATTTTCTCCTTCCGTGTGTTGTGCTTGGTCAGTCTTTGTTGTTATCTTGATCGACTTCTTGGTCGAAGATTATGGGTCCATGTTTGTCTCCTCATTTCTTTGTTCCTCTGGAAGGGTCTCAGTAATTTAGGTCTCCTATTCTTTGTTCATTTAAAAACTTGGGATGCCCCATATTTTCTATTCTCCAAGGTCGGGATTTTTCTTCCTTACTATTTCTTCCCTAAGTGATTGAAGAAAATGAATGGATGTATCTCTGAGAAACATATTTGAGCCCTATCACATTTCTAATTTCTCTGTCCTTGAACAAATTTTCATTTTTAGGCTTAGATGATCATTTTTATGTATTTTACGGTTTGACAGTGTTTCTCCCAGGTCAAATTTGCATCCTAGCATCAGCAGGGGGGTGATGTGGCACATTTTCATTGGGCACAAAATCAACTTGTACTTCAAAATTTCCACATGCAAGCATGGTGCTCATTTCAACATCTACTTTTTGGTTTGGCCTTGAAGTAGCATCGGGAGGACACATGGAGGCTTCCGTTGCTTGGCCTAGACTTAGACAATTTTTATTGGAATAGGACATGTGGCGAGCTCATGCTCATTTAGGGTCTCTGCTTTGGGCACCATCTTGAAGTTGCACCATGGAGACATGTGGTGGAACCACACATGTTTGGGAACTGGCCCTTGAGTTCCATTTTAAAGAAGTGTCAGGATGACACGTGGTGCCTTCCGCTAAGCTTTAAGCATTTATAAAGACTTTGCTGAAATAGCACATGATGGCAAGCCCGCGCTCATTCAAGGTATCAAATTTTTAGACCACCTCAAGGTGTGCAATGGTGACACGTGGCAGTTTGAAAAGTTAAAGAGGTGGGGAGGCAGGCCATCGGAGTCAACTTGGATTTTTTGCCTCCTTAAAGATTAAAATTTCAAAATGTCTGACAAGCCCAATGAGGGAATAGTCAATGTTTTTCCCCGGTCAATGGTGGAGGTGCGGGCTCTCAGGAGAAATTTGGAAAAATTTCCTTTTAGGAAAAGGGGCTCAAAAGTAAAAATAGAAGCGCGGGTCCACTCGAATCAAATTTGGACAAGTGTTAGGCTCATTTCTCGAGGGCAGAGCTACGTGGAAAACTTAAAAAATTTCCCTTTTCCAAAAAGAGAGTAAAATGGTAGAATTTGGCCATGGTTCCACTCCAATCACATTTGGACACAGCCCACTCCAATCACATTTGGACACGTGTCGCCTGTTTCCCGAGGGTAGAGGTGCGTAGCAAAATGTGAATTTTTCTATTTTTCCAAAAGTTGTAAAAAGTGAACAGAGGCCCCTGTGTCTATTTTTAGGTTTGAGTCTTCCACGTGGATGGCCCAAATTCAAAGTAAAGATCAACAGTAAGTTGTGAGTCTAAATCTGATTTTCCCCATTTCTCTAAAACATGTCTGGAAGTGCGAGTCTCCATGATTTCTTGGTCTTTTCTACATGCCAAATAGAGGAGGAAGTTAATGTTGATATCTAAGTTTGGTGGGGAGATTTGGAATGTGTCTTTCACCATTAAAATGGTCTAACTTTCGTGCCCAATCAGATTTTCTATTTTTCTTCTCCCAAGCATGCAAGGAGCTAGATTTGATAGATTAGGGGTGGAATTGGTTGGAAAATTTAAGAAAGAGTGATCTACTAGAGGAAATAGTTGAATGCGGGAGATATTCGATGAGATCTACCCCCTCGAGCACCTAGAGACTTCTTGTAGATCTGATTCTGAGAATCACAAAAGAATCATGGCGAGCACTGGTGCATTAAATGTTTTTGTCTTTTAGGAGGAAGAGGCTTTGTTGTAAATGCTATAAATGGCACAAATTTTTCATGCAAATGGTTGGGATTTTTTTGAAAAGGTCGGACTGATTTTTCTAGCAGAAAAAGCTTGACAGAGCCCATCCTTTTTGAGAATCCATCTAAGAAGCCTATATATCTCTCTTTGTGTCAAATTTAATCATGTCAAGGTGGTTACAAGTGTACAACCATTGACAAGATTTGAGATTTTTCTAGAAACTTTCCCTTGCTGATAAATTTGATCAAACTTGAGTTATTTTGTGTTAATCTTGAGTAAAGTGTATTTATTTCATCTCTGAATGCATGCAAGTAGTTTTTCTTGTTTCTATTGCAATCTTGTACCAAAATACAGTCCAATCACATAGGTCTCAATCCTTGTGATAGTTTAGTGGCATCTGTAATTTCATTTCTCAGAAGAGCCTTCATCTGGGAGTGAGATAAATGGTTTAAAATCACTTTTCTTTCATTTTGTTGACAGAGATTATCTGTAAGCCTCTAGGTGTACCTCAAGTGTGGTTTGGTTCAAATCTTGGTGCTTTATTAGGTTCTCTGACTCAAGCCTTCATGACAAAATCCCATAGGCTGTATGAAAAAGTGCCAATTTGGGCCTCCATTGAAGCACATATTCTAGTTGAAGAAACATTTTTAACTTTTGTGGCATTTTGTTGTTTGAATCTTTCCATTTTGCATGAGCTCTCAAGGATCTGGTGAGTCAAATGCATCATGTCTCCCCTCCCACCAAATATTTTATTTAAAACAACTAATCCTACCCATACTACCCTGTTTTTTGCTCTGTATACCCACACAAGACCAAAATCCATTTGCTAAAGCATGCAGGACATATTAGGATTCCAAACGTCTTTAGTAACCTTTGCCTTGTTTTGAAAGTATCTCCATGATCTGGAAGTGACAACTCATGAGATTCAAATCTGGTGTGTTGATCATACTTTCCCAAGGTCTTCTCTATAAATTTATGCAAAATAAGGATTCATTATGTTTCTTCAATAAACAAGAGGTTACAAAATAGGTTCTCTTACCTTGGTTGAAAGGCACAACCTAAAATAGTTAGGATCAAATCACATCCTTTTTAAGGTGCTACCCACTCTTTTCAAAACCTGAGTGCTAACAAGTCAAATAGATTGCTTCCCCGACTACAAAATGACATACATGATTGTCTATCTTCCTTTGAGTGTCTTTTCTAATCCATGATGTTGCTCGGTCTTTGAAGGAGGTTAAATTTGGGTACCAACATAAATGGTGGCATCTTTAGTGCACAACATAAATGGCTCTATTTTTGGGGACTCTCAATTCAAAATCGAGAACACGAAGGGTCGAAATCTTCCCATTTCTAGTTTCTAGCAGTTGAAAGAAGGTCAAACATTTGACATATCATATTTAGTGCATTTTCACAACTAAGGTGGAAATCCTTAGTGGTAAATCCTGTTGATCTGATTCTTAATAAGTACCAGTGTCTTAAAACTCTATCAAAATCAGATTTGTTACTAATATTTACAAATATGGAAGGAAGAAGATCTTTCTTTGCTAGGGATCCTGCTAGGACATTATTTCCAGAGCTAGGAAAAGCAAAATCAGAAGGAATAAAATCTTGGAGAGCTGTTGGAGATCAGCAGACAAGGAGAGGGATCTCCATTGATGAAATTGATCAGCCTATCATTGAAGACTTCCATTCAAGTGACTCTGAATCAGGTAGCCTCTTGTGGAATTAAACTCTCCAACTAGAGAGGGGCCTTCATTTGATTTTGAAAGGTTTTCTTCACACTCTGCACCTATCTTTTCTGAGGTTGATAGATATTTCCAAGAAACAAGGCCTTTGGGGGTATCCATTTTGAAAATTATACTCATGTGTTCCAAGAACCCTCTCCCCCATCAATTTGTCACCCCTCTAGGATCACCTCCTCAAATCAATATGGCTCAACCCAGGCCTCCATTTGTTGTAAACACCTTTGGACCTATAAATTTTGTGGGAATGGTTGGTTACCCAAATGCAGTGCCTCAAGATGTAAGGAATAGAATGCCAAAGTTCCAGGAAATAATGTTATTACTGGAGATCAACATCTAAATCTTTTTATCAATATGATGGAAGATTTTGAGATTGAACATGAAGATGTATATATCAAGTTGTTTATCCATACCTTGGAAGAGGATGCTAGGGATTGGTATAAAGCATTTCCAGATAACTCTATTGATTCTTGGACTGAGATGAGCAATGCATTCAGATTACAGTATGGTGATAGAACTGACCCTAGGTTTCTTCTATAAGAGTTTGAAAACATCAAGAAGAATCCTAATGAGTTAGTACATGACTTCAATACAAGGTTTAATAAAACTTTGAGGAGATTTCCTGTTAGGATAAGGCCTTGTGATGAGTCATGTTTGATCAAATATACTTGATGCATTTGATAAAAATGTTACATATTACTTAAGAGACAAAAACCCCACAAATTTGAGGCAGGCCTTCACCATGGCTTTGCAAATAGAGAACAATATCAAGGAAATTAGAAATCCTCCAAAGAGGGAAGGTGTAAAGTTGGTTAACCCAAAAAAACCCCAAACAAGAAAGGCTACTGATTTGGAAGAAGTTGTGAAGACTTTGGTAGGGGCTATCAAAGAGATTTCCTACAAGCTAGCTTAGGCGAGAAAAGGAATTGGGCAGAGCTCACAAGGTCAACACAAGCAACAAGGCCAAGACAGTTCACAAATCACCAAATATTTGATGATAGAGGTAAGGGACCTATTCGATTTGAAAATAGACAATCCCAAGCTAAGGATAATAGAATGGTACCTGATCCTTTGGCTACAAGAGTTGTTATGGTGGAGGAGATAGATGTCATTGATTGGTGTGACAAATGTTTCATGCCTCATGCTCCTTTTGAAGAAGATATTAGCAAGAAGAAGAAGAAGAACCTGATGATAATGATGATGATGTCTACATGATGGGTTTCTCCACAAGCTTACAATAAGGGGACAACTTCAACTGAGGTGATAAGTGCTAGAACTACTGCCACCTTTTGGGACTACATTCATAGGGTACCTATTCTTCCTCCCTCTCATACTTTAGAAGTAGATAATGTACAAGCTTTTGAATTTCCCAATAATGACTTTGAATATTTAAGGGCTTTAATGATAAAGAAGTATGATGGAGGAATCCCATCTGAGGAAGATAGATAGTTACTGATGAATGTTGTTGTGGCTCAAGAGAAGGAATATAACACAAGAAGTAAGGTTGTCAAAGGGACAGGGCCTCAAGCCAAGCCAAAATATCCCTTACTTTCAAACATTCCTAAAGAGGCTCCTAAGAAAGAGGCATCTGCCAAAAGCCCTACAGTTCCAAACAAAAATCATACCCCTCCTCATGCCCAAGTTGTCAAAAATCATGTACCACCTAATGATGTGTTGGCTTTCCTTCCAATATTGCCTTGCCAAAGAATGTCCCATATGATATTTCCCAAGTGTTGAGTCAAATCAAAGTCTTTGTTCCAATTGTTGAGTTGCTTAGGATTCTTGAGCACAAAAAGAGAGCATTTGAATACTTGGGGTTGAAAGAAGAGAAGACTGCCCTAGGCAGAAACATAAACATTGTGGAGATCCCACCAATCATTGAAGAACCAGAAGCACCACCAACATCAGAAGAGCTAGATGAACCACCTGAGGTCTATTTGGGAACATCCTTGGTGGAATCTCAGATGAATGTGGATCCATTCTTCACCACTTTGATCATTAAGGATAGACTATTGCACAACTGCATGTTTGACTCAGGGCATCATGCAATGTCATGCCTTTGGAAGTCATGAATGAGCTAAACATCAAAGTGACAACAACATATGGGAAGTGCACTACCATGGACTCCAGAAGTTCCAGTGGTGGGATGTGTGAAGGGTTTGGTGGTGCAGCTTGTAGCTTACCCAGGTAAAAACTTAAAACTTGATGTTGTCATTATTGACTACCCAACCAAGTGGGGCATGCTACTGTCAAGAAAATGGGCTACAAGTGTTGGTGGGAGTGTCCAAATGGATATGTCTTATGCTACCATTCCAATTGAGGGAAACCTTGTTAGGTTGTATGGGGAAAAGAAAATGTTGCATCTTATTGAGGATCCCAACAATGCATCCTATGAGGTATTGTACACAAGTGTTGATGCAGATAACTTTGTGGGATTTGCTTGATGGAAAGGAGCACAATATTGAAGAATGCAAATGCCTTGAACAAACAGGATCTCCCTGGACTCTATTATTTGATGGAGCTTGCTCCAAGTTTGGGAATGGTGCTGGTGTTGTTCTACTTTCTCCTAGTCAAGAAAATTTTGTTTTTTCCTTCAAACTCAACTTTGAATGCACCAACAACATTGCTGAGTATGAGGAACTATTGTTGGGTTTAAGAATTGCTTGGAAATATGGTGTCAAGGACATCATTGTCAAAGGAGACTCAAAATTAATTGTGAAACAAGTCAGAAAACTGTATGCCACAAAAATCAATGAATGAAACAATACAAGCATGCAGTTTGGGATTTCATTGAGATGTTTGATTCATTTAACATTGTGCATCATGATAGGAAGTTCAATGACTTGGTAGAAAAGCTTGCAGTGTTGGGGTCTTAGTTTGACAATTGTACAATGTCCCCATATTGTGAATATGAGGTTGAGGTATTAAAGACCTTTTCCCCGACAACATCAAGCATTAGCAGGTTTTTTGATATGATACTCATATCATCAAAAAGATTTCTGAAAAACAAGGGAGAATTTTTTGATCAAAGTATTGATTGGGAGCCAATGGTTTGTACAACAAAAGGAAAAGAAACCTTGTTTGGCAAGGGTATCATCCAACTAAAACCAATACCATTCCTAGAGGGTTGGTTGCTCTTGAGTCTAATTTTGATAATGCTGATCACATTGTTAATAGATGCATGATAGCCTCAAGGGATATTAAGGAGCATGATCTTGGTACAAAGGAGAAGCCAAGGAAAATTTGGTTAGGCAAAGTAATCTTAGCAAGGAGGAGAAGCAATCATACATCCAACTTGTTGAAAAAATACCAAGATTGTATGGCTTAGACCTATTCTGAACTAAAATTATACAGAGAGTACTTGTTTCAACATGATATCCCCTTGGTGTCTAATGTAAATCCATTCAGGCAAAACAGAGGCCCATTAATCCACTCTTATCCCTCAAAATGCAAGAATAACTGAAGAAGCTAAGAGATGGTGGGATTATCTAGCCCATAAGGTATTCCTCTTAGGTTACAAACCTAGTGCCAGTGAGAAAGAAAAATGGTGACATCAAGTTGTGTGTGGATTTCAGAATCTAAACAGAGCATCAATGAAGGATAATTATCCTTTTCCAAATATGGAGAACATGCTGCAGTTAGTGACTGGTTCTGAGTTACTTTCCACCTTGGATGGTTTCTCTAGTTATAACCAAGTTGTGGTGAAGGAATCAAAAAGGATCAAGACAGCCTTTACTACTCCTTGGGGGACCTATGTTTATGTCAGGATGCCCTTTGGTTTGATGAATGTTGGAGCCACCTTTCAAAGAGCAATGGATGTTGCTTTTGTTGGTTACATCAATGAATTTATTACAATCTATCAAGATGATGTAACTATATTTTCTAGAAAGAGAAGTGACCACTGCTGCACTTGGAGAAGATGCTGATAAGATGTAGAGAATATGACATCTCACTTAATCCAAAGAAATTCCATTTTGGAGTGTAGAAGGAAAATTTTCTTGGTCACATTGTGTCACAAGAAGGAGTGATGATTGATCCAGAAAGAGTAGAGGCCATCAACAAGGTCCCAATCCCAAGAACCAAGAAAGGAATTCAGTCCTTCTTTGGGTAAATAAACTTCATTAGAAGATTCATATCAAAATTTGTTGAGCTAACCATTCCAATCACTTCCATGTTGAAGAAAGACTAGGTCATCAAATGGGAGGAGGTTTCCATCCAAGTTTTAATGGAATCAAAGAGGCATTGAAGCATGCCCCTGTTTTGGCAACCCTAGATTATAAGAAACCTTTCCAACTGTTTTCCTTTGCTTCAGAGAACACTATTGCTTTTGTCCTCTGCTGTAGAAGGATGATGAAGGGGCTGAGAGGCCAATTGCCTTTTTCAGTAAGGCATTGCAGTAGGGGCTAACTAAAGTACACCATTATGGAAAAGTAGCATTTTCCTTGGTAAAGGCAACAAAGGTTTTCATAGCCTTATATTCTAAGTTCAAAGGTTGTTGCTTATGTTCCCCATACCATGGTAAAGGACATCTTGTCAGAGATGGAGGTCTCAAGCAAAAGATGTAGATGGGTGAACAAATTGCAAGAATATGATATGGACATCCAAACCATGAAGTTGGTGAGAGGTTTGGGCTTGGCTAAGCTTATGGATGAGAGAAACTTGCAAACTATTGAGGTAAATGAGGTAGAAGAAGAAAGGGTAGGTGTATTTGAAAGGTTGATGAATTCTGAGTGGTATAAAGATGTAATCTTTTATCTCAGACATTTGAGCTGCCCTAAGCACTTAAGTAAGAACCAGAAGAGAGCCCTTAAGTTGGCTTCCCAAAAATATGTCATCACTGATTATGGGTTAGCTTGGAAGAACCCAAAGGGAGTCCTCTTAAGGTGCATTATGAAGAAGAAGAATCCCCAAGATAATTGTTGATCTCCATGGAGGATTTTGTGGGGGAACTTTGCTGCAAGAGTCACAACACATAAGATCCCGAGGGATGGTTATTGGTGGCCAACTCTTTTCAAGGATATAACCTTGTTGGTTAGAAGATGTGAAAGTATGCCAATGCTTCTCTAGAAGACTGAAAGCTTCGGATCCCTTCCTTTGCAGCCTGTCAATTGAAGCTCATTCAAGCAATGGGGAATGGATTTCATTGGTGAGATTTCAGACCCTTCAAGTGTTGGCCACAAATGGATTCTTGTAGAAACTGATTATTTTACTAAATGGGTGGAGGAAATCCCCACCAAGAAGGAAACACACCAAGTTGTCATGGATTTTGCTAAACAACATCATCTGCAAGTTTGGGGTACTAAAAAGATTATAGCTGACAATGCCATGAGATTTAGAGCTAAACCTTTGGTGGCAATGTGCAAAGAGTATGGGATCAACTTGACATATGCCTCCAATTACAATCCTCAAGGAAATGGACAAGCTGAGTCCAGTAATAAAAATTTGCTAAAGATCATCAGAAGAACATTGGAGTAGAACAAGAGAAAGTGGGGTGAATAGTTGAAGTTTGTTGTCTGGGTAGATAGGATCACTGTCAAGAGGGTCACTGAAAGAGTCCATTTGAGTTGGTATATGGGACTCAGGCCTTACTACCCTCTTCATATGCAACTATCTTCATATTAGTTTATGCAACAGCTAGAAGATCAAGAGGTAGGTCCTTATGATGCCGCATTAACTAGATTGTTGAGCTTGATGAAGAGAGGAGGGCATCCCACCAGAGGCATGTAAAGTTCAGAGAAAAATGAAGAATCTATTTGACAAGAAGGTCACTCCCAGAGGCTTTCAATGTTGGAGATCTTGTGCTACTATGGGATAGTAGACATGAGGATAAGGGAAAGCATGGCAAAGTTTGACTCATTATGGATGGGCCCTTACTCCATTGATATCAGGATTGGTGAGCATACCTTCTTCCTTAAAGACTTAGATGGTGAACTGCTTGAGTTGCCTATCAATGGCAAGCATTTGAAGCATTTCTTAGATTGATCCCCTGAATCAAGGCATAAATCTTGTGTACAGTGTATAGTTTGTTGTTTGTTCCTTTTTTTTGTGTTTTTTCTCATTCTGGTCCTTTGGTGACCTATTTTTGTTGGTTTCTCTTTTTTTTTTTTAAGATGGCTTTATTCCTCTACTCTACAAGATGACTCCATTACCCAATGGATATTTTTGGAACTTGGTCTACCATTGTTCTTGTGGCACTCACAAGGAGTGCCCATCCCCGAGTTAGAGCCTATGTTGGTGCTCAAAATAGTCTCACCCCATTTTTGCCTTTGAAAATCTATTGATTTACTGGCCTCTGTAATTTTCTCCTTCCCGTGTTGTTGTGCTTAATTGGTCAGTATTTGTTGCTATCTTTAGTTAGCTCCTTGGTCAAAGATCATGTATGGGTCCATGTTTTTCTCCTTGTTTCTTTGTTCCTCTGGAAGGGTCTGTAATTTGGGTCTCCTATTCTCTGTTCATTTAAAAAACTTGGGTTCCCCCATGTTTTCTGTTCTCCATGGTCGGGATTTGTCTTCCTTATCATTTTTCTACCCTAAGTACTTAAAGAAAATGAATGGATGTATCTCTGAGAAACATATTTGAGCCATGTAACATTTCTAATTTCTCTATCCTTGAACAAATTTTCATTTTCGGGTGAATGATCATTTTTCTATATTTTACAGTTTGACAGGCTTTTCTCCCAGTCAAATTTACATCCTAGCATTGGCAAGGGACGTGGCACCTTTTGGTTGGGCACGACTCAGCTTGGTACTTCAAAATTTTGCAAAATGTAGGCATGGAACTAGTTTAAATATCTACTTTTTAGTTTGGCCTTGAAGTAGCACCAGGAGGACATGTGGAGGCTTCCATTGCTTGGCCTAGACTTAGACAAATTTTTATGCAGTTGGAGCAGTTTAGCGGAATAGGACACATGGCAAGCTCGCACTCATTCAGGGTCTCCACTTTGGGCACCATCTTGAAGTTGCACCATGGATACACGTGGTGGAACCACACATGTTTAGGGGACTGGCCCTTGAGTTCCATTTTAAAGAAGTGTTAGGATGACACATGGCACCTTCCACTAGAGCTTCATGCATTCAAAAAAACTTTACCAAATGAAATAGGAGACGTGTCGAGCATGACATGTGCTGCGCTTCAAGGTATCAAATTTTTGGGACCACCTCAAGGTGCGCCATGATAACACGTGGCAGTTTGAAAATTCAAAGAGGTAGGGAGGCAGACCATTAGAGGAAACTTGGATTTTTTGCCTCATTAAGGATTAAAATTTCAAAATGGCCCACAAGCCCGATGAAGGAAATACTCAATGTTTTTCCTGGTCAATGGCAGAGGTGCAGCTCTCGGGAAATTTGGAAAATTTTCCTTTTGGGAAAATGGGGTCAAAAGTAAAAATAGAAGCACGGGTCCACTCAAATCACATTTAGACACGTGTCAGGCTCATTTCCTGAGGGTGGAGCTATGGGGAAAACTTGAAAATTTTCCCTTTTCCAAAAAGAGAGTAAAATGGTAGAATTTGGCCGTAGTTCCATTCCAAATCACATTTGGACACGTGTCAGGCTCATTTCCCGAGGGCGGAGGTGTGGAGAAAAATGTGAAATTTTTCCATTTTTCCAAAAGTTGTAAAAAGTCAATGGAGGTCCCCGAGTCTATTTTCAGGTTCGAATCTTCCACGTGGATGGCCCAAATTCAAAGTAAAGATCAACGAAGCTATGATTCTAAATTTTATTTTCCCCCATTTCTCTGAAACATGTGTGGAAGTGCGAGTCTCCATGATTTCTTTGTATTTCTACACACAAAATAGAGAGGGAAGTTAATGTTGATATCTAAGTTTGGTGGGGAGATCTGGAAGGTGTATTTCACCATTAAAATGGTCTGACTTTCGTGCCCAATTAGGTTTTCTATTTTTCTTCTCCCAAGCACGCAAGGAGCCATATTTGATAGATTATGGGTGGAAGTGGTTGGAAATTGAAGAAATAGTGATCTACCGAGAAACAGAGTGAATGAAAGAGATATTCAATGAGATCTGCCCCTCAAGCACTCCGGAGACTTCTTGCAGATCTGATTCTGAGAATCATGAAAGAATCATGGCAAGCACTGGTGCATTAAACGTTTTTGTCTTTTACGAAGGAAGAGGCTCTATTGTAAATTCTATAAATGGCACAAATTTTTCATGCAAATGGTTGGGAGTTTTTTTAAAAGGTCAGAGACTAATTTTTCTAGCAGAAAAATCTTGACAGAGCCCATCCTTTTTTAGAAGTCCATCTAAGAAACTCAGTATATCTCTCTTTGTGTCAAATTTAATCATGTCAAGGTGGTTGCAAGTGTACAACCATTGACAAGCTTTGAGATTGTTCTAGAAACTTTCCTTTGCTGATAAATTTGATCAAACTTGAGTTATTCTGTGTTAATCTTGAGTAAAGTGTATTTATTTCATCTCTGAATGCATGTAAGTAGTTTTTCTTATTTCTGTTGCAATCTTGTACCAAAATCTAGTCCAATCACATAGGTCTCAATCCTTGTGATAGTTTAGTGGCATATGTAATTTCATTTCTCATAAGATCCTTCATCTGGGAGTGAGATAAATGGTTTAAAATCACTTTTCTTTCATTTTGTTGACAGATATTATCTGTAAGCCTCTGGGTGTACCTTAGGCATGGTTTGGTTTGAATCTTGGTGCTTTATTGGGTTCTCTAACTCGAGCCTTCGTGATAGAATCCCATAGGCTATATGAAAAAGTGCCAATCTGGGCCTCCATTGAAGCACATATTCTAGTTGAAGAAACATTTTTAACTTTTGTGGCATTTTGTTGTTTGAATCTTTCCATTTTGCATGAGCTCTCAAGGATCTAGTGAGTCAAGTGCATCTTGTCTCCCCTCCCACCAAATATTTTATTTAAAACAACTAATCCTACCCATACTACCCATATTTTTCTCTGTATACCCACACAAGACCAAAATCCATTTGCTAAAGTATGCAGGACAGATCAAGATTCCAAATGTCTTTAGTAACCTTTTTCTTGTTGTGAAAGTATCTCCATGATCTGGAAGTGACAACTCGTGAGAGTCAGATCTAGTGTGTTGATCATACTTTCCCAAGGTCTTCTCTATAAAATTTATGCAAAAGAAGGATTCATCATTATTCTTCAATAAACAAGAGGTTACAAAATAGGTTCTCTTACCTTGGTTGAAAGGCACAACCTAAAATAGTTATGATCAGATCACATCCTTTTAAGGTGATACCCACTCTTTTCAAAACTTGAGTGTCAACAAGTCAAATAGATTGCTTCCCTGGATACAAAATGGCATACATGATTGTCTATCTACCTCTGAGTATCCTGTCTAATCCATGATGTTGATCGGTCTTTAAAGGAGGTTAAATTTGGGTACCAACATCTTCTACAAGTGTTAGGTCCTATAGACAACAATTTTTAGTAATTTTCCAGTTCACAGATTGATGTCAAGAAAGAGAACTTTACACCTTACTTTTGATTCCTAAGATCGCCAATAGGCATGAAGGAAGAGCATACGCAATGTGAAAAATCCTACTAAATCACATGAAAGTTTACTTTATCCTTTATAAAATAAGTGTTTGGAACATTCGATACAAGTTTTGTATAAGTGTTTCTGATCTCCAAGATCACTTTTGAAGGCACAAGGAGAGAGCATACACACTTTTACAAACCTATTTTTAAGCTAAGAACCAAAAACACTTAACTATGAAAACTGAAATACCAAAGAAAAACTCTGTTTTTAACTTGTTAGTTCGAGCTATCTACAGTAAAGATTAAAAAAATATTTTGTAGATAATAGAAAAAATTTAAATCTTTACGAGATACACCTACGCTTCCAAACCAACACCAGGTTCCCCAACCGATGGGTACATGCCTAACTCAATGGATACGCCTATAAACAAAAATTAGTGAAATCTAGTATACTAAAAACACAGACGTGTCCAGCTAGATAGAGATGCTTGCAACTCAACATGGATGCTTAGGTTTCAATAGAGACGCGCCAAGCATAAAACAGATAGTTTCAAATTTTTACACAGTTAAGCTATTTACGCGATGCGGCCAAAGAGGAGGAGACACGAGACCAGCCAATGGAAACATGTGCACATCCTGTAGAGATAAAATTTTCCAATGATGAGGATAGCCAGATAGGTGTGCTCCTATTCCTGACAGGGGATCTTTGGGGTTACAACGGCACGCACCCCTTCTTAACACCTATGCGTACCTATGAAAAACCTACAAAACTCACAGATTTTCAAAATTTTAAGAGAAAATAGGTTAGTTGTTAGTCAAAGTGTCCTATTTCTATATCAAACCCATAAAATACATGCAAATGAAGGTCATTTATCTAGTGTTAGAAATAGAAATGAGTAAATAACAAGTGATTTGACTCAAAAACTTGAAAATGAACTTTGAAGAACTCAAAAGACCTCCATTAATGGAGGATGGACATAAGTGTCCCACTGGGCATGCCAAATGTGTTCAATGAAAAGTTATAAAATCCATGGAATTGGGGTAAGAATCTATAAAGAAACCCCAAAGGCTTTAAACAAGCTGATAAATGGACAATATGATAAGAAATGAGCAAGGGTTTCTTCTTTGCATACATTAATCTTAAGTAAATAAGAAAACTAAGCAAATGAAACTAACCTCTATTATTTACAAGATTGAAATAATGAACCTAAGAGGATCTAAGCATTCAGTTTGTGTTTTAGGAGAAAGATATCTCCCCATTAATGGCTTCAAGGCCAATGGTTCTTCCCTTTTACTCCATATTTTTGCTATAAAATACAAAAGCAAATGCTACTAGCTCAATGGAAGAAAATGAAATACAATCTAAATCCTAAACAAAATACTATGATATGTACTAGGAAAAAGAGAGAATTCTTAGAAAATGAGGGAGGGGGTCTAGCCCTATTTATAGTTTTCCATTTGGGAAAATGGGAGATTTGGGTACATGTGGGACAGATGCAAAAGTCCAAAAGCAATTTTAGTAAGTCAAAGTGAGGCTTGATTGTGTTTAGAAGAGATTGACCATGGTTAAGACTAGCTAACCAAGTTTAGAGGGTAATTAATCTTGCTTAGAGAGAAATTAGGTTTTGAAGGGCTTACAAGACTTAATCAATCCAATGAAGTGGATTGATACTCCATGGAACTAATAAAGGTGGTAAAGAAGAGAATATTAGCCAAGAAGAGGTTATGATAACCTATTAATTAGTTTACAAGAGGAAATATGACCAATGAGTGTCATAAGAGGGGAGTTAGATATGAGGTGTCGTAAATTTGTAAGGGGAAGAATAGTTGGTACAATATTAAGAATAATAGTGCATTGATCAAACTACAAGTGTCTACACCCAGCTTAAAACAATGAAGGAAATATTTACAATGATTCACCTTTACAATTGGCAACTTTTTGTTGTAAGTCTGTTAAACATCATTTTCTGGAAATCATGATCAAACATGTAACAAACAAAGGTTCCTCGAATATTCTTTTCTTGGGGGGAAATCTTGGATGTAAATTGAGTGTTATAAAAAGCATGCTTTAGTCATGTAAATGGTTGGGGGTTGAATTCTTATGAGAAAATTTGAGAAATCCCATCTTCCTGAGAGACCATCTGAGAAACTTGTTAATCTCTTATGTTTTAGATTTGATCATGTCAAGTTGGTTGCAAGTGTACAACCATTGAAAAGCTCTGATATTGTTCAAGAAACATTCCCTTACTGATGAATCTAATCAACTTCAAATTAATCTATGTTAATCTTGGGAAAATTTGTGTCTTCTTTATTTTAGAATGTTTGCAAATAGTATTTCTTGTTCCTATTGCAATCTTGTGTTAAAATCCCTTCGAATCACATAGGATCTCGTCCCTATGATAGTTTAGTGGCATTTGCAATTTCATTATGAGAAGAGCCTTCATCCTGTAATGAGATAAACAATTTAAAATCACTTTACTGTCCTTTTTTTTTATATAAAGATTGTCTCGTAAGCCTTTGAGTGTATCTTAGGCATGAGGAACCAGGGTCTTTAATGTTTAATTGGTTCTTTAGCTCGAGCCTTCATGTTAAGTTCTTGGAGATTGTGTGAAACCGTGTAAATTTGGAACTCCATTGATGCGCACTTTCTCGGTTGAAGGAATATTTTAGCTATTCTAAAGCATTCTGTCATTTAGATTTCCAATTGTTATGAAGGTTCACAAAGATCTGGCAAAATCAAGTTTATCCTGCTTAATCTCCCACCAAAAATATTCAAAAACAATGAATCCTACCTGAACTACCCATTTTTCCCTGTATGTCCACAAATGAATAAATTATACTGCTAAAATATGCAGAAGCAATTAGGATTCCATAATGTTTTTAGTAACCTTAACCTTGCTTAGAAAATATCACCATTCTTTAGAAGTGATAACTCGTGAGAGTTAAATCTTGGTGCATTGATCATATTTTCTCAAGGTTTCCTTTCAAATATATGAAAGAAGGACATATTCATTCTCCTTCACCAAAAGAGGTTACAAAATGGGTCCTCTCACCCGGGTTGAAAGGCACAACCTAAAGTAGTGAGAATAAGATCAAATCCTTTAGAAGGTGTTATCCATTTCTCCAACATCTGAGTGACAAAGAGCTAGTTAAATCACCTCCCTAGCTACAAAATGACATACATGATGATTTATTTTTCTTTAGGCTTCTTGTTAAATATTTGATGCTGCTCATCTTGCATAGGAGAATCAATTTGGATACCAACACCTTTTCTAGGTGGAAGTATTTTTCGATGGAAGTTGAATGGGAAAGTATGTCTATGGAATGTTTTGGTTATGTTCTTTTGCATTAAATCATACTTTGTAAACCCATTCTGGGCTTGTGGTTTCCTTAACTAGATCTTGTTGATCTATGGAAGGCATGCAAATATTTTTGACTATTGAAGATCATTTTTAAGGGGGAAGTTATTCACACACTCTTTCTACCCTTCTTGTTTGGGTAATTGTAATTTCGTAGGCGACCGGTTTTGAACCGAGACTAAAATTGTTCTCTTTCCATTTTGTAACTAAGTTTACTTGGAACTCAAACCCTTTTTGGGTTACCGTAAAAAGGAGAAAGCTATGGACACCAAAATCTGGTCACACTCCTCTTGGTTCCTTTTTGAATAGCCAACTTAAACATATTCACCTAACCATGACCCTTCTACACACATTAATATTAATTTAATTATTTACAATTAAATTAATACTCATCCTAATTTCATTCATTATTTAAATACCTTAATTAAAACTAATTTACACCTCACCAAGACACCTCACCACAAACCTATTTTTAACATATTTCCCTTTTCTAGGACTCATCACCACTCACCATAACTAACTAACACTTAGTGTAACCCTAAAATCATATGCCTATTCTCCCTATAATCACATTCCCACTCATTAAAACATAACATTCTATTTCGATCCACAAGAATAGAGAGAGATGGCCCAAAATGATTACCAAGATCTATGAATTTTAGTAAACCTAGGATTTCCCACCTTAATCGACGTTAGTCAACCCGAAACCGGCGTCGGTCACCCTAAATCATCATCGGCTACCTTATATTCATTTTGGTAACCTTTTTTGAGAGGTTGGCCACATTCTCAATTTTTAGAACGAAGGAGATGTGCATGCGAAGACAAAACTAGAGCCCTTTCATACATCCAAACAGCCATAGCTAGCACCAAGACAAATCCAAAGGCATTTCGCATTCACAGTAGCATTCCAAGAAGCACCGCTATAACACTTTGAGCACCATTTCACAAGTCAACCATCACCATCACTCAACCACCAAATCTACAAACACCAGTAAGTGTATTTCTAACATGCATCATTTCATGCTTGTTTAGACTACAATTTTTCTTCATCTCTATTTATCGGCATATATCTGCATTTTCATCCCACCCTTGTTACCTTCCTATGAACCCAACCATTCCATCACCCAAAATCATTTAATCACCCATACTTGATTCCTGAATACCTCTGAGCACTCCTAATACCTCCACAAACCCAAATATTCCCATTACCATCTCTATTCAATCTCAGACAAACCCCCAAAACCTAGTTTATTGAACTTCTACCATATCACCTTAACCGTCATTAGTCACATCTCACAGATGTCGGTCTCTGTAGTTGGTAATTGTTCCAATAACAAAAACCTAATAACCTACATTCAAGTAACCCAAGCTACCCATAATTTGACCCTAACCTATCCCAAAGACCTTGACTTCTTACCCTACTTCTAGATCTGATTGTAACCTAGCTTGTGTTATTAGATTTATTTTTGTATTTAGATGAGATACCTAAATCATATCAACTACAAGAGGGACTTTATTTATTTACGTCACTTATTACGTTAAGTTGTATTAAATAGTGGGTTGAATGCCACAAAGGAAGTACCACACTTCTAGGATCTAGAATACGCTAGGAATCCCACTAACATATATTGTTTAAATCTCTTTTTGGCCTTGTTTTATATTTCGGTAGTCCCTCCTAGCCAAAATGAAGCTCACACAATCAACATTGGATATATAAGTCAAAAATCACGCATAACCTTTTAAACCGCCATCACAATAGGTATATCTCCTTAACCCATCACCTTATCTATTTTGTTTAATCCACAAAGAAAATGGTGAAACATTTTGGTATGCCCGGTGGGACCCATCAGGGGTTCTTTTGCATTTTATTTATTCTTAGGTGAAATTTGTGTGTTTGTTTCCCTTTTGAAAAGATTCCACAATAATTTTCTTCTCGGGAATCTTCCCCTCTTTCTATTGTCTAAAAGCAATCATGTTTTTGGTGCTATAAAAAGAATACTTCTTTCTTTCATTAGTATTGCATTAGTGAAAAACATCCCTCTTCCTATTCATCACTTGCTACATCGAATATCATATTTTGATTTGGGTTTAAAACACTTGCATGGAATTCTGATTTGTTGCATTATATCTCACATTAAAATTGAGGGAAACCTATATGCTGGAAGTCATGACCAGGTGATGGTTGACTTAAATCAATCGTAGAAAGAACATTCTTTCTTCTCTCTTTTTCAAACTACACAAACTGGAATATATACATCTTAAAAAACATCCCACATGGAAGTTTTAAATGATCATATGATCAGAGGATTGATAGTGGGCACTCAGCTGGTTATCTATGTCCAGTCACCCATCGGTGAATGGTCTCCCTCACCAAGACATAACTTGAAACCTCACCTTTAGAATTTCCTTCTTCGTAGGAATCCTTCCCAACCAAAAACTTAGTTCTAAATTCACGAGTCAATATTTAAATAACATAAGATAAACACACTAAATTCACTTGGAGTACATGTTTTCCTACACCATCTCAATTTCCCTTTCCCCTTAGATTAACATGGTTCATGTTTCCACCCACACTGAGAAAGAAAAAGGAAAGGAAAAATCAACTAACCCATCAACCAACCCCATGCCCAATATACCATCTGCACCCACACTCAAATTCACCATCCACAGACCTACATACCCTATCTTTGATGGGGTAACCCATTGTGTAATGATAAAACAATTACATCAATCCCCTCTAAAGATTTCATTATATGATCTTGTCCAAACTTATGAATCTCATAGACAAGCCCTTATCAAGGTTTTACAATCCATTGAATTTTTACCCAATGACCCCACACCAGTGGCCTCCATTATCACCCCTCACCACATGGCCTCACTTACCAAATCATCTCCTTCTTCTACCCCTATTTCCACTCCTCAAGTTACCACCTCGGCTTCTCGATGAAGAGATTATACCTCTCCATCGATGACCCTGATCCCGCCCTTTTCATTTCTGTCTATATCAATAACATACAAGTATGACACGTCATGATCGATGGTGGTGCTAGTATTAACATCATCTCCTCCCACACATATAATAAAATGCGTATCCCTTATAACTATATACATAATAACCCAGTTATGTTATGCTCCTTCAATGACACCATCACCTCCACCCTTGGAAACATTATCCTACACACTTGCGTAGGCCCCGCACTATCCCGAACTATTCTACGTCTTAAAGGGAGAGTTATAGTACAACAAATCACTTGGTAGACCCTGGATTTATGTCATGGGTTGTGTTCCTTTCACTTTACACCGCTATGTAAAATTTGAACATGAAGGACATAACTATATTATCCTCACTTTGACTGTCACCATTCAAAACTTGTAACATGTTGTACCAACCTAACGATGTACTTGTACCGATTAAGGCATCTGCCACTACCCCCACTTATCCTTCACCCAGAGCCCATCCACCGATCCTGCTTGCCACCTCTCCCACATCTAATTCTTCTATACCTACTACCGCGCAACCTCTACATCTAACCATTATGCTTCCTAACCAACTGATACCCCTCCTATCTAATCATTTAGTGAATCATTTATCTCTACTACCCACATATCTACTATTGATCCCTTAGAATGTGTTTTTCAATGCCTCACTCTGGGGGAGTACCTCCTATACAATATCAACACATTCCTCACTCTGCAAGAGTATGGAAACCTATGTCAAGCTCCCCTGTTATGACTACCACATGGGTGAGGTTTTCCTTATGGTCCTCCCCAACTTTGCACTAATCTAACATATGGGGAACTAGATACTACCACCTATTCACCCAAACCTCCATCCCAAACACAACCATTTTAATCTGACCTCTAATCCCTTACTAACCTTTGCTTCACCCACACTTTCCTTCACTGTTGTGCATGGAAAGGCTTTGCTTCGCTTTTATGAACAAGGCCGCCATACCATCATTTCTTGTACCACCCATAAACACAATGATCAAAGTGACATTGGCTTTTCCACACCACTTCCTAAGAAGGCTGCATCAACCTCATTGAGGAGGAAAAACCTTCTTCACCCCATTCACCAACATTTCCACCTTTACCCAAGGAGTCAATAGATCCTGAATCTATCCATCCTAACTTTTTTTTTCGTAAACACAATTTCCCCGGGACCTTTGACTTATCAACGTGATGACGCGGCTCCATCTTCTCTTCCCTTGTTGTATCCTAACATGATCGATGATGATACACCTTTTATTAACATCATTCAATATCAGGATGATGAGTCTATCCTCACCTACCTTGGTGTAAAAGATTCTTATATTCACCAATGGCTACCTTTTGAGACACAAACCATGTTGAATGAATCAACTATCGAAATCAACATTAACACTCGTGGATGATCCACACATTCTAAAGATAGGCCAGTCCTTAGATGTTTCTAAAATAGAATCTTTTACCTCCTTCCTCTGGAAACATAGAAAAATGTTTTCTTGGTCCTATGCTGATATGCCCAGTATTGACCCAAAAATCATGGTCTACAATATCGTAACCATTCCTAATGCCAAAACCATAAAACAAAAGCTGCAGAAAATGCATCCTCACATTGGTCTTCTTTTCAAAGAAGAACTTTAGTGCCTTATCTCGATTTTCTTTATCCTACCCATTTACTATCCCCAATGGATTTCTAACATCGTCCTTGTCATGAAAGTGATAGGGGACTCCGCATTTACATGGATTTCTATGACCTCAACTTAGCTTGCCCCAAAGATGATTTTCCTCTACCAGGAATTGACCAACTAGTTGATCTCACCACCAGCCATGAGATGTTATCACTCATGGATGGTTTCTTGGGTTATAATCAAATATTACTTGCTCCATAAGATCAAAACAAAACTACCTTCATCACTCCTTGGGGGACCTTCTACTATCAAGTCATGCCTTTTTCCCTTAAAAATACTGGTGGTACATATTGGCAAGCCATGACTTATATCTTCCATGACATCATGCATAGCATATTTGAATATTACGTAGATAACCTTCTTGCCAAATCTAAACATCAGGCCAAACACCTGACAGTCCTTAAGGTCATCTTTGACCGCCTCATCAAGTATTGTGTTTGGCTTCAACCTAAGAAGTGTATCTTCATGGTACTTTCATGGAAACTCCTTGGTTTCATCATCTCTTTTCATGGCATAGAAGTTGATCCTACTAAAGTGAAATCTATTCTCAAAATGCCTCTACCTACTAATATCTGTCAACTTCAAAGTTTTCAAGGTAATTTGCAATCTATTTTTTGTTTCATCTCACAAATTTTTGATCATTTATCAACCATTTCATCATCTCCTCAAAAAGGATGTCTCTTTTAAATGGGATGATGAATGCCGCAAAGCCTTTGATTCCTTAAAATAATACCTTCTTCAACCACTAGTTTTCATTCCCCCTAAGGATGACCTACCCTTTTACCTATACATTTCTATCACCGACCATTATTTAGGTGCCATGCTCATTCATCGCAATGAGTAACACAGAGAGTAAGTGGTTTATTACATAAGCCATACCCTTTTGGACTATGAAACTAGATATACCAATGCCAAAAACTTTTTTAGCCTTATTTTGTTGCCCTCAAAATCTCCCCCTCTTTTTAAGTCAAATTTAAAATTTTGAGCTCACACCCTCCATAAGTGTTCAAGTAAAGTTGGAAGTCGGAAAAGATAGAGAAATTCATGCTTTGAAGTTGTTTAAACTCTCCAGTCTGCATGGTTTGATAAATTTTTGTTTCCCCATCTGGACATGTGAAAATTCTATTGTTGTCCTCATTCAAATGAAATTTTCAATCTTTTTACGACCATGGATCATCAAACCTTGTATTATTTTCAATCCCTTGGTTCGTGAAATAAATTTGAAAATCGGGGTGAAATGGTGGATTTTTCTTCTTCTCTGCATTTTTTCCACAGTCGTGAATGATGGGTGTTTTCTTCCCCATAAAATTTTGGCTCCATTATCCATGGGTACGTGGACATATCTAATTGGAAGCGGGTTGGTAGAGAACTTTGAGGTTTTGAGCCTCTTTGTAAAAAAGGCTAAAAGTCATAAAGTGACCCGCAGCCCCAATCATGCTAAAAGGAAAAAGTCAAATCTTGAGCCCGCCATTGGAAATTCAAAGCGGGGAGTGGTTCATTGGAGCCTTTTGATTTTTTGAGCCTTGTTTTCATTAAAGGGGATTAAAATTAAAAATTGACCTGCAACCCCACCCACGCCAAGGAAAAATTCAAATATAAATCCCGCATCAAAATATTCAAAGCGAGGAGGTGGGATGGCGGATCAATTTGTGTTTTTGAGCCTACACCGAAAAAGGTAAAATTATAAAAGTAACTGCGACTGTCTCCACTCAAGTGAAGCCACGTGTCGAGCTTATATCAAAAGCGAAGGGTGGACACAAAATGTAAAAATTCCAAATCTCTATGAAGTCACAAAATGCGAAGGCCTCCTCCATGCCCGCTCCAAGAAATTTCTCCCACGTGGATGACATTGCTTTCAAGTTTCAAAGGCAAGATGAACGATTAAAATTCAAAGTTACAAAATGAGTGTAACGTCTGCATTATGAAAAGTTTGGTTTTCTCCACCATTGGCATTTCTTCACAAATCAAGAATCTAAATAGACATGAATGATTGAAAATATTATAAACCTTTTCTTGATAACAAAGAAGAATTTGTAATCGTTTCTTACAATATATTTAATGGTTTCTTCACACCATTGTATGGGTTGGAAATTGATCTTGTAAACTCATGAGTGCATTGTACTTAGAGAAAGTAAAGGAGATAGCCATTTTCTTATAATTTCCTTCATTCTCAAATTTCTTCCATTCCCTCATTATATACAACTCTGTTTAAGCATCAATACAAGAAGAATTATTTTTTAACCTCTTTGATGAGGATATTTTAGAAACTTTGAATTTACAATCTTATCTCATCTTGTTTCCATTTTTAGGGTTGTTTCTTCTCATGAATGCATGTGTTGAAATTTCTAACTAGTGCGTGCAGGAATCTAATTTTCTACCTGCAACATTAGTTCTCCCACCTCATTTCTCACTCCCTTTCCCACCTTCATAGAAAATTCCCCCCTTATAGATAACTACAAGCATTTTCTACAGGGTCAGTGGAGTGCCCTGTTGGATCCCCACCAAAAGGCCACCACAGAAATCCACCTTTTCATGTGCATGCATATATGGCAACCGCACTATTCAAGTATAGGGACTTTGATTCCCAGAGTGTTAGAACTAACCCACAAGTTTTTCCACCCAAAAATTTCCTTGCCAACAGTTTTTGGCACCCACCATGGGGCAGATTTAGTAGCATCTACACCTGAATGCGACCGCAAGGTCAAAAAATTCAAAATTCAAAAAGAGAAAAATTTCTAGAATTTGAATGGCTATATGAGCCACATGGATTCAAATCATGGCTATTTTGGGAAACCCTCCTATTGAAAGACCTGAATTTCTCTTCCACATCTAAGAAGATGTTGCTTCAGATTTGAGGGAAGCTATCTGGCATAATAGACAAAGTGTCAATCACTACTTCATTGCCACAAGAATTCTAGACCTTAAAGAAGAACGTGCTATTGAATTGGAGAGGCAAAGACAAATTCCAGCACCACAAAGAAGAGCATAGATTTTCAAGTTGGTGGATAAAAGATACACTGAAACAAAGACAAGGAGGACAAACTGATCCCATTTTTGAAGAACTTTAAAGGATACAAGAGGTACCTGGAATCCAGAGACTTCCTTCTCAAGAAACCGGTCATGTTGGGAACCTGAGTGTTGTCAATCCTTTGGAAGGTGAATTTTTATACATCAAAAAGATCCTTGTGGAGTTCACGATGTGAATATTGAATAAGAAGCCGAGAAAGAGAGGCAAGAGCCATCAAAGAAATAAGAGCTCAACTCAAAGAAATCGAGAGACTTCAAGCTGAGGCAGATGAAAGAGAAGCAACAAAAGTCGCAACCTTAGCAAGGTTGGAAGCTAGAAACATAAATAGAATGGGGCATCATGATCATGATCATGAATTTGATCATGAGGCTTGTACTCCTAATGTACCATGGGGAGGAAACACCGATCCACTAGCTCTTGCTCAACCACTCCATGAGCTACCGAGAGGCTCAAGAAAAAACTTCCCAAAATTTAGAGGGGATGGTTCTCAACTCCCTAAAGAGCATGTAGTAGCATTTATCACTACTTATGGTGTGTTGGGTGTTGAGTATGAAGATGTGTCAGTTTGAATCTTTGTGGAGTCACTCCAAGAGAAAGTTATCGAATGGTTATACATGCTACCCCCGAGGTCTGTCACCTGTTGGGAAGATATAAGAATTACATTCAAAAATAGGTTCAAGACCATGAAATATTATCAAGATATCTTGGTCTAATTGGTAAAAATGAAAAAAGAAACCTCCGAGTCAATGAGAAACTTTGTAGCAAGATATAATAGAGTGATAATAAGAATCCATAAAGATGTGGTGCCTCCTAACAATAATTTGAAGAGATTCTTCCTCAGCGCCTTGCCATCGAAGTAGGTTTCTTCCTTAGAAGAACCTAACTAAGAACATTAAGGTAAGCTCAAGACCATGCAATAGAAACCGATGATGATCTAATCCTTTTCGGAAGGGTGAAAGGCCCTAATGGAAAGTAAAAGGCTCAAATTCAAACTCTGTCACCATAGATCGATGTTCCAAAAATGCCAAATGACTTGGTGTCCTTGAAGAAGTAGCTATCTCGAGATCACTATGTAGAATTTTGTAAGGAAACCAAACCCTCCATATAGGCCAAGGATTTCTCCACCTCCTCGTCAAATTGCTCTTGAAGCACCACCGATCAATGCCATCTCGTAACACCAAAGAGCTAGAGGAGGAAGCACAAATTGATGAAATCAAGAAGAAAATATGGAAGACTATGAAAAGACTCTTGAGGTAGAAGAAGTTGATATGCACAATGACCTAATTGAGTACATTGATGATGAAGAAGCTCCAAGTTTCTCATGTGTTGTTTTCACTCATGCACAATCTAGGAAAGTTGCTTCATCCTCAACGGTTACGGGAAAGGATAAGAAGAATAAAGAAGATTCTCCTCCAGAGGTCACACAAAATAAAATCATCAGCAGATGATCACCATTACCACCTTCTATGGAGTCATCCAAAGAAAAACCAGACTCACTATCTGTCAGGGATCATGCTACTATGCCAAGTAAGTCATCTAATTCTTTTCCCAGCTCAAAAGTTGCTAAGAATAATTCTCCTTTAAATGTTGTTCCTACAAAAACATCTAAGGTTCAATAAAAAGTTACACCCTCACCCCCTTCCAAGCCAATTACTACACCCGTAAAGGAGAATTCAACACCCAAAGTAGAAAATCCTCTACCATGTAAATCTTCCTCCATTTCGAACCTCATCCTTGTTCACCATAACCCCATTTGGCTTTGTGGAACATGTGAGCAAAAAAATTCCAGCTCTCGAAATAGAATACCTACAAACACACCCTACCTAGTTTGATAGGTTCATTAATACGATTCATGGTGGTAACCCCGTATCCTCGAGTCCTAATTCTAAAGGCTCGGTGCCCACACAACCTTCCCAAAACATGTCATTCCTTAGTGCCTCCAAAACCAATAGGGTAGAACCTTTCTACCTATCACTTCTCATTAAAGACTTCCACTAAATAATTGTATCATAGATTCTAGAGCCTCAGACAATGTGATGCCAACCAAAGTTGCAAATGCTCTAGGCCTCACCTTCACCCGGGTAAATGGCACCTACTACTTAATGGAATCCAAACAAGTGCCATTGGTAGGAAGAATTAGATATGCACAGTAGCACTTGGCTGATTTTACAGACAAGAAGGTGCTCCTAACCATACTAGTAGCAAACATCCCAAAGATCCTTTGGTATGCTATTGAGTAGGAGTTTTTACAGAGACTCAGGTGGAGAGATAAAAATAGACTGGTCATCTAAAAATATCCTAGTAAAAGGCAAGATGAAGAAGTTGCTACCAGTAAGAAAGATGAAGGTGACATGACGAAATTCGATGATCCGAAAGCAAACATTCTCTTTCAAGATTGTGGGCTAGGAAACTACTTCCTCACATCAAAACAAGAGGATAACTTGCCACTTCTCACGGAGGAAGAGAAATATAAAATTTGGACATTGGAATTTGATGGTAGTCATTCTAGTGTTGGCTCGGGAGCTAGTGTAGTATTTTACTCTCCTTCCAATGAGTTGTACCCATTTTCTTAAAAGCTACAATTTGATAATATAAATAACACTATAGAGTATGAAGTGTTACTCTTAGGCATGAGTGCAGCAGAGGACATGGGAATCAAGAAAATAAGATGCTTTGAGGTCATGTAGAGGTTGTAGTAAGGTAAATCTTCCAACAATATCGGGTGAAGAATCCAAGACTCCAAAGCATTACGAAACAGTGTGGGAATGCATTGAATCTTTGACGCTTTTTCCATTGAATCTATTCCAAGGAACAATGAAAAGGCTGATTCTCTTGCATTTTCATCTTCCCTTATGACACCTCATCCTTCTTTTGGTAAAGACAAAGTGGCCATTGAAATGGTATTCAAGCCTAGTGTACCAAACAATGCAAATCATTGGCAAGTCTTCAATGATGATAACCAAATTATAGCCTTTTTAGAGCAAAGGGATAATTTCAATAATCTCTTCTTTGAAGGAGGTGAAAATCCACACCGAGAAGCAGCCCCAAAGAATATAAAGAAGGAATTGAAGGGATTGATGATGAGGGAATAATCAAATTGAAAGGGAACAAAATTCCCAAAGGCCTAGTCTCTTTAGAAGACCTCTTTGACAAACATGACATATTCATTCAAGAGAAAGAAAAGAAATCTTCTCGGTGCCCAACTGATTTTGATAAAGAAAACATTGGTACCCTAGAGGAGCCAAGGATGGTAAATATTGGAAAATGTTTCTTTCCTAAAGAAAAAAGAAGGTGTGTTGCATTACTCAAGAAATACTCAGATGTCTTGGCCTACTCTTATGATGAACTCAAATTCTTCCACCAAAGGAAATGCATCACTCAATTCCTTTGAAGCAAGGTGTTAAGCCCTTTAGGTAGAAATAAAGGCCGTACAACCCAAAGATTGCTGATACCGTCAAGGAGGAGGTAATGAAGATGCTTAATGCAAGGATCATATTTCCCATCCACCATTCAATGTGGGTGGCTAACATTCTACCAAGTGCGGAAGAAGAATGGTGAAATAAGGATATGTGTAAACTTTTGCGCAAACCCGAACCAGGCATCACTAAAGGACAATTATCTTATTCCTATCATGAACCATATCTTGTAAGCAGCCACTAGATCTGAAATGCTTTCATTAATTGATGGATTCTCAAGATTTAATCAAATCAAAGTGGCAGAGGAGGACCACATCAAGACATCCTTTACAACACCTTGGGGCACTTTTGCCTACAGCAGAATGCCTTTTGGCCTAATCAATCTAGGAGCTACATTCCAAAGGGAAATGGATTTGGATTCAAAATATCTGAAGCATTGCATTTTCATATATCTTGATGATCTCATATTATTTTCAAAGAAGAGGGAGATTGTATCTATCACTTGGAACAGTACTTATAAGGTGTAGGAAACATGGCATATCACTAAATCCAAAAAAGCACATTTTTGGAGTCACAGAAGGCAAGTTATTAGGGCACATTGTGAACAAACATGGAGCACACATTGATCCTAAGAGGATTAGATCCATTCAAGCATTAGCCCTATCCACAAGCAATAAAGGAGTTCATTCATTCTTTGGAAAGGTGAACTTTCTTCATTGTTTTGTGCTAGAGTTTCTTGAGTTGACAAAGAACATCACTTCCATGATGAAACCACAAAAAAATTCAAATGGAACAATGAAGGGAAGGAAACATTTGAAGAGATCAAGAAATCCATTTCCAAGGCCTCAACTCTTGTATCTCCAGATTTTAAGAAAGAATTCATCATGTATTGTTATGTATCAAAAAACACGCTCTCTACCATTCTCATTCAGAAAAATGATGATGACATAGAAGCACCTATTTATTTTATGAGTTGTCCTTTGAAAAATCATGAGCTAAAATACATCCAATTGGAGAAGCATGTATATGGAGTGGTCAAGGCTATAAAAAACTTCAGGTTTTACATGCTCAATTCCCATATGGTGGTGATGGTCCGTGGTAGTGCAATCAAGTCCATCTTGACACAGTAGGATCCTGGAGCTAAAAGAGGAAATTAGATTACAAAGATCAAGAATATGAATTGGAGATTTGACCCTCCAAACTGGTAATGGGAAATGGATTGTGTAAGTTGATTGTTGAAGATGAAACAATCAAATTTCAACATGGAAAAGAAAATTGTGCTTGCTCAACTTGTTCAGAAGACAACCCATAGGTTCTCTTTGTCACCACTACTGATGAGTGGTATGTTGATATTGCCTATTACCTGACTTATGGAGAATTCCCTCCCCATCTTGATTACAAGCAAAGGAGAACACTCAAGCTGAAGGCAGCTAAATTTTTAATTTGGAATCATGCGCTTTACAAAAGAGGCTTGGATGGTTGTTTCCTCAGGTGTGTAGATAAAGAGCAACAAGAAAAGTTGCTTAAAGCATACCATGACCAAGCATGTGGTGGACATTTTTCAGCAATGGTCACTGCACACAAGATCCTCTGAGGAAGGTATTATTGGCCTACCATCTTTGTAGACACTCAATATTGGGTTTCTAAATGCAAATCATGCCAACAGTTCATTGGAAGACCACAACTCACTACATTACCAATCAGGCCCATGGTTATTAAAAAACCATTTCAACAATGGGGGTGGACTTCATTGGTGTTTTGAACCCTCACTCAAGTGTGGGCCACACCTTTGTACTCACAAAGAATAGATTACTTCACCAAATGGGTGGAAGCCATTCCGGCCAAACAAGCCAACATTGAAACAATATGCAACTTCATCAAGGAGAATATCATAGTCCATTTTGGAGTGCCATATAAGATTGTAGTAGATAATGCTACCTATTTCTCTTCAAGAGAGCTAACCAAGTTTTGATATAGCTATGAAATCTTCCTATCTCCTTCTTATGACTACCATCCACACGAAAATGGATGAGACCGAATCAAGCAACAAGAAAAATTTGACCATTATCCGTAAGCTTGTAAATGAGAATCAAAGGAATTGGAAAAAAAAGGTTGTATAATGCATTGTGGGCCGATAGGATCACTCCCAAGAAGAAAGTAGGTATGTCACCATTCCAACTATTGTATGGAGTTGAATCAAATATTCCTCTCACGATTGAGATGTCATCTCTCAAGCTTCTACGGGTAATAGAAGATAGTCGATCAAGGATTCCATTGACAAGAGGATCCTCTTTCTTGAGAAGCTTGAAGAAAGTAGACTCCAAGTAGGGGATTGCATTAAGGAGCACCAATTGAAAGTAAAGAAGATTTTTGATAAGAAGGCCAAGGAAAGAGAATTCAAAGTTGTAGACTTCATCCTGTTATGGGAGAAGAGAAGAGAACCAAAAGTCAGCCATAGAAAGTTTGATCCATTATGGATCGGCCCATTCCGCATTCATGAAGTTTGCGGCGAAACAATTTTATTCTCTCATATTTGTATGGAACGTCATCGGAATTACCTTGGAGTACGAAATACTTGAAATTATATCATCAATGAAAGCGGGTTGTTCCCCGCCTTATACCATAGGTGATTGCTAGGTGTGTTTCCCTTCTGTTGTGTTTCATGTGATTCCTATTCATCCCTTTCATGTGTGTGTGTTTTTCCTTATTATTTCTCTCTTATTATAGGTTATACATGACTCTACAAGACCCAATGGATAAGGCATTGGTCAACAATTTACAGGTCTAGAGATTGAGATTCTGGATTCCCATGTCATGTCTTCACTATGCTCTTGTCCATGTCATGTCCCCAAGCTAGAGCCACTATTGTCACCATAAAAATCCCCCTCTTTTTAAGTCAAATTCAAAAAAATTGAGCTTATTCCCTCCGTAAGTGTTAAAGTAAAGTTGGAAGTCTGAAAAGATAGATAAATTCATGCTTTGAAGTTGTTTAAACTCTCCAGTCTACGTGGTTTGATAAATTTTCTGTTTCCCCGTCTAGACGCATGAAAATTCTATTGCTGTCCTCATTTGAATGAAATTTTCAATATTTCTATGGCCATGGATTTTTGAACCTTGGATTTTTTTCAATCCCTTGGTTTGTGAAAGAAATTTGAAAATCAGGCGTGAAATGGTGGAGTTTTCTTCTTCTCTACATTTTTCCACAGTCATGAATGATGTGCATTTTCTTCCCTGTCAAATTTTGGCTCCATTATCCATGGGTACGTGGACATATCTAATTAGAAGAAGGTCAGCAGATAATTTTGAGGTTTTGAGCCTTTTGTAAAAAAGGCTATAAGTCATAAAGTGACCCGCAACCCCAATCATGCTAAAAGGAAAAATTCAAACCCACCATTAGAAAGTCAAATTTCAAGTGGATCATCGAAGCCTTTTGAGTTTTTGAGCCATGTTTTCATTAAAGGGGCTTAAAGTTTAAAAGTGACTTCCATCCTTGCCCATGCCAAGGAAAAATTCAAATATAAATCCCACATCAAAAGAGTCAAAACGGGAGGCGGGCCGGTGGAGCAATTTGTGTTTTTGAGCTCTGTATTGAAAAAAGGTAAAATTATAAAAGTGACCTGCGACTCTGTCTCCACTCAAGTGAAGCCATGTGTCAGGATTATATCAAAAGTGGAAGGGTGGACCAAAAATGTAAAAAAATGCCAAATCTCTATAAAGTCACAAAATGCAAAAGGCATCCTCCACACCCACTCCAATAAATTTCTCCCACATGGATGGATCTACTTTAAAGTTTCAAAGGCAAGATGAACAGTTCAAATTCAAAGTTACAAAACGAGTGTAATGGCTACATTATGAAAAGTCTGGTTTTTTCACCATTGGTGTTTCTTCGTGAATCAAGAATCGAATGGACGCAAATGATTGAAAAGATTGTAAATCTGTTTCTTCTTGTGAAGAAGAAGTTATAATTGTTTCTTGCAAGATATTTAATGGTTTCTTCATGCCATTGTACGGGTTGGCAATTGATCTTGTAAACTCATGAGTGCATTGTACTTAGAGAAAGCAAAGGAGATAGCCATTTTCTTATAATTTCCTCCATTCTCAAATTTCTTCCATTCCCTCATTATGTACAACTTCTTTTTAAGCATCAATACAAGAAGAATTATTTTTTAGCCTCTTTTATGAGGATATTTTAGAAACTTTGAGTTCATAATCTTATCTCGTCTTGTTTCCATTTTTAGGGTTGTTTCTTCTCATGAATGCATGTGTTGAAATTTCTAACTAGTGCGTGCGGGAATCTGATTTTCTATCTGCAACATTAGTTCTCCTACCTCTTTTCTCACTCCCTTTCCCACCTTCATAGAAAATTCCCCCTTGCAGATAATTGTAAGCATTTGCCGTAGGGTCAGTGGAGTGCCCCTGTTGGATCCTCGGCCAAAAGGCCACCACAAAAATCCACCTTTTCACATGTATGCATATACTGCAGTTGTACCGTTTAAGTAGAGGGACTTAGATTCCCATAGTGTTGGCAAGGAATCCACAATTTTTTCCACCCAACAAATTTCCTCACCAACATGTCCCCAACATTGATTTTATCCATTTTTGATCACTTATACCTTCTTAATTCCAAATGAATATGTAAGTTATCAAAATGACCTAAAGAGGGGGATTTTGGATAACGAGATCATACAACAAGAGTTTATTTTAGAGTATCAAGATTAATCCATTTTTCATTATGATCGTATCCCCATGCATTTTATAAGTTTAGTGCTTGGGGGCATTCACATCTACTAACTTATCATTGTGGAACACATTAGGGGAAAAGTTAATTGTCTTTATTTCAAAGTTATGTTGCATTTTTATTATTATTTTTAGACCAATTACATGTATTTTGTTATCATCTTGGATTCTTTATCACCATTATGTACAATTATTTACGGTGTATATTGAGTTTACTTTTTTCGTTTTATCTTGGTTCATTTATAACCATGGTGCCTACATCTATTGTGTATATTGGGTTTTTTCCCTTTTCCCTTTTTTTGTGTTTTTTTATGCACATAATGGGTTAAACATCATGATTCTTTCATAATCATGGTGACAACTCTATTGTGCACAAAAATAAGGTTTCTCTAACTTTCACTCTCTAAATGAAATCTCATTCTATGAGCACAATCCCTTCCATATTCCTTCTATTCCTTGGATCCTTCACCTTTCCCTTCTTCCTATCAAGTGGTTGACCACCACTTTGATTCTTCACCCATCCACTTAAGGGGGCATCCCCTTATCATTCATACTCACTAGGGCATCTCAATGTTCCATCGATTCCATGTCTTATGCTCATTGATCTACATTTGTCTACTATCTTTATAATATTATTACTTCATAATAAAACTTTAAAGAGGGGAAAATGTATAGGCCCTACAAATGTGTGCCTATTTCTAGCCTATTATTGGATTATTCATATCCTATTTACATTCTTTTAAAGTTAACTAAGTTAATTCCATCTCATTATAATTAATTAATTAAGTTAATTCTATCATTTAAATCACAACCCTTTAGAATTAATTTATTTTATTTTATTACCCTTATGTAATTAAATAAATAAATTCCTAAACCTTCTAGAGAAATTTAATAAAATGGTTAATTATTCTCATTTACTTCATATCTAATTAAATCAGTTATTAAAAATTGAAACTAACATATTTTCCTATTCATCCTCCCCTTGGACTACACTTCACTATCCTAGTCACTCTACTCTCACTCCACTTCTAGAATCCTACAAAGGTGGGGGAAATAAAATTACATGTACAACCACACCTTCTTAGATGTAAACTTCTACCAACTAAAAAGTTATTTCCCATCAATTGATATTCAATCCATTCAAACTATTGTAGCTTCCTCGCATCCTATTTTTAGAATCTGCATTCAAACCTCATTAACCAATCTACAACCACTTCATATCCTCTATAAAAGTAGTCCTTATCCCCTCTTAAAAACTTTGGAAGATTTGCAACAAAACTCTTCCAATTTACTATTTAACATCTACATATTAGCCTTCCCTATGTCTAAATTTCCTCATAACATGGTTAATTGTTCATTTGGAGAATAGTTCAAAGTACCCACAATCCAATAAATCAAATATTATACAAGTTTAAATACTTCCACAATCTTATCTCGAGGTATTCAAGAGAAACTTACAAGAAATGTTTACTAGTGTGTTTTTTTATTTTCCACTTCTTATAAGTTTATTCATGCTCATAGGTGAGTCTAATGGGGAGAATTATCAATGCTCTTCATTTCAACTTGTTTCTTATAGAATTCAAAAGAAAAAAATCAAGACATCATAACCTTCAAATGGGGATTTGCATACATTGATACCAAATTCATGGAAACACTACCACATAATATTTGAATCTTTAAAACAAACACTTGCACATAAATCTTTAATAAAAATATATTTCATAAACTCCATAACACCCAAAATAAACTTGCATGCTATAAGCAATTACCCCTAAAGTAATATTAAGGGCTTTTATAACTAAACAAACATTACAAAGTAACACTACAACATAATATTCATTCAATAACCAATCTTATACAATAACCAGAGATAAATTCTTCATATGTCATTGATTTAATAGATACAATATTACATCAAAGACTATATTCCTTAATTATGTTATTATTTACAATCCAGAGTGCCTTAATGAAACATGAAAAATGGTTATGTATACTTCAAATTGACAATGGAGACATGAAAATGCTCTCGATTCCTAATAGTGACTATAAAATGCATAGTCACCCTAGCTAGAACCCAAAATTTAGAACCCCTAAAGTAGAGACAATCGTTCACTTTTATACAAAAACATACCATAAATTAATATACCTAGAAACCCCCATAAGCATTGAAAGAAATAAATATATTGGGTGGTGATCCTTGATCTGTATAATGGATGGAAGAGTTGTCCCAACTAAAAAAAGATCCCATTTTGATTTACCAGGATGGAACAGTTTTGAATCATGATGGATTCCATGGATGAGTGGAGAATATTACTTCATTTTCTAACAAACATTTCTCATAATTTTTTGTATTGTCACCATCATATGTATGCTTCAAGGAAGATTTTGTTACTCATTGTAATCAAATCATTTGATTCTTCTTTAAAATAATTATAAATGAAAGGAATAAATAATGGGGAAGGGAAAAAGAATAAAGAAATTCTTATGAGGGGTTGAGATCTATTTTATCATACTTTTTCCTCTCCAAACTTATTCATGTACATCTCAAAACATTCAAACATCCTTAAAATGGGGTCTTCATCTAGCCCTGCATGGTAGAAGAAAATTATTTCTTATTTGGATAGAAAAATGTCAAATTCAATAGAAATAATTCTCTTCCTTTTGATCCTCTTGGCCAATTTATTAATATATCCCTCTAAATGAATGAATTTTTTAATAGAAGAATAATCAAAATCTTTTAAAAGCTCCAAATCCCCTATAATATGTTGTTGAATAATTTCTATCAGCTTGTTTGCATTTTCATATCCTGGGGTATATGTGTCCTTGAGGGGAATAATCCTTTCATGTTTTGAATCAATATCATCTACATACTTCCCTACTTTCTCCCTCATGTCTTGGAGTTTTCTTATGTAATCCCCAAGGTTTCTATTCTTAAATTGACAACTCCCCTATATTCATGTTTTCTTCCTCTACAATATGAGGGAACTATCCCTTCCTTCTCCACCACTTCATCATCCAAAACTATGATGGCTTCAAGCTTGGGCAGAAGTCCATCCCAATACTCAACCTCTGTCTAATATTTATCAATTAATTTCTTACTTTCCTCTATTTGCTCAAACATTTGGTTATAGAGGTCTATAATATCCTTCATGACTTTGCATCCCTTTCTTATAAGTTATTCCTCCCACTTTTTAGTTGTTTCTCCCCTACACCTCAAATCCTCGACATTTTTATTATTTCATGAATGAGGGATGTAGTTATTTTTTTACTGCCTTTGGCAGCTTGCACCCAATTTTGTACATAGGTTGACAAAATAACAACCTTATCTTTTAGCTACTTTTTTAGTTACCTTATCTTTGTCCATTTTTTTAAAGAGTCCACCAACTGTAGTGGTAACCACATGATTTATTCCCTTAGTAGTTTTCTTTCCAAGTGTATTTTTAGTGACTTGATAATCTAAAGAATAAACTTCATCCCTCAAGACATCAGTTTGTGGGGTGGAAACTTCCAAAAACCTTTCTCCTTGATGTCCCAATATTGTTCTACATGAAATCCTAGATTTATTTGGTGTTTTGGATGGCCTCAAGGAAATGATTTTTTCAAGGTCATATTCCTCTACCTACACTTTTATTTTTTATTCCTAAGAAGGGTTTCTCTCAACCAACCTTTCAAATGAGTGTTTCCTTCTCCTTGTTCTTTCAACTAGGGAACACTTGGTATTACCATTTGTACTTGGGATGTAATGAGAGAAATACTAAAACCTTTATTTTGTGCCTCTTTCTAGTCAAAGGACTCAACAAGATTTTCCTAAACTCTCTCTTATTTTATCCCCAAGTATTTTACCTCTTCCTCTATCATAGTTGAATATGGTTGAGTGTATTTATCATTCTTTGTTGTGTCATCAACATCTTCTTCTCTAGATGGATAAGGCTCATTTTTGTCTCAATTTTTGTTGCGCTTGAGGTTGGGATTCTTGTTTTGTAATTTCATTGTTTGCAATATCTATTTCAATTGTCTCCAAAACTGGTTGAGTGGGTTCTACAACACTTGATTGTTCAATCTTAGCAGGTGTGACCTCTTCAAACTAAGTTTTTCCAACTTATTTCACATTAGACTCTTCATCAACATTTCCCTTCACCACACCTCCCTCAACTCCCTCAATGGCATGTGTTTGTTGTGATGTTTGATATACCTCCTTCTCCCCAATTGATACATCTTGTATGGTTTCATGGGGAGGTCAGCCCCAACATATTTTTCCAAACCATATGGTAATTCATTGAATGTTTGCTCCATGGATGGGTCTAATACTATTATTTTTCCTCTCCTTGAGCTTTTGTCCCTAAATTTCTTGAGTGGGCACACTAACATGGAACTATTTTGTACGCATACTAACAAGTTCCTCATGTTTCATAGGAGGTGGGGTAATGAGTACTACCTATAGATTTTGATATGCAACAAGTTATGTTAGGACCATTGGATTTGTCCCTTGAAATGTTGCACTTGTGGTTATCTCTACTATAGGTGTTTCCACATGTTCCCTCTTGGTCCTCAAAAATTACAATGTCACACATTCCTTATCTTCTTCCTCATCTTATTTGATTTTCTCTAGTGTTGGATTTTTTTGTTGACATGTGGCAATACTTCCTCTCATTCTCTTTCCTTTGCTAGATGATCCTTTTGAGGAGGTGGTTAGCACTTTAACTTGAGTAGTCTCCTTTTCCACATGTTCCTTTTTCCTTGAGGTATGATTTGGGACTACTTATAGAGGTGTGGATGTAATGACGAGGGAATCTGGCATGGTTTTCTCCAATATTTTCTCTGCCATATGTGTCAACTTTGACACTATAGTCCCGATTTTCTTGTTGCTGCACTTAGCTCCTTAAAAGCCCCTGAAGTTGGTCTTTTGATTGATATTTGTGGATAGTTTCCTTTCAAGGGATCCATACATGTATTTTCCTTCCTATAAGGGAGAAACACATCCTTTATGACCCCACTTTCCCTATACTCCCTTAAAAGTATTTTTTTTGTAGGGTTAAGTCAATCCCCTTGTTGCTCAACCATACAAATGTCCTCTTCATGATGTGGCCAGTTCTGTCATGTAGGGAAGTATTTTCTTTCCTTTCCCATTCTACACTTGGGATGGGTTGAGATGCTATGTTTTTATCAACATAATATTTACTCACCAGGTTCATATCATCCTACAACCCTTAAGGAACAACAATTTTATAATCCACCACCTAAGTGAGGGTCATTCTAGAGTAATCTCTTAATTTGACCTCCTCCTCATCCCTACAATCCATCTAATAATCCTCATAATGAGGCTCATGTTCATATGAATTTCCCAAGGATCCTTAGAGTATCCATATAATATCATAATTGGTCCTGGAGAGATTTTCTACAAAGCCACTCTTTCCATTTCTACTTCCAAGATTCTTGTCTTTACCAAAGTAGGGAAAGTGTACCTTCTAATGTTGTTTGGGAACTCGATGTTTATTTTTATTTCTGTGATAAACTTGTGAACTACTACTAGCTACCTTGACACTTCTAAAAGTGCTCATTTATCATCTAGATATCTTGGAAATGTATGGGGAGCATCATAGATGTCATTTACTATAATATATTTAAAGTTTTGGAATATGATGAAGTAGAATCCAAACCCAGGTGATCGCCTTCTTTACCTATGTAGATATTCTAGTGTTCTCCCACTCAAGTTATAATATAAATATGATGGAAGCAAAGAAAGTTTCATGTACCACCCCTGAAATAATTGTTGTAATTAATCGTGTTCGGTTGAGAGTACTCATCATAAAATCTATAGTTTCCAAAGTCTCTTTCTTTTTCCAACCCAAGAAATGTCCTATGCCAAGAAATGTTGTACATTAGATTTTAATTCATGTAGAACTCCATTTTTCTCATGGATCCTTCTTTAATTTGAAATACCAATTTGAGCATCTATTCATGGATGCAATCACTAATGAACTCTCCCCAATGAATGTGCACTTTTCCAATGAGTATAATTTGGATAAAATTGAACATCCAATCATTATAATAATAAGAAAATTACTTCCCCATAACCATGTTTAACATGGTGATAATATCCCCAATTTCCTCCATAAAATCTTCTCTCCTCAATTTTCTAGGAATCCGGTGGTAAAAATCCTTTACTTTTCCAGACAATTTTTTTTCAACATATTGGAAAACTTTGTAATTTTGTCATTCCAGTACTCCTCTACACTTTCAATTTAAATATCTACCACCTAATTTACATCAAAGAGACCTAATATTTATTCAAAGGTTTTAGCAATTAGGGATAAAACCAAGGTATTGATTCTATCCCAAACCTCCCTAGTTGTTTAGCCGTAGTGTTATGCATAAACCCACACTATCTCTAGATACCTATAAGGAGGAAATATAGCTGTTAGGGAGAGCCCATTCCAATCAATATTTTTCATATTCTCATTCCTTTCAATTGCATGCAGCCTTTGTTGGAATTCCGTTAGGTTTGCATTGACTAGGTTGGTGTTCGTGATCTTATCCAGATCATATGAGAGGTGGGAAGTTGTGTGGACACCAACTAATTGGATATTCATATTTGCAAGGTAAAAGTCTATAAAATAGTACTGAGAGAGGATCTTTATAAATTTTTATACTTGTTCAATCCTTCCAACACAACTTTCTAGGGCACCGCAGATTATAAATTGTTTACAGACTCAAGTGAAGCTCTTACCCATGTAAATATGGTGTTTCTCTTATTCAATCTACAATAAAGTAACCAGATCATCCTTGAAGATCTAAAACTATCATTCACATGATTAAAATGCACAAATCTAGTCTCTTTGTTGTCTTGGGGCTTCAAAATGTTTTTACACTTGAAATTTGAAGACAAAGTGATGAATTTTCATGAATTATAGCCTTATATTTCCCTTTACATGGTTCCATTGATGGCGTAAGTAACCTTCATGTTTTCTTTATTCACAATCATTGGCTCTTATTTTTTAAGTTTTAATTTTGGCCTTACATGTAGAAAGATGAGCTACTTAGTTACTTTTTTTGCATCGAGGTGCGTGCATAGATGTTTGCAATTTTTCAAAAATTACAAAACTGCGAGATGCAAAGTTTTTTATCTCTAAGATCCATGGGACACGACATGTGTCCAAATTTTCAGGTTGTAGGAGTGGAATATAATTTTGCAATATTGCAGCTACTATAAATCTGCAAACTACAAATTTACTTTCTTGATATCTTGTTTCCAAATCATTACACTGTCCTTTAATGGGTTTAAGGGATGACATTGCAATTATTAATTTTACAGAGAAAATGCAAAGCTATGAACTACAAAATCATATGACTTCCTTCATTCAATGTAGCTCTGATATAATTTCATGTGTCCCTTTCAGACTTTGGGGATCAAAGTGTAATTTGGAGATATGCAACAATTACAAAACTACCAACTACAACTCGCAAAGTTGCATATTTTCTCTATGGATTCTATATTTAAGAAGTATTCACTTTTGGACCTTATGGATGGAATTAAAATTTTCAATTTTGCAGCACCTTTTATTTTTCCACATAAGTGTCTATTTAAGTGAATATTCCTAAATATTCTTTTTACAAGGTTTGGACTTGAATTTATAAATTGTAACTTTCGTGAAAAGTGTAAAACTACTTTAAGGATCCACATTCTCATGATACTATGAATATTCCCTTTTGTGTGGTTGGGCATGGGCACGTAATCTATAGGATTGCAATAAAAAAACACAAAGTAGCTTCCACTACAAAAATACTTAAGTTTTTTGAGATGGGTATTTTTCTTCTTTACTATAATGGAAACTTGAAGGTTTAGGGACAACCACGAGATCTATAACTGTGCATGTTTTCTCTAAAATTGACATAAACATAGAAATTATAATAATTCTCATGTTACAAGTTGCAAACATGATGCCAAAGGGGCACAAATGATGAAAGGGACTGATAATAATCATTAATTCAACCTCCAAATCTACACAATCAATCCACACTTCTCCAATTTGCAAGTTGGCCACTTAAAAGCTTTTCAAATCAATAAAAATTCAATAACTCAATAAGTAACACAATGAAACTATAAGATCATCCTTGGAACTTCTTCAACCTATAAAAATATTGAAGGTTCTCTTCAAGCCTTCTTGAAACATGATACAAAGTATCACGGAGAATGGAAACAAATGAATATTATGATAAGGTTTGTATAAACATGAACATGAATAAATATCACAAGGAAGAGACGTAATGAAGGACAATATAGAGATGAGAAATCATACTTAGTAAAATGGAGAACTCACCAAAGATGGTTTCAAGGATACACAAGGATATAATGGGCATCAACACCTTAACTTTTCCCTTAGAGCACAAATATCCTTTCTCAACCACTTAATCATGTCTTTTTGCAAGTCCCATTTAGCCCAAATGGTAGAGTCTTTTCCTTTAAAAGGCCCTTTAGTAGTTTTTTCCTAAAAAGAGTGGGCTAAGGGAATCTAGTTCACCCTCACCAAGATTATGGGGAGGACAGTTCACCCCAAATTCCTTAGATTTAACAAAGATGGTTGTACAATTTTATATGGGATCAACTATAGGCCATTTTTCAAAATCGCAACTTCAATAAGGGGAGAGATGAGGGCCCATCCTCATGAAGATGGAGCACATGAGAGGGATTAGGATTGGATATCTTAAAGTGATTATAAAGAAGTAGAATAACAACCTTGATGGAGTGGAAAACCTTCTTCCCCGGTGACCCAATTTACTAGAGTGATCAAGATATTTCAAAATGTAAAAAGGAAACTCACAAGAGTAATAAGGCAAAAATGATTAAGGATGAAAATATGGTAATAGTGCATTACCCATTATCTACCCTTGAGACTAATAAATTTCATAAGGAGTACATGCACATAACTAAAAGGATGTGGCAAAGAGCTTCTCTGGAATCCACCTTTAGCATGGACAAGAATTTAATATCCCTAGAAACTTCATTTCCTCCTCCAATCGATCAAACTTGTTTTTATATAATTTGAGGCCCTCCATCTGAAGACATGTAACCATAGGGATCATATCCTCTATAATATCATGGGATCTCCCTCGTAATTGAGTACTATGTTATTTAAATTTTTGGAAAACTCCGAGGGATATGTCAGATCATGTCCCCCTGGCTCTCTCCACAAATTTTTAAACCTCCTACTTTAAAATGTCCCAAATCTTGGAGTCTAGTTTCCAAGCCTCATTGCAAAAACTAGTTCAACTTAGAAAATATCCCCTTCATGATTATCACTTTGCACTTGTCTCCACAACTATCTTTAGTGAAAATGTGAACCAAAAATGTCAAAATGAAGAAATTATACTACTTTCCATATTCTAGTTGGTAATATCCAAGTAATGAAGGTTATACATCATAAGGCAAACTGATATACTTTTTCCTCATAAAATGCATTACTTAGAATGCGTGTTAGAAAATTTCCCAATCTACTCGGGAGGAGGTAAAATAATAAATAAATAAAATAGGATTTTCCTCATCATTTTGAATGGTTGTGTAGACACTCATTTTTGGAACCCCTAGGTGACTTATCTACACAACTCATATTCATTTATCAAACATTATTCCTAAGTCCTAAATCTCATTCTACCAAGTCATAAAACCTATTTACTCATGTAAATAATCATTTATCTCCCATAAACCTTCTAAACCATTTAAAGCTATTTTATCCTAGAAAGGCCAAAACATCCATAACCTCCATGAAACATTGTTCCAATCGTCTTATTTTCACCCCTAACCCGAAATTCACCATTTTAGAAATGGTTTCAACCACTTTCAGGTGAGTTTCCCCACTTTTCATGGATCACCAATGATTCTAAATAATTTTTGATCATTATAAATAATCTCACTAACCTTCCTTAATCGAGATCTTTAGACACTATAACAAATTTCTAACACTCTAGAGATTAAGACGACACCATCAATGACATATTAATACCTTGATATCTTCTACATCCATATTAAACCTATAGAAATCTCACAGACGTCATAAGGTCTCTCTATAACATTGCTACCCACATTCTACATAAAAAGTAGGTCATCATCATTTCTTTACATTCATAATTTATATACGCATCATTTCCAAAGACAATCAAATCATCAAGTCATTCATTTAGGATCAAACTTGCATTTTATTCAAAACTATATTTTTCCACATTGATCGGTAGCGACTCCTCTGAATCACCCACAATTCCTTTGAATTGCCCATGATTCTTGTCTCCATATCCTCCTTATTACATATTACATATTTTTAATCATTATTAAGGTCTATTTTTTTATAATTTTTATATTTCATGTGTCCTTTGTCTATAGATGACTATTCCAGGTTAAGCACACCCAATCAATAACATTTACAATCTCTTGATTGTCTCTCAACACTTTATTTGGGATCAATATGACATCACACAATATTTGAGCCTTTGCATCATCGTCACGATACCGAATGACAACATTAAGGATCATTTAAGAAATACATGAGGTCATCGAGAAAGAGTGGATCAAGTATTTTGAAGAAATTTATCTCACCACAGATCTAACTTGGGCCATCTACTACACAGAAAAAGGTCTTCATATCCCTATGGAAGATTTATTTTTTCATCATTGTACTATCTTAATATCGTAATTTTATTATATTATCTATTTCATCATTTATCACTTGATTTTCTAAAATGATTTGACACCCGTCAAAGGAATCCCTTTAGTTCCTGGGATTTGCCTTTACCAAGAAACTCATCATCATATTATCTAATATCTATCTTGTCCAGTTATTTTTTCATGCACGAGTTCTCTCATTCGTTATAAGGAGTCTCTTGTACCCATTTGTATCCATACATATTGACATTCATCTACGCATGTATCGTTAAACCTTGTTGTCCTATGATTTTTAGTAAATTAATTCTATATGAAAAAGTGAACCAAAATCTACCGTAAATGTGACGGCAAAAAAAATGATGAGAACCTCCTCCCTTTTATGTCATTTCATATAATAAGTTTCGTTAACACAATAGTTATCAAGTGGTTTGTAACTTTACTACCTTCCTAATAAGTGTGTTATATAATGGTGTTGAAGAAACCAGAATGTAATAAGGTTTCCTCTTCAATAATATGTCTCACACCCAACCAACTAGGGGGGTATTTTAAAGAAGGTAATTCACAATATTCATATTGTCACCTTCAATTATGATGTTAGTGACATTTATCATCTTAAAAAATCTAATACCCAAGAGGGAAGCAAGGGATTCCGCATAGTATTTTGTTTGAACTCTCATAAGACCAGCATGCATTGCAATCACTCTTCCTTTATTGTCACGAATACTACCTTGGTAATAATATTCTTGAATTTAAACACATACTCACTAATAGTATTATTGGTACCTTATCCGAATTGATAAATTTTTGTAAAGGTAAGCTTCACACTAATGTTAGTTGAAAAATGTGCAGGATAATATCATGTACACATCCACAAGGTAAAAAATAGAACCGATCTAGTTCATAGTCCTTTAAAATCTTAGGAAATGCCTTAGTATGTAATTTATTATCATGTGAAAATTACTAAGCAAGAGATATAAAATAACCCAAGGTGGTGAGATGGATCTCCTTTCCCGATGTATAATTCAAACTTTAAATCAATAAATGCCAATAGGTAGGGGTATGAACATTATTTATAAGCCAAAGGGTTAAGTAATATATCATTGGAAGTGTCTCCATTACATGGATTTTGAAAACCTTGGGATAACATCTTAATATAATTTTACAATTCAAGCCTAGTGTTCACTATGGTAATCATTTTAGAACAAGCAAGAGAAGTAGAAGTAGATTATAAGTTGGAATAGAAACATTAGGAAAAAAAGTAATATGAGGTGCATTTCCAATAATAGAAGTAATATGGGTAGTTGAAGACTTTTAGAAACATGAGAAACAATTAGAGTGTGAGAAGCAAGAGAAGCATTATAAATATGAGAAGCATGAGGAAGAACTATACAAGAACACATATTTGAAATGACTTAATATTAGGTAAATAAGGTGATCCTTAAAGTTCTTTATTGTCACTACTAGCAATTAAATATCCACAATTCACCTTGTAATTCTTGTATAACAACACCATTAGTAATATCTTGACCTCGGGTTTGAGATTATACTATCAAATATATCTTGACCTCAAGTTGATTATACTAGATTTCATAGAAACTTCAAAAAATGTTGGGAAATCTACCAAATGCAAGACAAACAAACCTCAAATAGTTCACAATGATCCTTCAACCAGAATATGTATGCTCATGGGAACCCAAGAATGCACGGTATATTCAAGAAATAAACTTTATCAATAGGATTTTTCAAGATATGTTGTTTAAGGTCGATCGAGCCTTGAGTATTTTTGGTCATTTAAATCAAATTTTTACCTTTAATAATTTCAAATTCAATAACAACTTGAGGACCATTCAAACCATCATCATCCAAATAAGCATCAACATTAGGAGAAGCTACATTTTAGGATTGACATGAATTTTATTGAGAGTAACCATTTTTTTTTCACACAAGCTCTAGAATTGATCAAAATAATTTTAACAAGATCAATTGGATTAGAATTTAACCTATCATTTCTTATAGTTGGACTCCTAGACTTAATCAATGAGGATGGGATAAAATATAAAACATGTAAAAACAAATATGTAATAAATTCACACAATAGCTAGGTATTAAATATTGAAAAAAATAGAAAGCAGGCCTAGGTCGATCAAATTTATCAACAAAGAGGCAAAATATAATCCCCATAATTTTATAAGCAATAATGGTTCACCAATGGAAGAAACCCTAAGGTTTACATGTAAGTTGTGTCAATATCACCAATGGATGAAACCTTGTGAGTTAGATATTTAATATAAGCGTGTGTTCACAAAAATGTAGATGTTGAAAGTGGATTTTCTTTAATAATGCACAAACCATAGGTTTTGTATGCATGCTAATTAACAAAGGAATTAACACCAAGTAAATCCTATCCTAATTCCTTAAATAGATACATCAAGGTAAAGGATTCAAATAAGCTAAATAAATTACACAAAATGTTAAAAACAAAGAATGCAAACCTCCCTTCATTGATTGGATGCGCTTTTGATATGTATATATTTCCTTTGAATTCAAACTCAAGCCACATATGATAAGGGATGCTTGCTAAAAGGAATATATCTCCTCAAATGGCACAAAATCCATGTTTGAATCTTCTCTTACTACTTTTAGCAAGTAAGGAGGTTTCTCAATTTGGAAATCCTTCCAATAATAGAAATGCTCTTTTGAGTAATGGGTATCAATGTCTTACGAGGACATGGTGTAGATTGGTAAGAAGGTATTGGGTTTTCTATAGATTTTCTCTTTGAGAAAATCATACATCCTAGTGAATGTGGGATAATGGAGATGTAGAATCAAGAGTGGATAAGCATGTTTAGAAGAGATTGATAAGAGATTAATGACCCATGATGGTTAGAGGAAATTTAATGAATAAACCGGGGATAAATTAATAGGTCATTATTAGCTTGAAGAAGCTATTTTGAGATGTAGAGGGAGATTAGTGAAATTTGAGGGATTTGAGAGGAGGATTTAATTAATAAGAGGGTTTATTAATTAAATACAATATTTTGAAAGGGGGATTAATTAATTAAAATGGTAATTAATAAACTAATAGGGGATTTTAACTAAAGAAATGATGTTATTTGGCATCCAAGATGGAAGAAAAAGATAATTATCATAGGGTTGTTAATTATGGTGTGATGACAGGAAGAATAAAATTAGAATAATTTTAGTATTAAAATTATGTGATGGAAATTAGGTGTCTATATTTACCCCTCTTTGATTTGGTCTAGCACAAGTGACACCATTTCAAAGATAGTAGAAAATTTATTTTATATGAGTAGAAGAACAATTATTATGATGGACGATGCCCCTTGAGCATCGATGGGGTGATAGGAGAAGGTGTTGGTCACTCAAAAGAAGAGAGAAATATGATCACAAAAGAATAAAATCCCACAGGGCATTCGAGAAGGCCATCATAGTAGTCAAAACTATAGACAGAAAATCACGCACTTTGGGTAATTATTTAGTCTTGATTACATACTACTATTCATATGATTCTTAAGTAAGAAAATTACTAATTAACCCATGTCTTTGGCCAATTTTCTTTTCTTTCTATTGTTCCTTTCAGTATTGTACCTTAACATGCTCATTCTAACTTTTATACTTCATCTCGCCAAATCAGTGCGCCCTTGTCCAATTTAGGTGCCCCTATCCCTTTATACTTTACTCACACTTTTTGGGTCCTTTCTATCCATTTGAGCATCTTATCTTTTTAGTATTCAACCTTTTCATGGTTAATTATGAAATTCAAGCAAGGGAATCATATAAATATAAATTTATGTGATCATAATAAGGGACCAAGCACTAAGCATTAGTTATCACCACCTAAGGTTGCATCCATCAAGGAATATAAGAGCTCCATTACATCCATCTAGATCCATCACAAGGGACACAAGGGTTGGTTTTCTACATCACACTTCATAGGAGGGAATTTCATTCTATTCCATGCACATATTTACTACATTCTACATCTAGATATTTACTCGTTATCCACGTGCAATCGGAATAAGATAAACCTAGTGTATAATTCCCCACACACACACACACAGAGAACTACATTACGTATGAGATGTAGTGCAGCCCTCAAATTTAATTCCATCATTATGGCAGTTGAGGATAGTCTGACCCCTCATTTCACATCTTTATTTTTTAGGATTTGATGTCTATTTGAGGGTTTTGTAGGTTCATTCTTCATTGCAGGTTTCCGGTGACTCCATCAATCATTATGTGAATCCATAGAGAAAAAAATGAGAGCAATAAAAACATCTTATGACCCTAATAATTTGGGTTTCAAATCATTTCCACAAACTCGACACCCAGAATCGGTTCTTGCCTGCCGCCTTTCTATCTTGTTCCTTCAATTCTCGTAATTTTTTGAGTTCCAGTCGAGGATCAATGCTTCACATTTCTCTATCTTCTAGCTTTGTGCACTTTTTAGAACTCAATGAATTAGCTAAGGCATCTTACCCTTCTTTACACATTAGGGTTTCATTATTTATTGCTTAGTTTTCTTTGGTATATTTTTGTATTTCATTATTACATTCATTTACTACTACTATAACATCATATTAGGCTTGTGTATTTACATTTTATCTTAATCATTTTGGTGAACCCCATGCTCGAATCCACCTTCTTTCTAGGGTTTTCTTCTTATGCCTGTCACCCGTAGTGGTCGATTTGGGTCTCTTGAGCATCTTGAGCTTCCTCCATCCTCCCATAGGGTTTCTAAATCAATGGTTGAGGTCTCTACATCAATGGATGCAACTGAAAAATCCATTTTCTAACTCTCACAATGTTCCCCTTCATGAAATAGAAGCATCTGATAGTGATAAGTCATATGATGAGGATACTAATGTCAATCAATACCAATTGAACAAACTGATTTTTGAAAATCTTTACATACTAATCCCACCCATCTTCCACATATTCTACATGCTTTGGTCACTACTAAAAATACTCATGATGTTACCATGGATCCACTTATTGCTAACTCTTTGGCTCCCATGGTCTCCACTCACCTCTCACTCCAATATCCATTCCTACCACTACCACTCCTATCACTCCACCTAATACTCTCAATGCATAACATGTTTCCTCTTCAAATACTCTTGATTTAACTTCTTTATATCAGGATCTCTGACACAAATTCACCAACCGCAGCTCATCACTTCTCATGTATCTCCACTTCTTGAATCCACTACACTTATTCATACGCATTTTTAACCCGCCATTTATGTGTATCTATTACCATGAAACTTTAACTCTCCTAATTTTCTCATCTTTAAATTCCATGATGACCCATAAGATCATCTCTCGAGCCTTTCACATCACATGTCTTGACTATGCAGATGATTACACCATTTTCACAAATCTTTTTTCCTCACAGTCTCCAATATTATGAGATGCGTTGGTTCTATGACCTAATTTTTCACTTGGTTACATATTTCACGCATATGGCCAACTCTTTTCTCACTCACTTCTCTATAAACATCAGCTCTAAGATATCTTATGATCAACTCACACAACTTAAAAAAGGATCTAGTGAACACTTAGCAAATTATGTCTTGTGATATAAAAACAACTTAGCTAAGATGTCCAATGTTCTTCCAAACTCTGAGCTTCAAGAATTATTCATTCAAAGTCTATTACTGCCTCTCCATGAGAACTTTATTTTCGAGACATCTCCTCCATTCAATCAACTATGCCATACTCTTAATATTTTCAAAACTAAGCTATTATCTATATGCAGTATTAAATATCAAGATCAAGCATCATCTTCTACATGTTTTTAAAATAAATCAACATTCAAACCATCAAAACCAAGCCATCTAACACAAAAACCATTTTCATCACAGTATCCACCATCGAGATATTCAATCGCATTACACTTCCTCCCCTGCTTGAATTAGACCCATCTCATCCAAAAGGTCATAGTTATAATAAGAACTTTTTATGTGATTATCATCAATGTGTGGGACACTCTACAAATAGGTGTTTCAAAATTTGTACCATCATCCAAGATTTTATCGATGATGACAAACTTGAGATTCTAGAGCCTTCAAAATCTAATTCAGTCAATGAAAATCATAAGCTCAAAATATTCAATAATTCTCTTCTAAGACATGACATAAAAACCAGCTAACTCCTCACCTAATCATAAATATCATGCAGCTTCCTCCTCCTACATCGGGGGCTCTGTTGTTGCAGACTCACAGCACCCCTGGATGCAGATCAGGCTTCTAGGTTGATCACTCTAGCATCCAGTGTGATTGCACAACATGGAAACCTCTCTCCAAGTGTGGGGACTTGTGAAACTGAGAGAGGAATCTCCAGATTAGAGGTTGGTTCCTCAAACTCCTCTGATTTAGATCTATATTTGCAAAACTACAGAGGTTTGAAACCTAATCCTACTCTAAAATCCAAGGAGACAGAGATAGAAAGTGCAAAAATGAAACTAAACTAACAGGTGATACACCAAAGGAGGAGTGGTGAACACTTCTTGTTCTGCAGATAGACACAGATCATAAAAATGCAACATAAAACATCATGCACAAGCTGATAAGATGTAATCAGAGGTCTGAAATGAAACAAGCAACACAAACAAAGGACTGAAAACTGATCACAGAGCCTGTATTGTCATTTACACTGTATCAAAATCCTTGTATTACAACATAAAAAGGAAGAAAACCTGTTACAATTTTAGAAGAGGTCTGATACTTGCAAAAATCACTTGTTACAGGTGAAAGAAGAAGCTTGCTATCCAAAGAAAATGTTCCCCCTTTAGAAATGAGCCAAATCTGGCTTTTACATTGCATGGGTCGAGTCCAGGGGACAGAAAATGTACAAAAACATGAGAGCCCATCCCTCTTTGACTACAGGTGCATTAAAATGGCATGGGGGACCTTACAAACCCATACCCTATCATTTTTACTGGAATACAAGAGAATGCGACCCATTCTGCATTAAATCACAGTCATTGAAATGTCGCTTCTGGCTATGAACACGCGTCAGATCTGTTTCTAAATTTTATCTCTCTAGACTACACCAAAACTCGAGATTAACCCTAGAATCATGTAGATAATTTCATAAGCTTTCCGTTGATATAAAGAACGTGCAAATCTGAGCTCTGGATCGAAAGATATGTCGATCTGAAGATTTAGGGCACAAAACTGGCAAAAATGCGTTTTGAAATTTCTTCCCGCACTCTGCCACCTGGATGACACGTGGCATGCATTGATTGGTCGCATGATTATCTCTCCTTCTCTACTTCATTGGACACATGTCCTCCTTTTATTGGCTCGGTCGGTGCTTGAAACCTCACCCTTTGAATTTTGGACTCTCCTCCTTGTGACACGTGTCATGATTTGGTTAGTCCAGCGGGTCTGTGCGCGGCTCTTGCGCCCTTCGCGTCCATTTGTCCCGAATGTCCCAATGGTGCGCGGGACAAAAACTTCCAATCCACCTGAAATGGGCTTCCATGTCGCTTTTCTGCCTGTGACACGTGGCGTGATCTGATTGGCTTTCAAATCCTCCGGCTTTCCGCGTCCCACGCGTCCCTTTGTCCTTGTTGTCCTTGTGCTTTGAAGTTTCCGTTTCGCCAAACCGGCCGGCGGTTTGCGTCCTTCGCGTCCATTTGTCCCAAATGTCCCAGTGCTGTCTGAGGAAAAATTCTTCCGAACCGCCCGAAATGGCTTCCTTTGCTCTCGGCCGCTTCACCTTTTCACGTCCTTCGCGTCCTCACAGCCCAGATGTCCCAACTGCTTAGTACAAAAGTTCTCCATTTCGGCCGATCCGGGTGGTTCGCGTCCTCAAGGCCCAAATGTCCAAAGCAGTTAGTTGATTTTCTTCTCCTTCGGCCGAACCGCCTTCCGTGTCCCTCGCGTCCCGACGGCCCGATTGTCCCTGTGCTAAAATTTTCCTTTTCGGCCGAACCGGCCTGTTTGCTTTTCAGTCCCATTTGTCCCAAATGTCCTAGCTTCGCGGGCCGCCTGGAGGCGTTTCGGCCGAACCGCGCCTTGGTGTCCCGAATGTCCCAACTGTTCCTAGGACAAGGACTTAGCCGATTTTCACAATTTTTCCTGGCCCAAGCTTATTTTCTGCAACTTTTTCACATTTTCTCAGAGCTTGCTCTTTTCAACCTAGACAGGAGAGTTAGAAAAAAATTTGAGTGAACCCTAGAAACATGATTTTTGCCCTGAATCCATCCATTTTCCTGGGACTCGAGAATTCTGATGTATGTTATCAAATCAACCCTGGGGGTGGATTTGGATAACAATTTGGCGACTCAACGGGGATACCTGCCTGCTAGGTAGAAGATACCAGTTGCCTGAAGCAGTCCATTGGGTATGGAGTCATCAAATATTTTGTTTAGAACCTCAACTGACTCAGAATGTGCAAGGAGGAAGATGGAATGTCTCCTGATAAAAGCAAGGACTGCAAAACATCTCCATGAACAGCAAGTTGTGCCAAAGCACTTAGGGAAAACAAAACTAACCTACAACAAAACAATGTGCACAAGCACTTGGAGGAAAGAAAATCTAATCTAATATTTACAGAGGTAGTGAACTTCCCTCTAGAAGCAATGCTTGAGATAGATTCCATTGACTGGAATCTACAGTTCTTCACCCTCCAGTGAGGCTAATTGGAAAGCATTGTTGTTCTTACACTTTGTGACCACGTATGGGCCACTCCAAATGGCATTGAATTTTGAATGCCTTCCCGGTTTTGCTCTGTCCACATCCCATTTCAATACTAGATCTCCAATTTGAAAAGATCTATCCTTGGCCTTTCTATCAAAGGTCTTCTTGATCAAAGCTTGATCCTTTTCCATTGCTTGGGATGCCTGATGTCTGATCTCTTGCAGCTCCATCAACTCTACATACCTCACCTCCATGGGCTCAAATTCCAGCAACTCCAGCTACTTCATGAGTTCCAATGTTGGCAACTCAAGTGACATGGGCAAGATTGCCTCTCTTCCATAGACAAGCCTGAATGGAGAGTTACCTGTGGATCTTTTGGGAGTGATCCTATCAGCCCATAAGGCTGATTTCAGCTTGGTATGCCAAGACCTTTGATTCTCATCAAGAGTCCTCCTAATGATCCTCAACAAATTCTTGTTTGTAGACTCGGCCTAGCCATTACCCTGAGGGTAATAGTTCGATGAAGTGCTTAGGTAAATACCATTCTTGACAGCCCACTCAGTCACCCTAGATCCAATGAATGCCAATGCATTATCAGAGATTATTGTAGCAGGTACACCAAATCTGGTTGTTATCCCCTCATAAAAGTCTAAGATACTAGACTCATTCACCTCTTTGAGTGCTATTGCTTCTGTCCATTTGGTGAAGTAGTCTATGGCTGTTAAAATCCATTTGTGCCCTTGGCTTGAATTGGGATTAATGACTCCGATGAAGTCCAAACCCCATTGCATGAATGGCTGGTCAACTGAGATTGGATGCAATGGAAGGGCAGCAAGTCTCTCTTTTCCTGTGAAGAATGCACAATTCTTACACCTCTTGATCCATGCATAGCAATCACTGAAGATTTTAGGCCAATAATAACCAGCCTTCATGATTTTTAGAGCTGTCACTCTTGGTGCAAAATGGCCACCAGCTGGTCCACCATGGAACTCTTCCAACACCTTTTGAATCTGACCTGTGCTAATGCATCTCAGCAGCACTCCATTCACATCTCTCTTGAACAAAACTCCATCAACAATGGCATATGGAACAGCCTGCAACCTGAAGTGTCTCCTTTGGGTCTTGTTCATCTCTGGAGGGCATAGGCCTATGCCTAGGAAGTGCATAATACCTTGGGTCCAGCAAGGAGTGGGGGCAGCATTGTCTTCTTCTTGATTGCCACTTGGCTCATGGCTGTCTGGACTGTCAAACAGTTTCTTCTTTGTTGCATACTTCTTTTTGCTTCCCCAAAACCAGCTGCTCACACAATCCTTTCCCTCTTACCAGCTTGGTGATCTTGATCTCAATGTCATACTCCATGACACGGGTGATCCAACCTGCCCTTTTCTCATTCAAATCCTTGTTGAGGAGGAAGTCCTTAACTCCAGCATGTGAGACCAGCAACTGGACCTTGTTGTTTGAGATTAAATGCTTGAATTTCTTCAAGCTTCTGATTACTGCAAGCACATGCTTCTCAATAAAAGAGTACCTCACCTCATAGTCATCTAGGCTCTAGCTGAAGAAGGCAATCGCTGCTCATCATTATCTTTGTTCTGCTGTACTAGAATGGCAGAAATAGTGTCATTACCTCCAAATGCATAGAGGATGAAATCCTTGGAGAAGTCTGGGTTGATGAGAGTTGGTGCTTGAGAGATAGCTTCTTTGATTGCCTCAAAACTCTCCTTGCCTTCTGCTGTCCATTTGAAAGCCATGCTCTTCTTTAACATTTTGGTGATGGGCTTGACAAGGGCTGCAAAATCTGGGATAAACCTACGGACAAAATTGATCCTTCCCAAGAAGCTTTGAAGAGCCTTCTTGTGACTTGGCAATGGTAGTGCTCTTATGGCTTCAACTCTCTCTGGATCAATTGCCAGTCCCTCTTTCGAGACAATATGGCCTAGAAGTTTCCCCTCGTGAGCCAGGAATATGCATTTTTTGGGATTCAATGATACTCCAAACTTTCTACACCTCTGAAACACTTGCCTGAGGTGAAAGAGATGGTCTGCTGCATTCTTTGAGAAGACAGTGATGTCATCAAGATATATCAAAACTATTTTGTTGATCAACCCCTTGAATGTCATATCCATTTCCCTTTGGAAAGTGGCCCCAGCATTTGATAGCCCAAATGGCATCTTCTTGTAGGCATAGGTATCCCATTTAGTGGTGAAAGCCGTCTTGAACTGGTCATCTTCTTTCACCATCACCTGATTATACCCTGAGTAGCTATCTAGGAGAGAGAATCTCTCTGAACCGGATACTACTTGCAATATTTGTTCCATTGAAGGAAGTGGGTAATGATCTTTGAGAGATGCCCTATTGAGGTCTCGAAAGTCCACACACAACCTAATTTCTCCACTCTTCTTCCTGACCGGAACCAAGTTAGCAACCCAGCTTGAGTGCTTGATCGGGAATATAATGCTTGCCTCTATTAACTTATTTATCTCTTTCTTCATTAGAGGCTCAATGTGAGGGTTAACGGTCTGCTTACGCTTGATGGGCTTAGCATCCGGATCCAATTCTATGGTATGTTGTGCCAAATTCAGATTGAATCCTCTCAAGTCTTCATATCTCTAAGCGAAGACATCTGGAAATTCTTGGCAAAGCTGTATGAAATCTGATTTCTCTGCTCGGTGGCCACTTTACCAATTTGAAGTGTTTTGCCTTCCCAACCGGAATTGGCTCTGAATCTTCTCTCTTGACTTTGTATGTTAGCTTTTTCCTTACGGAATCGGTCGTTAGGGTTGAAGATAGACTCCAAGTTATGAGGCCTTTTGGTAACTTGTTGGTTCTCACACACCACTTGGTCACCATCTCGCTGATGCAACTTGTCTTGATTCCTGGCAGAGAAATCAGCTTCTTCTTGTAGGAAATTGACAATTTGCTGATCATTCTCGAAGACTTGCCAACTTGTATTGTTGTCTGAAACAGCTGGTCTCACAACCAATTTGATATGAGGCTGAGATTTCTCACTTTTGATACTTTCCACAGCATCAAATGCAGCCCCAATTGCTGCCAGTCTGTCAGCGGCTTCATTCTTCTTCCTAGGTATGGACACGATGTTGAAAGCTTCGAAATCCTCAATGAGGTCCCATACCCTATTCTTGTAGTTCTTTAGCAGGTCATTCTTTGTAGCATGTTGTCCCCTGACTTGATTGACGATCAGCTCACTATCCCCGAACACCTGCAAGTTATTTATGCCCCTTTTCCCAGCCCAATGAAGTCCATGAATCAAGGCCTCATATTCAGCTGTGTTGTTTGAACAAGAAAACTGGAAATGAAAAGATGAATAATATTTGATGCCTTGAGGTGAAACAAGCATAGCTCCTCCTCCTGCACCTTGCCTACTCCTTGATCCATCGAAAAATAATTTCCATACCTCATTGTCATCCTTATGGTTTGGTTTGGTGATGCTAGGAATAGGCTGGTTTTCTTCATGTATGCAATAGACTCCTAGTTCAGATTCTTCTACTTCTTGGTAGGGATCAAAAGCATGTATCTTGCTTGCCCATTCATCAAGAGTCAAATCTGGAATGCTTCCAACTTTGGTGTCGGCTTCATCTGTGTTTGGATAATCTTCTTGATCAAATGCTGAATAGTTGGCATTGATTTGGCTTGGAGTATGAGGCTCAATATGAAATTTTGCAATTGGTTCGGATCTGATTGTGACCTTAGTACCATATCTTGTTCTGAACAACATGTGTGACCAATCAGCAGATAAGTAGCCTCCAATTTTGGCTGTGAAATCCCTTGATAAACATAGGGCAAAGAGTGGTGGCAAATCTATCACTGACACATCTTGTAAAATGGTAACGTTGGGGCATGTATGCAAGGTAAGATTCAAACCTTTAATTACTCCCACGGTTTCTACTGTTGTCCCATCCAATTGCACTACCCCTTTAGATATTACTTCATATTGGAGACCCAGCTGATCAGCTATTTGCTTGGGCATCACTGAGCTACTTGCCCCAGAATCAATCATGCAATTGTGTACTAGTTTATCCCCAATGATTAATGAAACATAGAATGGAGGGGGCTTCAACATTTTACCTTGTTGACCTCCATGATTTCCTTCAGGCTGGGCAGCATTTGTGAGTACCTTTTCTTGCATTTGGACCTGTTGATTTGAAGTTGACCAGTCCTTCATGGCAGCTTGTAGCAAATCTCTTTGGCCTAGGATGGATAGTGATTCCCACATTGATATGTTTACATTTGTCTTCTTCATCTGGTCAATGATGTTGAATGGGGATGAAGCATCCCTCTACTGTCCCCTAGCTTGCACATTCGTTCCTTGCACATGGGCGGTAGCAACTGGCATCTGAGTTAGTTTAGGAGCTGGTTTGGGTGCTCCTTGCATGTTTGGAACTGCATTTTGTTTGCCAACACCTTGTGGAGTGACAGAAGGTCGTGAACTACTTGGGGCCAATGGTTGTTCTTCACCCAAATTCCTCCTTTTTGACCTTGTGTTGGCTGCAACACCTTGAGAGGGTATTTGATTCATACCACAGAAATCTTCTACTTGCCAATTGATAAGAGTAGTTTCATTTGGAGATGTTCCTTGTTGAGGTGCTTCTTGTTGCTGATCTCCTTCATGGCTGGACTCTTGCGACCCACCAATGGTTTGCACCATCAGAGCTTGATTTAATGCACCGTTAAAGCACATTGATTGGTTATGTGGCTGACTACATGGGAAACACCAATCATATTCTTGGGCCATGTTATTTTGGACTGGCACTAATGCTTTAGAAGCAGATACAACATTGGGGTTATAGGGCTGAAATGGTCTATTAGCGGGAGGCCTTACTTGGCTTTGATTTTGATTTGCAGCCTGAGTTGGTGACCTATTTTGTTGGTATGGGGGCCTAGCCTGGTACTATGCTTGAGGCTGATACGGTCTAGCACTTTGAGCTTGCTGTCTTTTGATAGTAACTAGCTCATTTCCCAAATTTTGCAACTGTTTCATGACCTCTTGGAGTTCATTTGAAGCACTAGAGGATGAAGTAGAAGTTTCACTTGAACTTTGATTTCTAGGGGTGGGAACAGGAGCCAAAGTGGGTGCTTGACTAGTGCTTGGGTTTTCTAAGTTTGGATACAAGGGCATGGGAGCCCTAGGAGCCGGTTACCAACTTGAATAAGATAGTTTTCAGATCTAATGGCAATGCTATAAGCAGCAGGTAAGGTTGTGCCTCCCATAGATTGAATTAACATAGAAATATCAAAATTCAAAGCTTTAAGGTAATATAGAAAAGCACCTTCTGTTGTTGGCCTGACTGCCACTGGAATCCTATCCCAAGACCTTTGAAATCTGAAGTTGAAGTCAGTCAGCTGCTTGTTGGGGGCTCTCTTGATAGTTGTCAGCTGCTCCAAAAGAGACAAGTTGTCTCCCTTCTCTCCAAATTGCTCATGAAGTGCAATACACAACTGATTCCAGTTTGTGATAGAACCACTCCAAGGCTCCTAAACCATTGCAATGCTTTACCCTTGAATGAAGATGCCGATAACTTGTGACCACTTACATTTCATTGATTTCATGGATTACACAAAGGTTAGCAATATCTTTAACATTATCACCTAGAGTAGTCTGATTTTCTCCAATGAAGTAGGGAATGTTTTTCAAGGTCAATAGGAACTGGATGTTGTACATTGAGAGCAAGTGGGTTGATGCCTGTGAAGTTGACGTAGGGATTGTTCTGAGCATTCTAATTGGTTTTAAAACCCTTGTTGACTGAATTAAGGGTCTACCAGTGGAGGAGTTGAGAGAGTTCTGTTTGGTGGAGATGGAGACCTTTGAATCCTTCTTCCTCTTTGCCTTCTTCTTGGAGATAGTTGCAGGTATTCAAATGGCACTTCTTCTTCTCCAACTCTTGACCTTGTGGTGATTCTTCTCATGAGTTTTCAGGCCTGCACTGCTGAAACCAGTTGATTCTTCCCCTTGGAGTCGCCAGATATGCAAATAATAGCTCTTATAAGCAAGAAAACTGCAGTAGATGCATATCAACTTTGCTGCAATAAAAATGAGACCTCTAGTCCCACCGGGCGTGCCAAAACTGTTGTTGCAGACTCACAGCACCCCTGGATGTAGATCAGGCTTCTAGGTTGATCACTCTAGCATCCAGTGTGATTGCACAACATGGAAACCTCTCTCCAAGTGTGGGGACTTGTGAAACTGAGAGAGGAATCTCCAGATTAGAGGTTGGTTCCTCAAACTCCTTTGATTTAGATCTATATTTGCAAAACTACAGAGGTTTGAAACCTAATCCTACTCTAAAATCCAAGGAGACAGAGATAGAAAGTGCAAAAATGAAACTAAACTAACAGGTGATACACCAAAGGAGGAGTGGTGAACACTTCTTGTTCTACAGATAGACACAGATCATAAAAATGCAACATAAAACATCATGCACAAGCTGATAAGATGTAATCAGAGGTCTGAAATGAAACAAGCAACACAAACAAAGGACTGAAAACTGATCACAGAGCCTGTATTGTCATTTACACTGTCAAAATCCTTGTATTACAACATCAAAAGGTAGAAAACCTATTACAATTTTAGAAGAGGTCTGATACTTGCAAAAATCACTTGTTATAGGTGAAAGAAGAAGCCTGCTATCCAAAGAAAATGTTCCCCCTTTAGAAATGAGCCAAATCTGGCTTTTACATTGCAAGGGTCAAGTCCAGGGGACGAAAACGTACAAAAACATGACAACCCATCCCTCCTTGACTGCAGGTGCATTAAAATGGCATGGGGGACCTTACAAACCCATACCCTGTCATTTTGACCGGAATACAGGAGAATGCGACCCATTCTGCATTAAATCTGGTTGCTGAAATGTCGCTTCTGGCTATGAACATGTGTCAAATCTGTTTCTCAATTTTATCTCTCTATACTACACCAAAACTCAAGATTAACCCCAAAATCACGTAGATAATTTCATAAGCTTTCCGCTGATATAAAGAACATGCAAATCCGAGCTCTGGATTGAAAGATATGTCGATCTGAAGATTTAGGGCACAAAATTGGGAAAATGTGTTTTGAAATTTCTTCCCGCGCTCTGCCACCTGGACGACATGTGGCATGCATTGATTGGTCGCGTGATTCTCTCTCCTTCTCTACTTCATTGGACACGTGTCCTCCTTTTATTGGCTTGGGTTAGTGCTTGAAACCTCGCCCTTTGACTTTTGGACTCTCCTCCTTGTGACACGTGTCATGATTTGGTTGGTCCGCGGGTCTTCCGGCTCTTCACGCCCTTCGCGTCCATTTGTCTGAATGTCCCAGGTGTTGCGCGAGACAAAACTTCGATCCACCTGAAATGGGCTTCCATGTCCCTTTTCTACCTATGACACGTGGCGTGATCTGATTGGCTTTCGGCTCCTCCGGCTTTCCGCGTCCCGCACGTCCCTTTGTCCTTGTTGTCCTTGTGCTGAAGTTTCCCGTTTCGGTCGAACCATCCGGTTCGCGTCCTTCGCATCCATTTGTCCCAAATGTCCCGAGTCTTTGTCTGGGAAAAATTCTTCTTCGAACACTGAAATGCCTTCCTTTTCTCTCAACCGCTTCGCCTTTTCACGTCCTTCGCGTCCTCGTGGCCCCGGATGTCCCAACTGCTTAGTACGAAAGTTCTCCATTTCGGCCGATCTGGGCGGTTCGTGTCCTCAAGGCCCAAATGTCCCGAGTAGTTAGTCGATTTTCTTCTCCTTCGGCCGAACCGCCTTCCGCGTCCCTCGCATCCCGACGGCCCGATTGTCCCTGTGCTAAAATTTTCCTTTTTTTAGCCGAACCGGCCGTTCGCTCTTCACGTCCATTTGTCCCAAATGTCCCGATGCTTCGCGGCCGCTTTGGAGGTATTTCAGCCGAACCGCGCCTTGGTGTCCCGAATGTCCCAACTATTCCTAGGACAAGGACTTAGCCGATTTTACAATTTTTCTGCCCAAGCTTATTTTCTACTGCCACTTTTTCACATTTTCTTATAGCTTGTTCTTTTCAACCTGGACAGGAGAGTTAGAAAATTTTACGAGGGGACCCTAGAAACATGATTTTTGCCCTAAATCCATCCATTTTCCGGGACTCGAGAATTTGATGTATGTTATCAAATCAACCCTAAAGGTGGATTTGGATAACAAGCTCTTGATTTCCTAGTTTCTCATACTAACACTTCTCCACCAATCATTTCTTTCTTTGACCATGATTATCATGTGGCATTTTCTTCTAATCACTTACACATTAGTCACTCTATCATATCTATCCCTATCAATAACACCAAAGTTGATCTATCATGGCCCATCAGTGGATGTTCTATTCCACTTCGTTTTGTTATTAGCTATCCACTTTTGCAAATCTCCTATCTGATGAACAATTCCTATGGTTTCATCAAGATTCATGTTACATTTGGCCCTCTTATTATGTCGGTGCCCTTCCTTATGGGATAAGCAATCGATGAATGTGACATGCTCTTAGGCCTTAATTAGATTCATAGGTATAAGTCTATCATCTCCATAAATCATTTTTGTCTAAAATTCATTCATAAAAATCAAGTCATTTCTATAAATGGTATACCTCCATCTACTCCATGGTTGCACTCCCCTCTCACAGTTGTCAATGCATCACCTAGTCTATCTAGTTCCCAAAGGTTTATCACTCTAAAGCACAATATGATCCTATCTCACCTACTCACACACAACCTACACGGTCTCATCACTCTTCTAGTATAGTACATCAGTATATATCCCTCATTAGGACATATCCTACATCTAGATGCAAGTTGCCACCTCATTTTATTCTACATTAGTGTTCATCACTGCCACGTTCTGCTTCACATAAGTCTCCATCACCTACACATTTTTTTACACTTTGTGGTGCCCATAATATACTCATCCATACATACATATAGACTTCAATCACCTACATAGTTTTTATCTCATATACCACTACTCTTAGAGCATGGTCACACACATTTATCTCCATCACCATCGGTGGAGGGTCATCATCCTTCACTTTTATCAAATAGTACATGCACCACCGCACGCTTGGGGGGAATCACACCTATTATCTCCCCAAACCTTTTTCTCCTTACCAAGTATCATACATCTTACATGCATCACATCTTCTCTTTTACATTCATCCTATATATCTACATACATTTTCATCACCATTTCCGGATGACGCACTCTGGTGTTACAGTTCACACTCATTGTTGAGGGCATCCTATATACATGAACCTCACACACTGCACACTATACACTACACACTACACATTGCATATCACACATTGCCTACTTCACACTTGCATCACCTTCTTCTATACCCTACACATCCTATACATCTACAATATTTCCTTCTTCCTACACACCATATATATTGTGCACTTTCTACATTATTCTATTCATATTTTCTTTTAAACGTCATACACACTATATACATCTTCACCATCATCTTCTTACATATATTATACATCATACGTGTTTTGCACTTTCCACACTCACATAATCTATACATATTACGTTGCACATTATACATCATCACACTTGACACAATAAACACATATTTCAAACCACATTCTACAATTTACATCATTCTAACACATCCTCCTAGTACATCATACTATTCTCTTCTACATTCTACACATCCTATATCCAACTTATACAACGACACACTACCCGATGACGCACTCTAGTTTCATGGTTCATACTCACTGCTTGAGGGTATAAATAAAAATTAAACCTCACCTCATCACACTTACATCATTCTTCACACTTAGTCAATCAATCCTTCTAACACATTATGTGACATTCTTACCCACCACCTTTTTCATATATTTCATGATATATAATTTTTGTTACATCATCATGCTTTCTATCATTTTATTCATACATTTCATGATATATGCTTTGTGCTACATCATCACGCTTTCTATCATTTTTATTCATACATTTTGTGATATACACTTTTGATACATCATCACACTTTTTATCATCTTCTTCATATATTTCGTGGTATACATCTTAGGCTAAATCATCACATTCACCCATTTAATCACTCCCTCACTAACACACTCAACACATCATTCAGACCATTTCCTGATGGCACACTCTTGTTTACAATTCATTCTTTACTATTGAGGGGGAATAAATAAATGAACTTCTTTACATAAATTTTACCCCACTTGGGGGCCACGCTACTCCTATCATTCACACTACATTCCATTATGTACCTTCCATGTCATATTGCATATATTGGTTACATTTACTCTTGTTTACATTTATTTGTTATAAGCACATCTTATTACACATGCTAGATAGATTTATTTTATGTAATTATCTTTATCATATACACATGTGTGTTCTCTGGTATTTCTAGTTGTGATTGCAGACCATATAGATCCATTACACCTAGCATGGATGCTTGGCACAGATGCACATTACCAATCCCACAAATGCTCTTAGGGGAATCTACTTTTGTATATTACAGTGTTATTGTTTCATAGCACGTTACTTTATTAGATTATACATTCTTTGACATAATTTTTATCTTTCTAACATGCTAACGAGCGCTTCATGTGTAGTATTTTTATGCATGATTATATGATTCCATGGTTATTTGTTACATTACTTATCATTGTTTGTTATTTGTATGCTCTTGGTTATGGGCTTTTCCTTTGTCTTTTGTGCATACTTGTCTATTTGTAGCCACTATAGCATTGATTGTCTTGTGACATTGTGAGTGATGTCCCATGTTTGTAACCTATTTTTGGTGGTGTACATTTTATTTTACTTGCATCTTAGCTTACGCATTGTTTTCTTAGTTTACATTTTGTCTTATGCATACATGTTTTTCTTTTCTTGTACTAACACTTGTCTCCTAGCCACTTGTTTGTGTGTGCCTTGGTTTATACCAAGAACATTCCCTTCCCCCAGTAGGACACAGCTTCAACATAGTGGTCGGGTCTCTCTTTTGGCCACATACTCCTTTGGCGATGTTGCATGCACCCCAAATGAGGGTGGGATCATATGGGTGAATCAGTCACCCCTTACAACATTATACATATCACGATACTAGTACAAAGATATTTTTCAATTTCGATAGGGCTCAAATCGACTTGGGTCCTTAGTACAACAACCTTTCCTGGAAGCTTCGATACTGTGGGCAATACAGTGGTCTTTCCTAGAATGTCAGTAATGAGGGGAAAATTACACAGATATTTGACATGTTATAGAGGCTTTTGACAGTGTAGAGATCCTTTAGAACTTGGCATTTACACAGGATTTTATAGGGAAGAGAATCCTTAACACATACACACCATTTGTAGTGGTGTTTTATATAGCGGGAAGCAATTAAAGGTTGGCGGATGACACCAAACATTTCTCCCTACACTTCTTCCATTACGTTGGTGTGATATTGCCCAAAAACTCGTGGATCGACATCATCTTTAGGATCCTTTCTACACCATTTTTCCTCATCATGGATCAGGTGCACATGTTCCTTTTTCAAATTTTTACTTTTGCATGTTCCTTTACATTTTTACTCATACACATGTGTATTTGACTATTTTTTGGCTTCTCTTTTGCAGGTCTTTCCATATGGGAAGCGGTAGTCAACATCATCCACATCACACACATCTACATCGACAACAGGCACATCGTAACATCTACACATGAATTTCCACCCTAGGTTCATTTTCATCACTTTTTCACTTTCTCCTCCTTAGCATCCACACTTCACATTTTTATCTCTTCATGCTTCATTTAATCCCTCGGCATGTTTTCTACATGGATATAAGGTACGCATCTCTATCTAATTTATGTTACCTAGCTTTCTACTCACCAACATAAAGTGGGGAAAATGTAGACACAAAATCACGCACTTTGGGTAATTATCTAGTCTTGATTACATACTACTATTCATATGATTCCTAAATAAGAAAAATACTAATTAACCCATTTCTTTGGCCACTTTGTTTTGCTTTCTATTTATCCTTTCATTCTTGTTCCTTTACATGTTTAGTCTAACTTTTTATACTTTTTTTATCATCCTGACACCAACGCCAAAACCAGGATGTCGTGGCTAGGTGCCCTCATCCAATCTGGGCGTCCTTGTCCCCTTTACACTTTACTCACACTTTTGGGTCATTTCTATCCATTTGAGAATCTTATCTTTTTGGTAGTCATCCTTTTTGGGTTTATTACGAAATTCAAGAAAGGGAATCATATAAATATAAAGTTATGTGATCATAATAAGGCACCAAGTACTAAGCATTAGCTATCACCACCTAAGGTTACATCAATCAAGGCATCTAAGAGCTCCATTGCATCCATCTAGCTCCATCACAAGGGACATAAGTTCTAGATTTTTACATCACACTTAAACCATGTGTTATGTGTTCATTTTTATGTGATATGACTATTTAATTTCATTGTTATTCATGCAATCTATGGTTTAATTATTTGTAATTTGTTGTACAGTCATAAACTATAATCCTTGGCATATTTATGGTGGATATCTAATCTATATTTATTATGTATCCTCACTTTCCTAATAGATGGAATGTTAATTAGGATGGTAGTTTAGATAGATGATGATTTGAGATGGACATATGTAATGCGGATGGGGGTGGGAAAACTATTGTATAGCTTGCGCATTGTTAAAGCTTGAAATACCTCTTATTTTATATAATCATATAATAACAAGGTAGAATGATATGAGAAACCATAATAATAATATTTGCAAGATGATACAAGATTGACTCAAAGAAAAATACTAAATAAATGCAATACAATAAATTAAACATACAAGAAACTAAACAAGTACAAGCAAATACACTCAAATGAGCAATGTTTAAGAAATTTGTACCAATGTTTTTTATTATCCACCTTCAGTACACAAATGTTGTAGTTATACAAAAAGGGTTAATATTACACTCCAAGATAGGGTACACGTAAGGGAATGGATGAATGACATAGAATCCCCAATAGAAGTAAATGTGTACTATGATTATGCCTCGAGAAATGATATATTCGAAAATGTACATAGCAAGATAAGATCATAAGATGATATGTGTATCATGCACTAAGACTAGCGAGTGTTGAAGTAGAATGATTTATAGTATAGATTCCAATTTTTAGTGCTTTTACGTTTGAAATTGTTTTATGTTACATTTTTCAATGTTTTTTTGGCTTTTTTATATTTTGAATGTTTTTCAATTTTCTAAGTTTTTTTAATGTTTTTAGATTTTCTAGGTTTTACCAAATTATGTATAGAAGAACAACGTGCTAAGATGCCTTAATATAAAGGGTTATACAATTTTTATGCATTCAACTATGTTAGAAATAATCAAACATCAACTTCACCCCAAATCTATGTAATGAAGATCTTCTAAGAAGCCTAAAATGGCTCAAAACTTGCAAAAATTGATCAAATCACCTTTTTCCACTTTATGAATCTTTAAAAACACTATACCTTGGTTAAAAACCTCTTTCAATGCTAAATACACCACCATCAATGTTTCATAATCAAAGAAACAATCCACTTACTCTTTTTCCAAACTTCCCTTCCTCATTCTTACTAGCTTCTTAGCTCAAAAAGAAACTTTTGGGCTCTTTAGATTTCAAGACCTCTTCCAATGCATGTAACCTATTTTCCACCTCAAATAAATTTTATACCAATCATCCAATTGATTCACAAAGATAAAAAAACATCACTATTCACTTATCTTGCTCTCTCAAGACCAAACAATCTAGAGTAAAATTATGTCATGCACATATTTTTCTTAACAAGGACAATTATTTTACAAATTTTATAACTTATATTAGTCTCTAAAAATAACATACATTCCAAATTTCATACATTTTCGTTTTAGCATTTGAAATTTGTGATTTTTTACTGGGAAGGCATTACATCAAGCAGATTGCATGCATTTTCAGTCCTAGATAGAAAACTACTTCATAACTCAAAAATACTTAGACTTAATATAAAATTTTCAAAACCCATTTGTATAATGAAATTTTCCACCTACATACCAAATTTCATATCATTTATAAATTATATGCAAAATTTATTATCATTGTCCCAAAATTGGGTTTGCATAATGTACATTGGGCTTTAGGTAAAATTCTTATCGACATACTACAGTCCTCCTATTGGTCATAGAATATCATATAATCTAAATTACTGAATCTTAAATTCTTAATCATCTCCCATCATGGCTAAAATTTATCTAGACTACCATTATACATGTCATCCTAGTTACCACACATTCTAGTGCATATCATGTCTCCTTGCATAATCATCATTTACTACCAAACCATGGATTTCGTTTATACATGTGAAGCTATGGATTATGTATGCTTTATTATGGATACTATCACATAGTTACAATCTAATTACATTCAAACATGCACCCAATAATTCATCAATAAGCTATATACATTCAAGGATTCAATCTTTATTCAAACAAGATATTTCTTACAATTGTCCTATTTATATATGAGAATTCTTAGCTCCTGCTCCTTGAAAAAATCTATAAAATAAACTCCTACTATAAATACTCTCTTTAATACCTTCATCCATATCTTATCTTTTAAAATTTGGCTTCCTTCTTCCATACGTAGAGATGATGTTTATTTCTAAACAAAAACTACTCTAAACTTAATATTTAGTTCCATTATATCCTCAACCTCCTATGACAAAGCATAATGATAGATATTGGTGCAGATTGCTCAATGAAATTTTACTATAAGATTATTGAAACAAACTACACACAATTAACACCATACAATTTTTTATTCAATTTGATTCATATGGGATAATAATACATGAGAATTATTTACATATAAATATCTCAATGATCTCCTTAAATCAAGGATTCATGGCTCACCCAATCCCTACTATCTCTCAAGCATTATTCTCTCCTAGAGAATCTCTCACACCCCTATCTATGAGTTGTGCATTACAACTATTTGCACACTCATGTATTATTTAAATATTAAATAATACTAATATTCAAACCATATGTTCACACTATGAACACTTATTTCCTAACATTCACCCCCTTAGTGTGAACATGGGTGAGTTATGTCTAGTACATGCTCATGTTCTACAATCCGATGGTTTTCAAAGAGTACCATCAACTCCAACAGTTTTCTAGTGGAACCATTAACCACTTTGTATGTGATTTTCTAAGAGATTCACAAACTCTCAAATTGGTTTTCTAGTGGACCACCAACCACTTTCATAGCAGCATACATGTTTCCCCATCCACAATTTACAAAAGAGAACAAAATATAGGAAAATATGTTCCTAACTATGAACAGAATTATCCATTTGTTCTTTATTTACTACCACACATGCTGAAATTAAACACACCAAACATAACTTAAAAAAACATGGCCACCAAAGCAATATTATGGCATCATCCATGGTGCCTGACAAGAGGTCACTAAAACACCTCCTTCCTCTATTTCCTCCAGCCTCCATGAGTGATGCTACTTAGTATAAGTAGTCATCTTCATCCTCCTTCTGTTTAGGTTCTTCTTCTTCTTCAGTGCTTTCTTCATCAGCTGCATAGGCCTCGTCCATCTTGAGCTTACCTGATAAAATATCTTTGGCATGAATAGTACAGAAAGAAGACTTGTGTCCCTTTTTCTTGCAATAAAAGCATTCTAATTCTTTTTTGTTTCTTGAAGAACTATGATACTTTTTCTTTGTATAGAGGGTAGTTTCTTCCTCAATATCTTCTTTTGTTCTTTTCTCTTCAACTAGTAATGTAGAAATCATACCTTCAAGTGAATGAGAAGGCATTTGACCAAGAGTAAAAACTACATTACTATATTTTGGAGGTAAGCTATTTAACAAAATATCTTTTGCATCTTCATCATCTACCTGAGAACTTACTTCGTCAGTTGTCTTAGAAGAGATCTAAGATCATTAAAATGATTTGACATTATTTCTCTCTCATTCATTTTCAACTTGAATAACTGCAACTTAAGTGTAAATTTAGCATTCACAGCCTTTGCACCAAATGTCTGACTAAGAAAATCCCATATGTCTTTAGAATTTTTTTCTAAGTCTACATAATGCAACTCAGTGTCAAATAAAGCAATCCCAATAATGGATTTTTCTTTATCATCCCTAGTTTTCCACTCCAGTAATTTTGTTGCATCTGTTGGTTCAACTTCTTTTCCATTTACAATTCCCCAGAGATTTTTGTTCATTAGTTGCATTTGTATTTTCACCTTCCATGTGTGAAAATTTAAACCATTGAATTTATCTAATGGGATTTCCATTATGGGTTTCAAACTTAGTCAAAAATGCACCCTTACAATAATCTTTATTTAAAAGCTGAAAGTAAAATTTTCTAAAATATTTGTAAAAAATGGAAAAAAAAAAATTGGTCCAGAAGCAGAAAGCATAGGATCAATGTGTACAACTTGAAAAAACAAATTACCAACTGAAATTTATGGCACTTACAAGTTCTAACTCCAACATCTTTCCGGACCCTTTCCAAAAATGGAAATTTATTTTTCCATTTTTGTGTTTTTTCTTATATGTCCAAAAATGGTAAAAATAGATGGATAAGGTTTACCTTTATTGAATACGCTTTTAGAAGGCAGCAGATGGCTATGGATTCACCCGAGAGAGGTGACGTCATTTCAAGTAGACAGGGATCCAATACTAGTCAAAACACTCAATGCATGTCGACTTCTAAACGTGATGTAGTGTCAAATGCATCTTGGGACTGTATGTTACTCCACAACAGAAAGAGATGGATTTTCAATGATCTATACAACAGTATAACGGAATGCTCAAGGTGCCATACATGGATATAATAGCAGGATCTTAAATCTGCCACGTTGATCAACAACTCGAAATAAAAAAATATGTCATCTAATAACTGAGTAACAAAAATTTCCAGATTCATTTGCTCACATGATAATTCCTTTCTAATATACGGATTTTTCATGCTCGATACCAATGATAGATATTGGTGCAGATTGCTCAATGAAATTTTACTATAAGCTTATTGAAACAAACTACACACAATTAACACCATAAAAATTTTTATTCAATTTGATTCATACGGGATAATAATACATGAGAATGATTTACATATAAATAGCTCAATGAGATCCTTAAATCAAGGATTCATGGCTCACCCAATCCCTACTATCTCTCAAGCATTATTCTCTCCTAGAGAATCTCTCACACCCCTATCTATGAGTTGTGCATTACAACTATTTGCACACTCATGTATTATTTAAATATTAAATAATACTAATATTCAAACCATATGTTCACACTATGAACACTTATTTCCTAACACATAAAACAAGTTATTTTGACTTTTCCTCATCCTAGTACATATCTAGACTCGTCCTAAGGTGTAATTACATTAAAAACACATCTTAGGATCTTGAGGATTTGTTACACAACTTTTAAAACTATCAACATAACCTCTAGACCACAATTTGACTCTCACACTATTATAATGACCCTTTAAGTAACCATACACCTATGAGAGGTGATTTCAACCTTGAAATTTCCTAATGATAACAAGACTCCTCACTACAACTTAAATTAATGTGTTAGGAGATACTTGTACTCCTTATTGAATTATTACAAGTAAATTGAGCTTCTTATTACAAATATAACCTTATATACATCATGGTGGCTTGATGCTCCTAGATCGATTCCCAGTAAACAAATTTTGAGCTCTAGCTCAAGTTTTGTTTCTTTTTCTTCCTTATCTTCCAATTGATCTGAATTATTACAACTCTTCTTACTTCATGAATGTTCCTTTCCCATTTTTTCTTCTTTCTTCATATTTTCATCCTCCAAAATATATATGTCCTCTTGTATATTATCCATTTGAACTCTCTCAAGATATATTTTCTCTATATTTTCACTTATGCATCCACAAAATCCAATGAATCATCAACTATGAAACACTCTAAAACCTTGAAGTCTCATCGAGATCCTCCAATAACTATTCTTGTCTTTCAACATCGCTTTTGAATTTCTCTAATCTTCACTCTTTCATAATCATCTGCATTATCATTGTAGATCAAATTTTCCAAGTTCGTCATCTTAGCTTCAAGTTTTTTTACCCTCATAAGTGAATAAATTATCCACTTCTCCTTGTTTTACTAACTCATCTTCTAAACCTACATACACACACTCAAAAGCAATGTTAGATTTTTTAAAATTAGGAAAAACTACCCTCTATCAGTATCTTCTTCTCTTAATATATCTAATAGATCCATCTAATCTTTCTTCATCTTCCCAATCTCCTATGAGGATTAAGTTTTCTTATTTTCTCATAACATGGCACCAATCCTTTTCTTCTTCTTTCGTGTCTTGATTTAAGACTTATTTAGTTCCCTCATATGCCATATGAGACACCTCCTCCTCCTCCTACATTTTATATTCCACAAGCACTTAAATAGGTGTTTCTTTTATACATTCATCTCCCATTAACTTATCAAAAATTCCATTGTTTGTTTATACAATTCATCTTCTTACAAATTTACATTTTCATTGTCAAAGACAACATTACAAAGAAAATTTTGATGACATGGATTTATAAATACTTCTTCACCTTCACCTAACATCTCTCCTTCTTCTAGATAGCAAATCTCCACTTCCTCTTGCTCAAATGACATGTACATTTGATCTTTCATGCCAAAATGTTGTTCTTTCTCCTCTTTTTCACCAATGTCATGTTTTCCCATTAGTCTCTTTCATTAATATTTTCACTTGAATGTAACCATGACAATAAATTATTAGATATAAAAATTTAATACTTTTGGTCTCCATTTTCTCCTTCTTAATTTTATTTATCAACAATTTTATTTGTCGCCTTAGTTGGTTGATTTCCTTATTTCTCTTTCTCTATTTAATCTTTCTTATGAGAGGACATTGTACTCCTCTCTTGAATCTAATAAATAATAGTTCTCTTTTCTCCTCCAACATTTTCTCCATACATGCCAAGATTATCTTGATCTCATCTATCTCTCTCTCCACATCTATCTCTTCTTTCTTATGACTCTTCTCTTCCTCTAAGCCCTTCATCTCTTCTCTTTTCTTCTCAATCTATTTTTTCACTTTATCACTTTACTTTCCCCTAGAAATTTTATTTCACCTTACTATATACCTCACCTCTACACCTATTCTTTTGGAATTTTCTTCCTCTTCACTTGTCTCACCCAAGTCTATTTCACCTTGGTCTATTGACTTATCCTTATTCTTCTTGAGATTCAACCTGCTCTTCTCCACTCTTCAACACTTAATGGTTGTAGGGCTTCCACTTGTTACATTATTTTCTTATTTCCTCTCTTACCTTCCTTTCACCAATTCTATCCAAGTTTTTAATCTTCTTGCAAGTCACAATGTTCATACATTAATTTTTTAGTCATACAAAAACAAAATGATTCACTTTTTCTTTACCTCCACAATATAGCTTTGTCAATTCTCCTTTCAATTCCACATCTTTGTATCCCCGCATCAAACAATATTCTTCAAAATATCATTAATACAATTCATCATTTGAAGAGCACCATGGTCTCGATACCAAATGATGTAGAGTTTTGTACAATTGTCATGTATTAAACTATGTTAGAAAGAATCAAACATCAACTTCAACCCAAACCTCATCAATGAGGATCTTCTAAGAAGCCCAAAATGGCTCAAAACTTGCAAAAATTGATCAAATCAACTTTTTCCACTTTATAAGTATTCAAAAAACACTATACCCTATTTAAAAACCTCCTTCAATTCTAAATACACCACCATCAATGTCTCATAATCAAAGAAACAATCCACTTACTCTTTTGTCCAAACTGCCCTTCCTCATTCTTACTAGCTTCTTGGCTCAAACAAGAAACTTTTGGGCTCTTTAGCTTTCAATACCTAGTCCATTTCATGTACCCTATTTTCCACCTCAAAAAATTTCATTAAAATAACCCAATTGATTCACAAATATCAAAAACATCACTATTCACTTATCTTGCTCAAATTGCCATCCTAGTGTTCTCAAGACCAAACAGTTTGCGGTAAAATTCATCATGCATATATTTTTATTTACAAGGAAAATTGTTTAAAAAATATGAAATATTCTATTTTTATCTATAAAAAACATATGTTCCAAATTTCATCCATTTTTGTTGTGGCATTTGAAAGTTATGATTGTTTTCTGGGTAGACATTATGTCAAATTGTTTGCATACATTCTCGGTGACAAATAGAAAAATACTTCATAACTCAAAAAATACTTAGACTGAATATAAAATATTTAACAACCCGTTTGTAGAATTAAATTTTTCACCTACAAACCAAATTTCAAATCATTTGAAAATTATATGCAAAATTTGTTATCATCTTCACAAAACTCGGATTTACACAATATCCAATGGGCTTTAGGTAGAGCTCTTCTTAGAATATCTTACTACAATCCTACTATTGGTCATATAATATCATAGAATATATATTACTTAATCTTAAACTCTTAATCATCTCCCATCATAGCTAGATAATGATATTTACTACCATCATACTTGTCATCCTTAGTTACCAAAGTCCTAGTGCATACCCTGTCTCCTTGCATAATCACCATTTACTACCAAACCATGGATTTCCTCTATACATGTGAAGTTATGGATTATGTATAATTTATTATGAATACTTTATTGTGAAGGAAACTATCACGAGTTACAATCTAATTACATTTAAACATGCACCCAATAATTCATCAACAAGTTATATACATTCAAGAATTCAAGCTTTATTCAAACAATATATTTCTTACAATTGTCCTAGTTGTAGATGAGCATTCTTAGCTCCTTCTCCCTAAAACAATCTACAAAATGAACTCCTACTATGACTACTCTCCCAAATACCTTCATTCATATATTATCTTTTAAATTTTTCTTCCTTATTCCACACGTAGAAATGATGTTTATCTCTAAACAACAACTATTCTAAACTTAATTTTTTGTTCCACTATATCCTCAACCTCCTATGAAAAATCATAAAACATGTTATTTTGACTTTTCCTCATAATAGTGCATATCTAGACTCATCCAAGGTGGAATTACATTAAACAAACCATCTTAGGATCTTGAGTATCCTTTACACAACTTAAAAAAACTATCAACATAACCTTTAGACCACAATTTGTTTTTTTATAGATAATAATTTGGAAAAAGGCTCCAAAGGACCAATTACAAAAATATATTACAATAAGTTTCAAACGATACTTAATATCTATCAAAAAAACCAAACAAAAAGAAAATAGGGCAGGATCAATGAGAAAAATTGATCCACAAAAAGCCCAACCAAAACCAACAAAAACAGCTATACAAAAACCACCAGTCAGCACAAAGGCCACAAAAGGACCTATTTAGTCCTGGCCCTGGTATGAGAGCTTGGCCTAGCTCCTTCCACACCTCCCACATAGTTGTCTTCCTCCTCAGAGGATGAAATGATCAACTGTCTCTTTTTAATTGTAACGCTCGCCACCAAACCTTGAAGGGTATCCACCCTATTCTCCAAAGCTCTGATCTCCCCATTCAACCTCTACACTCCCCTAAGAAAATTTTTGTTCTAAGCTTTTACTTGGGTTACAGATTCTTCCAAGGCTTCTAATTTACTAGCCAAAAAAACAAAAACCAAATCTTTCTCCCCTTCTTCCGCCTCCTCACCAACTAAATGCTTCTTGTATCTGTCATCCATTGTAATATATTTCATAAGATGAAAACAAACCTCTTCTTGAAGATGAGATCTATCCTTATAAACTTTTCTACCTTCACAATCCATTTTGGTTACATTTCCAATTAAATCTTCAAACACTAAAAAACTTACCCCTCTCATCGAAACCAAACCCTTATTCCAGGACAAAGAAAACTCTGAAATAACATCATCCAAACCCCTCAAACTTTGAATAAAGTAGGAAATACCACCCTCTTTGAACATACCCCAAATAAAAGCATCCCGTTGCAGACAAGAAGAGGACGACGGCTCCACCCTAACCCTAGCACCCCCCATCTTTGTCTACCTTCTAAAAAAGGAAAGCAGATACATACCAAAACTCTTAACCAGATGTTTTAAAAGCTAGCTCCCACCCACGGCAGTTGGACTAATGATTTGAAAGGATAAATACACCCACGATGAATTTATTTCCCAAATCACAACACTCCCAAACTCAAGCACGAATCCTCCTTTCTACATAAATTTTTTCCTTTTTACTTTGTAGTAACCCTCCCTCATCCCGCCACCATTTTTTATGATTAGCTAACATACCAAAATTAGCTAATGTGTCTCGCGCATTCATTTTCTTCCCGAAACACGTGCTTAAACATAATATCTTCAAAACTTGACATTATAGATTTTACATCCCTTATAATGGGATCTATATCAATATGATGTCTTACCTTACCATTCATTACATTAATAATATATTGGGAATCTCCTTCCACATAAAGCTTTTTGATATGTAAGGACTTTGCCCAATGTAACCCAATTAACATAGCATAGGCCTCTGCATAGTTATTAGATTTATTACCAATGGCCTCAACGCATAAGCAACCACCATCTTACCAATTTCATTTCTGATAATTCCCCCAACCACCGCTAACCCCAAACTCCCCTTAGCAACACCATCAAAATTTAACTTCAGCCACCCATCAGAAGGAGTATTCCATTTTGCACTTCTTCTCTCCATAATCTTAGCCATAGAAGAATTCTTCACAATCATTCCTAAAGAAAGAATAATTTCCTGCTCATGGTAAGGCAATCCCCCTTTCTCCTTAATCTTTACTATAGAAATATTATTTCTCAAAGCTCCCAGAATATCACTTCCCACCCTATCAGGGTTTTTTTGTTTTTCTCTAAAAATTCTACTATTCCGTTCAAGCCAAATTCCCCACAAGAGATGAGGCAAAACCAAACTCCAGGCCTTAGACAGATTCAAAGAAACAAAAGGACTAACCCATTGTTCATACCAGTCAGCAAAAGTCTCTGGTAAGAACCACACTATTTGAAAAAATTCAAAATATGAGCCATAACTTTCTAGGAGAAAGGATAGTGCATAAAAAGATGTTGAACCAATTCATTATTCTTTTTACATAAAACACACCAATTTGGAATCATCATACCTCTTCTCTGCAGATTATCAATAGTTAAAACCTTGTTCTGAATAGCATGCCATAAAAACAAATTGACTTTAGGGATAAGATCTTTATCCCAAATATTTTTCCACACAACTTGTGGAGGAGGGCAATTCCTAGCAATAACATACCCTAACTTTACCGTGTATCTGCCATCCCTTGTCATAGACCAAAACATCTCATCCTCCCTCTGACCCACCGAAATATGCAAACCTCTTAAATTTTGATTTAAAATTCTTATGCTAGCCTACTGAGCATCATCCATCCCTTCCCTATCCAAAATTTTCCAAGTCCAGCCCCAGTTAGACTCCTCCTAGTAGTCTCTAATCCATACACCCACAATCAACTGAAGTGATCCACCATATCCCTTAAAGGAGCTTGACTAGCCAAAGGGGCATCCAATAACCACCAATCTTCCCAGAACTTAATTTTTGACCCATTACCAATTAGCCATTTACGGCCTTTTAACAACATATCCCTACATTAACCCTGACCATTCCATAAGATAGATCCTTCAGGAAGCACATCATTAGAGACAAAAGTTACCTGATTATCCATTAAGTACTTTGAATTTAGAATTCTGACCCATAAACCTTGCTCATGCTCCAACCGCCACCCAATTTTGGCCATAAGAGCTAAATTCATACTTTTTATATCTTTCAACCCCAAACCCCCAACTCCTTTGGAAGGGTAACTTTATCCCAAGCCACCAAAGGAATTATATCTTTAGATTTTGTTCCGCACCACGTAAACCTACATTGATCTTAGAAATAATGTGTTTAATCTTTACAGGCATTAGAAACATAGACATAAGATAAACCACCTTACTTTGGAGACAATTTGTCTCTCACACTATTATAATGACCTTTCAAGTAACCATACACCTATGAGAGGCACTTTCAACCTTTAAATTTCCTAGTGACAACAAGACTCCTCATTACAACTTAAATTCATGTGTGAGGAGACATGATCCTACTTCTTATTTAACTATTACAAACAAATTGAAATTCTTATTACAAATAGAACCTTTTATACATCCCGGTGACTTGATGCTCCCGCATCATGCCCCTGTGAGAGGTTATAATATACAAGAGAACATTCTTGCATAAATATATTAGAATAAGACAATTCGGATCAAGGTCAAGAGGGACAAGTTTAACAATTTTACGAACTAAAGCCATGGAAAATTTAGGAAGGATTGGTCATGCCCCTAAGTATGAGGTGCTTTTGAATAATAGACTCCTCCCATAGCACCGAAACAAGTTTTCACCTAAGGACTTTCCCAAGGCACCAAAATTACGTGGTTTTTCACCATTAGATGAATTTATTTGTCTTTTCTATTTTTTATTTTTTTATTTTTATTTTTGTAATATATTTTTGAACACATCTAAGCTTATCTATAGAAGTGTTTGAGGTGCATGAAATTCATGGGATATTAGATATCGATACCATCAAAGTGAACAATCTTATAATCTCTTGAACCAAATTTGGCCACCACAATGTATGGCCCTAACCAATTAGGTTCAATTTTTCCCTCCTTTTGCCATTCCTTAGTAGTATTAAATTCATTTTCTGTAAGAAAAATATCTCAAAGGTTAAAATTCATGAGATATAATGTGTTTTTAATATCTATTACATATACAAATCTGATACACTTTTAGGTGATCCAAGGTATGGAGGCATTTTTCATTAGGAAACTTGAGCTCCGCCACCTTAAGAACTCTATAATCCTCTTCATTATCTAGATAGTCTTTCAGGATATACACAAAAAGGTAAGCTCAATCTTTAATGGAATAATAGATTCAGTCTAAAGAGAAGTGAGTATGGCATGGAACTTATAGGTGTGTGACTAGAAGTATGGTAATCCCATAAGGAAATATGGATATGGAGGTGCCAATTATGATATATGTTACTTACTAGCTTCTTTATGATGTGATCAAGCATTTTATTAGTGGCCTCATCTTTCCCGTTACCTTGAGGGTAATAGGTGTAGACCATTTTTGGTGAATTTTAAAGTGTTAACACATTGTCTTCACTTACTTTCTCTTGAAATATTTACCATTGTCATAGAAAATGGTAGAAGGGATTCCATAATGACAAATGATATGGTTCATGATGATTTTTTTATATCTCGATCATTGGTAACATAGGTAAAGGTACATCCTCCACCCATTTCGTAAAGTATTCAATTACAGTGATGATATACTTATTTCCATCGATGAATTAGGTGTAAGCTTCCTATAAGACTAATCCCCCATTTGGAAAATGGCCAAGGCGTAGTGATAGGCTACAAGGATTACGATAGCACATGGATCAATTTTTCATGAGTCTTACACAAGACACATTTTTGTAGATATTGATAGAAATATGTATCCATATTAGGCCAATAATATCCCATGCTTATAATTTTATTTGGCAGACCATGTCGCTAATATGAACACCATAAATTTCTTTGTGCACCTCTTTGGTTGTTTGGATAGACTCTTCTAAATTTAGCCATTAGAACAAGGTCCCATTGTAACCTCAACAATAGAAAGCTCCCCAAGGAGGGTATAAAGTGTTATTCATTGATAAGGGTTAATTTTTGGGTGTGGGAAATGTCGTGTGGGAAGGTACCATCTTATAAGTAATTATAAATTTTTATGTATTAGAGAGAAAAGGGACCAGAAACTTCACATACCAAACATGATTATGGAATTTCATAATCAAGGATCATAAGATGTTCGATAAGGAACTGGACTTCACCGTTATCTAGAGGTAGATGTAAAAGAGATCCAATGGTATCCATGGCATTTTTAGACTTATTTTATAGTCGTGGATCTTTTGGAAAGTGATTTGAGAAAATTATTCCTTCACATTGTTTAGCATACATTTTTAGGGGCTAATATTTTCATCCATAACATTATACTTGTCATTAATTTATTTTATAATCATTTATGAGTCACTTATGACCTGAACTTGTTTGATATTCTATAATAATGAATTTTAGACTAGTAATAAGGGATTCATATTCTGAAATATTATCGGTGCAAGGAAAACCAATTCTGAAATCTCATGGAATAATATCCCTATTAGGTGTGATAAGAATGACTCCTACACCAAAGCCATGAAAATTTAATGACCCATCAAAGTAAATTTTCCAAGTACTGGACTCTTCGACAAATAGGATAGATGCATTAGGTAACTCAAGACTTAATGGATTTATGCCTAGTAAAGGTGCTTCCGCAAGTTGTTAATCAACACTTTTCCTTTCAATGTTTTTTATTAGTATATTCAATTCCAAAATCACTTAGTAATATGATCCATTTGGCCATTCTCTCGGTAAGTGTGGGTTTAGATAGGAGATACTTAATTAGATCAACTGTGGATATGAGTTTGGTTTTATTATTGAGTAGGTAATGGTGAAGCCTTTAGAAAGAAAATATAATAGCTAAGAATGCCTTATCAATTTGTGGATAATTCATCTCATAAGATGTTAAGTTACGGCTAAGATAATAGATATCTCTCTATTTATGCTTTGTATCATATTTTGCTAAGAGTGCACCTAAAGTGAACTAAGTAGTTGAAATGTATAATAGAATGGGTTCAACTAGTGTAGGTTGTATTAAAATAGGTGGATTTGATCATTATTGTTTCAATTTTGTGAAGGCATGTTGGAATTTTAAACCCCAATAGAAATAAACATCATTTTTAGGATATGGGTGAAGGAATGACACTTATCAACAAGTTGGGAAATGAATCATTTGCTAATGGATTGGATTTTTCCTAAAGCAGTGTGAAGTTTCTTAAGGTTTGTAAGAGGAGTAATTTTAGTGATAGTTGTAACCTTTTATAAATCCACTTTAATTCCTCTTCAAAACAATTAAGCCCAATAATTTTCCCAATATGACACCGAACACACATTTCTTTGTATTTAACCTAACTTTATATTCCCAAATCCACTCAAAAATATGACGAAGGATCAATGAGTGTTCTACTCCTATTTTTGACTTTCCTAGAATGTCATCCACGTAATATTCTACTATGTCATGTAACATATCATGAAATATAACAGTCATGCCATGTGTATATGTAGATCTTATATTCTTAAGGTCAAAGAGCGTGACCTAATAATAGAAGGTTCCCAAGGAGTGGTAAAAGTAGTTTTATGTTAGTCCTCTTCAGCTATTTTGATTTGATTATAGCCAAAAAAATCCATCCATGAGGAACAACATTTCATGACTAGGAGTAGAATTAACAATCATGTCCATATTAGGAAGAGGAAAATCATCTTTAGGATACACCTTATTAATATCCCTAAAATATGTGCAAATCTTAATTCCAACTAGTTTCTTATGAACATGCATGATATTGGAGATCCACTCTGAATAGTCAATAGGTCTAATAAATCCTACTGTTAGTAATTTCTCAATCTCTTCTTTGACTAGGAGAGCTACATGTGGATGCATTTTATGCAGCTTGTATTTGATTGGTTTAGTTTATTCATGAATAGTTAAATTGCAAACAACCAAAAAGGATCTAAGCCCATCATGTCTATGTAGGACCAAAAAAACATATTAGTAAATTATCTAAGGAACATAGTAAATGTTTTATATTCATGTGGTTTAAAAGAAGCTCCTAGCTTTATAATCTTAGGTTGTTCCTCTATGTTGATGTAGATGTCAATAGTTTCTTTGACCAATAACTTCACACCATATTCCATATGCATAGGATCGGGAGGGAAATTGAGTTATGCCTATATTGGTGTCTCAACGATATTTTCACTAATAGAATGGTCACTTACGGTAATACATTTTTTTTTTTTTTTACATTGTTTTCTTAAGTACCTGAAAGATATTTTCACTATGGGAGTTAGATTTTTTTCTTTTATTTTTTTGAAGATATTTTTGCATATTTTTCCTTTTTTAGCCATATAACTCAAAGCATCCTCCCCGAAGTACGCCTATGTATCAAGGTTAATGGATAATCCTTCTTATGATCCCCAATGGGAATTTCATCACATGGTGGTGTGGGGTACTTTTCTTATCATCTCATATCATTTTCCACATCACTTGGTAAGTCATCTCACTTAGGTGAGATCATAGATCTTGTGTGTTTTAAGGGTATGACAAATTCCATCATACGCTTTAGTGTGTGTCGGTGTGTCAATAGAAGTTACTTTCCATTTCTGGAATGTAAATCCTCTTCTCCCTTATGGAGGTATGATTGGTCTTGCATTGGGAGTTACATAACACTCCTATTTGTTTCCTTTTTCTGATCTATGAGAATGAGTAGACCCTTTTCTTTTACATACACATTTCATAGTTGAATGTTTAATTACTACATGGAACTCCATCACGCTTCTGTTTGAGTACAAATTTGTTGATGTGTGTGTCATCTCGCTTGATCCTTATTATCATATTATCTCACATGGTATCAGAGCACATTTTGGAGATTCATGTCACTCTCCATCATATGTTGGCTACTACTCACAGTTTCATGATATTACTAGTTTCTTGTACAAGCTTCAATTAATGTTTTCCATTTTTTTTTACTTGTATAAATTGGGTTCATCTTAGTTTTCATGGAGTTTTGTTGGATTGTGTGTTGTTTCCGATGCATGTGCAAGTTTCTTTTGGATTTTTAGTCTTTCAAGAGTTTCCTCACCAAATTTAGCCATCTACGACCATCTTTGGTGGAAATTCCTCGGTTGGAGGTATTTATGGTGTGTGTTGTTTTATTGGAAAAAAATCATTTTTAGAATTTTTCTAGTTTTTATTACTTCTCGCCTCCTTCCTATTATTATGTCCTTCTCCTTCACCCATGTGTTTTTTCCTTGCTTCAACCCATTTCCTTCTTCTACCTTTTGGGCCCAACTCACCTCAATGAGCTGAGCTCCTTCACCTAGTTCGGTGAGTTGGCTCATCTCCAACTCGGGTCTGTTTGGTTGACTCCTTGTTTCAATGGTTATTCTTGTTTTCTAGATCATTTTTCAGTGTCTCTAGATCATTTTTACCCATGTATTCCTTACACGCTATCACAATTGTCTCATCCTATGTTGCGTTGAACTCTACCTATTGTCCAAGCTTCCAGGGATTATTTTTTTACCTTTGTTTTTGGACCATCGAGATGTCGCTCTCCTCGGATGTTGTCCTTTTCTCACCTCAACCTCTTCCTATCTATCATTGGTCCATCTTTGAGCTCGCTGTGGTTTTTACACCCCATCTCGGTTATTTTCTTAGCTTTCCTGGATGGCTACCTATGTGTTATTCAACCTTCGCTTAGCATGTGTTTCCTCACTCTCCATTGCATCCGTGTCTCGTAGGTTATACCCTTTACCTTCTAGTTCGGCCTTAATCACCCTAGACCCTATGTTCTACCTCGTCCATTATCCTACTCAAGAATTTCTTATCACCTTCTCTATGTGCATTACGCATTTGTCTCTTGGCTCCATGTCGCTTTTGATCTATCAACCCACCGATCCCATCATCGAGTCTCATGTCGTTATAATTGTCCTCATCATCGAGCCATCTTGGATCCCTCACTACACCCTCCTCCTCATTCCCCCGTGCTCCCACCACGTGGCATTTTTCCTAGCCTCCTCTTCTGGTTTGATCACCCCTTGACCTTTTCCTCCCCATTTTGAAAAACCAAGCCAATGTTTTATTTTAATAAATTAAACCTTATATTATATTTTTATTACAAGCATAGCTTTTAATTAATTTATTATTAGGGCTTAGTTTTAATTAAAAGGAAGGAACTTCATTTAAGGTAATGTCATATTATTATTTTTAAATGGGTCTTAATTTATTAGGGCCTAATTTTAAAAATTAATTAAGGTCAATTTGTTTCTAATAGGAGGTTTATTTTTCCATATCCCAGCTTTTTATTTCAAACCCCTTTCTATTTTTTCCGTTTTAGAAAATAAATAATTTGGGCAAAAATTATTCCAAAACTAGGGTTACTAGGAATTTTTTTCTATTAACCATTTTGTGGGAGTGTGTAGCATGTTTTATGGCTTGTAGGGCTTGTTTGGAGTTGTTTTTGCATTATCAACTGGTTTGTTGCACATTTTGGATTCATTTTGAAATTTTGGGGGCCCTTTTAATTCATTTTGAAACATTTTTTCACTTGTAGTTCTCTTCATTTCTTGCATGGGATAGTGAGCACATCAGCCATATCCTTACATCAAGAGAGTCCCCCTTATGTGACATGAGATGAGTTTTCTCAAACAAAAATCTATTTTGTCCCCTTGTTCCTTTCTTTTTTCCTTTTGTCTTTGTTTATGTGTTGCTCCTCTTCTTCTCGAGTGAAACTTACTATGGCCTCCACTCTTGCACAATTCTTCACCTACTGTACGGTGAGTGGTCAAGTATTTCATGTCGCATGAACATACCTTACTATAACCAAAACACTATTTATAAAGTTCCACAAATATGGGGGTTATCATTGTTCTTGGGTGTTGTAATACATGAAGACTTATTCTCACCGAGTCTAACATCTTACAACCTAATGTGTATTCTCACACCCTTATTTTCTTGTATTTTAGACACATTTTTGACTGAGTTCAACATCCATTTGAGTGTTCTTATCCTTTTTATTCTTCTACATTTTTCTCTTCCCATGGATGCACCATGGAGGATGTTTTTTCTAGAATTGAGCTTCGCAGGAGTGTTTCTCATCCTCTGCCTCTTATTTTTGGTAGATAGAATTATACATCATGGTGTGCTTGCATCGTTTATTACCTTACTCATGAAGGAATTTATCATTTTTTATGGGTAATAACCTTCACCCACTGATCCTTATCATCTTGAATACTTTCTCGAAAAGTGTGATCATGTTCTTGCTTTCTTATTGATACATGTTTCTAGGCCTTTTCACCATCATGTGGCACACACAAAGTGTCCTCGCATTTTTTGGAGCATTCTTCATTTCTTATTTATAGACCCTTAAGATATTTTCATTGTAACTTATTCTTATAATAAAAAAATTTCATCACCTTCATCATGTGATGATAGTTCTTTTGACACATTTTCTTGTTCTTATTCCTGATGACGAGGTTTATTCTTCTAGTTTTGATGATGAGATTACTAATGAGGACTCCTCTCCTCCTTCTCCTGGTCACCTTTCAAATAAGTTTAAACCTCCTCCCTTCCCATCACACATCAAGTAGCCTAGATATTATCCTAATACTCTCATTACAATGTTTGATGATTCTTCCACTCCTCTTTCATGTGTTGATGATTCATACATGTCAAACATTTAAAAATTTTGTCAAGCAATCCTTTTAGGATGATTATCTATTTGAACTTCATTGTCTCTTTGTAGTGCCTATGTTTTTTATAGTAAAGGGATTTTATCTTCCTTCTACATGAGTTTCAAAGGATTCCTTCATCTCCTTTATTAGGAGTTCCCTTCTCATACTTTTGTCACTTCCACTAGTTTGAATACCATCATTGATCTACACTTGCTTGTGGATACTCTTTCTACTATTGTGGGGGTTTTTAATTTTCCTTCACTTCACTTGGACATTTCCTTTGGCATATGTTCCCTTCTCGACTCTAAAATTTATAATTTCATAGCATTACCTTTGGTTCCTTTGCATATGTTTGCTAGACCTATGTCACACTTCAATGGACCAGATTCAAAGTTCTTTGAACTACTACCTTTGATTTCCTTTGCAGAGTGGGAGGATTTATATTACTCCATTTTGGTTCTTCCTAAGGGTAGTAACATTATTCAGTGCGGATGGATCTTCTTCATTCTACATGAGGAAGACCACATCATTGACATTCTTCTTGGGGACTTCATAAAGTTGTAGATTTTTGATACGTTGCAGATTCTTCATGAAACCCTTTATTGAGGCCAACTACCCTTACATGTGCTCTCATTTTGATTGATTTCTACCGCAAAATCACATCTTCTTCGGTCTCTCTTATCTCCATCCTCTCTTATCTTTTTCTTCTTTTAGAAAGAGTGTAGTTTGTACATGGGTACCTTATCAAGCCTTTAGTTATCAGGACCTATTTGACACGTATTTCATAGGTATTTTAGGGGAGATTTTAATCTCTTGTAAGTGGATGTTTTTTCCACTTTTTTTCCTTTATTAGTTGAGATCCTTATTAAACATGGGTACCTCATCAGGCATAGTTTTCGAGACCCATTTCTCATTTCTGAATTTCTACCTCATCCTAAGTTACGATGAAGGGGGTGTTGGTGTCGTACTTTCCTTATCTTCTCGGGCATTATCTACATCACTTGGTGAGTCATCTCACTTAGGTGATATCATATGTCTTAGGTGTCTTAGGGGGTATAAAAATTTCCTTCATATGTGTTAGTGTGCATCAGTGTGTTATATAGGAGTTACTTTCCATTTTTGGAATATAAATCCTCTTCTCCCTTGTGGAGGTATGATTGGTATTGCATTGGGAGTTATGAAACACTCTTATTTATAACCTTTTTATCTATGAGACTGATTTTACCATTTTATTTTGCATGCACATTTTATGGTTGAATTCTTTCTTACTACATGGAACTCCATCATGTTATCATTCGAGTGCAACTCGGTTGATGTGTGTGCCATCCCACTTGATACTCTTTCTCACATTCTCTCACATTGTGTAGCCCCATGAACTCTATGATTTCTTCCTCATTCTAAAATGAATTTATTGGTATGTGATTTTTTTGGTCCAAATAAATAAGAGATGGGTGTACATGATCCATTTCATTGGTGGAAGGGGATAAGGTTAAAATTGTAGTATCAAAAAATAGATTTGTGGAGGTAAGGTCTTCATAGAGACTACAAGGGGACCCTAGTTCGAGTCATATTTAGAAGAGTTATCTTCATGCTTAGAATATGTTATGAATACTTCTATAGGGATGTTCCATAAGGATGAATACGAACATCGTATATATTCATCTTCTCATGTACCATAAGATGTTCTTGCACACACCTTATTCATGTAATTCATGCCCATAACCTTGGTATCTCATGGAATACATCATATTGTTAGGGAAAATGTAGTCCGGGGATAGTAGGAGGTTGTCTTCTCATCGGAGTGATTGAGATGCGTAAATTTCATCCAGGATGTTCGTTACATAAAAGACCACAGAGTATGAATTTGTTGAGTTTTCAAGACTTTGAGTTATTTGTGGCTGAAATTTGGGCCTACCATGTGTTTTTGGGGACAGGGGAGGTTGGAAATAAGGAGGTCATTTTTGAGGTTGTACTCTTTCCAATCAATATTAAGGATTTTTAGTTTAGATTCTCATGTTAAAAGGGGGTATACAGAGGTGGATGCACCAATTTCATTAGACTGGAGTGTATCAGGATGGACATGAGAGGAAAGGGCCTTTGATTTCAATTTCAATAATAATTTTTGTAGAAGGAAGGTCATAATATTTTTATAGTGGTCGACTAACACTCTGCAATGGGAAAATGGTTGTGGGTCACCAAGAATTGTGAGCTTCTATCCTTAATAATGTAATTTGATACATTGATGGAATATGGAGGGAATGGTTTGTATGACATGAATCCATGGGTGATTGAGAAGAATATTATAATTAAATTTCCAAGTCGATGACATGGAATCGGTTTCATGGGTGATGGGATCAACTTCCATAGGTAAAGTAATTGTTCCTACTGACTACCACTCTACATTATCATAAGCCTTAATGGTGATCACATTAGGCTCCATATTAGTATGTATATCCCAGTTATTTAACAAGTTTTAGATTGCATATATTAAATTAGATCCATTGTCCACAAACAACCTTTTGACTTTCTTACGAGTAATGATCACTTTTATATATAAGGGTAAATTGGGTGTATAGGTATCCATTGCAATCTTGTTTTGGATAAAAATAATTTGTTTGGATGGGGTGATTTGTGCAAAAAAAGGCTTGGAAGCACAAAGGATCAATGTATATGGGAAATCTTGTGGATCCCCTTTCTACTATTGTGGGGGGTTTTTACTTTTCCTTCACTTCACATGGACATTCCTTTGGCATATGTTCCCTTCTCACACTCTGAAATTTATAACTTCATAGCATTACCTTTGATTCCTTTGCATGTGTTTGCTAGACCTATGTCACACTTCAGATTGACTAGATTCAAAGTTCTTTGAACTACTACCTTTGATTTCCTTTATAGAGTGGGAGGATTTATATTACTCCATTTTGGTTCTTCCTAAGGGTAGTAACATTATTCAAAGGTGTCGATGGATCTTCTTCATTCTACATGAGGAAGACCACATCATCAACATTCTTTTTGGGGACTTCATAAAGTTGTAGATTTTTGATACGTTGCAAGATTCTTCATAAAACCCTTTATTGAGGCCAACTACCCTTACGTGTGCTCTCATTTTGATTGATTTCCACCACAAATTCACATCTTCTTCGGTCTCTCTTATCTCCATCCTCTCTTATCTTTTTCTTCTTCTAGAAAGAGTGTAGTTTTTACATGGGTACCTTATCAAGCATTTAGTTATCATGACCTATTTGACACGTATTTCATAGGTATTTTAGGGAGTTTTTAATCTCTTGTAAGTGGATGTTTTTTCCACTTTTTTTCCTTTATTAGTTGAGATCCTTATTAAACATGGGTACCTCATCGTGCATATTTTTCAGGACCCATTTCTCATTTCTGAATTTCGCCTCATCCTAAGTTACGATGAAGGGGGTGTTGGTGTGGGGTAATTTCCTTATCATCTCGGGGCATTGTCCACATCACTTGGTGAGTCATCTCACTTAGGTGAGATCATAGGTCTTAGGTGTCTTAGGGGGTATGATAGATTCCTTCATATGTGTTAGTGTGCATCAATGCATCATATAGGAGTTACTTTCCATTTTTGGAATATAAATCCTCTTCTCCCTTGTGGAGGTATGATTGGTATTGCATTGGGAGTTATGCAACACTCTTATTTATACCCTTTTTATCTATGAGACTGATTTTACCATTTTATTTTACATGCAAATTTTATGGTTGAATGTTTTCTTACTACATGGAACTCCATCATGTTATCATTTGAGTGCAACTCGGTTGATGTGTGCACCATCCCACTTGATACTCTTTCTCAAATTCTCTCACATTGTGTAGCCCCATGAACTCTATGATTTCTTCCTCATTCTAAAATGAATTTATTGGTATGTGATTTTTTGGTCCAAATAAATAAGGGATGGGTGTACAAGATCTAGTTCAGTGGTGGAAGGGGATAAGGTTAAAATTGTAGTATCAAAAAATAGATTTCTGGAGGTAAGGTCTTCATAGAGACTACAAGGGGACCCTAGTTCGAGTCATATTTAGAAGAGTTATCTTCATGCTTAGAATATGTTATGAAAACTTCTATAGGGATGTTCCATAAGGATGAATACCAACATCATATATATCCATCTTTTCATGTACCATAAGATGTTCTTGCACACCTTATTCATGTAATTCATGCCCATAACCTTGGTATCTCATGGCATACATCATCTTGTTAGGGAAAACATAGTCTGGATATAGTAGAGGCCGTCTTCTCATCGTGTGATTGAGATGCATAAATTTCATCCGGATGTTCGTAACCTAAAAGACCACAGAGTATGCATTTGTTGAGTTTTCAAGGCTTTGAGTTATTTGTGGCTGAAATTTGGGCCTACCATGTGTTTTATGGGACAGGGGAGGTTGGAAACAAGGAGATCATTTTTGAGGTCGTACTCTTTCCAACCAATATTTAGGATTTTCAGTTTAGATTCTCATGTTAAAAAGGAGGATACGAGAGGTGGATGCACCAATTTCATTAGGCTGGAGTGTATCAGGATGGACATGAGAGGAAAGGGCCTCGATTTAATTTCAACAATAATTTTTGTAGAAGGAAGGTCATAATATTTTTATAGTGGTCGGCTAACACTCTGCAATGGGAAAAGGGTTGTGGGTCACCAAGAATTGTGAGCTTCTATCCTTGATAATGTAATTTGATACATTGATGGAATGTGGAGGGAACGACTTGTATGACATGAATCCATGGGTGATTGAGAAGAATATTATAATTAAATTTCCAAGTCGATGACATGGAATCTGGTTTCATGTGTGATGGGCCCAACTTCCATAGGTAAAGTAATTGTTCCTACCGACTATCACTCTACATTATCATAAGCCTTAATGGTGATCACATTAGGCTCCAAATTTTTATTTTTATGTCCTATTTATTTAACAAGTTTTAGATTGCATATATTAAATTAGATCCATTATCCACAAACACCCTTTTGAATTTCTTACGAGTAATGATCACTTTTATATATAAGGGTAAATTGGGTGTATAGGTATCCGTTGCAATCTTGTTTTGGATAAAAATAATTTGTTTGGATGGGGTGATTTGTGCAAAAAGTCTTGGAAGAAAAAGGATCAATGTATATGGGAAATCTTGACTCCTGGAGGGTCTTATAGATGATTTCTTTATGAACAATAGATATCTTAAGAAGATCCAAGATAAAGATCTTGGCGGTTGTCTTCTCATATGTTCTAAGAGATCATAATGACCATCTGAAGGATTAGATAGAGGGGGTCTTGGGAAAAAATACGAGTACATCACGTTGTAATGGAACACTCCTAAGGTTTGATTTTTATGATAGTAACATGGTTTTTAATGGGGTGGATATAGCTAATAAGAGATTCAAATGGATGTGATGTCTTAGTGACAACATGGTTGGTATTTTCACCATGTGAGGATTGACCTTGATCCATCTTTGATTCTACTTGTTTATATTTAGGAAAAGGTTCCTTTTATATTCCTAACTCGATCATTGGATGATTTTCTCGGGTTCTTGTGCGCTAATCTCTATGTCTCTTCTATCTAGGAGCTTCTAATTATAATTATTTAGTTTCATAAATAAATTTTTCCTATGACCTTTGACATGATGATATTCACAATATTTATGGTATTTATACCATGATGGATTAGGTGCATCATTATCAAAAGGTTTGGTATTAGGGGATTTTACCATATTGGTCGAATTAATTTTTCTAAGAATCGATAATAGGGACTTGGTGAGTGGAGTATAGACCGTACATTTGGTTTTTTGTTTACCACGAAAGTTTTAGATGTGGGTTGTTCTTTACTTTTTTTATGTGTTTGGAACCAGTAATTCCATCACCTACAACATTTTTGTTTTTATTGAAAATTTTATATTTTTTTCATAGGTTTGGGGTCATAATCTCTTTTAAAAGGTTTTAAGACCCCTTTAACTAGTAAATCCTTTTTAATTTTACCACTTTTTTCAATGACCTCTTCAAACGTACATACACAATGCATTTGAAAGTGGATGGCAATTTTGGGATGTAAATTTTCCATGAAAATTATCACTAGTTGCTTCTTAGGAATTGAACTAGGAAGCAACTAACTAACCCCCCGCCATCAATGTAGAAAAGTGGAAAAGTTCTCACATTGTATTGAGGTCCGAGTTATAAATTAATAATGCAAACTTGATTTAATATTGTAAAGTAAATAATATAAATAACACATTTCACATATTGAACACATGTTTTACATGGAAAACCTCGTAAGAGGTAAAAACCCATGGTGAAATAGTATTTTCCATATATGAGAAACTTTACATAACAAATTCCAATAAAACCTTCTTCACCCACTTCTCTCCACATTTCAATATTCCAATTGAATTAATTTACTAGGCCCTGAGAGCCCTATTTAAGTGGGTTTACGGATGTGTCTTCCCGTGAAGCACCCCTCCACTTAATAAATTGATTTTAATAATCAATTAACACATAACCTAAAGTTTATATTAAATAAATAAAAATATTACATATTTTTATTTATTTAATTATAAACTAAAGTTTATAACAATATAAGAACACTTAAGAGGGGATTTAAACCCTACTTAAGATTAATGTTCTAACACTCCCCCTTAATATTAAGTGGGGTTTATATGCTAACATTACATGTTTATACAATAGGATTTACAATCCTTAAACCATGGTGAGGGTTTAGAGTAACATATCACATTTCAAGGATTTATACACCTTCATCATGCTAAATTTACCTTTTGGTACAAAAGGATTTGGAAACTATAAAACAGAAGTGATGATTTAGGCAAATCATGATTTATGAGACTCCATCTCATAGTTTCTCATGGAATTTATATAAGCATCTCTAGAAGCTTTTTATAAAGTAAGGATGTCTTGTACAACATGATGCTTTATTATTGGACTACACAGTAAAATTAGAGTGGTAAGTTTACTAAGATCATAAGAAGATCTTTTACAATGCTTTAATTGGAGCAGAAGTATAGAGGTAAAGAAAAACATGGCCGGCCATTAGGAGGTGGTATTATCATGCATATTCCCCCTCAATGGAAACTCTGAAAAGCCAAGCATTGCATGAAACTTGTAGAACTTCACACCACATAATGGCTTTGTGAATATATCTGTAACTTGATCTTTAGTGGGACATAACTAGATATCTATATCACCACAGAGCACCTTCTCTCATATGAAATGCATATGTATCTCTATATGTTTTTTTCTTTGATGTTAAACTGGATTATTTTCTAGAACAATACAACTTTGAGAATCGCATAAAAGATGAGTACTTTCTTTAAATTCCATGTGAATTTATTCCAATACTCACTTTAGCCACATTGTTTCTTTCATTTCTTCCATTACACTATTATATTCTATCTCAAGAGAAGATATGGATATTGTTAATTGAATCTTGCTACTCCATGTTTAAGATCAAGTTTACAACCAACTTAAATAAGATAACAATTATTTAACAATCCACCATATTAAATATTTTAAGTAAATTAGTGGAGCATATTGTGACTGAGATACAATAATAGAATGTTTATATTGAAAATTGGCATGCCTGAAAAATGATGAAGCAAACACAGATCATTCATCTCAATATATATACAACATTGAAAATAAATTGATTTTCTTCAATTTTCATAAATAATTTAGAGAAATAAAAAGATAACTCTAAATTTTGTAATAATTGATTTCCATGTTTTTGGGCTCTAAAACCTACTATTGGTTCAAAAAGTAAAAATCTATATTATGTTCAATCATATAAATTGACATTAATATTAACCTTGACTAGGTATATGTTCATATTCATGGATTTTTACATTTTTCAAAAAAATGCCACAAGGATAAAATATATGCCAAGATGATGATCATGCATTCCGACTACATGATAAACTTCTTGTCATAATTTAGATCCTTATTTCCTCAAAAAAATTATACAATAGGTATTATAAATGTCCTTATGTACACTTCTTAAGATATTTAATTAAAAACATATACTTGCAGATCCGACCATTTACTACCGGATCCAAACCAAATATACTACCGGCTTTGGACCAAATAAACTACCACTCAAGACTAAAAATACATCACTCTCTGGATCAAATACACTGCTAGCTTCGACCAAATAAATTGTCCTCTCTCGACCAAATATGTTGCTAGCTCTAGACCAAATATATTGTCGACTTCGGACCATTTATACTAGTAGCTCCGAACCATTTATACTATCAGGCTCCAAACCATATATATTAGCAGCTCCAAACCATTTAAACTACCACTGGACCATTTAAATATTCAAAAAAATTCATGAATATGTTAGAGGAACAAAGTAGAGATAAATTTTTGTTCTTTATTTTCACTTGTTATATGTACATATACACATTTATAAAATAGTGCAAAATCAATTCAAAAACTTCACAAGTTAAAGTAATGCATAAAATTTGAGTAAAAGTTCAATGGAGATAAAGTTTGGCAAAGTTCAAACATTTTCCATAAAATTTGGCATACTTTGTGACATATATCAAACCTAAAAGAATGAAAGTATTTTATTATAAAAATGGTGATTATAACAGATCTTGTTGCCAATAAAATCTCCAAGTTTTTAAAAGCTCAAGAAGTCTTTCAAAAAAGGATATCACCGTAATAATGTGTTATGACATGTTATCCAAACCTGTAATTACTAACTTTGACACGAATTTAATTATTGAGAATATAAATATGTTGGGGTATTTTATAGAGTATGCACTTGGAAAAGAGAGGCTTCGCTTAATAAATGTCATTTTTTAAAAATTAATTTTATCTACACTACATGGTGAAACTATAGCCTCTTATATGTGTTACGAAGGTAGAGCAAAGAGCTACGAAACCCAAAAATAGTTTATTTCAATTTTAATACTATAAGGAGCATGAGATTTGTTTAAATTGAGGCTCCAAAATATTAAAATATAGTTCCAACACTCATAATTATTCTGTCATTTTTTTAAAAATTAATTGCTCCTAAAATACTCAACAAAAATATAACTTCTTATATGTCTTTTGAAGGTAGAATAGAAAGCTACAAAACTCGAAATAGTTTTTCAATTTTAATAATGTAAGGAGAAACATATTTGTTTAAATCTAGGCTCCAAAAGATATAGTTCCAACACTCATGATTATTCTGACAATTTTTAGAAAAATAATTTTTACTAAAATACTCAACAAAATATAACTTCTTATATGTGTTTTGAAGATAAAGCGGAGAGATGTGAAACCTAGAAATAGTTTATTTCAATTATATTTTTGTAAGGAGTGGCAATATGGACATTAAAAATAGATTTCAAAGGATATTATCATATATAGAGGTTAAAAATTAACACCAAGTGATAATATATGCCACATTTTATTTTTCAAACCTACGCATGGTGCAATGTAAGATTAAATAAATTCACCAAGTGACCCGGCATATATACCACAAGTGAAAAGTAGACTTCTAAACATATTTGGGAACTTAAACCAATTTTAAATGCATGTTTTGATAAAGCATGGGAACATGGACTTTAAAACTAGAGTTTTAACATCTTAAGTGCAAAGATTTTGGCTTCAAATCGGAAATGCACTTCTTGTTGTAATAAAAAACTAATATTCAACGCAAATGAAATGCATTCTCAAATGCATTACCTATTCCTTCATTCTAATATTTGGCGCATGTGTTGAAGTGGAAAGGAATAGCAAAGGAAAAACAAATATTAAAGCATTCTAAGACCAAGTCATATGGTGAGCTAAGAGATTATAAAGACCAAGTCATATTCCTCACCTATCAAACAAACCAAGCCACATTGCCAACGTGTCACACAACACAACACATGGACGAGTTAAAGTGCCCAAACAAGGCCCATAAGCGATATCAAAGACCATTCAAAGTGGAGCGGCCAACCAACTCATGCCACATTATTTGTAAGGTGGAGCACATACAAAGCAGTCCCGACTAATACATAAGAAAATAATTCCATGAAAGTTTTATTAAATGATATTAAGTCTATATTTTAATGTAAAGCGATTTAATAAAAATGGAAGTGTTTTATTTGTTCAATGTGGTCAAATACCAAGAATCAAGACAAGGGTTTTAATATTTGTTTTATATTTTCAAAGGTAAGGAAGTTAAGGAGGATCCCACATAAAAACATTAAACCCAGGAAACATAAAAAAAAATTTTCCAATTATATAGGAGAATAAATTAGTTGCATGGGTAAAAAAACTAGAAATAAATTACCGTGTGAATAGCAACATACTGGTGGGCCTGCTCCACAAGTTAAAAACTTCGAGTGGTTTAATTGATTATGAGGGAGGTATAAATTATTTTCCCAAGAGATAGGTGTGAAGAAAACATTAATTGATGAGGGGTCCACTTATAGAGCTTGGGTGTGTAACACCTTGTTTTATACTTCAACAAACTATGGGAAATGTTTTTATAAATCTTTAGTTAAATTTTTATGCCTTCAATGATTTTTAACACGCAGCAAATAAAATCCAGCATAATAATAAGTTTACAAAATCCCTTAATTATTTTTATGTTGTAATGAATAACATTATTACTTAGTTCAATACTAAGTAATCCATCATAATTAATATTCTAGAATCCATCTTGACAACATACATTTATTATATGCAATTGTAAGGGTCATTTAGATCTACTAGATCCCCCTTATTCATTTATACGAGCATGTATACATTGTATACCTTTGGTTAAAGCTTTTTATAGGCTAAAAGAACATGCACATCTTTTTAGTGTCAACCAGAAATTAAGTGAAGTAACCTCCATCCAACTCCAGGAATTTCTATCAAGAATACATGGTGAACAGAAAATTCAATAAGTCATTTACATTACTATGGCCATAGTTATTTGGCATTACACTAGCAATGCAGTTTCGAGACTGCACACTAGTCTATGAAACATGTATTCCCTTCACCACACAACCGTCTCGACATAGTTATCAAGATTCTTTTCCATTGATTAAGTATTTAAGTTCATTTATCCATTTTAGTTATTCGTTTTCGATTAGTAATCGAATTAATTTACGAAGGTGCAAGGATCATGACTCGATACTCAAATCACATGAATCTTGTGTGTACCATCTTAGGATCCCTACAGGAAAGGTTACGCTCATATAATGACTTACGTCATTACGCATTCGTTACCCTCCTTGTATTCATCTTGAGCTGGCACGGACAAGGTTCATACAACACAAATTTCATCTCATGGTATGTACCTTTCATTTACAATTCATTATGTTTCATCCTAAGGATAGGTTATACTGAGTTTCATTAAGTTATACACTTCACGATAGAGGTGTATAGTAATTCCTTGAGTCACTAACTAGTGTAATTATCTCATACCGCATGTCATAAAACAAACTATATCATCCTATAATCATTAAATAAGATTAGTTAAGCATGAGAAAAAACCAATTCATAACGATAAATATCACTTATGATCATTAATAGTCACTTAGTCATTTTAGTTTACTTAAGTCAATTGTGTACATTTGTACTATTTCTTAATATTGTTCGATGTCCCTTTGTACTTGGTTTCATATCGTTGTAACTGTTTTCACACTAAGGTATAGTGGAAACATGTATGGTATTTACAATGAGTATACATCATCATAACATGCATGTTGATTGTTGTTATAATATCGGTATTATGTTCCTTTAGTTTATAACTCACAACTGAAACACATCTTATTTGTATATTTATTTATGCCAACACAATAATATTTAATGAGTATTTACTACATATTTTCTTGTTAATAATGAAGTCATGAGAACAATTAAATATCATAAATATATTTACTTAATATTGTTGTCCATCACAACTTAGCCTAATTGTTCTCATTTATTTAAACATGATAATGATTGTTCTAAAGTTCCCTCAAATTATTACAATTATAGCTTTATAATTCTCACATTAATTTTAATCAATTTCAAGAGTATGAAGCGTTGTTAAAAATAGTGTATAATCATTATTACAACACATAAAGATTACAAGTAATAAATTTATATATTAAGCTAAATAAGGAAGAATCCTCATTAAATATTACAAAAGTTTCCAAATTGTTATAGATAGGAAAAATTCCTTATAAAACCTATGAAATAATGTTTCACTTTTCAATAAGTATAAAGATTCGTATTCGGATTTTCAAACATTAGTAAGTGATCAAATCACATGTATAACATCCAACAATCGTGCTACTTATCTACTCCATCATGCATCTAAAGGAAACAAAGTGAAGATATATGTGGTCAATTCATCGAATTGGCATATACTAACAACTCTTAATCATGTTGTTATACTAAGAACATAATAAGTGAAACTTAAGATACAAATCATATCTTTCTTATACCTCATTAATTTTAAAGATTCAACATCAAATTGAGTGATTAATTAAACATAATTTCATATCAACAATTAAGATCTATATGTCGATATTAACAATTAAGACTACAACAATAGCAAGAATAGAATTCTTACTCATTTGACTAATGAATTATATTACACTCAAATATTATTCACCCCATATCAATTTTCCTTGCCCTTGGGTAACATTTTAAGGAAGAAAACAAAGTTCTTTTCTCAAGGTAATGATTCACAAGATCCAACTTGATAGATGGTGGGATGTTAACAATCGATATCTCATTTAACCATCGTTAACAAATATGACATTCTATTGTTATTATAAATAGTGTAGGGCCAAACATAGTTATTTCCAACATTTAATACTAAAGAATTATTTTAAAATCAAGAAGTCACTTCAATTCATTTTGTACTTGAAAAATATATTCCTACACAGAGATTCCATTCATAACTAACTTAAGTATTTAATAATCGGGCTTAAGACTGTTATCTCATTTTTAGTTAACGCCAACAAAATCGATAACCCTAAGAAAATTTTGCACTGGTTTTCTAAAAATTGCCTTTCGTAGAGATAATCAGGTTTTCGGGTTTCACAAGCAAGACAACATGTGTTTTGGGTGCTTCATGTCATGTGTTCCCAAACCGAAACCCGCATCAAGTAAGGTAAGTCGGGTTTGCGGACCTTCCGAGCATCGGAACATGCCTTCATCAAAACATGCTCCATGTCGCATGTCTTCCGATCCCCGAAGCCCGATTTACTCCTTTGTTTCGGGTTTCCGGGCCATCAAACATCATGCTTCATGTCGATTGTTTCCCGCAACCCGAAACCCGAATTACTCTAAAAACCTTTGTGTCGGGTTTCCGGATATCCCAAGCATGCTGACATGGCATTAATGCCGAGTTGTCGGGTAGTTGGCACGTGTCAACTGAAGTGTATTAAATGTGAATTTTCTTATATATATTCAGATTTCCACGTCATTTTTACCAGACATACTTTTTACCTCATGGATTTTCGCGCATGCATCTTCGACCCCGAAACCTAAAACTCACCTCTGTGCCCGATTGCATTGCTCATTTTTTATCATTCCTTGTCCTGGTTGAAGGTATTTTTCTTCATTCTTTGTTTGTGGTTTTTGTGGATTAATTGTGTAAGGAATTCTTCCAAGTTTCTTATCAAGGTTGTTTTGGGGTTTTTATCTTTTCCATTTTGGGGGTTGTTTTCAAATCAGGTTTATGTTTTAGGGTTTTCCCCCTTTGGAATTAGCACTTTGTTTTATTCCCGAATGTTGTTATAATTAAAAATATGTTCGGGATATAAATGGTGAAGGAAACCCACATGTTTCAACTCAACAATTACCCTATTCCCTCTTCTCGGGTTTCGCAGGGTGCTTTGCAGTGTTCAAAACCGCAGTATATCGGATAATCTCAGTGTCGGGTTTTCTGAACTCTCCAACATTCTTCTCAGTGTCAGCTTTTTCCGAACTCTCCGGCATTCTTCTCAGTGTCGGGTTTTCTGAACTCTCCGGCATTCTTCTCAGTGTGTCGGGTTTTTCACAGTGTTCAACATCTCCTAATCTTTCGACACCCTCCTCCTTTGAAATTCCTCATGTCGGACCCTGGTCCATCACAAGAAAAGACTGAAAAGTCAGGGAGGATGAAATACAAATTCAGGAAGGTGGAGTCTCCATCCTATATTGACTGTAATTTTGACATCCGAGATACAGAGCTCGAAACATGGATATGGAGGATTTCTGGAATAGGGTCAAGAGCCCTTCTCAAACTCCATGGATGAAATCAATAGTCGACAGTGGCCTACCTCTTGTGGCAGGCTTCCCTATGTCCGCTCAGTGCCCCGAGTTCATCTTGGCCTGTGCTTCAAATTATGACTCTGCTTCTCGTTCTGTGAAAAACCAGGCGGGAGAAGTTGTAATCAAATTGGATGGAGGTTACTTTGATGACCTTCTCAAGCTGCCTAATTTTGAAGAATATGGAGATATGGATCTCAAGTCAGCCCAAAAGCTTGGGATAATGATCAGGAGGATTGTATCAAACACGTAAATAAGAAGTTTCTAATCAAAGCCAAACTGGTTGTTTCCAAGTTCCCAAGACTTGTTCCCAGAAGTGATTTCATTTAGGAAATCAATGATATCATCACTCTGTTGAGTCGGGTTTTTGGTTTTCCCGAATCAAATGTTTTCCAAGGGTGGATGTATCAGTTCATGATCACTATTAAGAAGAATCAACAGGAATTGATTGGGGTACTCTCATCAGTAATGAGATAGATTCTCAAATGACAACAGTCCTGTCTACAGGAAAATTTTACATGTCCTCGTATGTCACCTATGCAGCGGCCGGTATGAGGAACTATCCCGGATTGGACACCAAGGGAAACAAGACAGTGGAACATGTTTATCAGTATTTCCCTCAGCTGACAAGAAAAGGGTCTCAAGACCAATTCAGAAGGGTAAACGATGCCTTCTTTTATGAGAACATCTGCAGGTTAAGTCCCGAACTGAGGAAAACAAGAGTATCTGATGAAGCATGGGCTGAAGTTTCAAAATGGGGTTGTGTCTTCTTGCAATTTAAGAAGTTCACATATCTTTGAGTAGTCATGTACCCAGGGGATCCTTTCCATTTGCCTAGATATCCAGGGGACAAACTAATCTTGATGGAGTTGGTCAGGCAATTGTTGGATTTTCACAAGTTCCAACAGAGTAAACACAGGGCCGCTGTATATTTCCCAATTTCTATTGGAAGGTATACTTGTTCGATAGTGGTGAAAGCCAAGAATGTTTTCCATGAGCTTCAAGATAAGTTGAAGAAGCACATGAAGCCCCGAGATGGGTTTGATTTTTGAGGAGTCCTCAAGGCATATGGAACTCTACACCTGCACATACCAAGCATAGAGGACATCTAGATTGATCTACGTGATGAGGTTGCTGTCCAAAGAAAAGATCATAGCAGATTGACACTTGCTGAGATTCAAACACTTGAGCTCGCTAACTTACCAGAAGGTACTAGTGATAATGAAAGTGTTTTGGACCCTTCTTATGATGGACTGAATGAAGATCAATATGTTTTCCCACCTATTGATTGGTCTATCAGTGAAAAATCCTCCATTACAGATAGGTCAGCCCTGATTCTTGCACGCACCAAAGCATGGCTCGCCTCTTGGGGAATGAGTTTTAAAGATGATAATTTTTCAAAGTTGGTTGCTTCAGAGGTGGGGCCCTCCAAAAAGGGAAAAGACAAAAGATCTTCTAAGGGGCCTATAAAGGTCAAGTTTGTCAAGAAGAGAAGAGAACGAGAAATCTCTTTAATTGTTTCTCCAATTGAAACGGTGAATGTGCCAGAATCACCAACACCACCAGAAATAGGAGAAATTTCTTTGGAAGGAGAAGGAAGCCAGCCTCTGGTTTCACCATTTGTTGACTACCCAACTGAAGAGACCTTATCTCTTGCATCCTAGGCCTTGGAGTCTGGATCTGCACCCCTTAACTCACAACCACTTCTACCTCCTCATTCCCCATTGACTTCTTCAATCATGGCCAGCATTTTCTCTGGACTCTCACCCCTCTCTACTGGTACCAAAGTAATCACCAACATGCCCCCTCCTGTGCCTCTTTTTATTGAATCTGCTGCCACATTGGTAACTTTCCCACTTCGCCATTAGATCCCTCTCCTCCTGAAAGTATGATACCAACTTCTACAATAGTGGCAACTCCCTCTGACATGCCTCAATGGCTACTTGAGAAAACTCTGAGGAAGAGGAAGGTGATTGTACCCATACCAGCCTTTGATTTTAGCTCACTCAAGGCTTCTACTGCTAAATCAGCCAAGAAACCCAAAATAGTTTCAAGGGTTTTGGTGGACGCTTCAGGGCATAAGTTTACAGAGATCACCACTCCTGCGACTGACAAAACCAAAGAGGACATAACAGCCTCTGACTATCAGATAACCAGGGTGGCTCTAGGAGAGGTGACAACGGAAGGAGCACAACAGGATGCACGGGATGCCACAAACGTGCTGTGCCAGAAATTGAAGGAAACAAAAGACAGCAGAGATGAGCTTAAAAGAAAGGTGGAGCAGTTGACTGAGGTATTGCTTAAGCTCTCTAAACCCCTTGAATCCATATCATCTTCCTCTGTCCCTGTCGGATTCGATTTCTCATCAGTGCCTACAATCGAGAAGATTAATAAAAAAGGAAGGGTGGTCAATGAATGGATCCAAAGGCTGCTTCAACAGGGGAAGGAGGTGATTCAAGACATCATGGAAGTCTATCAATCTTTGGGGAACATTCAGAGTGATGGAGAAAAGATGGACGATGATTTCTCCCAAGAAATTGGACATCTTGATTTGACTTTCAAAGCTCTCTAGGTGTTAAAGCAAATGCCATCACGCCTCTTGGTAGAAGAAGGCATCATCCCACATGCAGATAAGCATTTCTAGCTGACCAAAGCCATCAGATTCAGGGTAAATATTCTCAACGAAGCCTGTGGTAAATTGAGAGAATCAAGGGATCAGTTGATCGATGGAAAAAGTGACCTAGAAGAAGAATTGCTAAAAATCTGTAAAAGTGTCAGTTGGAAATTCGGGCATCCTATCAGCTGACGATCTTTTCAAACAAGTCCAAGAGTCTGTTCAGCATGAACCAACTCACGGATTTGGTATTGAAATCATCGACAGGTTTGTGAAGATTGAACATTCTTTGGAGGCCTTGAGAAGACTCAGCAAAAGATTGAGGAAACTTCCCAGTAGTGCCAGTGACACTCATGAAACCTGCGAAGTTTTGAGTGATCATTCCACTACACCTGATGAAAATGAAATGCAAGGCATAATCTGAAAGTTCCAAGAATTTCGGAACAAACAAGCTCAGTTGGAGGAAGGGAAAGATGAGGAAGAAAAATATGATGATTCAGACTAAGTTTTGATGTTTCATGTCATTTCAATCTTGAAATTGACATGTCTTTTTCATTTCTGTTTCGTCACATAGGAAGCAAATTTTGACTTGGTCTCCTGCGTGAGAGTCAGGCAAAATAGGACTCTCATTAAAAGACTATTTTCTAGGATTTATCCTATTTTCTCTCTACTCTTTTCTATTGTAAATTAGGGATGTGTGTACACTCTAAAGGGTCGAGATTTTTGAAATATTGGGAGCTATTGGGAAGAAGAAAAACTTTGTGTTTTCTTTTAATAATTTTGAGGAATAGGAGTTGATACTATTTTGCAAACTTTGTGTTGTGAGATATATCTTTCTTAAGATATTGTTCTTACGTTCATAATCTTAAGCTATTCTTTGTTTAGCATCTTGGTGTTTCTAATCATTTCAGACATTATATTTATGATCTAAAGCTCATATGATTATTTCGTGCTCTGTGTTTACTCGAAAGAAAATACATTTCTCTCATTTCCTTTCCATTGTGATTCTTCTATTGTAATAATTCTTGACCCTGTCCATTTAGAAAAATGACATCTTCCCAACGTGTGGATATGGATTTTGGGATTCTATCCCAACCCCAATGGTTAGATTAGTGTGAATACTTGTATATATTGTTTCTGTTGTGTTTTAGATTAGTAATAAACAGGCAGCCTCACCTATCTTTGAGGAGGGATTTAATCCCATGTACTGTGGTTGAACCTCATATTTTGGATTGACAAAATATCCAACCAACAATTTTTGGTGACTCACTGGGAATACGGATTAATAGTATAAAGCTTATCCTCTTGGTGTCTGGCGACTCCGTATTTGCCTTATTTTCAACAAGATCTCTTTCCCGGTTCAAACTGGCTGGAAAGATCTTTACTCGGTCCCGCCGAGCCCGGGTGAAGTTGATCCACTCTTTGAATTGCTACAATGACACAATTTCAGTCTTTCCCCCAACAGTGTTATTTCTAACCAAACCAGAAGTTCTTCACCTGTTCGGAGAAACCGGGTCCCTGTAGAACGAGATGTATCTACAACTTGTATGCATTGTTCTTGTCTGACACTCGATCCCCATACACACTCTTGTCAGAAGGATGGCAGCACAACCTGTGCCTTGGGGCGCAGCTATTGGTCCTCTTTCTTTAACTCCACCATTACATGAGTTACCACATGGATCACGTAAAAACATTCCCAAGTTCAATGGGGATGGGAAGCAACATCCTGATGAACACATTGCATCTTTCTTCGTAGCATGTGGTGTCCTCGAGTAGCTCACGAAGATGTCTCTATTCGACTCTTCATTGAAACATTGCATGGTGCAACAGCTGAATGGTTTTATCACCTTCCGAATGCATGCATCACAAACTAGGCTACCATGTGGACCAAATTCGAAGCACGTTTCAAACCAGCCAAATATTCTCATGCTTTGTTAGCTCAACTTACCCATATGAAGAAGGAATCGCATGAACCCATGTGGGATTTTGTGGCAAAGTTTAACAAGTTGATCCGGAAGATTCCAGAAGTAGCTGTACCAACTCCAGAACCAAAAATGCTTTTTCATTAATGCTCAACCTCCTGATGTGAGCTTTCTATTAAGAAGGTCGGCTATCCTAGATTTGGCTATCGCTCACCAATGCTATTGAAATAGAGGATGATCTCATTTTGGCCGGAAGGATCATAAAAGATGTACCCAAACTTAAAAATCTAGGTTCTTCCCAAGGTAATACTGATCCTATGATTCAAAAAATGGCTAATGATTTGATTGCTTTAAAAAAGAAAATGTCTCAGCAGGTGAGCAATGTTCCGTATCGGGATATCCCTAGATGGAATTTCAATAACAACAATGGTGCGCCTGCCAGAGATAGGCCACGGTTAACTCCTGCTCAACCGAGGCTAGCAATCAAAGCTCCTCCTGTTAACATGGCAGTAGAAATAGTTGAAGAAGAGGATGAACCAGAAGAACAAGATTCCCCAAGGCTTTTGAAGCTTCAGGATATGCTGATGAGTCTTATGACGATTCAGCTGGTGACTCCAACATTGGGTATTTGGAATACGAAGAAGATGAATGTGCACCGGATGGTCAGTCATTTTCTGTCTTCACTCGATCCCAATCTCAGAATCCAAGAAAACCTCTTGAAAACCCCAAGGAGAAGAATAAGGAACCTCCCATAGCCATAGTTAAGAGAGGTACTCCTATTTCAGCACAAACTGAAAGAGAAGTCACCAAAAGGTAACTTCTCCTCATTCTCTTTCTCCTAAGGTCAGTGCCCCAGCTCAAGCTCATGTGATTAGAACTGAGCCTACCATCACCCCTTCTTATACTACTTTTGACATTATCGATCATGTAAAGAGAACCAAAATCCAAATGTCAGAAGCAGAATACCTTCAGTCAAATCCTGAACAGTTTGAAAAACTTGCCAAATTCATTAGAAGTAAAGCCGTTGTTCCCCCATCTTCAAAAGGTCTCCTTCCAAATCCTACTCAACCCCCACATCAGAACAATCTGACCTCTGCTTCTTCTTCAGGAAATATTGAACCATTTTATTTGTCTTTGCTTATAAATGGGTTTAAACTCAGCAATTGCATCATCGACTCAGGGGCCTCCGACAATGTTATGCCCATAAAAGTAGCCCATGCCCTTGGGCTTACTCTGACTAAGTCATATGGACGGTGTTACTCCATGGAAACCAAACAAGTTCCCTTGATTGGTCAAATCAAATATGCACAGTTTGCATTCGTTGCCTTCCTAGAGAAGAGAGTGAAAATGACCATTCTAGTTGCTGACATCCCTGCAGCTTACGGTATCCTCTTGGGTAGAGGTTTTTGTAAAGATGTCGGAGGAGAGATTAATATGGATTGGACTAAGGCTAGGATTCTAGTCAATGGGGTTTATCATGTTCTCCACCCCGAACCTCAGGCGAGGTATTTGGTAACTAAATCAGATGATCCTAAAGCTCAAATTCTTTTTGAAGATGCTAGCTTTGGAAATTATTTCATGACTTCAGAGATACCGGCTGTGGATGTCAAGGAAGAAGATCCTAATGCTATTTGGACCCTTGAATTTGATGGTAGTTGCTCAACCACCGGATCGGTGCTCTGGTGTAGTTCTTATATCTCCTAATTCCGAGATTTTCCCATCAGCTTACAAATTGCAGTTTGATAATACTAATAACACGGCTGAATATGAAGCTCTGTTACTAGGATTAGAAATGGCCAGATAGAAGGGAATTTGAAATCTCAAGGTTCAGGGGGATGCGGAGCTGATTGTCAACCAGGTCAAGGGAATCTATCAGGTAAAAAATGATCACTTGAGACATTACAGGAACAAAGTTTGGGATAATATAGAATGCTTTGATGCATTCTCCATTAAGGTAGTTTTGAGATATTATAATGACAAAGCTAATTCTTTGGCCGTATCGCATCCCTCCTTCTCCCTCACCCCCAGTTCAAACAAGATACGTACACCATTGAGATTGTGTACCATCCCAATATCCTAGATAATGCGACTCACTGGCAAGTGTTCAATGACGATCAATAGGTGTTGGCTTTTCTAGAAAAGGCTGACAATTTCAGTGAGCTGTACTTTGAAGGTTCGGAATCAACTTTCCATGAATCTATCTTAGATCCATATCAAGAGGTTGATGGTGAGTTTATCCAGCTTAAAGGAAACAAGATACCCAAAGGTCTGGTTTCTCTGGAGGGTTTGTTCGACAAGCATGATCGTTTTATTCAAAACAAGAGACAAGTTGAAGGAGCTTCTTCTTCGGAAGTAGATCAAGTCAATCTAGGTTCGTCTGATCAACCTCGGATGGTGAATATTGGGAAATGTTGTTCCCCTGAGGAGAAAGCAAAATTCACTTCACTCCTGAAGAGATACATGGATGTGTTAGCCTGGTCTTATGCAGATTTAAAATCCTTCAAGCCCAAAGATGTACAACACAGTATCCCTTTGAAATCTGATGTGAAACCATACAGACAGAAGCAAAGACATTACAATCCCAAGATCTCAGGGACTATCCTTGCGGAAATCCAGAAAATGTTAGATGCTAGAATTATTTTTCCAATCCATCACTCCACCTAGATTGCTAACATCGTTCCTGTCAAGAAGAAGAATGGCGAAATCCAAATTTTTGTTAACTTCCAGAACTGAATCAGTCTTCGTTGAAGGAAAACTATCCCTTGCCTATCATGGATCAGGTGTTACAAACCATTACTAGATCAGAAATGCTATCCATGCTCGACGGATTTTTAGGATATAATCAAGTTGAGGTAACTACGGAGGATCAACACAAGACGGCCTTCACAACCCCATGGGGTACCTTTGCTTACAGGAGGATGCCTTTCAGCTTGATCAACGCCGGAGCCACTTTTTAGAGAGCTATGGACTTGGCATTCAGAGACCTAATGGGAAAATTCATAGTAGTATATTTGGATGACTTAACCGTTTTCTCCAAAAAATGGAGTGATCATTATGATCATTTAGAGCAAGTACTTTTGAGATGCAGGTGTCACGGGATTTCATTAAATCCCAAGAAGTCCATGTTTGGAGTGACTAAAGGAAAGTTGTTGGGTCATATCATGACTAGAGAAGGAACCAAAATCGACCCAGAAAGGGTAAAGGCCATTCAGAGCCTTACCCTACCCACAAGTAAAATTGGAGTTCATTCTTTCTTCGGAAAGGTCAATTTCCTAAGAAGGTTTGTACCTGATTTTGCTGATAAAACCAAGGATATCCTTAGGATGATGAAAGGCAAAATTCCATTTTGATGGAGTACTAAAGGGAAGCTTGCATTCAAAGAAATCAAAAGGGCAGTTGCTTGCGCTCCTATCCTAGTATGTCCAGACTTCAAAAAGATTTCATCATGTACAGCTACGCCTCTGCTCACACAGTGTCAGCCATCCTGATGCAGGAGAATGGGGAGGGCATTGAAGCTCCCATCACATTTATGAGTTGTCCATTGAAGGAACATGAGTTAAAGATGTCACAAATCGAAAAGCATGCTTATGCAGTGGTACGAGTGGTGAAACATTTCAGGTACTATGTGCTAAACTCCCATACTCTCGTTCTCATTCCCGACACTGCCGTTAAATCCATTTTGACTCAACAAGAGTTGGGGAGCCAACGAGGTACCTGGATAGCTAAAGTTTAGGAGTACAACTTGGACATCAGACCTACCAAGTTGGTATGAGGAAGGGGCCTGTGCCAATTGATCGCAGAAAACCATGCTGAAGTAGAATGTGAAAATACCCAAGATACTTCTTCAGAGTTGCCCATGGTGCTTTTCGTGAGTACAACTGATGAATGGTACATGGATATTGCTTTCTTTCTAACTTATGGTGAATGCCCCCTGCATTTAAGCCAAAAGGAGAAGAGGACGGTCAAGTTAAGATCTACGAGATACCTCCTGTGGGATAATGGGATATATAAGAAAGGTATTGATGGTGTATTCCTGCGCTGTGTTGATAAATCACAACAGTTAAAGTTGTTAGAATCCTTCCATAGCCTAGCATGCAGAGGACATTTCTCATCCTCGTAATAAAACTTATAAGATCCTGCGGGCTAGGTACTATTGGCCTACTCTTTTCTCGGGATTCAGCCAAGTGGGTGTCCAAGTGTGAAGCTTGTCAACATTTCGTTGGTCGTCCCAAGCTAGCAGCTCTCCCCTTGAAGCCCGTAGTGATTGAAGAACCTTTTCGCCAGTGGGGAATTGACTTCATTGGAACGTTGAATCCTACCTCCAGTGCTGGACATAATTACATGCTAACTGCTACAGACTATTTTACCAAGTGGGTGGAAGCCGCACCAATCAAGCAAGCAACCTCAGAAGCTGTGTGCAAGTTCCTTAAAGAAAATATAATTGTCAGATTTGGTGTGCCTCACAAGATTGTGGCTGACAATGCCTCCAATTTCTCATCACATGAGTTGACAGAATTTTGCTATGGATTCGGCATCACTCTGGCTCACTCATCTGATTATTATCCCCAAGGAAATGGGCAAGCTAAGTCCAGCAACAAGAACCTGGTTACCATAATTAGAAAGCTAGTAGATGAAAACCAGAGGACATGGCACAAAGCATTGTATGATGCGTTGTGGGCTGATCAGATTACCCCAAAGTGAGCTATAGGAATGTCTCCTTTCCAAGTGTTGTATGGGATTGATGCTGAGATTCCTATCTCAGTAGAATTGCCAGCCTTACAGTTGGCCAAAGCAGTCAAAGATGCGACTTTTCAAAATTCTATCGAGAAAAGGGTTATGTACCTAGCTAGGCTAGAGGAGGAACAGAGCAAGGTGGTTGATCGCATTGCAGACCATCAAAGCAAAGTAAAGAAATTTTTGACAAGAAATCAAAGCAACGTCATTTCCAAATTGGAGACCTGGTGTTGCTTTGGGATAAGAGGAGAGAGCAGAAAGGAATGCACGGAAAGTTTGACTCCTTGTGGAAAGGACCTTTTAAGATTCATCAGCTGAGTGGTGAAAATAGTTTCCATCTATCATACCTTGATGGAGGGTTACTCCTTTTCCTTTCAGTGGTCAACATCTGAAGTTGTTCCATCATTAATGCAAGACGCTCTTTTGCATTGTACATACTTTATTTTCTGTCGTGTGTTTGCTTTTAGTCTTCTTTCTTTCCTTGTTTTGTTTTTCGGTTTTCTTCTTTTCTGACTCCGTAGCCCAATGGATAAAGCCAGAGATTCTGAGTTCTCTTCCTTTGATATCACAAAGAAAGTCCCCAACTAGAGCCAGTTGTTATCTCATTTTTGAGTTTACGCCAAAAAAATCAGATAACCCTAAGAAATTTTTGAGTTGGTTTTCTAAAAATTACCTTTCAGAGAGATAATCAGGTTTTCGGGTTTCACAAGCAAGACAACATGTGTTTTGGGTGCTTCATGTCGTGTGTTCCCAAACCCGAAACCCACATCAAGTAAGGTAAGTCGGGTTTGCGGACCTTCCGAACATAGGAACATGCCTTCGTCAAAACATGCTCCATGTCGCATGTCTTCCAATCCCCGAAGCCCAATTTACTCCTTTGTTTTGGGTTTCGGGGCCATCAAACATCATGCTTCATGTCGATTGTTTCCCACAACCTCGAAACCTAAATTACTCTAAAAAACTTTGTGTCGGGTTTCCAGATATCCCAAGCATGCTGACATGGCATTAATGCCGAGTTGTCGGGTAGTTGGCACGTGTCAACTGAAGTGTATTAAATGTGAATTTTCTTATATATATTTGGATTTCCACGTCATTTTTACTAGACGTACTTTTTACCTCGTGGATTTTCACGCATGCATCTTCGACCCCGAAACCCGAAACTTGCCTCTGTGCCCGATTGCATTGCTCGTTTTTTATCATTCCTTGTCCTAGTTGAAGGTATTTTTCTTCATTCTTTGTTTGTGGTTTTTGTGGATTAATTGTGTAAGGAATTCTTCCAAGTTTCTTATCAGGGTTGTTTTGGGGTTTTTATCTTTTCCATTTTGGGGGTTGTTTTCAAATCAGGTTTATGTTTTAGGGTTTTCCCCTTTGGAATTAGCACTTTGTTTTATTCCCAATGTTGTTATAATTAAAAATATGTTCGGGATATAAATGGTGAAGGAAACTCGCATGTTTCAACTCAACAATTACCCTATTCCCTCTTCTCGGGTTTCACAGGGTGCTTTGCAGTGTTCAAAACCATAGTATATCGGATAATCTCAGTGTCGGGTTTTCAACTCTCTGGCATTCTTCTCAGTGTTGGGTTTTCTGAACTCTCTGGCATTCTTCTCAGTGTGTCGGGTTTTCACAGTGTTCAACATCTCCTGATCTCTAACACCCTCCTCCTTCAAAATTCCTCATGTCGGACCCTAGTCCATCACAAGAAAAGACTGAAAAGTCAAGGAGGATGAAATAAAATTCAGGAAGGTGGATTCTGCATCATATATTGACTGTAATTTTGACATCCGAGATACAGAGCTCGAAACGTGGATATGGAGGATTTCTGGAATAGGGTCAAGAGCCCTTCTCAAACTCCATGGATGAAATCAATAGTCGACAGTGGCCTACCTCTTGTGGCAGGCTTCCCTATGTCCGCTCAGTGCCCCGAGTTCATCTTGGCCTGTGCTTCAAATTATGACTCTGCTTCTCGTTCTGTGAAAAACCAGGTGGAGAAGTCGTAATCAAATTGGATGGAGGTTACTTCGATGACCTTCTCAAGCTGCCTAATTTTGAAGAATATGGAGATATGGATCTCAAGTCAGCCCAAAAAGCTTGGGATAATGATCAGGAGGATTGCATCAAGCACGTAAATAAGAAGTTTCTAATCAAAGCCAAACTGGTTGTTTCCAAGTTCCCAAGACTTGTTCCCAGAAGTGATTTCATTTAGGAAATCAACGATATCATTACTCTGTTGAGTTGGGTTTTTGGTTTCCCCGAATCAAATGTTTTCCAAGGATGGATGTACCAGTTCATGATCACTATTAAGAAGAATCAACAGGGAATTGATTGGGGTACTCTTATCAGTAATGAGATAGATTCTCAAATGACAACAGTCCTGTCTACGGGAAAGTTTTACATGTCCTCGTATGTCACCTATGCAGCGGCCGGTATGAGGAACTATCCCGGGTTGGACACCAAGGGGAACAAGACAGTGGAACATGTTTATCAGTATTTTCCTCAGCTGACAAAAAAAGGGTCTGAAGACCAATTCAGAAGGGTAAACGATGCCTTCTTTTATGAGAACATCTGCAAGTTAAGTCCCGAACTGAGGAAAACGAGAGTATCTGATGAAGCATGGGCTGAAGTTTCAAAATGGGGTTGTGTCTTCTTGCAATTTAAGAAGTTCACATATCTTTGAGTAGTCATGTACCCAGGGGATCCTTTCCATTTGCCTAGATATCCAGGGGACAAATTAATCTTGATGGAATTGGTCAGGCAATTGTTGGATTTTCACAAGTTCCAACAGAGTAAACACAAGGCCGCTGTATCTTTCCCAATTTCTATTGGAAGGTATACTTGTTCGATAGTGGTGAAAGCCAAGAATGTTTTCCATGAGCTTCAAGATAAGTTGAAGAAGCACATGAAGCCCCGAGATGGGTTTGATTTTTGAGGAGTCCTCAAGGCATATGGAACTCTGCACCTGCACATACCAAGCATAGAGGACATCTAGATTGATCTACGTGATGAGGTTGCTGTCCAAAGAAAAGATCATAGCAGATTGACACTTGCTGAGATTCAAACACTTGAGCTCGCTAACTTACCAGAAGGTACTAGTGATAATGAAAGTGTTTTGGACCCTTCTTATGATGGACTGAATGAAGATCAATATGTTTTCCCACCTATTGATTGGTCTATCAATGAAAAATCCTCCATTACAGATAGGTCAGCCCTGATTCTTGCACGCACCAAAGCATGGCTCGCCTCTTGGGGAATGAGTTTTAAAGATGATAATTTTTCAAAGTTGGTTGCTTCAGAGGTGGGGCCCTCCAAAAAGGGAAAAGACAAAAGATCTTCTAAGGGGCCTATAAAGGTCAAGTTTGTCAAGAAGAGAAGAGAACGAGAAATCTCTTTAATTGTTTCTCCAGTTGAAACGGTGAATGTGCCAAAATCACCAACACCACCAGAAATAGGAGAAATTTCTTTGGAAGGAGAAGGAAGCCAGCCTCTGGTTTCACCATTTTTTTTGCCCCAACCAAGAGACCTTATCTCTTGCATCCTAGTCCTTGGAGTCCGGATCTGCACCCCTTAACTCACAACAACTCCTACCTCCTAATTCCCCATTGACTTCTTCAATCATGGCCAGCATTCTCTCTTGACTCTTACCCCTCTCTGCTGGCAAGTAATCACCAACATGCCCCCTCCTGTGCCTCTTTTTATTGAATCTGCTGCCACATTGGTAACTGTCCCCACTTCGCCATTAGATCCCTCTCCTCCTGAAAGTATGATACCAACTTCTACAATAGTGGCAACTCCCTCTGACATGCCTCAATGGCTACTCGAGCAAACTCTGAGGAAGAGGAAGGTGATTGTACCCATACTAGCCTTTGATTTTAGCTCACTCAAGGCTTCTACTACTAAATCAGCCAAGAAACCCAAAATAGTTTCAAGGGTTTTGGTGGACGCTTCAGGAATAAGTTCACAGAGATCGCCACTCCTGCAACTGACAAAACCAAAGAGGACATAACAGCCTCTGACTATCAGATAACCAGGGTGGCTCTAGGAGAGGTGACAACGGAAGGAGCACAACAGGATGCACGGGATGCCACAAACGTCTGTGCCAGAAATTGAAGGAATCAAAAGACAACAGAGATGAGCTTAAAAGAAAGGTGGAGCAGTTGACTGAGGTATTGCTTAAGCTCTCTAAACCCCTTGAATCCATATCATCTTCCTCTTTCCCTGTCGGATTCGATTTCTCATCAGTACCTATAATTGAGAAGATTAATAAAAAAGGAAGGGTGGTCGATGAATGGATCCAAAGGCTGCTTCAACAGGGAAGGAAGTGATTCAAGACATCGTGGAAGTCTATCAATCTTTGGGGAACATTCAGAGTGATGGAGAAAAGATGGATGATGATTTCTCCCAAGAAATTGGACATCTTGATTTGACTTTCGAAGCTCTCCAGGTGTTAAAGCAAATGCCATCACACCTCTTGGTAGAAGAAGGCATCATCCCACATGCGGATAAGCATTTCCAGCTGACCAAAGCCATCAGATTTAGGGTAAAGATTCTCAACGAATCCTGTGGTAAATTGAGAGAATCAAGGGATCAATTGATTGATGGCAAAAGTGACCTGGAAGAAGAATTGCTTAAAATTTGTGCAAAAGTGTCAGTTGGAAATTCGGGCATCCTATCAGCTGACGATCTTTTCAAACAAGTCCAAGAGTCTGTTCAGCATGAACCAACTCACGGATTTGGTATTGAAATCATCGACAGTTTGTGAAGATTGAACATTCTTTGGAGGCCTTGAGAAGACTCAAAGAAAGATTAAGGAAACTTCCCGTAGTGCCGGTGACACTCATGAAACCCGTGAAGTTTTGAGTGATCATTCCACTTTTTGATGAAAATGAAATGCAAGGCATAATCCAAAAGTTCCAAGAATTTCGAACAAACAGGCTCAGTTGGATGAAGGGAAAGATGAGGAAGAAAAATATGACGATTGAGACTAAGTTTTGATGTTTCATGTCATTTCAATCTTGAAATTGACATGTCTTTTTATTTCTGTTTTCGTCACATAGGAAGAAAATTTTGACTTGGTCTCTGCGTGAAAGTCGGGCAAAATAGGACTCTCGTTAAAAGACTATTTTATAGGATTTATCCTATTTTCTCTCTACTCGTTTCTATTATAAATTAGGGATGTGTGTACACTCTAAAGGGTCGAGATTTTTGAAATATTGGGAGCTATTGGGAAGAAGAAAAACTTTGTGTTTTCTTTTAATCATTTTGAGGAATAGGAGTTGATACTATTTTGCAAACTTTGTGTTGTGAGATATATCTTTCTTAAGATATTGTTCTTACGTTCATAATCTTAAGCTATTCTTTGTTTAGCATCTTGGTGTTTCTAATCATTTCAGACATTATATTTATGATCTAAAGCTCGTATGATTATTTCGTGCTCTGTGTTTACTCGAAAGAAAATACATTTCTCTCATTTCCTTTCCATTGTGATTCTTCTATTGTAATAATTCCTGACCCTGTCCATTTAGAAAAATGACATCTTCCTGACATGTGGATATGTATTTCAGGATTCTATCCCAACCCCAATGGTTGGATTAGTGTGAATACTGTATATATTATTTCTGTTGTGTTTTAGATTAGTAATAAATAGGCAGCCTCACCTATCTTTGAGGAGGGATTTAATCCCATGTCTTTGCGCTTGAATCTCATATTTTGGATTGACAAAATATCCAACCAACAAGACCACACTTTGGAATAGTCGATGTAGAAGAGTTCTCATAACCTTATATAATACTTAAATATTCTATAACGAGCTCGTATTGAGCTATAACATCAACTTAATACAACTAAATAAGAACAAAATGTTATTCACGAATAGATATCGAGTGATCTGAATCTCCTCAATGAATAACTTATCACGGAGGTATAGTAAAAGAATTGCATCCTTTATCTCGATGTGAGAAAATCAATGGTATTATAATATACAATAATAAGCTTCTAAAAGTTGAGTGAATAGTTTCATATGAGAATCCCGTTTTGGGTTAAATTAAAATATTTATTACACAAGATCAATGTTTTGAAATCCTGCAGAGGTATTTTCATACCTCGAGTAAAAATCAAACAAAAAGAAATGGAAAACACCCCAAAAATCCATTCATCTAAATGCCATCGAGTTGGTAACCTAGATCAAATACTATTTTCACAATCTAAAGCATTCGGATGTGATTGGCAAGTTTCATACAAACCAAGAGGGAGAAACTAAAAGCAAACCTCACATGTTTCTCTTTTTTGCAAACGACATTTTTGATAAGATCACACACATCATATCGAAAGAATAATATAAACAAGGATTCCAATATCCCTAAATAATTTCCTTTTCAAATTTTTGTAAGCACCCATTTGATAAAACTCATTCTTCATTATTTTTCTATGTTATTCAATCAATCTTGCAAATGAAAAATCAGACGATTCAAGCAATGAGATAACCCGATAAACATTCATCAAATTCAAAGTAAACAACAAGAAATGGGGTCAATAATCCATGTTTGATTCTATGGAGATTCCAACAATTTTTCTTTAGTCTCTCCCGATCAAAACTCATAAAAATTTGAATATTAAACCCTCAAAAATGTCTCTTGGTTTATATGAATTTGACACCATTGAATCCATTAATACCCACTTACTATTTTTTAGCAAAGTAACCCTTAAAATCTCAATTGTAGCTTACTTCATATACTACCATGCACAACTCGTGGAAGGAGCTCGAACCACACTAAACTAAAATAGTTAAAATGAAACCTCTTGCATGCACCGAGCTTCTCTAAAAAGCTTCACCTTTCCCAACAAATTCATGCATGCATTTAAGTTTGGTAGTGTCATGTAGTGACTGGTAAAACTCACCACCGCCTCTCAAATTTCCCTCCAATATTGAATGTAGTTAACGAGTGGTCCCGATTTATTAAAACTTAAATAATAACCAAAACTTTCATGGTGGGCTATTTCCAATAAACAATCAAACAAACCTAATTTTATCACTTATTAAATTTTCATGGAGTTGAAATGATCGGTCAAAGACCTTAACAAAACAATCAAATTAAATTCCTTTATAATCGATCATGTTCTATTTAATAAACATTCACAAGGATAAAAGGTATGGTCGATGATCATACTCAATAACATTAAAAATATGCATTGGGGTCTTAGACCTTACCCATCAACAAATATGTTTGCTTCGTGTCTTATGGTCGAAGACTATCATCAAGATAATGTAACTGCTAGGCTTAAACACAAAACACCCAACATAGACTTTACCATTCTTTTACCATGATCTTATGACCTTAATAAAATTAAACAATGTATGCATACCTTTGCAAGGTCAAGGTCATTTTAAATCGACTTAAATAAACATTTACCTTGCCATCAATATATAATATATATATATATTTATATATATCAAAACAATATTAATACTCCAAGATCCTAGACACATCTATCATGATCATTTGTAATGTAGCCAAATTCTAAACAAACTCGATATACTGCAAATAATATGAACTCCAAAAGAAAATAGATCTCCTTCTTCATTATTGAATCATGAATTACAATGTTTCCTAAATAGGAAAACAACTCCCAACTCGAGTTGCCAAGAAAACTCTAACTAACTTTGACTAAATCTACTCTAGGTGGCGGAAATTACTATTTTTAGCAGTTTACTAGAACCTGCTATTCTTAGTAAGTTTGCATGCTTATTCGTACGGGCACACGAAATTTCCGTGCATCTTATACATTCCTAAATTAGAGGAATTACCAACTTTCCAACTCATAATGTAACTAACAGACTAAAATTAACTAATACCCTAAATAGGAAAAAATCAAACTACAAATTAAATCCTAATTTTCAGCCTCAAGATGGCAGATTTTGGAGTCCGAAAATGTGCCGAAATTTGCTCCAAATGGTAGGGCCAGTTGACTGGTGCATTTGTATCATTGAAACATGTGGTTTCAAAAAACAAATGGACTCAAACGGACACCTGGAGCGCAAGTTATGACCTTGTCAAATTCCTGCTAATTTTGGCACATCAATTTGCCTCCACTAATTGGCATGGTCAATGACACAATTAATAGTCAAACATTACTTAACATTTTAAAATTCTCAATCATTATGGTCGAGACAAATTCTTGTATCATCAACACATTAAATTCCAAGTAGATTTCAAAATAATAATAATGTTTACCTTATCAAAGACTAGGAACATCACCAAAGACAAGAAATGAAGACCCTTTTAATGCATTTCGATCTAAGACCGATGTAATAACACAATAAGGTTAGTCACATCATCAAACAATTATTACTTCCCCACACTAGTTAATGCAAGTGCAACAATGAAGTAATATAATTACAGCCATGTAACAGATTGTCAACATTACCGAATCATCACACATAGCAGCGGGGTAGGGTGGAATCATACAACCAAGTACAATAAAAAAATTTATATGTATTAAGTAATCCATAAATGCATGATGAGTAGTGTGTGTTACTTATGTCACACATGTAACTACGCATAAGTATACATATCCTTTAGGATATACATACGTATGTATAGTTGCAAATGGGACTACATAATAGCACTAGTCCTCTTGCATTTGTAAACTAGTTCATACAATATATCTTATTATTTGACAAGGAAGAATTAAAATGTAGGGTGTGATAAGGTGGGTTAAAACCACCCTATCAACGAATAAAAAAAAATTGTTAATAGATAAATAATCAAACTATTACACATACCTTTAATTTAAGTTAACCCTCCCGCTCGATATCATGTTGAGGTTTGAAATTGTATCATCAATGAAAGTGGGTTGTCCCCACCTTGTACCAAAGGTGATTGTTAGGTGTTTTTCCTTTCCGTTGTGTGGTTTTGTTTCCCCTTCATTGTATGGTGTGTTTCCCTTTCCGTTGTGTGGTTTTGTTTCCCCTTCTGTTGTGTGTCGTGTGTTTCCTTCTCGTTGTGTGTTTATGTGTTTCCTTCTTCTAATATTTATTTCTCAAAGTTATGCATGACTCTTCAAGGCCCAATGGATAAGGCTATGGTCACCGAATTACAAGGTCTAGAGATTGAGATTTTGGATTCCCATGTCATGTCTTCACTATGCTCACCCATGTCATGTCCTTAAGCTAGAGCTAGTTCTTGTTGCCCTCAAAATTCCCCCTCATTTTCTAAGAAAAATTCAAATATTTTCATCTCACGCCCTCTAGAAGTGTTCAAGTAAATTTTGAAGCCCAAGAAAGATAGAAAATTCAAGCTTTGAAGTTGTTTAAACTCTCCAGTCTGCACTTTTTGATGAATTTTCCGTTTTCCTATCTGGATACGTGAAAATTTTATTGTTGTCCTCCTTTTAATGAAATTGTCAATATTTTCATGGCCATGGATCATCGAACCTTGTATTTTTTCAATTCCTTGGTTCGAAAGAAATTTGAAAATCAGGCGCAAAATGGTGGAGTTTTCTTCTTCTCTACATTTTTCCATAGTCACGAATGACGGGCGCTTTCTTCCCCATCAAATTTTGGCCTAATTAGCCATGAGTACGTGGACATATCTAATTAGAGGTGAGTCAAAGCGAAGTGATTTGATAATTTGAGCCTTGTTTCCAAAAGGGCTAAAATTCATAAAGTGATCTCGCAACCTCGATCAGCTTAAAGGAAAAATTCAAATCTTGAGCCCACCTCAAAAGAGTTAAATCGGGAGGTGGATCATCAAGGAAATTTGAGAATTTAAGCCTTTTTATTAAAGGGGGCTTAACCTATAGCCCCGCCAAGCAAAAAGGAAAAATTCAAATCTTGGGCCCACCATTGGAAATTCAAAGCGGGGAGGTGGATTGTCAGAGCCTTTTGAGTTTTTAAGCCTTGTTTCCAAAAGGGATAAAAGGCATAAAGTGGCCCGCAGCTCTGATCATGCTATAAGGGAGAAAGTCAAATATTAAGCCCACATTGAATGTCAAATCATGGAGGCAGGCCTACGGAGCAATTTCTTTTTATCCTGCAGTAAAAAAAGGTAAAATTATAAAAGTGGTCCACGACTCTGTCTCCACTCAAATGAGGCCACGTGTCAAGACCATATCAAAAGTGGGTGAGCGGGCCAAAATGTTCCAAAATGCCAAATCTCTATAAAGTCACAAAATGCAAAAGGAATCCTCCACACCCGCTCCAGTAAATTTCTCCCACGTGGACGACTCTAGTTTAAAGTTTCAAAGGCAAGATGAATGGTTCAAATTCAAAGTTACAAAATGAGTGTAATGGCTGCATTATGAAAATTCTGGTTTTTCTCGCCATTGGCATTTCTTTGTGAATCAAGAATCTGAATGAACGTGAATGATTGAAAAGAAATTGTAAACCATTTCTTGCTAACAAAGAAGAAGTTGTAACCATTTCTTGGAGGAGATTTAATGGCTTCTTCACACCATTGTACAAGGTTGGCAATTGATCTTGTAAACTCATGAGTGCATTGTACTTAGAGAAAGCAAAGGAGATAGCCATTTTCTTCTACTTTCCTCCATTCTCAAATTTCTTCCATTCCCACATTATGTACAACTTCTGTTAAGCATCAATACAAGAAGAAGGATTTTGTAGCCTCTTTGATGAGGAGATTTTAGAAACTTTGAGTTTGTAATCTTATCTCATCTTGTTTCCATTTGCAGAGTTGTTTCTTCTCATAAATGCATGTGTTGAAATTTCTAACTAGTGCATGCAAGAATCTGATTTTCTACCTACAACATTAGTTCTCCTACCTCTCTTCTCACTCCCTTTCCCACCTTCATAGAAAATTCCCCCCTTACAGATAACTGCAAGAATTTTCCACAGGGTCAGTGGAGTGCCCCTATTAGATCCCCGACCGAAAGGCCACCATAGAAATCCACCTTTTCATGTGCATGTATATACGGAAACTGCACCAGTTAAGTAGAGGGACTTAGATTCCCAAAGCGTTGGCAAGGAGTCCAAAAAAATTTCCACCTAACCAATTTCCTCACCAACAATTTTTGGTGCCCACCGTGAGGAAAATTTAGCAACATCTGCACCTGAATGTGACCGCAAGGTTAAAAATTTCAAAATTCAAAAAGAGAAAATTTGAATTTGAATGGCTATATGAGCCATATGGATTCAAATCATGGCTATTTCAGGAAACCCTCCTATTGAAAGACACAAATTTCTCTTCCACATCCAAGAAGATATGTTGCTTGATTTGAGGGAAGCTATCTAGCATAATAGATAAAGTGCCAACCACTACTTCATTGCCACGAGAATTATGGACCTTGAAGAAGAACACACTACTGAATTGGAGAGGTAAAAACAAATTCCAACATCGCAAAGAAGAGCATATATTTTCAAATTGGCAGATAGAAGATACACCCAGCAAACAGAGATAAGGAGGAAAACTGATCCCATTTTTTAGGAACTTCAAAGGAGACAAGAGCTACTCGAAATCCAGAGGCCTCCTTTTCAAGAAACCAGCCACGTTGGGAACTTGAGTGTTGCCAATCCTTTGGATGGTGAATTTCCATACATCAATGAGAACCTTGAAGATTTCACCAATGTAGAGACCGAAGAAGAAGCTAGAGAAAGAGAAGCAAGAGTGACGAAGAAATAAGATCTCAACTCGAATAAATCAAGAGACTTCAAGCCGAGGTCGATCAAATAACAAAAATAGAAGCCACAACCTTAGAAAGGTTGGAAGATAGAAATAGAAATAGAATGGGGGATCATGAATGTGAATGTGATCGTGAGGCCCATAGGCCTAATGTACCATGGGGAGGAAACACTAGTCCACTTTATCTTGCTCAACCACTCCATGAACTACCAAGAGGCTCAAGGAAAAACTTCCCAAAATTCAGAGGGGATGGTTCTCAACTCCCTGAAGAGCATGTAGCAGCATTTATCACTACTTAAGGTGTGTTGGGTATTGAGGACGAAGATGTGCCAGTTCGACTCTTTGTGGAGTCACTTCAAGAAAAGGATGATGAATGGTTCTACATGCTACCCCCGAGGTTCGTCACCTGTCGGGATGATATAATAAGTGCATTCGAACACAGGTTTGAGAGCATAGAATATTGTCAGGATCTTTTGGTCCAATTGGTACAAATGAAGAAAGAAACCTCTAAGTTAATGAGGGACTTTGTATCAAGATTTGATAGAGTTATAAGAAGGATCCTCAAGATGTGTGCCTCCCGAAAATAATTTGAAGAGGTTTTCATCAACTGCTTTGCCATCGAAGTAGGTTTCTTCCTCGAAGAGCCTAACCAAAAACATTGAGGCAAGCCCAGGACTTTGCAATAGAAACCGATGATGATCTAATCATTTTTGGAAAGGTGAAAGGCCCCAATGGGAAACAAAAGGGTCAGAATTCAAACTCTATCACCACAAATCGATGTTCCAAAAATGGCAAATGACTTGGTTTCCTTGAAGAAGCAAAGGTTATCTCATATCACAATGTGGAATGATTTAAGGAGACCAAACCCTCTAGATAGGCCAAGGATTTCTCCACCTCATTTTTGGCTTGCTCTTGAAGAACCACCATTCAATGCCATCCATGACACCAAAGAGCCGAGGAGGAAGATGACTTTGATGAAACGAAGAAGAAAATATGGAAGACTTTGAAAACTATCTTAAGGTCGAGGAAGTTGATATGCACAATGGCCTAATTGAGTACATTGATGATGAAGATGAGGATGATGAAGATTCTCCAAGTTTCTCATGTGTTGTTTTCACTCATGCACAACCCAAAAAAGGTGCTTCATCCTCAATAGTTGCAGTAAAGGATAAGAAGAATAAAGAAGATTCTCCTCTAGAGGTCACACAAAATAAAATCATCAGTAGAGGATCACCATTACCACCTTCTATGGAGTCGACCAAAGAAAAACCAGACTCACTGATTTTTAGGGATCATGCTACTATGCCAAGTAAGTCATCTAATTCTTCTCCCAGCTCAAAATTTCCTAAGAACAATTCTCCTTTAAATGGTGTTCCTACAAAAACATCTAAGGTTCAATCAAAAGCTACACCCTCACCCCCTTCCAAAACAACTACTACACCTAAAAAGGAGAATTCAACACCCAAAGTAGCAAAGCCTCTACCATGTATATCTTCCTCTATTTTCGAACCTCTTCCTCGCTCACCATAACCCCATTTGACTTTATGGAACATGCAAGCAAAACAAAATTTCAGCTCAAAGAAATAGAATACCTACAAACACACATGCTACCCACTTTGACAGTTCATTAATATAGTTCATGGTGGTAACCATGTATCCTTGAGCCCTAATTCTAAAGGCTTACTTCCCACATCCGTCCACACCAAAACTTCCCAAAACCAATAGGGTTGAACCCTTCTACCTTTCACTCATCATTAAAGGCTTCCAGCTAAATAATTGTATCATAGATTCTAGAGCCTCAGACAATGTGATGCCATCCAAAGTTGCAAATGCTCTAGGCCTCACCTTGACCTAGGTAAATGGCACCTGCTACTCAATGGAATCCAAACAAGTGCCATTGGTAGGAAGAATCAAAGATGCACAAGTAGCACTAGCTAATTTTCCAAATAAGAAGGTGCTCCTAACCATACTAGTAGCAGACATCCCAACATCCTTTGGTATGCTATTGAGTAGGAGTTTCTGCAGAGACTTGGGTGGAGAGATAAAAATGGATTGGTCATATGCAACTATCCCAGTAAGAGGGAGATAAAGAAGTTTCTACCAATAAGAAAGATGAAGTTCACAGTATGAAAGTCTAATGATCCAAAAGCAAACATTCTCTTTCAAGATTATGGGCTAGGAAACTACTTCCTCACATCAAGAAAAGAGGAGAACTTTCCACTTCTCATGGAGGAAGAGGAAGATAAAATTTGGACAATATAATTTTATGGTAGTCATTCCAGTGAGTGGGCTCGGGAGGGGTGTAGTATTGGACTCTCCCTCCAATGAGTTGTATCCATTTTCCTACAAGCTACAATTTGATAATACAAATAACATTACAGAGTATGAAGTGCTACTTTTAGGCATGAGTGCAAAATAGGATATGGGAATCAAGAAACTGAGATGCCGAGGTGATGTAGAGGTTGTAGTAAAGAAGGTCCACCAACAATATTAGGTGAAGAATCCAAGACTCCAACATTACAGAAATAGAGTGTGGGACTACATTGAATCTTTTGATGCATTTTCCATTGAAGCTATTCCAAGGAAAAAATGAAAAGGTTGATTCTCTTGCAGTGTCAGCTTCCCTAGTGACACCTCATCCTTCTTTTGGTAAAGTCAAAGTGACCATTAAAATGGTATTCGAACTAATGTGCCAAAAATGCAAATCATTGGCAAGTCTTCAATTATGATAACCAAATTCTATCCTTTTTAGAGCAAAGGGATAATTTCAATAATCTCTTCTTCAAAGGAGGTGAAAATCCACACCGAGAAGCATTCCCCAAAGAAGAGAAAGAAGAAATTGAACAGATTGATGATGAAGGAGTAATCAAATTAAAAGGGAAATAATTTCCCAAAGGCCTAGTCTCATTAGAAGACCTCTTTGATAAACATGACAGATTCATTCAAGAGAAAGAAAAGCAATCTTCTCAGTGCCTAGCTGATTTTGCTAAAGAAAACATTGGTACCCCAAAGGAGCCAAGGATGGTCAATATTGGAAAATGTTGCTCACCTGAAGAAAAAAGAAGGTTTGTTGCATTACTCAAAAAATACTCAAATGTCTTTTCCTACTCTTATGATGAACTCAAATCCTTCCAACCAAAGGAAATGCATTAGTCAAATCCTTTGAAGTAGGGTGTTAATCCCTTTAGGTAGAAATAAAGGTCGTACAACCCAAATATTGTTAATACCATCAAGGAGGAGGTAATGAAGATGCTCAATGCAAGGATCATCTTTCCCATCCACCATTCAACGTGGGTGGTTAACATTGTGCCAAAGGAAGAAGAATGGTGAAATAAGGATATGTGTAGATTTCGTAACCTGAACCAGGCACCACTAAAGGACAATTATCCTCTTCCTATCATGGACCATATCCTACAAGTAGTCACTAGATCTAAAATGATTTCATTACTTAATGGATTCTCAGGATATAATCAAGTCAAAGTGGCAGAGGAGGACCACACCAAGACAACCTTTATAACACCTTGGGGCACTTTTTCCTAGAACAAAATGCCTTTTGGTCTAATCAATGCAAGAGCTACATTCCAAAGGGCGATGGATTTGGCCTTCAAAGATCTGAAGCATTTCATTTTCATATATCTTGATGATCTCACATTATTTTCAAAGAAGAGGGGAGATCATATCTATCACTTGGAACATGTACTTGCAAGGTGTAGGAAACATGGCATATCACTAAATCCAAAAAGTGAATTTTTAGAGTCATAGAAGGAAAGTTATTGGGGCACATTGTGAACAAACATGGAGCACACATTGATCCTGAGAGGGTTAGATCCATTCAAGCATTATCCCTGCCCACAAGCAAGAAAGGAGTTCATTCATTCTTCGAAAAGGTGAACTTTCTTCATCGTTTTGTGCCTGAGTTTACTGAGTTGACAAAGCACATCACTTCCATGATGAAACCACAAGAAAAATTCAAATGGAACAATGAAGGGAAGGAAACATTCGAAGAGATCAAGAAATCCATTGCCAAGGCTCTGACTCTTGTATCTCCAGTTTTAAAAAATAATTCATCATGTATTTTATGCATCGTAACATACACTCTTTTTCCTCGTTCGTAAAAAATGATGAAGGCATGGAAGCACCTATTTCTTTCATGAGTTGTCCTTTGAAAAAGCATGAGCTAAAATACATCCAATTGGAGAAGCATGCCTTTATAGTGGTCAAGGCTATAAAAAACTTCAGGTTTTACATCCTCAATTCCCATATGGTGTTTATGGTCCCTAGCGTGATATCAAATCCATCTTGACACAGCAAGATCCTAGCGCTAAGAGATGAAATTGGATAGCAAAGACTCAAGAATATGACTTGAGATTTTACCCTCCAATCTAGTAAGGGAAATGGCTTCTACGAGTTAATTGCTAAAGATGAAACACTCAAAGTTCAACATGGAAAAGAAAACTATGCTTGCTCAAATTATTCATAAGACAACCCACAAGTTCTCTTTGTCACCACTACTGATGAGTGGTATGTTGATATTGCCTATTACCTGAATTATGGAGAAATTCCCTTCCCATTTTTATTACAAGAAAATAAGAACACTAAAGTTGAAGGTAGCTAAATTTGTAATCTAGAATCATGCGATTTACAAAAGAGGCCTGGATGGTTGTTTCCTTAGGTGCGTAGATAAAGAGCAACAAGAAAAGTTACTTGAAGCATACCATGACCAAATATGTGGTGGGAATTTTTCAACAATGGTAATTGCACACAAGATCCTCTGAGGAAGGTATTATTAGCCCACCATCTTCACATACACTTGAGATTGGGTTTCTAAATGCAAAGCATGCCAACAGTTCATTGGAAGACCACAACTCACAAAATTACCACTCAGGCCTATGGTATTGAAGAACCATTTCAATAGTGGGGGTTGGACTTTATTGGTGTTCTAAACCCTCACTCAAGCATGGGGCACACCTATGTACTCATAAAGAACAAACTAGTTCACCGAATGGGTGGAAGCCATTCCGCCAAACAAGCTAACACTAAAACCATATGTAACTTTGTCAAGGAGAATATCATAGTCCGTTTCGGAGTGCCACAGAAGATTGTAGAAAATAATGCTACCTATTTCTCTTCAAGAGAGCTGACTGAGTTTTTCTATAGCTATGGAATCTCCCTAGCTCATTCTTCTGACTACTATCCATAAGGAAATGGACAGGCAATCAAGCAACAAGAACATTATGACCATTTTCCGTAAGATTATAGATGAGAATCAAAGGAATTGGCACAAAAGGTTGTATGACGCATTGTGGGTGATAGGATCACTCCCAAGAAGGCAATAGGTATGTCACCATTCCAACTGCTATATGGAGTCGAATCAGAAATTCCTCTCACAATCGAGATGCTAGCTCTCAAACTACTATAGGCAATAAAAGATGGTTAGTACAAGGATTCCATTGACAAGAGGATCCTCTTTCTTGAGAAGCTGGAAGAAAATAAACTCCAAGTGGTGGATCGCATTAAGGAGCACCAATTGAAAGTAAAGAAGATTTTTGATAAGAAGGCCAAGGCAAGAGAATTCAAAGTTGGATATTTCATCCTGCTATGGGACAAGAGAAGAGAACCAAAAGGTAGCCATGGAAATTTTGATTCATTATGGCTCGGCCCATTCTAGATTCGTGAAGCTTGTGGCGAGAACACTTTTCTTCTCTCATATTTGGATGGAACACCATTGGAATTGCCTCGGAGTGGGAAATACTTGAAATTGTATCATCAATGAAAGTAGGTTGTCCCCCACCTTGTACCATAGGTGATTTTTAGGTGTTTTTCCATTTCTATTGTGTGGTTTTATTTCCCCTTATGTTGCATGGTGTGTTTCCCTTTCCATTATGTGGTTTTGTTTCCCCTTTTGTTGCATGTCATGTGTTTCCTTCTTGTTGTGTGTTTATGTGTTTCCTTCTTTTGATCTTTCTTTATCAAACTTATGCATGACTCTGAAAGGCCCAATGGATAAGGCATTGGTCAACAAATTACAGGGTCTAGAGATTGATATTATGGATTCCCATGTCATGTCTTCACTATGCTCAGTCCATGTCATGTCCCCAAGCTAGAGCCAACTGTTTTCTCCCTCAAAATTCCCCCTCATTTTCTAAGTAAAATTTGAATATTTTGAGCTCACACCCTCTAGTAGTGTTCAAGTAAAGTTAGAAGCCTGAAAAGATAGAGAAATTCATGCTTTGAATTTGTTTAAACTCTCCAGTCTACACTTTTGATGAATTTTCCATTTTCCTATCTGGACGCGGGAATATTTTATTGTTGTCCTCCTTTGAATGAAATTGTTATTCTTTTCATGGCCATGGATCTTTGAACCTTGTATTGTTTTCAATTCCTTGGTTTGTGAAATAAATTTGAAAATCGGGCATAAAATGGTGGATTTTTCTTCATCTCTGCATTTTTCCACAAATGTAAACAACGGGCTCTTTCTTCCCCTTCAAATTTTGGCCCAATTATCCATGGGTATGTGGAAATATCTAATTGGAGGCGATCCGGTGGAGCAATTTGAGAATTTTAGCCTTGTTTCTAAAGGGCTAAAAGTCATAAAGTGACCCGCATGACCGGCGATCAGGCTTAAAGGGGGAAAGTCAAATCTTGAGCCCACCTTAAAAGAGTCAAAGCATGGAGGTGGATCATCGGGGAAATTTGAGAATTTGAGCCCTTTTTATTAAAGGGGGCTTAAAGTTAAAAAGTGACCTACAACCCCGCCAAGCAAAAAGGAAAAAGTCAAATCTTAGGCCCACCATTGGAAATTCAAAGCAGGGGAGGTGGATCATCGAAGCCTTTTGAGTTTTTAAGCCTTGTTTCCAAAATGGATAAAAGGCATAAAGTGAACCACAACCCCGATCATGCTATAAGGGAGAAATTCAAATATTAAGCCCGCATCAAAGGTCAAAGCAGGGAGGCGGGCCTATGGAGCAATTTGTGTTTTTGAGCCCGCAGTAAAAAAAAGGTAAAATTATAAAAGTGGCCCATGACTCTGTCTCCACTCAAATGAGGCCATGTGTTAAGACCATATCAAAAGTGGGTGAGCGGGCCAAAATGTTCCAAAATTCCAAATCTCTATAAAGTCACAAAATGCAAAAGGAATCCTCCACACCTACTCTAGTAAATTTCTCCCACGTGGACAACTCTGGTTTAAAGTTTCAAAGGAAAGATGAATGGTTCAAATTCAAAGTTACAAAACGAGTGTAATGGATGCATTATGAAAAGTCTGGTTTTTCTCACCATTGGCATTTCTTCGCGAATCAAGAATCTAAATGACGTGAATGATTGAAAAGAAATTGTAAACCATTTCTTGCTAACAAAGAAGAAGTTGTAACCGTTTCTTAGAGGAGATTTAATGGCTTCTTCACACCATTGTACAGGGCTAGAAATTGATCTTGTAAACTCACGAGTGTATTGTACTTAGAGAAAGCAAAGGAGATAGCCATTTTCTTCTACTTTACTCCATTCTCAAATTTCTTCCATTCCCACATTATTTACAACTTCTAGTTAAGCATTAATACAAGAAGAAGGATTTCTTAGCCTCTTTGATGAGGATATTTTAGAAACTTTGAGTTCACAATCTTATCTCATCTTGTTGCCATTTACAGAGTTGTTTCTACTCATAAGTGCATGTGTTGAAATTTCTAATGAGTGCGTGTAGGAATCTGATTTTCTACCCGTAACTTTAGTTCTCTTACCTCTCTTCTCACTCCATTTCCCACCTTTATAGAAAATTCCCCCTTACAAATAACTGCAAGCATTTACCGTAAGGTCGGTGGAGTGCCCCTATTGGATCCCCGCCAAAAGGCCACCACGCAAATCAACCTTTTCACGTACATGTATATATGGTAGTTGCACCGGTTAAGTAGAGGTACTTAGATTCCCGAGCATTTGTAAGGAGTCCACAAGTTTGTCCACCCGAAAAATTTCCTTGCCAAAAAAATAATAATGCAAAGTTGATTTAATCTTGTAAAGTAAATATGTTGAGCATAGTACAATTGCTAAGTACTTGAAGAGTCACGAGAAAAAACACACATAAGTGTTATGGAACAAACACAAGGAATGGTAAACAAGGTGAGCATGATAGAAGAAAATGGTTTGCGCATTGAAGATGGAAAGGGATGTGCGTAAGGATCATAGCGGAAAGGAAGAGGACCTAGTGATTTTTTAGCATATGGAGCTAAATATAGACTTGGAGCACGTGACACACAAGGAGATTTGGGAGGTCATGAAGGGTCTTGTTTTGAGTAAATAACTTGTAGTACAAACAAGCACATAGAGCTATTAACAGGATCAAAACTAGAGTTAACTATAGATGATCTTTTAATAGGTAGAGCTTGCATACTTCTATAGATATCTTGTAGCGGTGTGTGGCTAATCTTAGCATGCATCTTATTTTAAGAGTGTGTGGGTGGTGAAGGGAAAGTTCCCCACTTGTGTGTGTGTGTGTGTGTGTGTGTGTGTGTGTGTGTGTGTGTGTGTGTTGATTTGCACGGTTTAGGATAGATCATGTGTGTTAGAGTTATGTTGTTGGTTTATGAGTGCACCTAAATTATGACAATCATATATATGTATTCAACTATTTTGGATTAATATAATGGATCATTATGGTTAGATTTTAATTATTGATGCCTATGTTACTAGTAACTATATGGTGAATCTGATCTTAGTGGTTATGTGAACTATATGTTTACTTACTTATGTGTGTTTCTAAATTGAGCTCATGGATATAGTTGTTATGATTATGGAATATATTTTCATACATGTTAAATCCTTAACAAAGCTAACATAAAATAGGGACCTAGTACATTTTCATGCTTTGGGTGAGTGCTCAAATCCATCCGAGTGATGTGTCAGCACGTATAGGGTATTGAGTAAAAAAATAGACTACATTTTGGTTAAATTGTCAGGACCTATTTTCTAATCTGTTGCAAGGATGTTGCACACTAATGGCTTATAGTTTGACTCTTGTGACCATTGAATATTGGGTTATTGATGGACATGATCATTTTCTCAAAGATATGGTTCTGGACCTGATTTCAATGTGCACAAGTGGGTTGAGGAACACCTTTATCATGAGCTTTATGATTCGTTATTTTGTTGCTTCCCTATAGAATTGTTTGAGTGGTTGTCTCGCATATGCATTAACAAGGAGCTAGTATTACAAATCAAGGGTTTTGACATAGGAATAATATCAGACCTTGTTTGATGCCCATTAACCTTAGACGTATGTTGTAGATAACTGGTGGGTTGGTGTTGTGAACAGTTATACTTTGGAGTATGATTTTTCCATATATTCTTTCCCAAAAGTTATAGATTTTGAGTTTCGTGTGATCCTAGAGGATCTTACCTTTGTGATATTCCTTTAGCAATTAATATCTTGATGGTATTGTTGAATTTAGAGCACCTCCATATGGCTATCTAAACTCACCACCACGTGCAGGGGTAGGATCAGGTGTGGTGAAAGATGGAATACCTTGCAGCAGAAAGGAAGAGAGAAGAAAGGTGGCTTAAGTATAATAAAGTGTGAGAGAGGAAATTAGCAAAGCATCGTGATATTGAGGATCGAATGGTGTTGCGAAGATAGATGGCTCACGAAGGATTTTTAGTTCACATGGAAGACGTGGAGCTGGAGCATCTAGTTCTCCCCCATTTAGGTAAGCATGGAAAAGAATCCCTCTTGGCTTCATATGAGAGTGCATCAGAAGAAATCATAAGGACCATGGGCATGCATCTGATCCCACCTGGCAACCTTTCCCTTGCACTCGGTGTTATAATTCCTGAAAGAGTTATTTATAGGCAAGATAGTGTTGGTGAAAGAGTAGCGACATGTAGGATTCATTTTCCAATGAGTATATGATTTAATCAAATAGTACATTCATATATGGTTGTGCAGATGTCATCTTTGTTATTTAGGGGTCCGGTTGGAGGCATATTTTCTATCACATCATCTGGATGCATTTTGGGCACATATAATCTTAGTGCCATGTCTCGGTAGTACTACCACTTCCCAGACTATAGGAGTCATGTTTAGTACACCTATTAGAACACAAGGCAACAGATCCTCTGGTCTTGTGCCCACTACAGGAGGTAGATCATGAGGATTTGGAGGCTTGCGATCAAGCGGATCTCGGTAGTTTTGGAGGTGGAGGAAACACTAGAGGTAATACATATTTTGGATCTTATGGGCATGGTTCACACCAACCCTAGCAGGTTATCTATGAAATGCCACTTCACCTCTCATAATATATAGGAATTGAGAATGCAGCAAAGCACGTTCACATGTGTGAAATTCTATGGCATGTGAAAGGGATTACATCCCTTGAGCATAAGGTGAACTAGTTTACTAATAATTTTCAATGGTACATGCAAAGTTGGTATCAAAAGTATGATCTCAACCAGAATGTTGTGGACTATAACATGATGTGTGATTATTTCTTGGTTGAGTTCCATATACCTGAGTTTGAATATAAAATCATCACCACCCCGAAAGAGATTAAGTAGGGCATGACTGAGAGACGTAAGGGAGTATGATGCACATTTTAAAACCTTTTTATCAAAATTTTCCTATCATATCAACCCTAACCATCATGCACAATGGTTTTTTGTGGTTTGATCACACCTTTCCAAAGGGTTCTTTCCCATAAAAATTATAGATCCACACAAGGATTTAGAGGAAGCCCTCATGCAATGCACTAGGTAGTTGGGAGTGTAGACACTAGAGTTAGCCCATTTCTGGAAGCTCAGATTGCTTCCATGGAAAAACATTCAGAAAATTTATCATCCAATTCATCTCATGAGACACATAGTGGGATTTGGTGTACAGATTATGAGGTAGAAGGACATACCAAGGATAGATTCCCTCGTAATTTGGTGTACATGCCATGTTGCTTTAGATTGTGAGATATTTCATTTTGACCATGATACGTAGATGTCCCCTATTACAACATGCATTCCGTAAGAATGTATCCATGTACTATAAAATTTATAAGTCTCATACTCATGACATTATTAATTGTAGAATAATCGATCATATTCATGAGGCTATTAAGACTGTGTGCACCATAGACCAGTGTAGAAAGTGGATCTAAGGATCAGGGAGAAACATAATAAAGGGCACAATAATGGTGATAATTGGAATAGGGGATTTCATGGAGGATACAGAGGCCGAGGTCACAGTGGTGGAAGAGGAGGATTTCATTTAGGTATTTTATTTATATATGGCTCGCTCGCTTGATCATTATCAATGTGAATGCCCTCAAAATATAATTTTCTCATGGTGTGGGAAACAACACAAGTTTGAAGAATTCATTGATCTATATGAGCACATGAGTAATAAGCATAAGCAATATAAGGGTTTGGCTATGATTAAAATATATCTCATTGATGGAGTTCAATGGATGCCAAAGTTTGGACTAGATTTAGAGTTATATTTTTTGTTATTCATAACCCATGCGCAGAGGCAACGCGTGCGCATGAGGCCCCAAGGAGCAAGCCTATTATAACAAAGCAAGAAGTGATCAATGTCAAGTACCTTGATGTTGAACATCAGAAAGAATTCTATTTAGAGACCATGGACGTCATCAAAAATTTACAAGGAGAGATTCAGGGCTTGAAGGAACATGCACGCGTCATCAAAAAAGAAAATAAGGTTGACCTTCCATAGAAAGATATGGATGATTTAAAAGAATTATGTTGAATGTTGCGACAAGAAAACATCATCCCCTTGTTAGGTGAATTTTTAGAGAAAATGTTCTCGTCAGTAGGACATGATCATGAGAGAAAATCCTTCATAAAAATCTTCCTCCCCATAATCATGAGTATGAAAAAGAAATTACATTGAATGTGGTCATAGATGGATGGCTCTTGAGTAATATTTTGATAGATATAGGTGTAGAAGTTAATGTGCTCACATTGGATGCTTGGGATCATATGGGAAGACCACCATTATAGCCTTCTACAAATGTGTTGTACATGGCAAACAAAACTAGGGCCAACCCTATTGGGGTGTTGAAAGATGTTACTATCATGATTCAGGGGGCCAAGTTTACTAGGGACTTTGAGGTATTGGAGCTCACAGAGGTAGATAGTTTTCCATTATTTCTTAGGCGCCCTTAGTGTTATAAAAATAATACAAATTTTCACTTCAACAAGGGGTAAATTAGCTTTGAGAATAAATAAGAGAGCGTCATTATAATATTGACAGATGCAAAGGTTTTTCTCTATGTTTATCCTTTGAGTGAAGAGGATATGAGAAAAATTTATGTGCACATAGTGAGAGATGTTGAAGTAAATGATCCATTTAAGGAGGAGTAATACAATGGATGATGCTCATTTAGTTAGTGACACCACCAGTGTTGCTTGTGAAAATTGGGCACATGGAACATATGAAGTAGTAGGATGAGAGATCAAGAATATTTTTACTTGCGTAGTCGGGCCATGCATTGTTCGATGCTTAGTTCATGACCAGTGTACCTCCATATACTAGTGAAAGGAATCTTGATGTATTCTTGCACAACATGGAGGCCCGGTGGATGGATGAAGGAGATAGGAGGAATATTCTTATATATACTTTACACGGGACTACAACGTGCTTGTGGATTACACATAGAGACGATCTTATGGAGCTATAGGAGATGAAAATTGCCTTCTCTACTAGGTTTCTTAGGAGTAATGTACCCTTACAAATATATGAATTTCATGTGAAGGAATTTTCTTCACACCATGTTCGAGTGTGAGAGACTCTAAACCGAGGGGCAAGAGGCCTTGTCACTATCACTCTAGGTACATAAGTTCTACACTAGCTTAGGTGGCTACGCACACGCGTGATATGTGTATGTAGAGTTAACAATAGTATCAATGAATTTTATGGAGATGACCATGGGTATGATTCATACTTTTGATTATTTTTCAACTAAACCCCAAGTCAATGAAGCACTGCAGATTGTAAAGCACCTTACCATGGGAGATAGTGCAAATCCTGAATAACTCTTGCTAGATATGTTTGGGGAATTAGACTTAGAGGTGTGCCTTGACCTTGAAGAGAGTGAAGAAGAAGAGATGGTCAGCACTGGGAAGAAAAAGAGAAGGGTAAGTTGTTATGTGTAATAGATGGTGAAGATGATGAGGATAATAATCTGGATATAAATCACACTTGAGGGTATACACGAGGTGATGGATATAGCTGGTGGTGTGAAGGCTTGCACGTATCATGAACCTATGAAAAAAAAGTTAAACTCAATATTGGTGACTATTGGTGACTATTGGTTAGCAGAGGTTGTTAATATTATTGAGTTCTTGCGCAACTTCAGGATATTTTTCCAAGAGGATATAATTAATTGAAAGGAATACACCCTTCTTTAGGGGATATGTGAATCAAACTTAAAGAAGGCATGTGACCAATTGGGAATTAGCCTTACAAGATGAATCCTAATATGTGCGTTAAAGTGAAAGAAAAGATTGATAAAATGTTGAAGTATGGTATCATTGAACCTATTGAGGAGTCTGAGTGGGTGATTCCCATGGTCATCAACATTAAGAAAGATGGGCGGATAAGGATTTGTGTAGATTATAGGGAGTTGAATGCTTCATGTGTAATTGATCCTTTCCCCACACCTTTACGAAGAGATACTTGAAGGAGTTGTTGGGCGCGAGATCTACTCCTTTACATATGGGTTCTCTGGTTATCATCAGGTGCATATTGCTAAGGAAGATCAAGAAAAGATAACTTTCACCACAGAGTGGGAAGTTTTGCATACACCGTGATGCCTTTTGGATTGAAAAACATGCCTGTAGTGTTTTCACGCATCATGGTACAAGCCTTTCAGGACTTCATTCATAAGTTTTTAAAGTTTATTTGGATGATTAGATAGTATATGGTTTGGTGAAGGACCATTGTGAAAATTTGTGACTTATGTTTGAAAGGTGCAGACAATTGAGCATCTCATTGAACATTAAAAATTGTATCTTTGCAACACCTTTTGGCACTTTGCTAGGGCATATCATATGCAAAGAAGGCTTGTTGGTAGATCCTACTAAGGTCATAATTATTTTGGGCTTAGAGGATCCTACAAATAAAAGCAAGGTGCATGGGTTCTTAGGGCATACAGGTTATTATATAAAGTTCATTAAAGGATATGCTAAGATTTCCATGCCTTTGGAGGAATTTTGAAGAGTAAAGGGAAGTTTCATTGGGATGAGGTGCAGCATATAGCATTTGAAACATTGAAGGAAATACCTACTTTTGTGCCCATTATGTGCTTTCCTTATAAGGATAAATCATTTCCTGTACATGTTGATGCATCTGGAATGGCCATAGGCAAGCACTGGTGTTAAGATAGCTTGGTGAGGGAATAGTGGACCACCCTATTTGTTTTTCAAACAAGAATTTGACACCAGCTAAATAGAATTACACAACTACTGAGTGTGAATCATTTTCAATGATTTACGTGTTGCACAAGTTTAGGAAATACTTGTTGGCTACACCTTTCATATTATTTACTGAGATCACCTAGCACTTAAGTATTTTATTAACACACCTATTTTACAAGGGTGCATATGCAGGTGGATCCTACTATTTCAAGAATTCTAGTTTACATTGTTGTAAAACCAAGAAAAAAGTAACTCAGACCCGACCTTTTTAAGGATCAACTTTGGAGAGGATGCGCAAAGCATTGAGGACATAAATCCATATGCACTAGATTGTTTAGATTGAATTGTGTGTCCATTAAACTCGATGTCATTACATTATTCTTGCACACCTGGTTAGGCACCTAAGGGGATGAATACTTTGGAAAATAAGCAACTTACAATACACGTGGTGCCTTATCATTTGATAGGTGGAGACTTTTTTAAAATTTTCTGTGATGATGTTTTGTGTTGTTGTGTTTTGGAACATGAGTGTGAGGGGATAATGGAAGAAGCTTGTGGGGGATTTCTAGTGGTAATTATGCTGGAGATGCCACCATGCACAAAAATTTGATGGCTAGATTATGGTGGGAGACTTTGTATAAAGATTTCAAAGAATATGTCAAGGCATGTGACCATTCTCAATGCCTTAGGAATCTAGAAGCAAGATATGAGATGCCTTTGAGGCCTATTGCAAGTGTTGAACCATTTGAAAAATGGGAAATTGACTTTGTGGGTCATATTTCAAAACCCGCGTGTAGGATGACATGTACTACATTATGACTTATACATATTATCTAACAAGATGGGTGGAAGTGGCACCTACAAAGGATTACACTATAGTTAAATTAGCAAGATTATTATGGGAGAACATTATCAATCGGTATGGATGTCTGTTGAGTCTTATCAGTGTGTATGTTTTTAAATGAGACCATCAGATTTTGTTGGTAGAATTCATGGTGGCACACCACAAGAAAACACCCTATCACCCATAGGTCAATGGGACTACTGAAGCATTCAACAAGATATTGGGCCATACATTAATGAATATTTTTGATGTTGGATGGAAGGACTGGGATTATAAATTTTTTGTACTTTGGGCATATAAAACTACCTATAAGAGGTTAAATAAGGCCAAACCCTTTTAGTTGGTGTTTGGCACGAGGCTATGTTTATTATTGAGTTTATTTTTCCCTCTATGTGTATTGCATGCGCAAGGAGGCCTAGATGATGAACAAGCAGTGGAAGAGCACATAGATAAGTTGATGCAGTTGGATGAGCGGCACACCATTGCTCGATGGAGTCATAAAATGGAGAAATAAATAAGAAGGAATAACATGATAGGCATATCAGAACAAGGAATTTGAGGTGGGCAAGATGGTTCTTTTGTATGATTCAAAGTTTTCACGCAACCCTAGGAAGTTGAAAGTTCATTGGTTGGGACCATTTGTAGTAACAAAAATATTGGAATTGGGCATTTTCTAGTTACAAGTGTTGGATGGCACCTATTTTCTTGGTTACTTCAATGGGAGTAAGTTGAAGCCCTACTATAAATAATTCTTCTTGGTGTTTGTAATAAGGCAATATTTCCATTTAGATTAGGTTTTCCTTTAATGCATTTCTCTTATATGTGTTCCCTTACATCATTGTTATGATTTATCAATTTAGTTTTGTGTTTTGTTGTAATAAGCGTGCTTGCACACCTATAGCTAATTACTATCTATGTGAGTTCATCGTAGAGGACCATGCATATAATTAGTGTGGGGTATGAGTAAATAAAGAGTGTGCGGGAGAGATTTGATATTTAAGAAGACATAAGAACTAAAGGAGCGCATGTGTCATTGGTGATGTTAAGTTCTTTGAAGAATAGTGATAATAAGGAAGATGCCAAAGTAAAATCCATGTACAATGAATGAGCGTGCAATGTAACGTCAGTAGGAAGTGGAATGGATAGCTACATGGTATAATGTGCAAAGGTCTATATACTTGAAAGGTATGGAACACGTGAAAAGAGGTATGCGGTCGAGTAGTTTATGCACCAAAAAGGTTACAATTGGAGTACACACGATGAATGCACATGTTGAGCGCGATGGAAACTGTGGAAAAGGTGGGAAAAGTGGAAAAGCATAATTAAATGTGGTTGTACATTGGTGGTTGGAAAGTAATTAATGCGGGTAAAATTTTGAACACTATAAATATAAGGTCGGGTAAAATCATTTTTACCTTACCTTATGCAAATTTGTGAATGCTTTGTATGACCTAGGGAAAACTTGAGAGATTTGGAGAGAAATCAAGTGTCGAATTGTAGAATCGTGAACCAGAGTGTGAGGAAGAACATGTTCGTGGGTAGAGTGAGTTCTATTGGAGGGAACCCCACAACTTAAGATGGAGTGAAGTGGATTTTTAAAGGAAATAAGATTTCTCTAGTTAGGGTTTCAAAATTTAGGGCATGGCATACAAGATTTGAATGACGAAGTATTGTAGTATTGCGCCTAAGTTTGGTGGCAAGATATTTGGAGTACTAAGAGAACAAGGACCAAAGTTAAATTTGAATTTTTCATGACCAAAATGGCACCAAGGAAATCAGTAACCGATGTCACCAAAGAAGAGAGCCAAGGGAAAATATAAACCGACTCCCACATTAGACATTCATAAGGAATGGTACTTGGAGATGCAGTACCTAGATGGAGTATTAATGGGAAAAGAGTGGGCATCCCATGTTAGGAGCATGATTATAAGTGACTACAGACATCGAACATATTTGGCCACGTGCAACATGGAAAAAGAGCTTATTCGGTGATGGAGGAAAGAACTCGGATGATAATCGGTGTATGATGATGAGGTAAAGAGTTTATTAAAGAAGTTCAAAATATTGCAATTATATGAGCTTTCATTATTTGGGAATCCTAAGAGGTTATATCAATGGTTGATGTCATGTTTATATGAGGAATATTTCTATTTTACAAGCGTAAGGATGTGCATAACCACATAATTTCTTGAAAATCATACTTTGGATTGATTAATACTGGGAATTCTTTTGATGGTGACTTAGCTAATGATGTCAAGGTAAAGAAAGCTACAATAGAGTTTGAGTACAAGAAAGGTGGGTGCATGTTTGACATTGTTAAGCTAAATAATCCTATCATGAAGATGGTCACGCGCTTTCTCACAAAGCTAAGTGGGAAAGAAATATGGACTCAAGTGAATAAAAGATGGTTGTATATATGCAAGAAAATATCAGAAGGAACCATATACAATATTGCTTCCTTTATAGCAGAGGATATTATTGATGTTGTGTGTGATGGTGATAAGATTATGTTTGGGAACATCTTACTAGTAATAGTGTTCTCTAAGATTGGGGTGCCTGATGGGCCTAAAGACAAGATATGGGAGTATCCTACAGAAGATCCCTCCCCTACAAAGTGGTTTACTAAGTATACCTACGATACGGTGACACCAACATACAAGGCACATGTGGACAAATGGTATAAACGGATGTGTGATGCGTTCGGTGTTGAGTGGAGGATTCACTCTTGTTGATGGATTTTTGATTTCTTCGTTTATCAAAAATTTTGTATTGGGAGGTTTATATTAACTAATGGAACAAAAATCCCATGGTGTAAAATATCATTTCCTTTCCCAACATAGTACTTTCATAGTGTTTTGAATAGGTTTAAGGAGGTGTAGAAGTTGATGTTTGATCTGAGCGAGGTGGATAAGGAGAACCATGAGATGCTTTAAACACTTGTCTACCCTAAGAAGCACACTTACGAAGAGAAGTATGTTTTAGAAATCATACATTTGTTGAAACTAGTGACATTACCAATAGCTTTAGTGGATGCAGCAAGAATATACATTTATCTAAGTCCTCGGTTTATTAATGGAGTGTTCATGGAGGATGATGTAAGTATTCCCGAGGATCCCTCAGTGTGGAAGAAGGTCAAACCAAAGAAGCGAGGGCACGAAGAGAAACCTTCAATGCGTAGGAGTGAATGGACAGTAAGGATAAAACTCATGTTCCAAGAATGCTTGTAGAGAAGAAATCATAATGGAAGGAGGTATATACAAGAACCTATGTCGAAGGAATTCATTAACAATAAGGCATCTGGGTATAGAAGGAATGAAAATAGTCCATAGCTTGACCGTGAAAAGACGAAGAGCCTAAAGGATGAAGAGACCGAGAGTGGGGAAGAAAGGGAGCCGAAGTTGATCCCACATGTATATTTACCGGGTGATTCTCAGATGAGGAGGACCATAGCGCAGACTTTGAGGACACACATGTCATGAATACGGTAGAGAAGAATAATTTGGAACACATGATACTCAAACTTCAAGTGATATATTAGAGTTGACAATTGTTCAGAAATTAGGCATATTCCTGACCCTGAGCTAGATAGCAGAGTGGAAAAAGAGTTCACTGATATTATAGAATGCATGGTAGAGCATGAGGTGATGCACAACATAGAAGAAGAAAAGAGTGAAGGAAAGGAATGGATCATGGGTGGATAATTGTTGTAGTTAATTTTTATACCCCTTAATGAATAAGGACAATCCCATGCGTGTCGGCCTATCACCTAAATGGATGATGGGCGCCACCGAGGCATGCACGGGTGTCGAGAGCCCCTCTTTATGTGAGTTGTGCAAGAATGTAGCATGAATGTGAAATCAAAGATAGAATAAACTTCCTTAATCAACTAAGAGCTTCAAGTAAATGCTACACTAATATATTCATTCAACAAGAAGCACATTGACAAAAGATAGATCTGAACCATGAGAGAAAGATGATGCATAATGATTATACTCATTCGGTTCAAACACACTCAACATAATAAAAGAGATATGTAAGAAACACATACCACATGTATTCATACTTGAACATGTCCATTAATCACATTACATCTATCGGGGTCATTACTCAGACCAAAATGACAAAGTCAGATTAGAACATGTAGCAAGATTGGACTTACGTCCCTTACAATGTTAAAGAAAAACATATACCCATCCCTTAATACATCATTCTTCCTACATATCTCCTAGCCCAACCCATAAATCTCTCCTTGTATTTCTACAGAGCTTCACCTCTCATCTGCTCTCTCTAATCTCCTCCTTTTCCCTTTACCGGGCACTTGTATTTATAGCCTTTCTCAATTTCTTCAAGCCTTTGTAGGAGTTGCAGATCTATTTCCAAGTGTCCAAGGTGGTCCTCCATGGGAGCATGCTTCTTCAGGCTCAAGCTCTCCACTCTTTACAATGATGGCCTTCTAGAATCTTCCATCGCAAGGTATATTCCTTTCTAGGCCACCTGTTACCATGCTAACACCTTATCCATTCTGCATGCACAGTCAGGTCATGCTTTTCTCGTGTTCTGTCTATTACGTAAAATATGGCTAAGTCCCAAAACCTTTTCTCTACCTTGCGTGCATGCCACTTGTTCTACTAAAACCTCCTAGAAACCTATCATGTGTGCTTTCTTCTTACACACCCTTCTTCAAATAGGCCTTGTTCACCCACGCACCTCTTTATACTTGGCCAATAAATTAGCATAGGAGGTTATGCATACATCCCACAATGACCTATCATGCGGTATGTTGAAGATACTAACAAGGTTCTATGCGCAAGGTATCCGAGTACGATACCTTTGGACCAACTATTTTACTAATCATCATTCAATAAGGATGATGCATTATCGCACACAAGGAAGATGTTTTCATGGGCGCTTGAGTCATATATTGAGGAGATAGAATTTTTAATAAGCACCCAATCATTATTGGATACCCATGAGTCGAAAGTATTGAGAGATATAAATTTGATAGTTGATTCCTAGCAATTTATAGATGAACAAGCGTGAAATGTGCTTAACAAGCTATCGGTGGAGGTGGGTTCCATGTTTTTCTTAAAAACACCAATATATGGTTTATGTAGAGGGAGCTGGAGGAGAAAAATAAAGAGATGAGAAAGGTATAAGGAGATAAAGGAGAAGGAGCATATTATTACGCATTACAAGAGGAGCTAAGTGATGAAAAAGACAGATGCACGCGGCTTATAAAAAGGATGAACACAAAGCTGATGTGATCTTACTAGCGCGCCCAGATCTAGCACTTCCTGATGTAACCAAGTATGAAACTTCCTTCCATTGTTTGGAAGATTTAATGTGCATAATCACAACTCAACAGCCACCCCTTGCATTAGAATATATGAAATAAGTTATGGTGTGCCGTAAGCAACAAGAGAAAGAACAGATTAAATCCACCATAACACAATACATTGATTTAATATAATCAATGAAAGTATCAACTCACATGGTAGAAGTTGTCTATGACAATTGTGATGATAGAGATCATATAGTGGGACTACTAGTTGCAAAGGATGAGGTAGATTTGAAGGAGTTCCAGGATAAGAATAAAGGAAATAGGGTGGAACAAGAAAGAATCATGGAAGACATTGAGTCGAAGTGTGAGGCAATTGATTCATTGAGGGTCTCAATTAAAAATAAGTTAAAAGAACTTTACCCACAAGTTATGCATAGGATAGACGTGCTAATCGATATAAGAAAACAACTCGAGACTCGGTGTGACACACTTTGAAAGTTAAGGGTGTGGATCTAACTTTTGAATGAGTCACTTTGTTATTGTAGGGGATTCCTTTACTCAAGCATGCAATGAATTAGAAGGGTGGAAAACATTGGAAGCATTAGTGAATAAGGAATTCCCCCTCCTTTTTGTACAATATAACTTGGATTCTTCCATTACTTGGCGTAAGTCAAATAGATATTCTTTCATTCTTTGATTCTTGGAGGATTCTTTATCATTATTTGGGTGATCAGAAAAGAGTGTTTCCAAGGATGGAAAACATACCTAGTGTGGGGTAATGTTGAGCACACAGGAAAATGGCTAAGTACCTAAAGAGCCATAGAAGAAACGCGTGTGCAACGGTTATGGAAGGAACGCGTGGAAGGGTGGAAATGGTGAGCATGCTAGAAGAATAGGGTTTGCATGTGAAATATGTAAAGGGATGCATGTAAGGATCATAGTGGAAAGGCAGAGGATTTAGTGATTTTTGGCATATGGAGCTAAATATAGACTTGGAGTACGTGACATGCAAGGAGGTTATAAGCGGTCATGAAGGGATTATTTTTAGGATAGAACTTACAGTTCAAATAGGTAGATAGAGCTATTAATAGGATCAGAACTAGAGTTAAATATAGATTATCTAATAATAGGTAGAGCTTGCATGCTTCTATAGATATCTTATAGCGGTACATGCCTAATCTTAGCATGCAGCCTGATTTAAAAGTGTGTGGGAAATGAAGGGAAAGTTCCCCACCCCTATATATATGTATTGATTTGCACGGTTTAGGATAGATCATGTGTGTTAGAGTTATGCTACTGGTTTATGAGAGCGCCTAACTTATGATAGTCATATATATGTATTCAACTTGTTATGGATTAATATAATGGATCATTATGGTTGGATATTGATTGTTGATGTCTTTGTTACTAGTAACTATATGGTGAATATGATCTTAGTGGTTATGTGAACTATATGTTTACTTATGTGTGTTTCCAAATTGAGCTCATGGATCTAGTTGTTATGATTATGGAATATATGTTCATGCATGCTAACTCCTTAACAAAGTTGACATAAAAAAGGGACCTGGTACCTTCGCGCACTTCATGTGAGCACTCAAATCTGTCTTAGTGATGTGCCAAAGGTGCGTATAGGGTTTTGAGTTAAAAACATACTACAAAATAACATAAATAACACATTTCACATACTAAACACATGTTTTACGCGGAAAACCTCATAAGAGGTAGAAAACCACTGTGAAATAGTATTTTCCATATATGAGAAACTTTACATAACAAAGTCTAGTAAACACTTCTTCACCCACTTTTCTCTACATTTCAATATTCCAATTGAATTAATTTACCATGCCCCGAGATCCCTATTTAAGTGGGTTTACGGGTTTGTTTTCCTGTGAAGCACCCCTCCACTTAATAAATTGATTTTAATAATCAATTAACACATAACCTAAATTTTATATTAAATAAATAAAAATATTACATATTTTGATTTATTTAATTATAAACTAAATTTTATAACAATATAAGAACACTTAAGAGGGGATTTAAACCCTACTAAAGAGAAATGTTTTAACAATTATTGCATTTTTAGCATTATATGAGTCTAGCATAGTAATATCACTTTCCATATTGAACAAGAAATGGCGAACAAATCTTTCAAACAAGTCCACAAATGTATAGATAGATACTTTTGAGAGATGGAGAAACCATTCAAGTGTCTCGCCTCCAAGACTTTGTAGGAACAAGTGAATAAGATCATTATCACTTTGTATGCAACTTCTTGGCATGCCATAAATAAGTCTTTACATGATCTATAGGGTATTCCTTGCCACAATATATATCAACTTTTGGGTTATCAAAACTAGGTGAGAAGGGAGTACACAACACTTCCCAATTAAAGGGGTAGGGACATAGTTCTTTGAACCAATATTTCTTATTATGTCTGCTACTATTTTCCCGTAAGGCAATGAGTTCATCTTTCATACAATGTCATTCCTAGTCAAATATTTGGTTGCATGATGTTGTGGAAGGTATATGAGTACGTTTATTTTGGAAGCTTCACCTCCACGGTTCTCTATATAGTGTGTTTTGTATGTCACTTTGGGTTTCTCTGTATGATTGAATATACATTTGTCCATGTGGATATGGGAAGCCAAACTCACAAATTGGTGACTAAGTGATTGAAGTTGTTGATTCTTCACATCTTCATTGTGTTGTGTTGGTTGGGGTTCTTCACCTTTCATTTTGCTTTCATGGTTTATTCTCGATGAAAGGTATATGATTTCCAATTTCGTTTTTGTGTGAAGTGCATTCATCATTAGGACCCTCTAGTTGTGTCGACATAGAGGCATGTCCTGGATCTAATATGTCTTCAACATTTCTGAAAGGTGGAGGATTTTTGCATTCCTCCCCTTTAATCATACTAGTGAGAAAGGTCAAATAAAAAATGGAGGGGAGTTTAGCACCTAATTTGACCAAGCAAAGTAGGACTTGATCTTTCTTTTGATACAAAAATTTATCCACTTGGGTCGGATTATGCTTAAAGATGTCGTGTGGTATTTCTTCTTCTCCTCCATCATGATCAAAAATCTCTTTCTCATCCTTAGAGGATTTTTTTAGAGGATCCCAAAGGAAAGGATTAGGTTTGCATCTTTTATATCCTAATCGGGTTATAGGTGTCATGGCTACTTGTAAAGCATGAAGGTGTTTATGTATTAAGATTTTTTTTATTTGGGGACCTTTTAAGTTGATTCAGATAGTGTAACGAATGAAAATTGAATGTTTTCCAAATATTTGGATGTTTATATGAATTTCTAAAAGGAATCTAAGAAAAAAATGAGTAGCCTAACATCTAAAAATGGAGATTTTCTAAATTTAAGATGTTTGATGAGGTTGACCAAGGAAATCTAAGAACTTTCAAAGAACATAACGGTTGTAAATGGTCATTTTCCTAGATTTGGATGTTGTAAATGTTACTAAGCAAAAATACAAAATTGCAAATGGTCGTTTTGCTCGGTTTTGATGTGTAAATGTGTCTAAGGATACTAGGAAAAATCCAACAACATGATAATGAAATTATAACAATCAACCAATTTTTGAAAACAAGTTTTAATGTGAATGTAAAAATGGTTGGTAAAATTTTGGCAGATTTAGGTTGTTAACTTTGATAAATGAGGCCAAAATGTGGATGAAAGAATATGGTTTGATGAAAAATAGGTGGTTTAACTTGGACATAGGTTCACCTTTTTATCACTAAAACAAGGTTTTAACTTGGACATAGTTTCGCTTTGTGGGTTTTTTTGTAAACAAACAAGTTTTAAGTTGTGCAGAGTAACATGTTTTGTTTGTTTTTTTACAATCACAATTATGGAGAATAATTCTAGTAAATAACAACCTATTCCTAATAGTTGGCCATCTAACTAGGATAAATAAGTTGCTACTGTGTCCTCGATATACCTTTCAGTACATGAGGCACAAGTCCATAAAATTAAGAAATGTTGTCTAAAATGTGGTTCGAAGGGTCAAATCCATCTCCCCTTCACTCCATCTATTTTAATGGAGCTAGGTCAAAAACAACGGTTGTTTCCTATATGGATCCCCTACATAGCCAGACTCTTTAGGGCCTAAGTATTGGAGGAAAATGTACCCCTCACTTCATATGACCCATGTAGCCAAAAATGACTAATCTTCCCACAAATTTATAAAACAAATTAAATGTTAATACTCATCCTCAAAATTCATTCATTATTTAATTACCTTAATTAAAACTAATTTCCACCTCACCTAGACACCTCACCCTCACCTAGACACCTCATCACAAACCTATTAAAATTATTCTTAGCATGTTTCCCTTTACTAGGACTCAATATCCACTCACCATAACTAACTAGGACTTAGTCTTACCTACCTTAATTAACTAAGACTTACTTCAACCCTAAAATCACATGCCTATTCTTCCTCTAACCACATTCCTAGTTATCTAAGTGAAAATATTGTTTTGATCCACGAGAATAGACAGAGCTGGCCAAGAGATTGCCAAGATCTATCATTTTTAGTAAACCTAGGATTTCCACCTTAACCGACACCGATCAACCCTAAATCGACGTCGGTCACCCTAAACCATCGTCAATTACCATATATTCATTTTGTAACCTTGTTTGAGGGTTTTCCACATTCTCAAGTTTTGAAACAAAGAGATCTGCATGCAAGCAAGAACCAAAGCCCTTTCGCACCTCCAAATAGCCATAACCAACACCAAGACTGATCCGAAGGTATTTGCATTCATGGTAGAATTCCAAGAAGCACTTCCATGTAACACCGAGCACTATTTCACATATCAACCATCATCAGCATCCATCCATCAAACCTACAACACTAGTAAGTGTGCTTATAACCTATATCATTTCATATTTATTCAGTTTACAAAGTTTCTTCACTTTTGTTTATCAGCCTTATTTACATTTTTATCCCACCAATCTTACCTCCTTGTGAACCCAACCATTCCACCACCCACAATCATTTGATCACCTATACCCGATTCCTGAATATCTCTGAGTACTCCCAACACCTCCACATACCTAACCATTCTCCTTACCATCTCTATTTAATCTCAAAAAAACCCCAAAACCAAGTTTCATTGAATTTCTATCATCCCACCTATACCGACATTCGGTTATCCATGACCGTCATCAATTATCTCTAAACCATCATCAGTCATACTTGACCATGTCGTCAGTCTCTATATTTGGTAATCCTTCCAATAATAGAAACCTAATAACCTACATCTAAGAAACCCAAGCTACCCAAAATCTGACCCTGACCTATTCCAACACCTTGACTACCTACCCTACTTCTAGATCTGATCATAACCTAGCATGTTATATTAGATTTTCTTATTGTATTTGGATGAGATACCTAAATCATATCAACTACAGTAGGATTTTATTTATTTATGTTATCTCTTACATTAAGTTGTATTAAATAGTGGGTTGATACAACCATCAAGGAAGTATCATACTTCCCGGATCTAGCACACGTTAGGCAGCCCATTGACATATATTGTTTAACTCTCTTTTTGTGGTCTTGTTTTTTATTTCAGGTAGTTCCTCCTAGCCAAAAGGAAGCTCTCATAGTCAACATTGATCAAGAAGTCGAAATGTGCACAACCTCTAACCAACCATCACAACAGGTATTCCTCCTTGGCCCATCACCCTTATCTGTTTCATCAAATCCATAAAGAAAATGGTGAAACATTTTGGCATGCCTGGTGGGACCCATCAAGGGTTATTTTGCATTTTATTCATTCCTAGGTGAATTTTTGTGTTTTTTCCCTTTTGAAAAGCTTCCACATTAATTTTATTCTTTGGAATCTTCCCCTTCTTTCTATTGTCTAAAATCAATCATGTTTTTGGTGCTTTAAAAAGAATACATGTCTTTCTTTCATTAGCATTGCATTAGTGAAAGAGCATCCCTCTTCCTGTTCATCACTTACTACATCGAATATCACATTTTGATTTGGGTTTAAAACACTTGCATGGCATTCTGATTTGTTGCATTATATCTCACATTAAAATGAGGGCAACCTATATGCTTGGAAGTCATGCCCAACTGATGGTTGACACAATTGAATCATAGAAAGCACATTCTCTCTTCTCTCTCTTTTACAAACTACACAAATTGAATTTACACATCTTCTTAAACAACATCTTACCTGGAAGAGACTGTCAATGATCACACGATCAAAGGATTGATAGTGGGCACCTAACTGGTTATCTCTATCTAGTCACCCATCAGAGAAAGGCCCACCCCCACCAAAACATAACCTGAAACCTCACCTTTAGAATTTCCTTCTTCATAGGAAGCCTTCCCAACCAAAAATCTATTCTAAATTCATGAGTCAGTCTTTAAATAACATAAGCTAAACACACTAAATTCACTTGTAGGATTACATGTTTTTCTTAGCTTTGTTCTTGACTTGTGTTTTGAGGTGTGAGGTCATATTCTCCATTTTTCTTTCCTTTCACACTCCATAATCATAGTTGGTGTATTTCGACTATTTCTGAGTGTGTCAAGACTCATTTTTTACCATATTCAAACTTTTGGGTTGGTGTCTCATTCAACTTTAATTCACAAAAAAAAATTTTCTTCATTCTACAGATTTCACAATAACCAGCATCATCACAATACCATCATCGTCGGTTTACATCTGACCATCATCGGTTTATCTGACCGGTGTTGTTCCTTGTGCTTTTGGTCAGTTTACCCAAAGAGCACTCATCTCATCTTCTTCTCTATTTAAAATCTATGAAATCACCATATCCTCTAGCATTATGATATTATTAACTAAATATAGCTTCCACAGTTGACTTTCCTCATTTTTGTCTCACTTTCTCAAACTGTTGCTTTCCCACAAGAATCGAATCATTCATCATGATCATCATCACTCACCCAATAACTAGCATCAATTGGTGTGACCGGCGTGTGTCCCTTCTATTTTTTATTTTTAATCAAAGCACCTACCAATTCACCTCTCATAATCAATTATTTTCCATCCTTGTTGTTCTCTGTGTCACTTTACAGAGTACAGTTCATCTAGTATATGCTAACTCACATGGTGTTGACTCAGTCAAGCCAACGCTCTTGTGCTTCACACCATCTTTCAGCCGCTTCCACCTAGCCCATCACCCCTTCTATCTTATCACCCATGGATCCAACTCATCTATCACCATTAATATTGGCGATGAGGAGTTCACAAGACTTCTTGACCAAAATCTCGTTGCCCTCCAGTACTACCTTGCTCATTCTTCTACCCAGGATTCCTCAAGTCAGTTAGTATACGGCATGCCCATATCTATCCCTCCTACTCTCTCCCCCACCTCTGCATCAGCTAGCACCATCTCAATGACTACCATCATCCACTTTACCACCTGTGGTGTCTCAGCTAGGTCCCACAACCGCTATAATTGTAGCATCTACGTCATCTATCACACCCATGACATCAGTTGTCCCTCCGATAACCACTTTAAGTATAGCCCCATCTACACCCACTACCTCACATATACCTATTACATCACAACCACCTCTAGTGTTGGTAACTTACACCCCTTTCTAGAACCTCATCCTTTCTATCCCACAATCCTTACCCCCAATCACCACTAGAGTTGTTACAACTACCCCACCCACTTACACATACTACCAACAACCCCCGACCTCATCTATCACTTATTCTAGCTATGTGCCACCTACATCTATTCCTCCTACACAGTTCTCATACTCAACACCACCATACACTAGCATACCACCCACCTCATACATTCAGCATCAACCCCTTTTTCTACGGGGGCACCCATTCATCACAACCTACCAACAACCTCATTAAGATGATGATGGAAAAGATGCAGACCTTAGAAGCATTTGTTTTTAGCTCCCATAATTCTTTAACTTATGATGAAATCTATAATGAGCCTATCCATCCATCTATTCCCATTCATCCCTACCCTGTGCATTAGGAAATTCCTAAATTCAATCACTTCAATAGTAAAGAAGACCCACAACAACACTTGTGGTCGTTCAAACATGGGTGCTACCTAATCGCCCACGATGACACTTTTCTCCTATGAACCTTCCCAATGTCCTTGACAAGACCAACATTGGATTGGTATAGTGGACTACCTAGACATTCCATTTATTCCTTTAATCAAGTAGCCCAAGCTTTCTTAGACCATTTTTCAATCAATGTTATCAAGAAAGTCACCATGACCGATCTCTATTCAACCCAATAAGTATGAAGATGAATCTATCACAAATTTTTTTTCCCGCTAGTGGAGTCTTATCAACCAATTGACATTCCAGCTACCTCAAACTGAACTTATTGAGTTGTTCACTAGAGCTTGTGCCATACACATCTCACCAACTCTAGGTACAAACCTTCCAAACCTTTGAAAATCATTCACCATGGCACGAAAAGCTATGAAATTCATGCCATTGAAGAAAATAAAATCCAATTACAAAACAAGAATGCCCCATTCAAATCAAATGATTCTTCTTCATCTTCAAAACCTCAAAATAACTATTCAAAGGCCAAAGGATCTACCAATGTGGTAGTCCTCAAGGTGGGTCCATCTCATCCTTCTAATCAAGCCCAACCTTCTTCCAATATTTCCCTATGTCTAGGCCTTTTAGCTCCAGCGGGAAAAGTGGAAGTACACTTCAATTGAGAGCCCTATTCTTTAGTCTTGGAAAATATTCTTAAAGCTAGAGCCATTACACTTCCTCCCATAAAACCTCATACAAGTTTTGATCATGCCCATCCTATGCCTACATGGTATAAAGAACATGACTACTATAATTACCATCACGTTAAAGGCCATAGTGATGGTAATTGCATAACTTTTAAGAACATTATCCAAGAGATGATAGATAATGGAGACCTTGTCATGGACAACCCAAATGCGCCAGAAAATCAAAATTTGCACATCTTTAAAAAATTCCTAACCATAAACCGTCATCTAATCAAAATAGTGAACCTTCATCCAATGAAAACAATGTCCGTGAAGTCCACATGGTTTTTGATATCATACCGGCATTCCTCAAATCCCACCTATTTCATCTATTGAGGAAATTTTGGCATGAGCTCCTCTACCCACAGAGGAGCATACCCTTCTACTCCTTCACCCACAAAGGATTCCCCTTCATCTCTTCCTTCACCCACAAAGGAACCCACACTTTCTACCGATGCCATTTCACCGTCTACCTCACAACCTACCAAATAGTCAACACTTTTAATTCTCCCATCCATAGAGAATCATCATCACCTTCTCCTCCACTAAGGGAGAAGTCTACCTTACCCCATTTACCATCTCTCCTACCCACGGAGATTCTTTAGACATGCCACTACCTATTAGGGGTAGTTCTCCCCAACATCCTAGACCCCATTGACATGATCTCAACTCTGTTACCTATAGAGTCCGAGGCTAGCCAATTCCCTATCTCATACATATTTTACAGGGATTGCCACCAAACCAATTCCATCCTCTTCTTCAGTAGTCCCATTTTCATGGCTAGGCTGATCGCTTGGATTACATTGATAATTCCATGCTCTGGGGACGTCTTCGGCTCCCCTTTTCACCCAAATGCAAATGTTTCCTGAAGATACTTCCACGATCTACCCAAAGGTATTTTCAAAAACCAAATCAACATTGACCATGCCTATTGAAATGATTCTTCTTCATCATCTCTACCTACATCCAAACCTTTACCCATAACCAAAACCATTTCAAAACCTAAAATCCTACCCACACCTATGTCTTCATTTATATCTAGACCCATCACTACCTTGGGTGTCATGCCGACATCAAGCCTTACTCACCCACTTGTCAAATTAGACTTAGCAGCATCATCTCAAACCCACACCAACATTATCCCTCCGCCTAAAAATAAAACCCAACCTTCTAGGCCACATACACTGGTCTCACCTACCACACCTTTGTCACCTTCCCCTTTCATCCATCCTAGGGCCCCATCCATCAACCCTGATCAAATAGTCTCCTACCCAAGGCCAGTCAAAAGCTAAACAACCTACTACTACATCACAAGCCTTCATTACACCTCATTCACCCAAAAACCAAACACCCTCACCCTCACCCATGCACTTCTTACCACCTATACCTCCACTAGTTACTATAACCCCAACCTTTCCTATATGACTTCAACCCATGCCATCTACCCAACTCTACCAACCACTTCCACCAAACTTGGTTTCCCCATGGGTAACCCATCCTCTTCCACCATCTTCTTTCCCTTCTACATCCCATACTCCCGTGTCACCTTTACCTAAGAAGGTGCAACCTAAAGATAAGAACCCACTACCCTCCAATAAGGTAGTCAAACCAACAAAACCTTCCATCGCCAACTCTTCTACCATGCCCTTTACCCAAAAAATGCCATCAAAACATAAGACCATACCACTTACCAAACCAATGGGCCAACCCATTCCTCCTCCTATAAAGCCTCTTCCCTCATGATCATCCACACCTATACCCAAACCCACACTCACTTCCCATTGTGATCCATTAGCAAGGTCCTACGCCAACATTTTAACCAATCTCTTAGAGACTTTTGTCATCACATTACCACCACTTTGACCTTATGATCCTCTCAAACCCAAACCAAAAGGGTTTGATGAAACCAATATTTGTGCCTATCATCATGTGTCAAGACATGATGTAGAAAATTGTAAGGCTCTAAAGACCATTCTTCTCCAACTTTTTCCTCCTGAACAAAATTTTGACAATGATGATGACCTTCTTGATGAGGACCATGTTCCACCTTCACCTGTCACCACACATCATCATCCTTTACCCATTCAATCAATATCTCCACCCCCACAACCCTTTTTTCCACCTCCAAAATTTGAGATCAACATGGTCTATATCAAAGAATTAGCCAAACCTCTACCTAAATGTTAGTGTGCCCTACTCATTTCATGAGGCTCTTATCCACCACTAGGATTTTTCCCCTCATGTATTATACTTTCATGACACACCTCTCCATCCACCACCTCCCTCGATTATTAACATGGTTCACGTTGCCACCCGCACTAAAAAGACAAAGGAAAAGAAAAAGCAACTAGCCCATCAACCAACCCTTGTGCCCAATATACCATCTACACCCATGCCCAAAATCACCATCCAGGACCTAAATACCCTATCTCTGATGGGGTTACCATCACACAATGATAAAACAATTACATCAGTCCCCTCTAAATATGTCTTTGTATGATCTCATCCAAACTTCTGAATCTCATAGACAAGCCCTTATAGAGGTTTTACAATCCATTGAAGTTTTACCCAATGACCCCACACCAAAGGGCCTCCATTATCACCCCTCACCACATGGCCTCACTTACCAAATCATCTCCTTCTTCTACCCCCATGCCCACTCCTCAAGTCACCACCCTTAGCTTCTCTGATGAGGAGATTGTACCTCTCTAGTTAGATGACTCGATCCCACCCTTTTCATTTCCATCTATATCGATAACATACATGTACAACATGTCATGATCATGATCGATGGTGGTGATAGCATTAACATCATTTCCTCCCACGCATACAATCAAATGTGCATCCCTTCTAATTATATGCATAATAACCTAGTTATGTTGCACTCCTTAAATGACGTCATTACCTCCACCCTTGGCACCATTATCCTTCACGTTCACATAGGCCCTCGCACTATCCTAACTATTTTACATCTTAGAGGGAGAGTTCTAGTATAACCTATTACTCGGCAGACCTTGGATTCGCATCATGGGTTTTGTCCCTTCAACTTTACACCATTGTGTAAAATTTGAACATGAAGGACATAACTATACCATCCCCACTGACCCATCGCCATTCAAAACTTGTAACATGTTGTACCAACCCAATGATGTACTTGTACCAGTCAAGGCATCTGCCACTACCCCCACTTCTCCTTCACCCACGAGCCCATCCACCAATGTTGTTGCCACCTCTCCCACATCTAACTCTTCTATTCCTATTGTTGTCATAGCCTCTGCAGCTAACTCATCTACTTTCCAACCAACTAATACCCCTCCTACCCAATCATCTAATGAATCGTCTATCCCCGCTACCCACATATCGACTACTGATCCCTTAGAAGGTTTTTTTCAATGCCTCACTCTAGGGGAGTATTGCCTATACAATATCGACACATTCCTCACTCTGCAAGAGTATGGAAACATGTGCCAACACCCTCATTATGACTACCACATAGGTGAGGTTTCCCTTATGGTCCTCCCCACCTTCGTACTAACCTAACATATGGGGGACTTGACACTACCACTTATTCACCCGAACCTCCATCCCAAACATGATCATTTTCATCTGACCTCTAATCCCTTACTAATCACCGCTTCACCCACACTTTCCTTCATCATTGCATGGAAAGGCTTTGGTTTTGGTTTTTATGAACAAGGTCATCATACTATCATTTCTTATACCACTCCATAAGCACACAATGACCATAGTGGCATTGTTTTCTACACCACCTTAAATAAGGCATGTGTCAACCTCATTGAGGAAGATAAACCTTCTCCATCCCATTCACCAACGTCACCACCTTCACCCACAGAGTCCATAGATCACGAATCTATTCCTCCTAACTTTTTTCATAAACATGATTTCCCTAGGACCTCTGATTATCAACGTGAGGCGAGGCTCCCTCTTCTCTTCCCTTCTTGTATCCTAACATGATCGATGATAATACACCTTCTATTAATGCCATTCAATGTCAGGATGATGATTCTATCCTCACCTACCTTGGTGCGGAAGATTCTTATATTCACTAGTCGTTACCTTTTGAGATGCAAACCATGTTGAACAAATCGACTATCAAAATCAACATTAATACTCAGGATGACCCGCACATTCTAAAGATAGGCCAATCTTTAGATGCTGCTGAACAAGAAGCTTTTTCTTCTTTCCTTTGGGACCATAGCAACACTTTTGCTTGGTCCTATGCTGATATGCCCGGTATTGATCTAAACATTGTGGTCCACAATATCGTAACCATTCCTAATGCCAAACCCATAAAAAAAATGTATAAAATGCATCCTCGCATTACTCTTATGGTCAAAGAACAACTTCAATGCCTTCTCTCAGTTTTCTTCATCCTACACATTGACTATCCCTAGTGGATTTCTAATATCATTCCTATCACAAAAGTGACAGGGGGACCTCCGCATTTGCACGAATTTCTATGACCTCAACTTAGCTTACCCCAAAGATGATTTTCCTCTACCAGGCATTGACTAACTAGTTGATCTCACCACTAGCCATGAGATGCCATCACTCATGGATAGTTTCTCTTATTATAATCAAATACTACTCACTCTAGAAGATCAACACAAAACTACCTTCATCACTCTTTAGGGGACCTTCTGCTATCAAGTCATGCCTTTTGGTCTTAAAAACGTTGATGCTACATATCAGCCAGCCATGACTTATATCTTCCAAGACATCATGCATCGCATATTGGAAGATTACGTAGATGACCTTCTTACCAAATCCAAGCATCAAGCCAAACACCGATAGTTCTTAAGGTCATATTTGATCGCCTCATCCAATATTGTGTTCACCTTCAACCTAAGAAATGTGTCTTTGCGGTACTTTCAGAAAGCTCCTGGTTTCATCATTTCTTTGCATGGCATATAAGTCAATCTTGCTAAAGTAAAGGCTATTATAAAAATGCCTCCACCTACTAATCTCCATCAACTTAGAAGTTTGCAAGGTAAGTTACAATCTATCTATCGGTTCATTTCACAACTTTTCAATTGTTTTCAACCATTTCATCATCTTCCAAAAAGGACGTCTCATTCAAATTGGATGATGAATGCTACAAAGCCCTTGATGCCTTAAAACATTACCTTCTCCAACCACCAGTGCTCATTCCTCCTAAGGATGACCAACCATTTTACCTATATATTTCTGCTACTAATCATTCCCTGGGTTCCAAGCTCACTCATCATGAAAAGAACAGAGAGAGAAATCAGTTTATTACATAAGTCGTACCCTTTGGGACTATGAAACTAGATACACCTATGCTGAAAAACTCTACTTAGCCTTAGTTTTTTTACCACAAAGTTGTGTCATTACCTACTCAACCAAAAAACCTTTGTCATCACTAACACTGATCCCCTATATTACATGTATGCCAAACCCTATCAACATCAATGTGTTGCACGCTGGATCATGCTTCTTGTAGACCTTGACCTCGAATTCATCAATCAAAATTTTGTCAAAGGCCAAGCCATCACTAACCAACTAGCAAATGCACCTCTTTCTAGAAATCAGCCCTCTAACTTCGATTTCCCCGATGAATCCATTACTACCCTCTCTTTGGATGATACCACTTACTAGATGACCTTATTCTTTGATGGTTCCAAATGTTAGCGGGGAGGATGTACAGGTTTTATCCTCATTTCTCTTGATAGTGAACCTATGTCGTTGTCTTTCAAACTTAATTTTGAGTGCACTAACAACATCACGAATATGAAGCACAAGTATTGGGCCTTCAAACCACCATCTCCCTAGATGTTAAATCAATTAATGTCTTTGGTGATTCCCAACTTGTTGTAAACCAAGTCAATGGTAAATACTAGTGTCGTAATGAAATACTGAAAAATTATAAATGTCATGTTCATAAGATTTTGACTACCTTTAACCGTTACGAACTTCAAACCACCCCACGTTCTACCAATAAATTTACGAGATACCATGGCCTATCTGGCTTCTTAGATACCCGTTTCACTTGCTGACTCCAAAATATTTGTCACAATACAAAGGTTGCAATCACCCTCTTATTTACCTTGTGAGGTCCATTCCATTAGAACCGTTACACTTGACCCACGTGACCTTTGGTATAAGCAGTTTGTAAACTACCTTTCCCTTTCCATTCTACCTCCTAATCTCACTCGTAATGGATGACGTGTCTTTCTTAAAAGTTTCTCTTGTTATCTCATCATGGGTGGTCTCCTTTATAAGCACGGTTTTGACAGTATTCTCTTACGATGCCTTACAAGTTCTGAAATTCTCTACACCATCAAGAAAGTTCATGATAGAATTTGTGGAGACCACTTTAGTGGTTTAGCTATCGCTAAATGCATTCTTCACCTTGGTTATTACTGGCCAACCCTAAACCGTGACTATTGTGACTATATCAAATGTTATGTGAAATGCCAGCAACATACTAATATTCATCACACACCTAGTCATTCCTTACAGGTCACACGAGACCTTTGGCCTTTCTATCAATGGGGTTTGGATCTTGTCGGAGAGATCAATCCTCATTCTTCATAATGCCATCAATGGATTATAACCACTACTAAATACTACACTAAATGGGTAGAATTCATTCCCCTCATTTCTACAAAATCTGAGAAAATATGTGAATTCATCAACCATCACATCATTTTTGCTTTGGTGTCCCTCACTATCTCATCACCGATAACGAAAAATAATTCAAAAAAAAAAAAAAACCATACGAAATTTATGTGACACTTTTGGCATTCAACTCATTTTCTCGTCACCTTATTACCCACAAACCAATGGCCAAGAAAAATCAACCAATAAAACCTTGAACAAAATTCTTATGAAAGTAGTTGACGAATCTTTGGGAAGGATTATAAGGAAACTCAACTAATGAAAGGTACTCCTCCCATTTATATTGCTGATCCATGCAATACATTCTTAACATATCCTCTAAAACTTGATTAACTCTTTTAGTCAGTCCATCCATTTCAAGGTGATACATAGAACTGAAATTCAGTTTATTTCTCAAAGCTACATTAAGCGTTTGCCAAAATCTTGATGTCATTCTCGGATCTCTATCCGATATGATTAATTTAGGTATTCCATGTAACCTGAAAATATCATGCACAAATATTCTTGCTAACACAGGTGAATCATCCTTTAGATTACCGAGCAATAAAGTGTGCTACCTTTGTTATTTTATCAACAACTAGAATAACATCATGTTTATTCTTTGACATAGGCAACCCTTGAACAAAATCCATAGTTATCACTTTCCATTTGTATTTCGAAATGTTGTGAGGGTACAAGAACTCGGGTTGGATGCATATGTTCCACTTTAACATGTTGACATTCTAAACAATGTGTCATAATTTCCATCACATCTTTTTCATCCCTTTCCAAAAATATTTTTGTTTTATATCAGCCAACATATTTGTAATCTTAGGGTTGTCAAGAAAAAGGTGAGTTGTGAAATTCAACTAATAATTTCTTTCTTAAATCATTTTCCAAAGGTATGTATACCTTGTTTTCAAACCACAAAATTCCTTCATTATCGAAATGAAAACCTTTATATCTCATATCATTTGGATTTGCAACAAGTGTTTTCCTTACTTTCTTAAAATAAGAATCAAATTCCATGACACTTTTCACCTCATCTTTAAACTGAGTTCTTAATGTTATAAGAGCATAAATGTGCTTCCTACGACTTAGAGCATCTGCTACTCTATTTTCCTTGCCTTTAATATAGCTTATATCAAAATCATACTGAGATAGAAATTCCAACCATCTTCGTTGTCTTGCATTCAGGTTTGGCTGAGTGAAAATATACTTCAACCCAAGATGGTCAATTTTTAGTTCAAAAGGCCTACCGAGAAGATAATGCATCCATATTTTAAGTGCATGAACAATGACAAAGAAGCTCTAGGTCATGTGGAGCATAATTCCATTCATGTATCTTGAGTTTTCTACTTTTATAAGATATGACATGATCATTCTGCAATAGAATACCTCCAAGACCCTCCCCAGATGCATCTGTTACAATGGTAAAGTCCCCATTTAGATCAAGTACTGTCAAAATAGGTGTTGTAGTTAACTGATCCTTTAGAATCTTAAAAGCAAATTTGCATTTGTCATTCCAAAAAAAATTCTTATCTTTCTTTTGTAATGAAAATATTGGTGCAGTAATCTTAGAAAATTCTTTAACAAATTTTCTATAGTAACCAATAAGACCCATAAAGCTTCTTACTTCAATCACGTTCTCGGGTGAAGGCCACTCAATTATAGCTACAATCTTCGAAGGATCTACAACTATTCCATTCTTGCTTATTACATGTCCCAAATAGTGTACTTTTGTGTCATAGAAGCAACATTTAGACAACTTACCATACAACTTTCTCTTTATCAAGATCTCTAAGAATATCTTCAAATGCTCATTATGTTCTTCAATGATTTTAGAGTATATGATAATATTGTCCAAAAATAAAAGCAAAAACTTGTCCAAGTATTCTTGAAAACTATTATTCATCAAATTCATAAAAGTAGCAGGTGCATTTTTCAACCCAAAAGGTAAAACTATGAATTTGTAATGCCCATACCTTGTTCTAAAAGTTGTTTTATGTATGTCTTCATCCTTTATTCTCAACTGATGATATCCCGATCGAAGATCTATTTTAGAATACATTGATGCTCCATGCATCTGATCAAATAGATCATCAATTCTAGGAAGTAGATATCAGTTCTTAATAGTTGCCTTGTTCAACATTCTGTAATCAATACACAATCTAAGTGTGTCATCCTTCTTTTTCACAAAGATTACCGAGTGCTCCCTAAGGTGAGACACTCGGTCTTATCAATCCTTTTGAAAAAATTTCCTGTAACTGATCCTTAAGCTCTACCAATTCAATGGTATTCATTTTATAAGGTGCCTTGGATATAGGCTCGGTTTCTATTTTGATTTCAATCGTGAAGTCAAACTCCCATTTGGGTGGAAGACCCGGTAACTCTTCCAAAAATACATCTCTAAAATTTTGTAACAAAGGATATTTTTCCATAAAATCATTACCTTCTTTTACAGTTTTGGAAATTTTTACTATATACAAGGTACAACCTTTGTTTTTGGCCTTTTTAAGTTGCATTGTTGACAACTTCCTAACTGAAATCTTACGTTTTACACCACTGAATAACTTTTTTTTTTCTCCGGATCATCTAAACAACTAATCTATTTTTCAAAACAATCAACCTTTGCTTTATGCTTAGCTAGCAAGTTAACACCTATGATTACATCATAAGACCCCAAAGGAGCAACATAAAGGTCAACTTATGTGGAAATGTAGGAAATTAAAGGATGCTCCAAAAATACACATACTAACCGTATGAACAAAGCATTATTTCCATAATGCACAGTCCATAATTTATCCATGCTCTCATCTTTTATTTTTAATTTTGAAGCTAAGTTAGTAGAAATAAAACATTTAGTAGCTCTAGTATAATAGTCACATGTATACTAAATAACCTACCTGGGACTTCTATGGGTGTGGCTTACTTTTCAACTTGCTTGTCACCTACTGCATGACATGTATCCTATGTTGTTGATTTATGGTCACCCTTCTTCAAAGGAAAATCACCTAATGATCCTTACCACAATTAAAATAGCCTCCAACATGCCCCTTTCTAGACTCAAATTTATTTCCGGCCTTGAAGTTATCATTTTAGCTTCATAAGGACTTACATCCATTATTATTGTTCTTGAGAAAGTTGTTCAAATACTAAAGCAACATGTTTTTTTATCATTGTTTTCTTATTGTTGTCGATGGAAATTTTATTTTTCATACCAAACCTCTTCCTGGGTCCCTTTTTAGGTGCAAGAGATGAAGAAGAGTTTGGAACCTTCTTTCTAATTTCCTCTTTATGAGCAGAGATTGCTCTTAATTTTTATTCTTGCCTTATGGCTTTTTCAACAACCCCTTCCATAGTGGTTGGAATGTGAACATCCACCTTGCCTCCTATAATGGGATTTAATCCCATAATAAATTTCTCTATCCTGAACTTCACGTTAGTTTGATCTTGAGGAACGTATTAAGGATCTTAGTAAACCTTTCCCAGTACTCTGTTACAGTTAACTTTCCTTGAGATAAGTTCTAAAATTCAATCATTTTCTGATCATAGAAAATTTGAGGCAGCCACCATTGCCTAAAGTAACTTTTAAATTGATCCCAAGTTATGTCTGCTTCAACAATATTCAACTCATCCTTACGGTTGTCCCACCATGAAGATGCCTCATGAGAAATCGATACGCTCCCCATATTACTTTTGTTTCCTTAGAGAAGTTTCTTATAGAAAAGTACTTCTCCATTTCACTAAGCCAGTTCTCAGCCCCATCCCCAAGTGTAGTTCCATCAAACTTAGGAGGACTTATTCTTTTTATATCATTGGTGAGTTCAGCTGACTAATCTTGCCTTTTTATTTTCAGGCTGATTAGGTATGTTTACATTACTGTTATCAACACCTAGATTCCCTCCATTGGCATTGTCCATAGGAGGTGGTTGATCATCATTATCAGCATCTTCTTCCTCCTCCTCATTTCCCATTAATTGTTGTTCCAATATAGCAGACGATCCTTGTGTCTAACAGGTAGCAAGGATCTCATCAAGTTTTTGGCCGATGTTGCTTCTCCACTCGGTGGCGGGTTGTTTGCAGCATTTCCACTTTTTCTAACCATTTTCTATTTAACAAGAAAATGTAATTTTTATCATATTATGGACACAATAGGTCCAAGAATCTATGACCTTTAGCTCGATACCAAGATGTAACATTCACATTTAAGACTTTAGAAACAAGGAAATTTTTTTTTAATTTTCAAATAATGTTCTCTGCTCTAAATAATTATTATTTAGAACACACATTCCATTTAGATTAATGTTCTTTGTTCTCATAATCATAATATGGAACACACATTCCATGGCATTCTATCTCATAATAGATAACCATATGTAGCTTTAATGACTCAATGAACTTCCTATCTCTCATTTCATGACTCGGAGTTTCATTGATCTCTCATTTCATGACTCGCTTTCTTCGATCCTTCTTGTTAACTCAATGTATTGCATACTAAGTATACTTGGTTCTTTTACCCTTTTTTAGGGTATTGAAGTGTGTTTAAGAGGCCTATCTCGAATATCTATTACCAATATTCATCTCAAATCTTGCTTCTCAAACTAGGTTACATAGGACAATGCAACCAATAGCGTGCTATACTTTGGAAACAAATTTTCACAATCTTTAAATGATCATATTCCTAGACAACATACTCATCAATGGAATACGTCCTTCACCCCACTACATCTATTATCTAGAATGGTCTTTACTAGACTCATGTCATTCCTCTTGTCCAAGGCTTTACCATAACCCAGATTAGTAACATAGATTGGTATAGAGGACCACTCATGGTGATTAAGGGTACATAGACATACTCAATTGACCTAGGTCGATTACATGTGTCTAGTTACCTTTAGTCATTGGGAGTCCTTCCCTATAAAAATCATGTTCCTAAACTGACCTAGAGTGAAACCAAGTCAAGTTCAATTTTATGTAAACCTAGATGATCCGATTTGGAAGGGTGTTGTGACATGTCAGCTGCAACATTGTGTCCTCATGAAGATCCATCTTCATGATGACACATTATTGCATTTGGTGTGTACCAACATCCTACGGAATCACCTCATCTAGAAGTACATAACCAACTAAGAGGTTAAATGCTTTCTTATCTTATTAATTTAAGATTTAGTTTCAGCAACCCTGCTGAATTCCTAACCTCTTGATCATTACGGTTGGTAACCATCAATGACTTATAATTTCCATGCAGATTAATTTGCAACCAATCCCTCTTCTTGGAGATTTGTGTTTCATTCTTTGGGTTCTTAACTTAAGTTTCTGACCTATAATCCAAATCAGCTTACAACAGTAAGACTAACTTACTTGACTTAACCAAGTTTATGCATGACTAAATTTAGATTCTAATTCCTTGATATTAGAATTCATTAAAATGAAGTCTTATATATATATATATATATTCATCCATTTTCATTACCTTATTTTGGTTTAAGGTTTTCTAAGAAGAGGTATAATTTCCTCTTTCCGAATATCCCTTGGGTATTATACCCAAAAAGGATAGTAACGAATATTTAATTGAAGACTAATTGTCTTTCCCTTAACATATATTCGTTAGGGTCCATTGCAAAAATTACTTATACAAAAACCATATGTAATTTACTTATCTATTATTGTCAATGAATAAACCATATTGACCTAGTTGAGTGTTCATCTATGCATGCCAACTTAAAAGTTGCAATTAAGAGTAGAATAGAGTATCAATACTCTTTTTCTCTATTTCATTTGAGTCCAACTGAAATAATCCAAAACATATATGTTTACAAGAGAATAAGAATAAGTTTACAATCCCCTTGTAGTAAGCCCAAAATATAATGGCACATCAAAGATCAATAACACTCAATCCCTTTTCCATTTATCTACAAAATACATATTTTACAGATCTAAACATTTCAGACATCTTTCATGTCAATCAACATTGATAAGATTAAGTAAAATTTACAATTTTTCCCTTTTTCAATTACATCTCAAAAAGAATAATAATTCCTCATTAAAGATGCAGCCTTTAAGTAAACACAGGAAGCATCATACAAGAACTTGTCTTCTTTTATCACTTATGGAATCCATCTGCAAAAATTGCTAGCACGGGTCAGTTCATCGAACTGAGCATGATAAGCACTAAACATTAAAATGATGTGCTTTTGACTAACTGTCTCATAAAAATAACTCTACTTTTATGAACCATTTAAGCCATTCGAGATAGATATCACATAAGAAATAAGGATGAAAAAGGAGATCACCATGAACAATCCACGTTACTTCAAGTAAGACTCAAGATCAATCAAGCACTCTTCATTCAAGAAATTTCATAAGAAAAATTACAAAAATAAGTAATAGTCCATTTCAATTATTTATCTGCTTTCATACTATAGATACCTATAGTTCATTCTTGATTTAAAAAATTTCAAGAAGATTATTAACTCAAACAGATTCTTAAAATAGAATTATCTAAAGAAGTAATGAATTACAATTTGCAAAGCACAAACTTACTCTTCATACCATACCAAAAACAAATTTCATTCCATCTTTAAGAAAGGGATTTATGATGGGTCAACAATAATCCTAAACAAGAATTCCTTTCTGATATTACTCACTCGGCTTCAATTTGGGTTTAATGTAGAAGAGGGAAAGTGAACAAATGCAATTGAAATAACCTTTTTCATCCTTTAGAGTTCAACAAAAATAGCATAGCATTGTATTCAACAACTCGAGAGAGAGAAAATAGAATGTAAAATTTCTTCATATTTTGAAGAAATAACAACAATGAATACCTTACTCAAAAAGAGAGGGGATCAAAATATTCCTTTCCAAGAATAAAAGTGCATATCAACATAAAAGAACCAATACAGACTTCACCAAACGATCCTTTAACTTCTGACCAAACACTGAAGTCAGAGAACTATTTGGATTGACATAGACTAAGCAACATGTAAGTTGAATACCCAAGAAGAATAAGGTCCATTCAATATATGAAGGAATAGATATAGTGTGTATTAGCTATGCTAAGAGAGAGAATTTCAGGTAAATAGATTCAGCATTATTACCAAAAAGCACAACAACAACTGAATAATATAATTCCTCTCACGTTGATAGCTTCCACACTACAAGTAAAGCTTAGTCCTCCTATGCATGATACAAAAACAAGATTACCGTAAAGTCGACACGGATCTCCCAACTGATGAAAAGAACCATTTGGTAAGAAGGGATAGAACCTAACCCAGTTCGAACACAATGAGGGACAACAAGGAGGTTTAACCTCCAAATTTAGAAACTTGAAATCAACTCAACGAAAAGGAGCAAACCAAAAACAACATCAACTCATTTCCTTAAATAATCAAAACTAAACTTTTATCTAGTTTGTTTAAGGTAAGTTATTCCTTTAGTAACCAACTGTATTATAATGCACAAGTGAGTAAACCCCAAAATGCCTTCAAACAGTTCCAGAAGAAACTTAAATTGAAATTTATCTAATTCGAGCAAGGGAGAACAATTTCATAACAACATTCTTCCACAAAGAAAAACTTCTACCAAATGTTTCAACATGTACACAATAATTCATAGACGTTACCCATACCAAGCACAACGTGAGGTAAGACTCCTTTATTGTTATTTTCAACAAGTTTGATTCCATAAGACAAAGGCTCCCAACTACCATGACAACGAAGGATCAAACTGAAGTGACATAACCCAAAGAAACTTCAAGAATGCAAAGGTTATCTTCTTTCAAGGCAGTCTAATAGAGATTCACCATGCAAACGAGCAAGGCTCAGAAGTAATAAAATCATTTCTATTACATTCAACAAATGTAAATCCGTAAAATGTAGAATCCAAATAGTCGTTCCAGCTTAGCTTAACAGAAATAACAAGTTTCAGCAAAGGACAAAACATTTTATACTTTCCTTTTCAAAGAAAAACAAACCCATTTCAATTCTTTATCAAATGATTTTTCCCTAATCCATTTTGCACAGAAAATCAGAAGTCCAGATGACTTAAGAAACATTCCAGTTTCAATAAGATAAACACGATTTACTCACATATGCATCAAGAAAATACCCATATTGAATATTTTCCAAACAAAAAACTCAAGCAGAAGATCACAACAAAATACACCAAGGAATTTCCACAAAACCATTTGTTTCTAAGAGTAGAGTTGTTCTTATGAAGACATTTAATAAAAAGTAGAACTATTTAATAAGAAGAGCCTATCATGCCTGATAAATTTTCTTGTTGATTTGCAGAAGATCTCCAACCGAGCTTCTCAAGAATATCTTCTTTTCAAACAATGTCAACAATTCAAATCTCCCAGCTTCCTCTATTTTTCCACAGTTTAAAACAGCTCAAAGATACCCAAGATTACAATGGGTTGAAAAACAAACTTGTTGGTTCGAAGAATCTAAACTCTCATGCAGAGCAAAAACCAGAAAGATCAAAATGAACAACTTTCCCAATTCCTTCTGCCTAACTCCTAGGTAGTTTCCTCCACTAAGCCCAAGGTTATTGAATGCATTGAATGTTATTTCCCCCTCTTTCCTTACGCCACCGCCACTTCAAATTTGGTGAAACAAAATTCAAAAATTCCCATTCATTTTAAATTTAGCAATGATGTCAGCTAGGCATCCCACCATCTTTTATGCCTCTACCAATCTTGGTGAATTTAGGATGTAAGGAATGAAATCAATTCACATTAATAACTTAGAAACCACCACCACCAACCTTCCATTTTCCACGTAACCCATAGGTCCCCTTTCATCTTAGTAATAGTTTAGGTTACATTAGCATTGGTTAGGTTTTTCCACCTTAGTTCTTAGGTCATTAGGATTTATCTTAGGTTAGTTCAAGACTCCTAACCATATAATATACCTCCTTAGGTTAGGTCATCACCTCTTAGATTAGAATTTATATAAGGTAGGAAACCACAACCTAGTTTTAGGTGTCAACTGTAATAGTTTAGTAATAGGTCCTAGGTAAGTATTATTATCTTAGGTAAAAATCCAATAGGGAAATCATTACAGTTTGGGTTAGATCCAAATAGCAACAAGCATTCTGACCAAGGTTAAGGCATTTGCCTTATTAGCCCAAAACAAATCCTTAATCTCCTCATGTTGATCAGCATTACAAAACATTAATAAAGGAGGTCCAAACTTACAATTTACAGCATGATGTCGAGTAAAGACACCTGAAGCCATGTCCTTCACAATTTACTACAAAAAACAACTCGGTTCCATAATATGTTTCATTCAGCATGTCAATTAACAAGATGAAAATAAAGAAGAACTAAAGCATACCTTGGATCAATGGAATTGATTCAAGGTGTGTTGTTAACATATGGAAAATGTGAAAACAATAGTATAGATTTACAACCTATATTTCACATAGCATAATGGCTTCACTTCCAAGTAAATAGAATTACAGCAAGCATGAATTCTAAATAGTAATAACTTATCCATTGCAAACATGATTTTCAATGTCAAAAGAATACACCTTCCTAAGACAAATCACATGTCAACATTTGTAATGTCAAAAGTGGAAGTCATCATAGTAATAGTCATGACCAAGACGTTACATACCTTCCTCCTTAAAATAATCATTGTCCCAATGATTAACTTAATCAAACCATTAAAGTTTAGGAAAAAATTAATTATTGTCCTTCCATTCATATGTTCATAATAAGAAACTAAATTTGAAAAATTCAAGTTTTCAAAATAGTATTTAAAATAGTTGTCAAATAGTTCAGTAACTGCCCAAGTTTGGTAGATTTAACATCAAAACATGAATAAAATTTTCAGATTTTATCAATTTTCAAAATCAATTCTGATCAAACAAGTATGGAAAAGCAGATCTCATATCTTCGAGATTTTCCCAAGTTGCACTTTCTTTGTTAAACTAGTCCCACTGGACCTTACATTGACTTATTTCATGATTTCTTAAGTGTAACTAGTGATTTTCCAGCACTCGAATGGGCTTAACCATGATTATTCCTGGGTCTTGGACCTGTAAGGAATTCCAATTCAACACATGTGATAAATATGAAACGTATTTCTTAAGCAAAGAAATATGGAAAACATCATGCATTCATGATAAAGTAGGAGGTAAAGCTAAACGATAAGCTATAGGGTTGATTACTTCAACAATTTCAAAGGGTCCCACATAACGAGGTGATAACTTGGTAGCCTTTCCAAAAGTTATAGAACTATTTTTCGGCTTAACTCAAAGAAATACCTTCTCACCAAGTTCAAATTTCCTATCAACCCGCTTTAAGTTTGCATAACTCTTTTGCCTATCGGCAGCTTCCTTCAAGCATTCACAAATCATTTTAACTTGTTGTTCCATTTCTGTAAAGATTTCTAGCCCAATTACCTCTCTATCCTCAATGTTGTCCCAAATAACAATGGGGATTCGCATTTTCTTCCATAAAATGCTTCAAAAGGTGCCATTTTTAGAGACGTGTGATATGTGTTATTATAAGCAAACTCAACTAATGGAAGGTACTCCTCCCATTTATACTACTGATCCATGTAATACATTCTTAACATATCCTCTAAAACTTGATTAACTCTTTCAGTTTGTCCATTTGTTTCCAGGTGATACGCAGAACTGAAATTCAGTTTAGTTCCCAAAGCTGCATTAAGTGTTTTCAAAATCTTGATGTCATTCTCGGATCTCTATCTCGATATGATTAATTTAGGTATTCCATGTAACCTAAAATCTCATGCACAAATCTTCTTGCTAACACAGGTGAATCATCCTTTAGATTACCAACAATAAAGTGTGCTACCTTTGTTAGTTTATCAACAACAACCAAAATAACATCATGTTTATTCTTTGACATAGGCAACCCTTGAACAAAATCCATAGTTATCACTTGCCATTTGTACTGTGGAATGTTGTGAGGGTACAATAAACTAGATTGGATGCATATGTTCCCTTTAACTTGTTGACATTCTAAACAATGTCGTCATAATTTCCATCACATCTTTTTTCATCCCTTTCCAGAAATATTGTTGTTTTATATCAGCCAACATCTTTGTAATGCCAAGGTGTCTAGAAAAAGGTGAGTTGTGAAATTCAACTAATAATTTCTTTCTTAAATCATTTTCCAAAGGTATGTATACCCTGTTTTCAAACCACAAAATTCCTTCATTGTCAAAATGAAAACCTTTATATCTCACATCATTTGGATTTGCAACAAGTGTTGTCTTTACTTGCTGAAAATAAGAATCAGATTCCATGACACTTTTCACCTCATCTTTAAACTGAGTTCTTAATGTTATAAGAGTATAAATGTGCTTCCTACGACTTAGAGCATCTGCTACTCTATTTTCCTTGCCTTTAATATAGCTTATATCAAAATCATACTGAGATAGAAATTCCAACCATCTTCGCTATCTTGCATTCAAGTTTGGGCTGAGTGAAAATATACTTCAACCCAAGATGGTCAGTTTTTAGTTCAAAAGGCCTACCGAGAAGATAATGCCTCCATATTTGAAGTGCATGAACAATGGCAACAAGCTCTAGGTCATGTGGAGCATAATTCCATTCATGTAACTTGATTTTTCTACTTTCATAAGCTATGACATGATCATTCTACAACATAATACCTCTCAAGACCCTCCCAAATGCATCATTACAATAGTAAAGTCCCCATTTGGATCAGGTACAATCAAAATAGGTGTTGTAGTTAATTGATCCTTTAGAATCTTAAAAGCAGATTCACATTTGTCATTCCAAACAAATTTCTTATCTTTCTTCTATAATGAAGTTATTGGTGTAGCAATCTTAGAAAAGTCTTTAACAAACTTTCTATAGTAACCAGCAAGACCCATGAAGCTTCTAACTTCATGCACGTTCTTGGGTGCAAGCCACTCAGTTATAGCTATGATCTTTGAAGGATCTACAACTATTCCATTCTTGCTTATTACATGTCCCAAATAGTGTACTTTTGTGTCATAGAAGGAACATTTAGACAACTTACCATACAACTTTCTCTTTCTCAAGATTTCTAAGACTATCTTCAAATGCTCATGATGTTCTTCAATGCTTTTAGAGTATATGAGAATATCGTCCAAGAATACAAGCACAAACTTGTCCAAGTATTCTTGAAAAATATTATTCATCAAATTCATAAAAGCGGTAGGTGCATTTGTCAACCCAAAAGGTAAAACTGTGAATTCATAATGCCCATACCTTGTTCTAAAATTTGTTTTATGTATGTCTTCATCCTTTATTCTCAACTGATGATATCCCATCAAAGATCTATTTTAGAATACAACGATGCTCCATGCATCTGATCAAACAGATCATCAATTCTAGGAAGCGGATATCGGTTCTTAATAGTTGCCTTGTTTAACATTTTATAATCAATACACAATATAAGTGTGTCATCCTTCTTTTTCACAAAGATTACCGGTGCTCCCCAAGGTGAGACACTCGGTCTTATCAAACCTTTTGAAAAATTTCAGAAACTGAGCCTTAAGCTCTACCAATTCAATGGTAGTCATTCTATAAGGTGCCTTGGATATAGGCTCGGTTCCTGGTTTCATCTCAATCGTGAAGTCAAACTCTCGTTTGGGCGGAAACCCGCTAACTCTTTTGGAAATACATCTATGAAACTTTGTAACAAAGGATATTTTTCCAAAAAATCATTACCCTCTTCTGAAGTTTTGCAAATCTTTACTGCATACAAGGTAAAGTCCTTTGTTATATGCCTTGTTAAGTTGCATTTGACAACTTTCTAACTGAAATCTTGTATTTTACACCCTGAATGACTATTGTTTTCTCCATATCATCAAAACAACTAATCTATTTTTTAAAACAATCAACCTTTTCTTTATGCTCAGCTAGCTAGTTAACACCTATGATTACATCATAAGACCCCAAAGGAGCAACATAAAGGTCAACTTCTATGGAAAAACTAGGAAATTAAAGGAATGCTCCAAAAATACACATACTAACCGTATGAACAACACTATTTCCATAATGCACAGCCCACAATTTATCCATTCTCTCAGCTTTTATTTTTAATTTCGAAGCTAACTTAGTAGAAATAAAACATTCAGTAGCTCTAGTATCAAAAAGTATAGTCACATGTATACCGAATAACTTACCCGGAACTTCTATGGGTGTGACTTACTTTTCAACTTGCTTTTCAGCTACCACAACATGTATCCTATGCTACTAATTGTGGTCATCCTTCTTCAAAGGAAAATGACTCACGTAATGATCCTTGCCACAATTAAAATAGCCTCCAACAGCCCCTTCCTAGGCTCAAATTTATTTCCAACCTTGAAGTTATCATTCTGGCTTCCGTAGGACTTCGTCCATTATTATTGTTCTTGACAAAGTTGTTCCGCATACTAGCAACAAGTTTGTTTATTGTTGTTTTCTTATTCTTGTCAAGTGGAAAAAAATTCATACCAAACCTCTTCCAGGGTCCCTTTTCCGTGCAAGAGATGAAGAAGAGTTTAAAACCTTCTTTCTAATTTCCTCTCTATGAGCAAATATTGCTCTTAATTTTTGCTCTTCCCCTACATATTTTTCAATAACCCCTTCCATAGTGGTTGGGCATGTGAACATCCACCTCACCTCCTATAAATTGATTTAATCCCATAATAAATTTCTATATCGTGAACTTCTCACCGGGTTGACATTGAAGCACGTACTTAAGGAGCTTAGTAAACATTTTCCAAGACTTGCTACAGCTTAACTTTCCTTGAGATAAGTTCTGAAATTCAGTCATTTTTGATCATAGAAAATTTTAGGTAGCCACCATTGCCTAAAGTAACTTTTAAATTGATCCCAAGTTATGTCTGCTTCGACAATATTCAACTCAACCTTACGGTTGTCACACCATGAAGATGCCTCACGAGAAATTTGATACGCTCCCCATATTGCTTTTGTTTTCTCAGAGAAGTTTCTTAGAGAAAAGTACTTCTCAATTTCACTAAGCTAGTTCTTAGCCCCATCCCCAAGTGTAGTTTAATCAAACTTATGACGACTTATTCTTTTTATATCATTTGGGAGTTCAAGCTACTAATCTTGCCTTTTTATTTTTAAGTTTATTAGGTATGTTTACATTATGTTATCAACACCCGAATTCCCTCCATTGGCATTGTCCAAAGGAGGTGGTTGATCATCATTATCAGCATCTTCTTCCCCTCCTCATTTCCCATTATGTTTTGTTCCAATACAAACGATGTTCCATCGTGTCTAATAGGCCATCAAGGATCTCATCGATTTTTTGGCGGTGGCTGCTTCTCCACCCGATAGCGGGTTGTTTGAAGCATTTCTTGTTATTCTAACCATTTTCTATTTAATAAGAAAATGTAAGTTTTATCATATTATGGACACAATAGGTCCAAGAGCTGCAACCTTCATCTCTGATACCAAGATGTAACATTCCCATTTAAGACTTTAGAAACAAGGGAAAAAAATTAATAATGTTCTCTACTCTAAATAATTATTATTTAGAGCACACATTCCATTTAGATTAATGTTCTTTGTTCTCATATTCATAATATGGAACACACATTCCATGTCATTCGATCTCATAACAGATAACCATATGCAGTTGTAATGACTCGATGAACTGCCGATCTCTCATTTCATGACTCGAGTTTCATCGATCTCTCATTTCATGACTCGGTTTCTTACCGATCCTTCATGTTAACTCAATGTATTGTATACTAAGTATACTTGGTTCTCTTACCCTTTTTGGTGTATTGAAGTGTTCTAATTAAGATTCATATCTCGAATATATGTTACCAATATTCATCTAAAATCTTGCTTCTTAAACTAGGTGATATAGGACAACACAACCAGCATCTTGTGATACTTTGGCCAAATATTTTCACATGCTTTACATGATCATATTCCTAGACGGAATACTCATCAAAAGAATATGTCCTTCATCCCCACTTCATTTATTATCTAGAATGGTCTTTACTGACTCTTGTCAATCCTCTTGTCCAAGGCTTTACCATAACCCATATTAGCAACATAGATTGGTATAGAGGACCACTCATGGTGATTAAGGGTACATAGACATACTCAATCAACCTAGGTTGATTGCATGTGTCTAGTTACCTTTAGTCATCAGAGTCCTTCCCTATAAAAATCATGTTCCTAAACTGACCTAGAGTGTAACCAAGTCAAGTCCAAGTTTATGTAAACCTAGATGATCCGATTCAGAAGAGTGTTGTGACATGTCAGCTACAACATTGTGTCCTCATGAAGATCCATCTTCATGATGACACATTATTGTAGTTGGTGTGTACCAACATCCTACAGAATCACCTCATCTAGAAGTACATATCCAACTAAGAGGTTAAATACTTTCTTATCTTATTAATTTAAGATTTAGTTTTAGCAGCCCTGTTGAATTCCTAACCTCTTTGATCATTACGGTTGGTAACCATCAATGAATTATAATTTCCATGTAGATTAATCTACAACCAATCCCTCTTCTTGGAGATTTTTGTTTCATTCTTTGGTTTCTTAACTTAAGTTTTTGACCTATAATCCAAATCATCTTACAACAGTAAGACTAACTTACTTAACTTAACCAAGTTTACCCATGACTAAATTTAGATTATGATTCCTTGATATTAGACTTCATTAAAATGAAGTCTAATTCTTATATATATATTCATCCATTTTCCATTACCTTATTTTGGTTTAAGGTTTTCTAAGAAGAGGTATAATTTCCTCTTTCCGAATATCCCTTGGGTATTATACCCAAAAAGCATGCTAACGAATATTTAATTTTGAAGACTAATTGTCTTTCCCTTAACATATATTCATTAGGGTCCATTGCAACAATTACTTATACAAAAACCATATGTAATTTACTTATCTATTATTTTCAATGAATAAACCATATTGACCTAGTTGAGTGTTCATCTATGCATGTCAACTTAAAAGTTGCAATTAAGAGTAGAATAGAGTATCAATACTCTTTTTCTCTATTTCATTTGAGTCCAACTAAAATAATCCAAAACATATATGTTTACAAGAGAATAAGAATAAGTTTACAATCCCCTTGCAGTAAGCCCAAAAGATAATGGCACATCAAAGATCAATAACACTCAATCCCTTTTCCATTTATCTACAAAATGCATATTTTACATATCTAAACATTTAAGACATCTTTCATGTCAATCAACATTGATAAGATTAATTAAAATTTACAATTTTTTCCTTTTTCAATTACATCTCAAAAAGAATAATAATTCCTCATTAAAGATGCAAGTCTTTAAGTAAACACAGGAAGCATCATACTAGAACTTTTCTTCTTTTATCACTTACGGAATCCATCTGCAAAAATTGCTAGCACGGGTCAGTTCATCGAACTGAGCATGATAAGCACTAAACATTAAAATGATGTGCTTTTGACTAACTGTCTCATAAAAAGAACTCTAGTTTTATGAAACATTTAAGAAATTCAGATAGATATCACATAAGAAATAAGGATCAAAAAGGGAGATCACCATGAACAATCCACATTACTTCAAGTAAGACTCAAGATCAATCAGCACTCTTCAATCAGTAATTTCATAAGAAAATTACAAAAAATAAGTAATATTCCATTTAAATTACTTATCTACTTCATACTAGAGATACCTATAGTTCATTCTTGATTCAACAAATTTTCAAGAAGATTATTAACTCAAACAGTTCTTAAAATAGAATTATCTAAAGAAGTAATGAATTATAATTTGCAGCACAAACATACTCTTCATACCATACCAAAAACAAATTTCATTCCATCTTTAAGAAAGGGATTTATGATGGATCAACTACAATCCTAAACAAGAATTCTTGTCCTGATATTACTCACTCGGCTTCAACCGGGTTTAATGCAGAAGAGGGGAAGTGAACAGATTCAATTGAAATAACCTTTGTCATCCTTCAGAGTTCAACGAAAATAGCATTGTATTAAACAACTCAGAGAGAGAGATAACATAATGTAAAATTTCTTCTAATTTAGAAGAAAGAACAACAATGAATACCTTACTCGGAAAGAAAGGGGATAAAAATATTCCTTTACAAGAATAAAAGAACATATCAACATAAAAGAACCAATACAGACTTCACCAAATGATCCTTTAACTTTTGACCAAACACTGAAGTCAGAGAACTATTTGGATTGACATAGACTAAGAAACATGTAAGTTGAATACCCAAGAAGAATAAGGTCCATTCAACATATGAAGGAACAGATACAACTGTGTATTAGCTATGCTAAGAGAGAGAGAGAGGAATTTCGGGTAAATAGATTCAACATTATTACCAAAAATCACAACAACAACTGAACAATATAATTCCTCTCACGTTGATAGCTTCCACACTACAAGTAAAGCTTAGTCCTCCTATGCATGATACAAAAACAAGATTACCGTCAAGTTGACATGGATCCCCCAACTGATGAAAAGAACCATTTGGTAAGAAGGGATAGAACCTAACCCGGTTCAAACACAATGAGGGACAACAAGGAGGTTTAACCTCCGAATTTAGAAACTCAAAATCAACTCAATGGAAAGGAGCAAACCAAAAACAACATCAACTCATTTCCTTAAATAATCAAAACTGAAATTTTATCTAGTTCATTTAAGGTAAGTTATTCCTTCAGTAACCAATTGTATTATAATGCACAAGTGAGTAAACCCCAAAATGCCTTCAAACAGTTCCAGAAGAAACTTAAATCAAAATTTATCTAATTCGAGCAAGGGAGAACAATTTCGTAACAACATTCTTCCACAAAGAGAAACTTCTACCAAATGTTTCAACATGTACAAATTAATTCACAGTTACCCATACCGAGCACAACGCGAGGTAAGACTCCTTTATGTTATTTTTAACAATTTCGACTCCATAAGACAAAGGCTACCAACTACCATGGCAGCAAAGGATCAAATTGAAGTGGCATAATTTGAAGAAACTTCAAGAATGCAAAGGCTATCATCTTTCAAGGCAGTCTCATAGAGATTCTCCACGCAAACAAGCAAAGATTAGAAATAATAAAATTGTTTCTATTACATTCAACAAATGTAAATCCACCAAATGCAGAATCCAAATAGTCATTCCATCTTAGCTTAATAGAAATAACAAGTTTCAACAAAGGACAAAACATTTTATACTTTCCTTTCAGAAGAAAAACAAACCCATTTCAATTCTTTATCAAACGATTTTTCCCTAATCCATTTTACACAGAAAATCAAAAATCTAAACGACTTAAGAAACATTCCAGTTTTAATAAGATAAACATGATTTACTCACATATGCATCAAGAAAATACCCATATTTAATATTTTCCAAACAACAAACTCAAGTAGAAGATCACAACAAAATACACCAAGGCATTTCCACAAAACCATTTGTTTCTAAGAGTGGAGTTTTTTTATGAAGACGTTTAATAAAAAGTAGAAGTATTTAATAAGAAGATCCTATCATCCCTGATAAATTTTCTCTTTTATTTTCAGAAGATCTCCAGCCTGAGCTTCTCAAGAATCTCTTCTTTTCAAACAATAACAACAGTCAAATCTCCCAGCTTCCTCTACATTTCCATAGATTTAAAAACAACTCAAAGATACCCAAGATTACAATGGGTCGAAAAACAAACTTGCTGGTTCGAAGAACCTAAACTCTCATGTAGAGAAAAAACCAGAAAGATCAAAATGAACAACAACATTCCCCAATTCCTTCTCCCTAACTCCTAGGTAATTTCTCCACTAAGCCCAAGGTTATTGAAAGAATTGTTATTTCCCCTTCTTTCTTACTTACGCCACCGCCACTTCAAATTTGGCAAACAAAATTCAAAAATTCTCATTCATTTTAAATTTAGCAATGATGTCAGCTAGGCATCCCACCATCTTTTTATGCCTCCGCCAATCTTGGTGAATTTAGGATGTAAGGAATGAAATCAATTCACATTAATAACTTAGAAACCACCATCACCAACCTTGCATTTTCCACGTAACCCATAGGTCCCCTTTCATCTTAGTAATAGTTGAGGTTACATTAGCATTGGTTAGGTTTTTCCACCTTAGTTCTTAGGTCATTAGGATTTATCTTAGGTTACTTCAACACTCCTAGCCATATAATATAACTCCTTAGGTTAGGTCATGAACTCTTAGATTAGAATTTATATAAGGTTGGAAACTACAACCTATTTTTAGGCGCTCAACCGTAATATTTTGGTAATAGGTACTAGGTAAGTATTATTACCTTAGGTAAAAAATCCAATAGGGCAAACATTACAGTTTGGGTCAGATCCAAATAGCAACAAGCATTCTGACCAAGGTTAAGGCATTTTCCTTATTATCCCACAACAGATCCTTAATCTCCTCACACTTTGATCAGCATTACAAAACATTAATAAAGGAGGTCCAAACTTACAGTTTGTAGCATGATGTCGAGTAAGGACACCTAAAGCCAGGTCCTTCACAATTTACAACAAAACACAACTCGGTTCCATAATATGTTTCATTCAGCATGTCAATTAACAAGATGAAAATAAAGAAGAACCAAAGCATACCTTGGATCAATGGAATTGATTCAAGGTGTGTTGTTAGCATATGGAAAATGTGAAAACAACAGTATAGATTTACAACCTATATTTCACATAGCATAATGGCTTCACTTCCAAGTAAACAGAATTATAGCAAGCATGAATTTTGAACAGTAATAACTTATCCATTGCAAACATGATTTTCAATGTCAAAAGAATACACCTTCCTAAGACAAATCACATGTCAACATTTTTAATGTCAAAAGTGGAAGCCATCATAGTAATAGTCGTGACCAAGACGTTACATACCTTCCTCCTTAAAAGAATCATTGTCCCGATGATTGACTAAATCAAACCATTAAAGTTTAGGACAAAAATTAATTATTGTCCTTCCATTCATATGTTCATAATGAACTAAATTTGAAAAATTCAAGTTTTCAAAATAGTATTTAAAATAGTTGTCAAATAGTTCAGTAATTGCCCAAGTTTGGTAGATTTAACATCAAAACATGAATAAAATTTTCAAATTTTATCAATTTTCAAAATCAATTCTGATCAAACAAGTATGGAAAAGTAGATCTCATATCTTCGAGATTTTCCTAGGTTGCACTTTCTTTGTTAAACTAATCCCACTGGACCTTACATTGACTTATTTCATGATTTTTAAGTGTAACTAGCGATTTTCCAAACTCGAATGGTCTTAACCACGATTATTCTTAGGTCTTGGACCTGCAAGGAATTCCAATTCAACACATGTGATAAATCTAAAACGTATTTCTTAAACAAAGATATATGGAAAACATCATGCATTCGTGATAAAGGAGGTAAAGCTAAATGATAAGCTATAGGGTTGATTACTTCAACAATTTCAAAGGGTCCTGCATAACGAGGCGATACGTTGGCAGCCTTTCCAAAATTTATAGAACTATTTTTCGACTTAACTTGAAGAAAGACATTCTCACCAAGTTCAAATTTCCTATCAACCCGCTTTGAGTCTACATAACTCTTTTGCCTATCAAAGATCTTCCTTCAAGCATTCATGAATCATTCTAACTTGTTCTTCTATTTCTGTAAGGATTTCTGGCCCAATTACCTCTCTATCCTCAATTTTTTCCCAGCTAACAATGGTTCAGTATTTCCTTCCGTAAAATGCTTCAAAAAGGTGCCATTTTTAGAGAGGCGTTATATGTGTTATTATAAGAAAACTCAACTAATAGAAGGTACTCCTCCCATTTATACTGCTGATCCATGCAATAAAATCTTAACATATCCTCTAAAACTTGATTAACTCTTTCATTTTTTCCATCCATTTCCAGGTGATACACAAAACTGAAATTCAGTTTAGTTCCCAAAGTTGCATTAAGTGTTTTCCAAAATCTTGATGTCAATCTCGGATCTCTATTGGATATGATTAATTCAAGTATTCCATTTAGGCTGAAAATCTCATGCACAAATCTTCTTGCTAACACATGTGAATCATCCTTTAGATTAGTAGCAATAAAGTGTTCTACCTTTGTTAGTTTATCAACAACTAGAATAACATCATGTTTATTCTTTGACATAGGCAACCCTTGAACAAAATCCATAGTTATCACTTGCCATTTTTATTGTGAAATGTTGTGAGGGTACAGTAAACCGGTTGGATGCATATGTTCCGCTTTAACATGTTGACATTCTAAATAGTGTGTCATAATTTCCATCACATCTTTTTCATCCCTTTCTAGAAATATTGTTGTTTTACATGATCTATCATCTTTGTAATGCCAAGGTTTCCAGAAAAAGTGATTTGTTAAATTTAACTAATAATTTCTTTCTTAAATCATTTTCCAAAGGTATGTATACCTGTTTTCAAACCACAAAATTCCTTCATTTTCGAAATGAACATCTTTATATCTCACATCGTTTGGATTTGCAGCAAGTGTTGTCTTTACTTGCTAAAAAAAAGAATCAGATTCCATGACACTTTTCACCTCATCTTTAAACTAGGTTCTTAATGTTATAAGAGTATAAATGTGCTTCCTACGACTTAGAGCATCTGCTACTCTATTTTCCTTGCCTTTAATATAGATTATATCAAAATCATACTGAGATAGAAATTCCAACCATCTTCACTATCTTGCATTCAGGTTTGGCTGAGTGAAAATATACTTCAACCCAAGACAGTCAATTTTTAGTTCAAAAGGCCTACCGAGAAGATAATGCCTCCATATTTGAAGTGCATGAACAATGGCAACAAGCTCTAGGTCATGTGGAGCATAATTTTGTTCATGTAACTTGATTTTTCTACTTTCATAAGCTATGACATGATCATTCTACAACATAATACCTCCAAGACCCTCCCAAATGCATCTCATTACAATAGTAAAGTCCTCATTTGGATCAGGTACAGTCAAAATAGGTGTTGTAGTTAACTGATCCTTTAGAATCTTAAAAGAAGATTCACATTTTTCATTCCAAACAAATTTCTTATCTTTCTTCTATAATGAAGTTATTGGTGTAGCAATCTTAGAAAAGTATTTAACAAACTTTCTATAGTAACCAGCAAGACCCATGAAGCTTCTAACTTCATGCACGTTCTTAAGGTGCGACCACTCGATTATAGCTATGATCTTTGAAGGATCTGCAACTATAGCTTTTACTTCAATCATGTTCTTGGGTGAAGGCCACTCAATTATAGCTACAATCTTCAAGGATCTACAACTATTCCATTCTTGCTTATTACATGTCCCAAATAGTGTACTTTCATGTCATAGAAGTAACATTTAGACAACTTACCATACAACTTTCTCTTTATCAAGATCTCTAATAATATCTTCAAATTCTCATTATGTTCTTCAATGATTTTAGAGTATATGATAATATCGTCCAAAAATAAAAGCAAAAACTTGTCCAAGTATTCTTGAAAACTATTATTCATCAAATTCATAAAAGCAAAGTGTGCATTTGTCAACCCAAAAGGTAAAACTATGAATTCGTAATTACCATACATTGTTCTAAAAAAATTTATGTATGTCTTCATCCTTTATTCTCAATTGATGATATCCCGATCAAGATCTATTTTAGAATACATTGATGCTCCATGCATCTGATCAAACAGATCATCAATTCTAGGAAGTGGATATCGGTTCTTAATAGTTGCCTTGTTCAACATTCTGTAATCAATACACAATCTAAGTGTGTCATCTTTCTTTTTCACAAAGATTACCAGTGCTCCCCAAGGTGAGACACTCGGTCTTATCAAGCCTTTTGACAAAAGTTATTATAACTGATCCTTAAGCTCTACCAATTTAATGGTAGTCATTCTATAAGGTGCCTTGATATAGGCTCAGTTCCTAGTTTGATCTCAATCATGAAGTCAAACTCCCGTTTGGGTGGAAGACTTGCTAACTCTTCTGGAAATACATTTCTGAAACTTCGTAACAAAGGATATTTTTCCAAAAAATCATTATCTTCTTCTGTAGTTTTGGAAATCTTTGCTGCATACAAGGTACATCCTTTTTTTTTAGCCTTTTTAAGTTGCATTGCTGACAACTTCCTAACTGAAATCTTATGTTTTACACCCTGAATAAGTGTTGTTTTCTCTAGATCATCAAAATAACTAATATATTTTTTGAAACAATCAACCTTTTCTTTATGCTTAGCTATCTAGTTAACACATATGATTACAACATAAGACCCCAAAGGAGCAACATAAAGGTCAACTTCTGTGGAAAAACTAGGAAATTCAAGGACTTCTCCAAAAATACACATACTAACCATATGAACAACATTATTTCCATAATGCATAGTCCACAATTTATCCATTTTCTCAGCTTTTCTTTTTAATTTCAAAGCTAACTTAGTAGAAATAAAACATTCAGTAGCTCCAGTATCAAAAATTATAGTCACAGGTATACCAAATAACTTACCCGTGGACTTCTATGGGTGTGACTTACTTTTCGGCTTGCTTGTTAGCTACCGCAACATGTATCCTATGTTGCTGATTGCAGGTCATCCTTCTTCAAAGGAAAATGACTCGCATAATGATCCTTGCCACAATTAAAATAGCCTCCAACAGCCCCTTCCTAGGCTCAAATTTATTTCCAACCTTGAAGTTATCATTCTGGCTTCCATAGGACTTCTGTCCATTATTATTATTCTTGACAAAGTTGTTCTACATACTAGCAACAAGTTTGTTTATTGTTGTTTTCTTATTATTATCAGTGGAAAATTTATTTTTCATGCCAAACCTCTTCCAGGGTCCCTTTTTAGGTGCAAGAGATGAAGAAGAGTTTGGAACCTTCTTTCTAATTTCCTCTCTATGAGCAGAGATTGCTCTTAATTTCTATTCTTGCCTTATGGATTTTTCAACAACCCCTTCCATAGTGGTTGGACTGTGAACATCCACCTCACCTCCTATAATGGGATTTAATCCCATAATAAATTTTTATATCCTGAACTTCTCGTCAGTTTGATACTGAGGAACGTACTTAAGGAGCTTAGTAAACCTTTCCTAGTACTCTGTTACAGTTAACTTTCCTTGAGATAAGTTCTGAAATTCAGTCATTTTCTGATCATAGAAAATTTGAGGTAGCCACCGTTGCCTAAAGTAACTTTTAAATTGATCCCAAGTTATGTATGCTTCGATAATATTCAACTCAGCCTTACGGTTGTCCCACCATGAAGATGCCTCATGAGAAAGTTGATACGCTCCCCATATTACTTTTGTTTCCTCAGAGAAGTTTCTTATAGCAAAGTACTTCTCCATTTCACTGAGCTAGTTCTCAGCCCCATCCCCAAGTGTAGTTCCATCAAACTTAGGAGGAATTATTCTTTTTATATCATTGGTGAGTTCAGCTAGCTAATCTTTCCTTTTTATTTTTAGGTTGATTAGGTATGTTTACATTACTATTATCAACACCGGATTCCCTCCATTGGTGTTGTCCACAGGAGGTGGTTAATCATCATTATCAACATCTTCTTCCTCCTCCTCATTGCCCATTAATTTTTGTTCCAATACAACCAAACGATCCCTTGTGTCCAATAGGGCAGCAAGGATCTCATTGAGTTTTTGGGTAGTAGTTGCTTCTCCACCCGTAGCGAGTTGTTTGCAGATTTCCTCTTATTCTAACCATTTTTTGTTTAACAAGAAAATGTAAGTTTTATCATATTATGGACATAATAGGTCCAAGAGTTACAACCTTCAGCTCTGATACCAAGATGTAACATTCCCATTTAAGACTTTAGAAATAAGGGAAAAAAATTAATAATGTTCTCTACTCTCAATAATTATTATTTAAAGCACACATTCCATTTAGATTAATTTTCTCTATTCTCATAATTGTAATATGGAACACACATTCCATGCCATTTGATCTCATAACAGATAACCATATGCAGCTGTAATGACTCGATGAACTACCGATCTCTCATTTCATGACTCGGAGTTTCATCGATCTCTCATTTCATGACTCGGTTTCTTACCGATCCTTCATGTTAACTCAATGTATTGTATACTAAGTATACTTGGTTCTCTTACCCTTTTAGGGTATTGAAGTGTTCTATTTAAGAGGCCTATCTGAATATTTGTTACCAATATTCATCTGAAATCCTACTTCTCAAACTAGGTGATATAGGATAACACAACCAACGAAGCTTGTGATACTTTGGCCAAAGATTTTCACATGCTTTGCATGATCATATTCCTAGATGACATACTCATCGACAAAATATGTCCTTCACCCCCACTTCATATATTATCTAGAATGGTCTTTATTGACTCATGTCAATCCTCTTGTCCAAGGCTTTACCATAACCTAGATTAGCAACATAGATTGGTATAGAGGACCACTCACGGTGATTAAGGGTACATAGACATACTCAATCGACCTAGGTCGATTGCGTGTGTCTAGTTACCTTTAGTCATCAGGAGTCCTTCCCTATACAAAATCATGTTCCTAAACTAACCTAGAGTGTAACCAAGTCAAGTCCAAGTTTATGTAAACCTAGATGATCCAATTCGGAAGGGTGTTGTGACATGTCAATGTAACATTGTGTCCTCATGAAGACCCGTCTTCATGATGACACATTATTGTAGTTGGTGTGTACCAACATCCTACTGGAATCACCTCATCTAGAAGTACATATCCAGATAAGAGGTTAAATACTTTCTTATCTTCTTAATTTAAGATTTAGTTTCAACAACCCTGTTGAATTTCTAACCTCTTTGATCATTACGGTTGCTAACCATCAATGACTTATAATTTCCATGTAGATTAATCTACAACCAATCCCTCTTCTTGGATATTTTGTATCATTCTTTGGGTTCTTAACTTAAATTTCTACCTATAATACAAATCAGCTTACAACAATAAGACTAACTTACTTAACTTAACCAAGTTTACGCATGACTAAATTTAGATTCTGATTCCTTGATATTAGACTTCATTAAAATGAAGTCTAATTCTTATATATATATATATATATATATATATATATATATATATATATATATATATATATATATTCATCCATTTTCCATTACCTTATTTCGGTTTAAGGTTTGCTAAGAAGAGGTATAATTTCCTCTTTCCAAATATCCTTTGGGTATTATACCCAAAAAGGATAGTAACGAATATTTAATTCCGAAGACTAATTGTCTTTCCCTTAACATATATTTGTTAGGGTCCATTGTAACAATTACTTATAAAAAAACCATATGTAATTTACTTATCTATTATTGTTAATGAATAAACCATATTGACCTAGTTGAGTGTTCATCTATACATGCCAACTTAAAAGTTGCAATTGAGAGTAGAATAGAGTATTAATACTCTTTTTCTCTATTTCATTTGAGTCCAACTAAAATAATCCAAAAGAGATATGTTTACCAGAGAATAAGAATAAGTTTACAATCCCTTTATAGTAAGCCCAAAAGATAATGGCACATCAAAGATCAATAACACTCAATCCCTTTTCCATTTATCTACAAAATGCCTATTTTACATTTCTAAACCTTTAAGACATCTTTCATGTCAATCAACATTGATAAGATTAATTAAAATTTACAAAGTTTTCCCTTTTTCAATTACATTTCAAAAGATTAATAATTCCTCATTAAAGATGTAGCCTTTAAGTAAACATAGGAAGCATCATACTAGAACTTGTCTTCTTTTATCACTTACGGAATCCATCTGCAAAAATTACTAGCACGGGTTAGTTCATCAAACTGAGCATGATAAGCACTAAACATTAAAACGATGTGCTTTTGACTAGTTCATTGAATCGGTAGCATGATAAGCACTAAACATTAAAACGATGTGCTTTTGACTAACTGTCTCATAAAAATAACTCGCTTTTATGAAACATTTAACCAATCCAGATAGATATCACATAAGAAATAATGATTAAAAAGGAGATCACCATGAACAATCCACGTTACTTCAAGTAAGACTCAAGATCAATCAACACTCTTCAATCAAGAATTTCATAAGAAAAATTACAAAAATAAGTAATAGTCCATTTCAATTATTTATTTTCTTCATACTATAGATACCTATATTTCATTCTTGATTTAACAAATGTTCAAGAAGATTATTAACTCAAATAGTTCTTAAAATAGAATATTCTAAAGAAGTAATGAATTACAATTTGTAGCACAAACTTACTCTTCATACCATACCAAAAACAAATTTCATTCCATCTTTAAGAAATGGATTTATGATGGATCAACTAAAAACTAAACAAGAATTCCTTTCCTTCTATTACTCACTCACTTCAACTCCTGGTTTAATGCAAAAGAGGGAAGTGAATGATGCAATTCAAATAACCTTTGTTATCCTTCGAGTTCAACAAAACAACATTGTATTAAACAACTCAGAGAGAGATAACAGAATGTAAAATTTCTTCATATTTTGAAGAAAGAACAACAATGAATACCTTACTCGGAAAGAGAGGGGATCAAAATATTCCTTTCCAAGAATAAAAGTACATATCAGCATAAAAGAACCAATACAGACTTCACCAAACGATCCTTTAACTTCTGACCAAACACTGAAGTCAGAGAAATATTTTGATTGACATAAACTAAGCAACATGTAAGTTGAATACCCAAGAAGGATAAGGTTCATTTAACATATGAAGAAATAGATACAGCTATGTATTAGCTACACTAAAAGAGAGGAATTTCAGTAAATAGATTCAAAGATTATTATTACCAAAAATCACAACTAACAATATAATTCCTTTCACGTTGATAGCTTGCACACTACAAGTAAAGCTTAGTCCTCCTATGCATGATACAAAAACAATATTACCGTCTAGTCGACATGGATCTCCCAACTGATGAAAAGAACCATTTGGCAAGAAGGATAGAACCCAACCTGGTTCGAACACAATGAGGGACAACAAGGAGGTTTAACCTCCAAATTTAGAAACTTGAAATCAACTCAACGGAAAGGAGAAAACCAAAAACAACATCAACTCATTTCCTTAAATAATCAAAACTAAACTTTTATCTAGTTCGTTTAAGGTAATTTATTCCTTCAGTAACCAACTATATTATAATGCACAAGTGAGTAAACCCCAAAATGCCTTCAAATAGTTCCAGAAGAAACTTAAATCAAAATTTATCTAATTCGAGAAAGGGAGAAAAAATTGTAACAACATTCTTCCAAAGTAGGAACTTCTACCAAATGTTTCAACAGGTACAAATTAATTCACAGAAGTTACCCATACCAAGCACAACGTGAGGTAAGACTCCTTTATTTTTATTTTTAACAAGTTCAACTCCATAAGACAAAGGCTACCAACTACCATGATAACAAAGGATCAAACTAAAGTGGAATAATCAAGCAACTTCAAGAATGCAAAGGTTATATTCTTTTTCAAGGCAAGATAACAGAGAGTCACAACACAAAAACCAGCATGGCTCGGAAATAATAAAATTGTTTCTATTACATTCAACAAATGTAAATCTACAAAACTTAGAATCCAAACAGTCATCCCAAATTGGCTTAGTAGAAATAACAAGTTTCAAAGAAAGGACCAAACATTTTATACTTTCCTTTCAAAATAAAAACAAACCCATTTCAATTATTTATCAAATGATTTTTCCATAATCATTTTACAAAGAAAATCATAAGTCCAAACGAATTTAAGCAACATTCCAATTTTAATAAAATAAACATGATTTACTCACATATGCATCAAGAAAATACCCATATTGAATCTTTTTCAAACAACAAACGCAAGCTTAAGATCACGAAAAATACACCAAGGTATTTCCACAAACCATTCCTTTCTAAGAGCAAAGTTGTTCTTCTAAAGATGTTTAATAAAAAGTAGAACTATTTAATAAGAAGAGCATATCATGCCTGATAAATTTTCTTGTTGATTTGCAGAAGATCTCCAACTTGAGCTTCTCAAGAATCTCTTCTTTTCAAACAACGTCAATAGTTATATCTCCCAAACTTCCTCTACGTTTCCACATATTCGAAGCACTCAAGATACCAAAGATTACAATGGGTCGAAAAATAAACTTGCTAGTTCAAAGAACCTAAACTCTCATGTAGAGCAAAACCGAAAGATCAAAATGAACAAAAAAATTCTGCAATTCCTTCTTTCTAACTCTTAGGTGGTTTCCTCCACTAAGCTTGAGGTTATTTAATGCATTGTATGTTATTTCCCCCTCTTTCCTTACGCCACCGCCACTTCAAATTTGGTGAAATAAAATTCAAAAATTCCCATTCATTTTAAATTTAGCAATGATGCCAGCTAAGCATCCCACCATATTTTTATGCCTCCGCCAATCTTGGTGAATTTAGGATGTAAGGAATGAAATCAATTCACATTAATAACTTAGAAACCACTGCAACCAACCTTTCATTTTCCATGTAACCCATAGGTCCCCTTTCATCTTAGTAATAGTTTAGGTTACATTAGCATTGGTTAGGTTTTTCCACCTTAGTTCTTAGGTCATTAGGATTTATCTTAGGTTAGTTCAAGACTCCTAGCCATATAATATACCTCCTTAGGTTAGGTCATCACCTCTTAGATTAGAATTTATATAAGGTAGGAAACCACAACCTAGTTTTAGGCGTCAACCGTAATAGTTTAGTAATAGGTCCTAGGTAAGTATTATTACCTTAGGTCAAAAATCCAATAGGGAAAACATTATAGTTTGGGTCAAATCCAAATAGCAACAAGTATTCTAACCAAGGTTAAGGCATTTTCCTTATTAGCCCACAATAGATCCTTAATCTCCTCACGCTAATCAGCATTACAAAACATTAATAAAGGAGGTCCAAATTTATAGTTTGCAGCATGATGCCGAGTAAGGACACCTGAAGCTAGGTCCTTCACAATTTACAACAAAACACAACTCGGTTCCATAATATGTTTCATTCAGCATGTCAATTAACAAGATGAAAATAAAGAAGAATCAAGCATACCTTGGATCAATGGAATTGATTCAAGGTGTGTTGTTAGCATATGGAAAATGTGAAAACAACAATATAGATTTACAACCTATATTTCACATAGCATAATGGCTTCACTTCCAAGTAAACAGAATTACAGCAAGCATGAATTCTGAACAGTAATAACTTATCCATTACAAACATTATTTTCAACGTCAAAATAATACACCTTCCTAAGAAAAATCATATGTCAACATTTGTAATGTAAAAATTGGAAGCCATCATGGTAATACCATGACCAAGACGTTACATTAAGCAAGGCACTACCGAAAGTGTCGAGAGTATGATGCCCATTTTAAAACACTTCTATCTAAGATTTCTTATGACATACATTCAAGTCAGCATGCATAATGGTTCTTTGGGGGTCTGGTTACCCCTTTTAGGAGGGCATTATCACATAATACATAAACTAATCCACGCGAAGCACTTGAAGAAGCCTTACATGTTGAGGTAGTTTAAAGCGTATACATTGGGGTGAGCCCATTTTTAGAAGCACAGATCACAACTATGGAAAAATATTTGGAGAAACTATCAATAAATTCAACACATGAGACATGCACAGGGATTTGTTGAACAGATTTTGAAGTAGAAGGTCACATAAAGGATAGTTTTCCTCACATATTAGTGCACTCATTGTTGTTGTATTGTTAGATATGTCATTTAAACCATAATATTATCCATTTCCCATTACTATAACACGTGATAAGGAATAACATTTCAAGATATCTTTAAAAATCTATAGGTCCATGACTCATGACACAAAATAATGTTAGTTGATTGGTGAGATCCATGATGTTATAGATATTAGTGTACGATGACATGAGTCGCATATAAATCTAAATGCAAGAATGAACATCAAGATCGGGATCACAATCGTGCACGCTATGATCGTAATGAAGGGTGTTTTAAAGGTGGTTGTGGCATGGGTCAAGGATATAGTGGTGAATTTAGAGGACGAGGTCGTGGTGGTGGTGCAAGAAGTGAGTTCCATTGTGGAACATGTTATACATGTGGATCTCCTAACCACTATAGGTGTGAATTTCCTTAGAATATTACATGTTCTTTTCATGGATAGAACCGTAGCTATGAGGAGTTCCTAGAATTGTGTGATCATCATAGTAAGTAGCATAAACAAGAAAAAAATGTGCATAGATGGTTAGGATTCAAGTCATACTGTGGAAAATCAGTGGATGCCTAAGTTGGAAGTAGAGTCCGAGGCATTACAAGTAAATATTGCGACCCGTGGCTTGAGGCGGCATGCACCAGAGAGAAGCATCAGAAGCGGAAGCCTACCATCACTAAGGAGGAGATTCTACATGCACGATACCTAGATCCTATCCATCAGAAGGAGGTTTACCAGGAAACCATGGAAGTTCTCAGGAATCTTTAGGGTGAGATATAGTACTTAAAAGAGCAATCACATAAGATGGAGCAAAAGAAAGCATCAGAGACAGGTCCAAAATGATATAGATGACTTGAGAGAAGTGTGCAAAATGTTGTGCCAGGAACATATCATTCCATTGTTAGGGAATTGGTTAAAAGGAAACACTCCACACACAAGTGTTGAGACTAGATGGCAGATCCTGCATGTGAATCTTCCCCCTCATAGCCTAGATTATGACAAGGAAATCACTCTGAATGTTGTTGTGGATGGGTGGCTATTAAGTAATATATTTATTGATACAGTGTGGAATTCAATGTTCTTACCTTAGACGTATGGGTACAAATGGGGAGACCTCCATTACAACCATCCTCGAATGTATTGTTTATGGCTAATCGTACTAAGGACACTCCCATCGGAGTTTTGAAAGATGCATCCATTACCATACAAGGAGCCAAGTTCACTTTGGATATTTCTAGGTTTTAACGTTGGCGAGTCAAATAGCTTCCCACTCTATTGGGGAATCCTTGGCGCTATGTAAATAATGTTGATCTTTAGTTCAAAAGGGGTTATATCAGTTTTGAAAATAAGGAGGAAAGAATTATTATCCCTTTAACAGATGGAAAATATGTGCCCTATGTTGATTCCTTAAGTGAAGAAGATCTGAATAGGACTTATGTATGTGTCATCCGAGATCCGTAGATGCTTGAGGAAACTAAAGAAGAAATAATTCAAAGGGAGGATGCACACCTATTAGCGATACTATAAGTGTTGCTTGTGATAATTGGGCTCATAGCAATTATGAGTTGGTACGGTGCAAATTCAAGAGCATATTTCCTAAGGGAAGAAAACCACGTTATGTCAGGAGGATAGGTAATAACTCGGTACCTTGTTACACCGAGAGAAGGAGATCCTATGGTATTCCTGTGCACCATGGAGGAATAGTGGATAGACCCACTAGAAAGAATAAATATGCTAGCATATACACTACATGGGATAAGAAACACGCTGGTGGGTGGCCCACAAGGATAATCTTGTAGGATGGAATGAAATTAGGATTGCTCTTGCTACTAGGTTCTTCAGAGAAATGCACCTACTCAAATATGCACTTATCATGGTAATCAACATGTTTAGCACCATGTTCAGAAGTGTGAGAGACTCTAGACAGAAGGGCATGAAGATTTACCACCTTCGCTATGGGTGCACAAGTTTTATTCCACTTTACAAGGATGCGTGCATGTGTAGTATGTATATGTAGAACTCCATAGAGAGACTAGAAATTGGCAGGATTTAATTGTAGGAATGACCTAGATGTTTGACTTCTTCTCTACAAATCCTCCGGTGGAAGAAGCATTAAAATTCATAAAGCACTTAACTATGGGAGATAGTGCCAAGGCTGAAGAACTCCTTCAGGAGTTATTGGATGAAGGAAACTCAAGAGTGTGTCTTGTTGAAGAAACAGAGGCCGATGCCACACTACTTCAACGCACTTTCCTTGAGAAAGAAAAAATGAAAAATGGTCTACTTAGTGGATGATGAAGAAGTAGAAAATCTAGATGTAAACCATTCAACAGGTAGGCATGAGGTGTTAGAAAATGTAGATAAGACCACGCGCACCTATCATGAACCTATGAAGACAAAGAAGGTGAATATTGGATCAAATGTTGAGCCTAAGGAAGCCATAATTGGAGACTATTGGTTAGACTCTGAAGTGGCAAAAATCATAGAGTTACTAAGGGATTATCAGGACTTATTCCCTAGGGGGTACCATGAACTTAAAGGCATGCATGAATCATTAGGGAGATGAAGATAAAGCTTAAAGAGGGTGTGCATCTAGTTAGAAAGAGACCCTACAGGATGAACCCCAACTTGTGTGAAAAGGTCAAAGAAGAGATTGACAAAATGTTGAAGTATGGGATTATCAAGCCCTTGACGAGTCAGAATGGGTTAGTCCAATGGTGATCAATATCAAGAAGGATGGATGGATTAGGATCTACGTGGACTACAGGGAGTTGAATGTTGCATGTGTAAATAATCCTTTCCTCATGCCATTCACTGAGGAAATACTAGAAGGAGTTGCAAGGCATGAAATCTATTTGTGTACAGATGGGTTCTCTGGGTATCATCAGGTTAGGATTTCCCAGGAGGATCAGGAAAAGACTACGTTTACTACTAAATGGGGTAGCTTCACCTATATTGTAATGCCATTTGGTCTGAAAAGTGTGCCTGCTATATTTTTGCACATAGTTGTTCAAGCATTCAAGGAATTTATTCACAACTTCTTACAAGTCTATTTAGATGATTGGATGGTGTATGTATTAGTTAAGGATCATTCAAGAGAAGAAGCATAGGCAATTGAAGATACCATGCCGATGAATAGTTATACAGATTATAATGAGTGTCATCAGAACTAGAGGACATTGTTGTCTTTCTACAAACAGGTATGGCACTAGAAGGAATGAAATCCGTAGAGAATAAATAGCTTGCTATACACGCGTCACCCCCTATATGTTAATTAGTGGTGACTGTACAAATTAATCTAGGATGAAGTATTACATCATTGTGTATTTGAACATGAGCACACGGATATTATAGAAGAAGCTCATGGTGGTATTGTAGGTAGACACTATGCAGTCATGCCATTGTGCACAAGATTTTACTCGTTGGATTATGGTGGGAGAACCTATACAAATATTGTAAGGAATTTTGTAACGCTGTGTGATCAATGCCAACATCTTGGAAAACCAAGTCAATGGGATGAAATGCCCCGAGACCTATTACTAGTGCGAACTGTTCGAGAAATGGGCTATATATTTTGTGGGTCCTATTTCACTAAATGCGCAGAAATCGGATCGTGTTGTTAGGATTTCATATTATTAGTGCTCTCATTATTATTAAAGTTAGATTATAATTATGTGATGTAATTGAGTTGGTATTACAACTCATATTGTTATAATATATTGTTATAGAGTTTTGTTGTACCCGTAAAATTATAAATGTAAGTTGTTTGTTGACTTCCTATTTTCTAGGAAGTAGTTCTTCTATTGTATTGGCTATATATTAGCCAAACATGTTGTGCAGATATATAGAAATATAATATTATTGTGTTATTTCCTGTGTAAATCATGTTGCTCTAACATTTGGTATCGTGAGCGTGATTAGTTCCTTTCCTTGATGGATGCGTAGCAGATTTGTGTGGGGGCTGTAATATTTGTCTAAGCCCTTGTGGATGTTAATTTTTTTAGAAGAGTTTATATGGTATTGTCATTAAGGTAGTCCTGTAATTATTAAGTACGTTAAATCCCTGCGAGGTCTGTACACATTTACTCACCCTACCTACCCAACTTCAAAGGAATTCGATCGGCATTGGATAACTATATCATTCAATCTTGTGTCAATTTTTCTCAACTCTAATTTCCATCGGTGGATTTATCTTGTGTATTGTGATGAATTAAGGTTGTGGATCGAAGAATCTTGGATCCAAGAAATCCATTGTTGAGCTTTGAAAAAAAAAAAGATCGCAATTGATGATCACCTCTGCTTGACTCGCGGATAAGTTTCTACCTTCATGGAGTCTATTTCACACTGGATACTCTCGGTGGTGACTTGGATCAAAATATTTTCACACTCGCCCTCCTGGAAATGAATTGGAATCTGTATTAGTGAGTTTATTGGCTCAGTGGCTCCCTCCACGCTCCTTTTTTTTACATATTCATTTTGTACACGTTCAGATCTGAGAACACGTAGGATGCAAAAAGATCTACTTATCAGAGCACCACATTCAAGTCTTCCGTCATTTCTACCATTTAGGAATGTCACTATCATACATCTGTCATCCACGTTGAAGATATCTTTGGCCACATAATACTTGGTAGAATTGCAGAGCTCATTTCGGGATCAACGTCATTTTGCACTGATCAGCAGTCCCAATGCCGTGTGAGATCTAATTCATTAAGTTGTAGGCATATGGTAGTGAGTTTCATTGAGGTCAATTTTTTGATGAGTTACTTTATTCTATCCTTTTTCATGTTCTATCTAAATTCTTTGTGCGTGTCATCTATACATTAGAATCTACATCAGCTTTGTCAAAAGTTTAGAGGGTGGACCGTAGGGTTAATATAATTATTTTGTATTTGATAGCTAAAAGGTTTTAAAACCTTTTTACCTTATTTATTTGTACTTTGGGTCTTTAGAACGTTATATGTGTCAATAAAATTATTAGAAGTCGATTTGTTAATAGAGTTGGTAACGTTCTTAGTTTTTCTTTTTCAAATCCTCATAAACATTATTGATGTTTATATTAGGTCTGTAAGAATCAATATAGTAGATTATTGTTTGGTTGAAATTTGTAGTGTGGTATTAGTTGTGTTGAGTCAAAAATAACATTTCATTACTTTTTAATAGTCAAATGTTTTTATGTGAATATTTTATTACATAAGTTTCTTGTAGTTAAGTGTAAATTATAAAGTACATTGTCTAGTCAAAAGAGTCAAGTTGTCCAAACTCAGTAAAATATAAAAAATAAAAAAATAACCTCACGGACGCATTTTCAGTGGAATTTGGTGTCCGAATTGTAATTTTGCTTCATGATCAAATTCAGTTGAGCTAGCAACATGAAACCGGAGGCAAGAGGCATCGGAGGTTGGAGGTCATTCAGTGACCTCTCGTCAGTTGCCAACGACGGGGCGGCATATCAGCTTTGGTGACATGTGTGTGTGCAGTTTGATTTTAGTGCTTCCAGTGTGGTGTGTCTCAGTTTGTAGTGTTCATGATTGAATAAGTGGAAATTTCACATTGAGGGGGGGAACATGATCCAATGTTCCATTTCCATTATGTCATTTTTTTCTATGTATGTATGAGCAGCAGATTTCAACAAGAATTTCCTATGTTATTCCCTACAGTGAGATATTGATGAGGGCTGAGAATAGTACTTGGCATATCATGATGTGGTTGTAGGTAAACCACTTGAAAACCTTCATTTGTGGTTTGTGGTAAACCAATAGCAAAACCACCATTCTTGGTTGTTGGTAATCCATTTGCAAAACCATCACTTTGTGGTTTGTGGTAAACCAATTGCAAAACCACCATTCTCGGTTTGTGGTCAACCGTTTGTAAAACCATCCCTAAGGTTTGTGATCATCCTGTGAAAATCACCAGATCATGAGTAGGTGCAAGTACAAAGGCAGTTTTCCCCATGTTCGCACTAAGGGGGGGAATGTTAGGATTTCATATTATTAGTGCTCACATTATTATTAAAGTTAGATTATAATTATGTGATGTAATTGAGTTGGTATTACAACTCATATTGTTATAATATATTGTTTCAACAATATATTGTTATAGAGTTTTGTTGTACCTGTAAAATTATAAACGGGTAAGTTGTTTGTTGACTTCCTATTTTCTAGGAAGTAGTTCTTCTATTGTATTGGCTATATATTAGCCAAACATGTTGTGCAGATATATAGAAGATATAATATTATTGTGTTATTTCCTGTGTAAATCATTTGCTCTAACACGTGCTACATCATAACTTACACAGACTATCTAACAAGGTGGACAGAAGTGGCACCTACAAAGGATTATATAGTGGCTACATCAACCAAGTTTCTATGGGAAAATATTATTACAAGGTATGGATGTCCTTTAAGTTTGACCAGTGCTAAGGGCACACATTTTCTTAATGAGCCAATCAGAATTTTATTAGATGAATTCATGATTGTACACCATAAGACTACACCCTTTCATCCTCAAGAAAATGGGACTGCTAAGGCTTTTAACAAATTTTTGAGCCGACATTGATAAAAATATATGATGTTTGAAGAAAAGATTGGGATGATAAAGTTTTTGCAAAGTACTTTGGGCATATCGACATACATATATAAAAGGTTGAACAAAGCCACACCATTTCAGTTAGTGTTTGCACAAGTAGCGCTTCTTCCTATGGAATTTATGTTACCTTCTTTGCATATTGCGTACACTGGAGGTCTAGCTGATGAGCAAGCATTAGAAGAATGGATTGAAAATTTAATTAAGATGGATGAGCAATGAGCCATAGCATGTTGGAGTCAAAAACAAGAGAAGGCCAAGCAGAAAGCATGGCATGACAGCACATCAAGGATAAAAATCTTGAGATAGGATAGATGGTGCTCCTTTATGATTCTAAATTTTTGTGCCATCTAAGAAAACTCAAGGTACATTGGTTGGGGCCGTATGTTATCACTCACATACTTGAATCATGTGCTTTTCAATTAGAGGCACTTGATGGAATACGGTTACCTAGTTACTTCAATAGGAGTAGGCTAAAGCCCTACTATAAATAATTCTTCTTGGTGTTTGTAATAAGGAAGTGTTGCCATTTAGATTAGGTTTTCAATTTTGCATTTCCTTAATGTGTTTCCTTCTTTGTTACTATGCTTTTTCAATTTAATTGGTGTGTTTGTGTAATAAGCGTGTTTATATGCCGGCTAATTACTATTTGAATATTTTTATGCGCAGAGGACTACACATACCCTTAGTGTGGGGTAGGTTGTTGATATCCAAGTATAGGAATGATGGAAATAAGTACACATGAAAGGAACTATCTACGGGTGTTATTCAAGGTTGGAGAATTGAAAAACAAAAGATATTGCTTCTGGACACAAGGACCATAGATAGAGAGGAATGAAGAAACAAGTATAACATGAGGTAAGCAGAGGCCGTGAAGACTACCATTGGAAGGCATAATGACGAGGTACTCAGGTGTATGGAAGTGTGCTGAAGAGAAGTTTGCAGCCAAAAGGTAGAAGGGTGTGCTAGAAGGTTATAGCTTAGGCGCGAAGGCGAGGAAAGAACAAAAATGATAGATTAATGAGAGGATTGTTGGTAGGTGGAGGAGTAATAAATGCACTAACTTTTTAAAATTCTATATAAGGACAGGATGCGAGTTCATTTTTACCATTACAATTGAGATAATTTGAAAAGGGTTAAGTGTGAATGAGCCAAGAAATCATGTTGAGGTGCAAAGAGTGTGAAACCAGATGTGGAGAGAAGGGTTGTGTGCAGGAGAAGCTTGCATTCCCATAGGTGAAGGGTTTGAGCGAAGCATATGCATTAAAAATGAGCTAGGGCATGTGATTTCCACTAGGGCATGAAGATTTAAACTAGGGTTTTGACTTTCTCGATTACAGAGGGAAGAAAAGAGAGATTTTTCAAATGGCACCAAAGAAAGCACCCGCAGCAAGAAAGAAGGTTGAAATGGAAGAAGAAATTGCTCACAAGAGTAATTTCTTAGAAATGCAAAGATATCGAGGGAATGATTGTGGGACAAGAATGGGATTCCCATATTCACAATGTAAAATCAACAATTACAACCATCAAACATTAGATAATAAGAAGGATCTTGATGCATTACTGAGCACAAAAATGAACAAGCGCACAGCAGAAGATATGTCATGAGATCGATGACGCGGGTGAGAAGTTGTTGAAGAAGAATGGAGTCTACCAACTGTATGAGTTGCCATACTTTGGAAAGTATGAACCATTGTATCGGTGGTTGATGAGTATAGTCCATGAGGACTTCTTTTACTTTGCAGGATGAAGGGTAAGAATCATAGTTTTCGTTGATTTCAATAGTGACAGGACTAAGGGCCTCGGAGTGGATCTGGATAGTGATTTAACTAATAAGGTCACAATCTTGGAGATGAGGAAGGATTTGGGGTATACCAAAGGTCCGCGCAGCATGGACATTGACAAATTGAAAAAGTACCTAGTAGTGCAGGTAATTGCACATCTTGTAACAAAGTTGAATGACCAAGGAAGATGGTCATAGGTAAACACAATGTGGCTGCACATTGCAAAGAAGATGTCTCAAGGAGTGGTCTACAATATTACAAATCACATAGCAAAGATAATCATTGAAGAAGTGTAGATAGGTGACAGAATAATTTTTGGTGTTGTGTTATTGTCTTTAGTGTTTATGGAGATTGGGGTGCCTAATGGACCAAAGGAGAAGATTTGGGAGTACCCCACGAAACACAAGTCACCTACAGAAAGATTTGGCAAGTACTTGTGCGATGGATCAATGAGTGGACCATTCAAGCAGAGGGCTGGAGATGTGGTATGATAGACTCCATGTGGCATTTGAAGAAGAGTGGCGCATACCCAAGGATTTGCCTTCGGTGGTGGGTAAGGCAATTCAATTTGCGGTCTACCAATAGTTTTTCATCGTGTGATTTATGAAGAAGGATGGGGCTTGAAGCCCATGGTGCAAAATTTTGTATGCCTTCACAACAAGGTATTTCCAAGAATTAGTTCACCGGTTTTCAGATGTGCACTACCTAACCTTCAATGCAAACAAGGTATATTGTGACTACCACACTCTGAGAAAGAAATATGTATATCCAGGATGGAATACCTACATTAAAAGGCTTGTCTCAAATATTATAAGCATGAATCCTGTAAGCTTAGTAGTTGGGGAAACCAAAGTAGCGCTTGTGTACCTGCAACTTAAATCCAAGCTGGAGATCACTAAGTATGTGGAGAATGAGTTTGTGCTCCTAGGGCCACCAAAAGGTAGGCATACAATGGAAAATGTTCCAACTCCTAAGCCCACAAAAACAATTCAAGTAGATGATGAATAATAGGATCATGACGATAGTGGTGGTTTGGAGCACTGAGGCATAAGATAGCCTCCAAATAAGGAAGAAGCTGAGCACGTGACTACACCACCTCAGCCACAAGAAGGAGATGATGAGGACTTAGATGCACCCAAGGAGAATGTCATTTCAAGAGAGTATTCAGAGAGTAAGAACCCAAGTTATTACTCCATAATTAGTGTGCAGATCACCTCAAATCTCTCCATAGAAGGAGACAACTGAGAAAATAAGAAGGAAATTGAAGCTGAATGAGGAAGCGAGAAGAGTCTGAGGAAAGTGCACCCAATTCTCCTACACCTCTAGAGAACGTGGAAGAACAAAAAGATGAAGAAATGAAGGATGGAAAAGAGGGAGAAAAGGGGGCAGATGAGACAACAACCGAGACTACTCAGGACACAGCAACATAAGTTCCAAATCTTGAAGCCCAAGTTCCTAAGCAGCCTAGATCAAGAAGAAAAAGTGGGGAATATATTCCACTAGCCATGGGCTACGCCGAGGACATAGGTAAAATTGTCTATGCCCATTTCCAAAACACAATGACACAAAAGGAGTTGTATGGCTCGGAGTTTATAGATGAAGATATGGCAACCGTGTGTGCACAAGGAAGCAATTGTCATGGTCGATGTACACGCATATGGATGAACCAAATTTTTATGTATGTGAAGAGTCTTGTTTTGAGGAGGTTGAAAAAGACACCTCAAGCCAAACACATAATAGTAAATCCTATTGTTATGTCAGATGAGCAAGTGAGAAATGATTTTTTGAAATTATTGACAAAGGTGGCACGACGGAATATGGATAAAGATGCAACAATTAGGGTGCTAAGGGAGGAGATCAAGACTAAGGATGAGGAAATAGCATGCCTAAAGCAGGAAAGAGACTTGGCACAGAAGAAGAATGTTGTTTTTATCAACATGGCAGAGGAGATTGGTGACAATGTCATGAAGGCTAGGCCACACTTAGAGCCAAAGGTACCCAAGACGTTTCCTTTGGCAATACATTATGTAAGTACATTGGTGGACTTAGTGCTTGAAGATGAACCTCTACGCATGCCAGAACCAAAGGATCCAGCACATGAAGTAGAGTGGGAAAAGGCTTCAGTGATGTGGAAGATTGCATCATATGAGGGGTTGCTTCAGATCTTGTAGGAGGAACTAAAGAAGGAAGATCAAGCATTGAATATTTTTACAATGCCAAAAGTCATTATAAGAACTAGGACCATTTTAAAAGATAATGAAGTCTTGAAGGCCATGAAAGATGAGACATTGGGTCACGTAGAATGATTAGTACTTGTTAATCGAAGCACAAGGCCCTAAAAGCAGCTTAAGAACCACACAAGGAAAGGTTGGATGATCTTGCGAAACTCGTCGCTCAAAATATCGACTTACTAGAAGGGAGAATGACTGCCATGTCCAGCATTGTGTTGGTCTTGCAGGATAAGAAGGGATAGATTGAAAATATGAATTAGAGTCAATTGAAGTGGATATTCCAGAGAAGGCAGAGGATGCGCTCAATAATTGGCAAACTTTAGAGGCGGAGATAAAAGAAGAATATCCTAAATTGATTATTTAGGTTGAAGCAGAAGATACTGCAAGTTAAAGACATTCTTTTATTCATCAAAATTCTTTCTATTTTTCTATTCATATTCTTTGATTCATTTTGGAGACAATCATTTCGGGGCGGCAATACAACTAGTGTGGGGTAATGTTGATCAATCGAATCTGCACTTAGAGAAGGACTTACAGGTAAGGTTCATGCGGGAGAGCAGAGTACATTCAAAGATGTGGAAGTATCGAAAAGGATCACGCTCAAAGAGGAGAGACGGATTAGGGACTTGACCGTTTTCACGATGAGGACCTATTTTTGGAGATAGCATGCGAAGCACACAAAACCGATTGGAGACTTGTGTGGCAAGCATTGGCTATTTTTTAAGGCTCAGATATGAATAACTTTGCATGGATTCGAGCCGAGAATAGATCTACTACTATCAGTTAATTAAAGTAGTCTATTGTTAACGCATTTGCATTTGTGGATATTTTTGTAATGGCACATGGCTAATAATAGCATGCAACCTATTTTGGGATTAGATAAGTGGTGAAGGGAAATTCCCCACCCTTATAAATATGTAGTGAATTGTGTAGCATAGGATATGTATGAGAATTGTGTTATAGTGAGATTATGCTAACAAATCTATTACGTGCATGAGCATATACTACTATTATTATAAGGAAGCTTCTGTGTATTACTACATTTAATATAATGGAGATTATGGACTGAATCAAGGTGTTATCATGGTTATAGTTCAATATTGCATGCTTTATTTCATCATGGTTATCTTTTAAGTCTATTATTCTCTAGATCTAGATCTAAACATGCACTGTAGAATGATATATTAGTCATAGATCTGAATGCTTAAATTCTTCATCATGCTAAAATCCTACAATAGAACCCTAAAGAGGGGCCTGGTACCTTTGCGCGCGCTTGTGTGAGCACTTAGTATAGGCTGAGTGATGTGCCAGCGTGCCTAGGATTGTATTGGTGAATTATAGGCTACATCAAAAGGGACATCTCTTCTCTCTACCTCACCGCTATAAATAGACTGATCCCTTGAAGGATAGCTATATATAGTCATTGCAAAAATACAATAAAATGTTCAGAAGCTTCCTACATCAATCAACTTCATGAACACCTCAAGGAGATAATATACTCATCCCATATAGACTTCCCGCATCGATCATTCTATCAAAAACAAAAACAAATGAAGTAAATGAGAACTTTTTGTCATTGACTTTCCTATTTTTGATCATGTGTTTCTTGCTAGGTAAACATGTTGTCGTACATTAAGTTATGCTCAACCACCTATTTTCACCTCATTTTTGTCTCACCCCATTGTTTTATCTGCTCAAGGGACTTGCCATAACTACGACATTTTGTGATCATGTAACTTTCTTCACCCTTAGAATAGTCCATTATGTAATGCCTTTAGGGTATCACATTCATAAGCCCATCTTAGGTATGATAGACTCATTAGGGGTTTTATCAATTAATTGTCTCTTTTACCACCTCTTACCATTCACCTTCTTCATTACTTATTGATCACCCTATACAGGACCAGACCATCGACACCTACATTTAAACGACTCAACCATGCCTATGACCTCAACTCAACCATGCCTATCACCTAAGACTCAACCATGCCTATGACCTACACTTAATCATACCTAAAACATACCAACCCATTCCTCTACCTCATCATATTCTTCCCTAGCTTATGGGAGAACAACATCGGCCTAAGGTCCCTTTTTGGTAAGGCTATATAGGCAACACTCTTAGGTCATGGGGCCCTTGAGGTTAGCTCAAACACTCTTTACCCTAACCTATTTTCCCCCATTTTCCTATTCATATTCTATCTTAGTTTCCATTTTCTACAACACTTGGAAAATAATACAAACATACATATCTACCATGTTATCACATCATAACAACATCCAATCAATCATTTCACATTTCTATAAAATCAAAGATTTTAGAAATCTACACCATAACATACATATAACTCATCATATATTTCCCATGTTACCAATAACTTGGACATTAAAACAAACTTAAAAATAAGACTCCATCATGCCTAAACTGACCTGACTCCACCATGCCTAAATGACCTAACTCAAACATGCCTAAGTGACTTGACTCTATCATGCCTAAACTGACCTGATTCCATCATGCCTAAACTGACCTGACTCCATGCCTAAACTGACCTAACTCCATCATGTCTAAATTGACCTGACTCCACCATGCCTAAACCGACTGACTCCATCATGCCTAATCCACCTAGTTTTCACCCATATGCATATAACAATGAAAATTTTACAACATAAGCACAACATAATACCATAAATATCACCATCTCTATATAAATCATTAGAATTTGTGTGTCCATACATATGTGTATAGAAGTAAAATCAATACACGTGCCTCTCATGTACATCCTCGCTATCTTTGGCACACTGGCGGTATAAATAAAAAATATACAAAAATATATATATCCTGAACATATATGGTGACTAATCATCACCCCACCTGATATCCATGTTGGTCTCATGTGTCTCCCCCTCCTCTCCTCTAGCCTGGAACCCTGCTACCATCTCTCCTCCCTCTACGGGTCTAGAGCTCACCATTCCGACTCCGGTTGGGTCCAACCTCCGTGAGCCGGTAGCCTCTCCCCCGACCCTATCTATGGGTTTGTTTGCCCCCGTACTCTCTCTTCACTATGTGGGCGAGATCTGGTCCTCTCACTCGAGGCCTATTATACCATGTACTCCGCATAGGGAGGTACGTCTATCCCGCAATAGTCAAATGATCCTGGTAGTACCTGGCCTCATTCAGGGAATCCCCAAATCTGGCCATCGACACTATTTTTGGTGGTGTCATGGGTATCACAGCAACTTGTGAACCCTTCCTCGCTATCGGTGGTCTCACTTCCCCTATACCTATGAGCCCTACCCTCATCTATGTACCATGGGACCCTGTCATGTTGATGTTTGTATCATGGGACCCCGCCCGAGCTCCGAGATTTTTCCTATGTTGTGACTCTGGTCCTATAAGGTCACAATTTGTACATGTGCAATGGCCAACTGGCCCTACAAGCTCGCTACCTACACCTGCAAGGTAGCCACTTGTCCCATGTCTCCATCTCCACCTTGTGCGGGTGCCTAGCCCTGGGTAATCTAGGCCTGTAAAGCCACCACCTGTGCCTGTAATGTGGTAACCTATGCCTTGGACCCCATCAATTGCCCCTATAATACTATGATCTAGGCCTATAAAGTGGTAACCTGCCCCTGAAAAGTATCCCTCTAAACTGTAAGGGTAGCTAAGTATGGCTTCCCTAGCCTAGGTGGTGTTACTCGTAGCTGGATTGCCCACCATTGCCTATATCTATCTCAGACTCGCATTATCAATCTATCACCCACTACCGCTCCTCCTTCCCGATTGGTACTATCGACTATGGTAGAGGCATAGGCCTCTCCATGTCATCTCTCATGTATTTAGGGAACGATGGTGGCACGTCCTGGAGTAGCCTAAACGCCACTTGACCCTGTCAAGAGGTATCATCTCATACTCACCGACACAACGCCCCTCTATCTACCTCAGTATCTATAACTCATCCAGCTCCACCACCATCTATCTGTATGAAGGGAAGGTAACATATGGCCTCCAAATGATGTCCACATCGGACAGCCCCTCTAGTGCATGCCAAGAGTATGCTACATCATGTGTATCTGGGTAGCCATGCACTCTCCAAAAATAGGCACCCAACGCCTATAGCCAACTCAAACAAAGCCCGCCTCGAATGCATCTGCTCGAGCATGCCAACCGGATGCACACATACAATGTACTCATATGTCTAACAATGAAGAAGAAAGGTACAGCACAAGCTGAACCTCTCGCAACCACCCGTAGGCCCATAAATCCCTATATAACTGCACCAAGTATGTTGGTGCCCAAGAAAATGGGTCCTATCCTCCATCATGTCATGGAGAACCCCCATCAAGCACCTGTGGTAATCTCACACCCTCTCGCATCCGCAACGCATAACAACACATTACCTACATGATCGGACCACTAACCTCATCTCCTCGGGATGGGTCGCATACATGTCATCTCTATCATCCCCTCTCCAAACACCGTCAACATCAGCTCCTCTGATTCCTCTGAGAAAATAGAGTAAACATACATCCCCATTAACGGTAACCACAAGATATTGTACACGTCCTCTAGGGTGACTGTGATCTCACCCGTCGGCAGATGAAATGTGTTGGTCGTTGAATCCCATCTGTCGATGAGTGCGACCATCAAGCTTAGCTCCCAAACTATGTGCATGTATTGTCTAACCCCAATAAGGCTAACATCTATAACGTGACACCACTCCTCTACCATCATGCTCCTCGTACCAATGATAGTAGAGGTGGTACTTTGTCTCTCATCCACAACTAGTCCCTAGCCTGCACCCAACAAACCACACCATTATTAAATCTTGACCATACCTAACATATCACTTACCCAACTAACCTATTCCTAAAATTCTTATTATTTATTTCCCCACAACCCTAACAACCTACCCCTTTTCCCCATCCCACTTTCCCACCCCTCAACTCGTATCATATATACCTTTTACCCTACCTATTCTCAACACACTTACATTTATACCTCACTGCCTCTCTTTCTCTTTCCCTCCCACCATAACCCTTTCTCGACCTATTTTTCCTCAAAATCTGAGTGGCCTCGCCACCGGTGACTAATCTGTCACCTACTTGTTTGATCGATGTCGGTTATATCTTACCGATGTCGGCCACCCTTGATCGACACCATTCACTTTTGCGCCGACCAAACCCACAAAACCCTCCCCCATTTTTCAAAAATTTGACCATACTAACCTATAAACCTACCCTATCCTACCCAAACCTCCACTAGCTTTCCCCCTACCCATATTTCACCCACATTGGACTTCCTACCCTTCCCATTTCATCAATTTTACTTCCACATGTCAATTTAATTCCTACCCAAAACCATTTCTACCCAAACCAATTTCTACAAACAATTTCAACTAACAAGCGTCGAATGGGATCAAATCTTACCTCATATTAGTTCCGTTGGAGTGGTTTTATGTCCGTCCACCGTACCAATGGCCCACCCAATCCCTCTCCTACCTCTGCCATGCCCTAATCCACCCTCACCTCCAACCAATCACAATCGACCACACCACTCTCGTGGACCCGTCTACTAGCTCCCCGACACCAACTCGTAATCTTCACCTCACCCCGGTACAATGTTTTGTCCTTCTCTCTTGGAAAGGTACAAAATGGTCAAATAGATCTGTCATTTTCTCCAAAGTCACAACACAACAATGATTCCATAAAATACAAAAAAAATAATACCCAACCCGACCCGAGCGACGCCGACCATATTTTTACCCTAGGCAACCAACGTCACCACCCTATAATCGGCTTCGGTCAACCCTTATAACTATTTGGCCTTGCTAAGATTCCTTTTTCCTACAACCATTAGTGATCACGCACCTTTTATCATTCCGGACACCTATGGAACCATACCTACGAGTCCACACTACCCCTACATTTCCTTTGTTGTGTCTTGGGTTTGAGGGGGATCACCTTCACCCACACATGGGGCAATCACTTCCTATTTTTGTCAGTGTTGCTTACCAATAAAAATTACGCAAAAAAAGGGGTAAAATGTAGACACCAAAATTGGGTCACACTCCCTTGGTCCCTTTTCGAATAGCCAACTTAAACATATTCACCTAACCATGACCCTTTTACCCCACATTAATATTAGTTTAATTATTTATAATTAAAGTAATACCCATGCTCACAATATTCATTATTTAATTACCTTAATTAAAAATAATTTCCACCTCACCTAGACACCTCATCATAAACCTATTCTTAGCATGTTTCCCTTTTACTAGGACTCAATATCCACTCACCATAACTAACTAAGACTTAGTCCTACCTACCTTAATTAACTAAGACTTAGTTCAACCCTAAAATCACATGCCTATTCTTCCTCTAACCACATTACCGGTTATATAAGCGCAAAATCCCATTTTGATTTGTGAGAATAGATAGAGTTGGCCAAGAGATTGCCAAGATCTATTTGTTATCCAAAATGTGCCCCTTGCTCATTTTGTGGCTAACTCCTCCCATTCTTCCCTCTCTTGTGCCTCAGTCACAAAATTTTTGCTTTCAGGCACTCAAAACCTTCTGGAAGTGGCACCATTGGATAGAGCTCTTTCTCAGCTTTCCAGAAAGGTAAAGTTTTCCTCCTAACTCCATGTATTTTTCAAGTTATGGCTCGGCGGAGTTTTTGGAAAAATTTCCCCTGAAAGGCCCGCGGCCAATGAGATGCCACCACATGGCACCTAGAGTGGTGGAGCACGGGAAATTTTGGAAAATTTTCCAAATGACCAAAAAGGTGCAAAAATTTGAATTTTGCCCACCGACCCGATTTGGCCCTGTTTTGCCCTAAAACTTCAAATCGCCATATCTTTCGATCCAAAGCTCAGTTTTTTGCGTTCTTTATATCAATGGAAAGTTGGTAAAATTCTCTACAATATTCTAGGGTTATTTTTGCATTTTTGTGGATTTTGGAGAGAGAAAATCAAGAAACGCCTCTGGCACGTGGTCATGGACAGAAATGATGTTTCAACCACCGTTTTTAATGAAGAATGGCTCGCATTCTCTCCCAAAGATGGTTAAAAATGTCGTGGAATGGGTTTGTCAGTGAGCCCATGCTGTTTTGATGGCATTTTGGTCAATGGTTGACCCCTTGCATTTTGGTCAATGGTTGAACCCTCTTGCACTGTAAAAGCTAGAATGAGTTCATTTTGCAAGGAGAGACACTTTTTCAGCTCTGCAACTTCCTTTTTCTTCCTCCTTGGTAGAATTTGTGAAGAAATTTTACCTTTCCATGTAATGCAACACCTTTTCTTGCCTCTGGATCACTGTAATGTACTGTATTGGATCTGAAATGTTGATATATGTTCTATGATTAAAATCCCTCAATCCTTTCATATATCTATCATTGCTTTCTTGATCTTTCATTACATTTTGAGTATTTGTGCATCTTTTGTGTTGTGTTTCCTTGTGGATTGTGTATTTCATGCAGATCAGTGTCTACAACTCCTTGGTGCATCACTGTTAGCATTAGTTCTTTCTTTTTGCATTTTCTATCCTTGTCCCTTTGGAATTTAGAGTAAATTTAGGAGTTTAAACCTCGCAAATTGTGAAAGTAAAATAGCCGATCGTGAGGAGTTGAGGAACCACCTCTAACTGAGATTCCTTTCTCATTTTACAAGTCCCACACTTGGGGAAAGGATTCAATGTTGTGCAATCACACTGGATGCTAGTATGATCAAACTAGAAATCGATCAACATCCGTGGGTGTCGCTTGATTTGCAACAACACTATCATTTTTAGTAAACTTAGTATTGCCCACCTTAACCGATGTGCTTGGTCAACCTCAACCGACATCGGTCACCCTAAATCGTCATCGCTACCATATATTCATTTTGGTAACCTTGTTTGAGGGGTAGGCCACATTCTCAAGCTTTGGACTGAAGGAGATATGCATGTAAGCAAGAACCAGAGCCCTTTGACACCTCTAGACAGCCATAGCCAGCACCAAGACTAATCCAAATATATTTGCATTCACAATAGCATTCCAGAAGCAATCACGTCATGGCACCGAGCACTATTTCACAAATCAACCATCATCAACATCTAGCCATTAAACCTGCAACACCAGTAAGTGTGCTTATAACCTGCATCATTTCATCTTTATTTAGTTTACAAATTTTCTTCACTTTTGTTTATCAGCCTCTATTTACATTTTTATCCCACCAATCTTACCTCCCTGTGAACCCAACCATTCCACCACCCACAATCATTTGATCACCTATACCTAATTCCTGAATATCTCTGAGTACTCCCAACACCTCCACATACCTAACCATTCTCCTTACCATCTCTGTTTAATCTCAAACAAACCCCCAAAACCAAGTTTCATTGAGTTTCTATCATCCCGTCTATACCAACGCCGGTTATCCATGACTGTCGTTGGTTCTCTCTAAACCGTCATCGGTCATACTTGACCGACGTCGGTCTCTGTATTTGGTAATCCTGCCAATAACATAAACTTAATAACCTACATCCAAGAAACCCAAGCTACCCGTGAATCCGACCCGACTTGTTTTAGCACCTTGACTACCAACCGTACATCTAGATCTCGATCATAACCTAACCCGTTATATTAGATTTGCTTATTTTATTTGGATGAGATACCTAAATCATATCAACTACAATAGGATTTTATTTATTTACACTATCTCTTGCATTAAGTTATATTAAACTATGGGTTGATAAATGTCAAGAAGTATCATACTTCCCGATCTAGGACACGCTAGGCAGCCCATTGATATATGTTGTTTAACTTTCTTTTGTGGTCTTGTTTAATATTTGAGGTAGTTCCTCCTAGCCAAAAGGAAGCTCTCGCATGATCAAGATTGGATTAAGAAGTCGTAACACACACACAACCTCCAACCGACCAACACAACAGTATCCCTCTTTGGCCCTTCTACCCTTATCTGCTTCCAAATCCATAAAGAAAGTGGTGAAACATGCATGTGGAAATAGCATATGTAGTTAAGATGGGTACAATCAAGAAGCTAAAAATGTCGAAAGGAAACAAGCACCCTTTTAAAAGGGTTAAAGCAAGGTTAATCCAATATATAACGTTTTTAACAAGAATCCTAGATGGTTAAGGCAATTATCAACCCAATATTTTTAACCTTTATCAAGAGACTTAAGTGTTCAAAAATATTATTAATCGAATAGTATTATGCCAATCATGAAGCAAAATACAATTTCCTAAGTAAAAATAACCAAAACATGAAATAATGTAAAAATGTGCACATAACTTAGTCTTTTTGTTAAATTGGTTTTTTGGTTTAAGAAATTTGTCTTTGGCAAACGAATATGGAAACCTATGCACCAAAATTAGTAGTTTCACAACACAATTAGCTCAAAAATAAAATCCAAGCAACGAAAAAGTGAGGCAAAGTGAAAAATTAAGCTCTCAGTCATGAGGCCACCGACACAAATAGTGAGGCCATTGTTTACCAAAATGAGTCCGCTAAATAGCAAGGCCGCTACGAGTTATCATGAGACCATTGATGTTTTGGCGAGGCCATTACTATGCATGAAAAATCTATCAATAGAAATGAGCATGTCACCACCAATGACAAATATGCCAAAAGGGCTTCAAAACTCAACTCGGAAAGACATTAAATGAGTTCAAACAAATTTGTTAAGGTTCTCCATGATATCCTACGTAACTATGGGTCATGCTAGAAGTTTTAAATTTTTGGTACATTTGGGTATAGCGCTCATGCACGTAACTTTCGGTTAGATTTTCGATGTTAGACAGCTTCAATTGAGGTAAGGTTTTATCATTTGTTAGAGTTACATTTCCTAATAGTTAACATTTGATTTCTAATTCTAGGAAATTATGAAAATGAAATTTAGTACAAAAGAAAAGGGAAAACTCATTCCTTTTACGAAAAACTCATGATCACCGCATTCAACGAGACCGCATCAGCTTCAGGCATTCTGGAAATAGTTTGCATGAAACCAAAATTCCTCCATTTGCATCCATATCTCATTTTAAAGCTCCTAATTTTACATAGGTGGGTTGAATGCTCATAAATCTTGCAGAATTTGGCTTAACAATTATTTACAGTGACCCCTTTTCTAAGTTGGCTTCCTCAACTTCTGCAAATTATGTTCTCTCACAATTCTTTATGTATCATTACACAGTGTGGTGGTCTAGATGGTAAGAAGAAGGATGAAGGAAAAAAAGAGTACTTAGATGGGGTTTGATTGAAGGCCATAAGACTATGCATGCTTTCGTGCAAAAGACAGATCACACCACAACACGGGAGATCACCACCACAAGTTGGAAATTTTTCCTTGGTAGATGAACGCATAGAGGTATTTTTATTTTTATTTTCAGATTCCAAGCATGAGTTGAATGAAAACAACATGGAGGAGAAAGATACAATCCCCTACCACCGTAGCAAGACATTGGCAAAGCATTTGGGTGAGAAATGAAAAATAGAGGGTTTCACACAAAGGAAGAGTGAAAGATTCAAATCTTGCAGAGAACATAAGTGGGATAGCAGGAAAGGCACTCTCAAAGTCTTAACCAAAACAATCGCTCGAAATAAAATAAAAAGAGAACGAAAAGTGAAGAGGTGGCTACAAAGGCTACAAACAGTGCCCACTTCCCTTTGACACCTTTTGATACTGATCTTGATACTGTTGATTACATTATGGATATTATTATAGTTTTGATTTAGTATGATGTTAGATGTTGGATCATAGATTATTGTTGATCTTGATTTAGTTATGATGCATGATGATTATTAGAGACACTTCATATGTGGATGATGATATACTATTTGACATGGATATATTATGAATGTTGTTCGGACATGTGATATTTGGATGTTGTAAGTAGATCTAGAAAATGGACACTATATGATAATGATATAGTTGTTGATATAAATTGTAAGTGATATTGTTGATTGCCTTGATGTTGTTGTGATTCATATGTATAGATGATTTTGTGATTATATTTATATCATGTTGGATGTTTTGATATAGCCACAAGGCCAAAGTAGGTATTTGTGTTTTACAGGTTAAAATATCACAATAAACATTGGGGGATTAGAGACCAACCACATTGGAATTCTAGATGAATTAAACAAGGTCACCATGGCAACTGTATTTTTTGTGTGTGTTGTTTTGTTAGGGATTCCCATGGGGGGGGGGTTACCTTTGAATGTGACCAAGGGGTTACGTGTAGTTTATTAATGTGGTTTCTTTTATCATGTTTGCATGTGTTATTTTTGGTGCTTTTACCCTTTTTCATTAGTTATTAAATGTTGTGTTAATGTTGTGAGTAATCATATTGTTAAAATAAATAAATAAATCAAATTTGGGATATAAGAAAGTAATTATAGAAGTTGTTGGCTTTTGTATTAAATGTTGTAAGTATGTGTAAGAGTTGTGTAAGTCGATTTTGGAGTATGAAACACTCCACCTCCTTGGAAATTTGAATTTGTCCTTGGAGGCTGTTTTTGAGGCTTGTAAGATAAGTAAAACTTGTCCCATGCCTCTTAATTTTATTTACCAACCATACATATGGTTGGAGGGTTGGTTTTAGACATTTTTAATGCATTTTGGGAAGACAAATTGTAAATTTTAATTGCACTCTTCTTACATTTTATTAAATTCAGTCCTTTGGGGTGTGGGCTTTTGGAGTGTGTAAGTTTATTTGTCATATTATTCACCACCTCTTTATTGAGCATTGAGAATGAATTTGACTTTTGTGTTGGAGTTGAGGATGTGTGATGTGGCATCCTACATGGATCCACCTCATCCTCTTCTCTTCCCTCTTCTATAAAATTAAAACTCCTTGCTTTGTTTTGGGTTGTTGAACTTTTTGCATACTTCATTGGGGTGAATTCTCCTTGGTTGTTTGGAGCTCTTGTTGATTTTGGAGGAGATTAGAGAGCATTTCATACTTGGACATTGCTGATTTTGGGACTGTATTTTGACATTGAAAGCTTGTTGTTTGGAACAAAATCTACCATGGAGAGGTAGGAGCTTAGCTCTTCATATATGCTTTTATTTTTTTTATGTTTGTGTGAATGGTGAATGTTTTGTGTGTTTGTTGGTGGTTGGGTAGACTACCTAGGAATGGTGTAGGAGAAGGCTATGGGGAATCCATGTGGGGAGGCATAAGGGAATGTCAGTGGCATCAAAATTCTTGTGGAGGGAGTTTGGGATTGGGATCCACCATGGAAAAGAAATAGCTTGCATTTCTTACTTTGTGGGGGCATAAGGAAATTTGTGGGGGCATAAGGATATGTGTGATGATTTATATTGGTGGTTTGTTACAAGTGGATACCCAATTCCCATTGGGAGGCATAAGCAGCTTCCCCCATAGTTCTTGCTCCTTTGGCTTGCATGATGAAGCCTGAGTTATGTCTTAATGTTTCAATGTAGTTGTAAACTGTTGTTTTGTTTGACTGTGTTTTTAATTTGAAATGTGCATGTTGAAAGATTGTTTTGTGATGTGGAAGCCTGTTGTTGCCATGAGTTGAAATACATTTCTTATTGCATTGTGGTTGGGGCTCGGGGGCCAATGAAGAAGGATGGCTTCTCCTCTTCATTGGATGTCTTGGTTGGGTGGAGAGCGTTGCCTTTCCCTTGCCTTTGTTGTGATCCAAAAGGAGAAATTCATGTTGTTATTCGGAGCAGAGGAGAAAGACAATTTGACAAATTCCATATGAAATGAAATCCCATTGTAACCTTCCCCACTTGAAGTGGATGAATTTGTAAATGTTTTGAAATGGAAAGATATTTTTATTGAGCTATGGAAGTTAAAATTTGAAATGTGAAAGATATATATACTCTGTTCTATGCATTTGAAAGAAAGAAATTGAAATCTATTATATGCATTCAAGGAATTGAGAGATGTAAAGTTGTATTTGAAATCAATAAAGGATTGCAATACCTTTCTTCATTTGCATTGTTGCATTGAAATCTGATCTTTAAATGTTATTGAAATCTCTGTTTGAAAGAAAGGAATACGTATGAAGGAATTGTATCACTTTGTTCTTTTGAAAATATGACAAAATTGGAAATCATACTTTGCATTTTAGCCATTAAATGGTTTGTTGAAACAACTAATTGTATTAGACTAGAATAGAAATGAATTTCCATACTTGGAAGGTGAAAATGATAAATAAATCCCTTTAGAAATTGATCTTTGTTTTAAATTTTAAAACTGGCAAATAATTTATCTAAAATGAACAGTTTGAACTTGCAAGCAAGAAATAACAATGAAACATTAAAATTGAACATGCCAGGGTATAAATGAGTTCAATTCGACAAAAAAATCACTTAAGGAAATATTTTAAAACATTGTAAAATCGGGCCCAAACCTTTCACAGTTCTTTTTGCTGTCAGAAGTTGTAAAAATTTGAATTGGAAATCAATCAAGAAAAATTACCCTCCAAATGCATCCTAAATCCTTCTTAGAATAATTCTCCATGTCTGTTTGGCATGTTGAGTGAAGGAGAAGATCAAATTGAACAAAATTTATAAGTTAAAATTTACCAGTTTACTTTTAAAAATCTTGTAGGTTGTTTTCTTAAAATTGACCCCTTAAACTTTATCAAAATCTAAAATTAATGATCTCTGTGCAAAGAGGGCGTCGAGAGATTTCCAGAAAGTCCTCGTTTGCCAAAAACTAAGCTCTCTATCAAAAGTTATGGCCCTCTGAAGTTTTCCTTCCTTGGCGGAAAATTTTGGGAAAATTTTCCTTAGTGGGCCCGCGGCCCGAATTTTTCCCTTAAAAACTTAGAAAAAAATTTGGGAAAATTTTTCAAATTTTTCCGCCGCCCCGCAACCAATCAGAAGCTACCACGTGGCCTCACGAGGCAATGGCAGAGGTGCGGCACCATTTTCTTCCTTGGAATTTTTTAAAAATTTTGGAAATTTTTCTTAAATCTCTCCGCCGACCCGCTAGCCCGCAGCCAATGAAAGGCTGACACGTGGCAGCCTTAGGCATCGGTGGAGGCGCGCAACTTTTTGATACTTTGAACTTTTTAAACTTAAAGATCTTAAATCCTAAAAGCGCTCTGACGGTCCATCGACCCATGGTCAATGAAATCATGACACGTGGCATCATCTGGGATCGGCGAAGGCGCACGTAAAATTTAACCCTTACACTTTTTGAAGTAAAAGTCTAAAATTCGTATGTTTCCCCACAAGTCCGATTTTCCCCGTGCCATTCAAAGCTTGACACGTGTCCTCCTCGGGCTCACGAGCGCGTGGAGGCAAATTGCACTTTTGTGCCGAAGAGGGAAAAAAACACTAAAACCCTTCCCCGCTCCGCCGCCCCACGCAAGGGAAAATTTTCTCCCCTAGGCCCGCAGGCTCGCCCTTGGGAAAATTTTCCACCCAAGGTCTGCCGGCCCATAACCTGAGTTTTATGAGGAGTTAGGAGGACTTCTTTATATCATTGAAAAGGTGAGGAAATTTCCTATCCAATGGAAATGATTTAGGGAAATTTTGAATGCATTAAGTGTGAGAAAAATCAAGTTGAAGCTTTAAGCCTGTTAGAGAGTGGGTATGGTGAGGAATTACCCTCTGAACCTTATTGAACCTTCTAGCCCTTAATTTTGGACCTTGTGACCTCTAATAATAAAAGAAAAGTATGTTCTAGTAAATTAGAATTGTTCTGGAACTTGCTAGTGACAGTTGTTGCCTTGTAACCTAGTTGTAGACTCTTTTAAACAAAAAAATATTCCATAATTTTTCCTAACTAATCCTAGGTTGTTTCTTGGGTCTCAAGTGGGTTGTTTTAACGGGCGTTCGTAACAAAGGTGCACGTAGACAAAAGCTTAGATGCAAAAGAATCCAAAGAAATACAACTAGACATTTCACCTAAATGAAGTGCCTCCTATTCTCAAAATTCTTCTTTTGCATACAACAACAAAGCAGCGGTAGGCGAGTTTCCTTTCATCTCAAAGACAATTGGAACCGCTTGTGTATGATATAGATCCGATCACCAATTTTTATATAGTAAAATGAAGAGATATTTGGGTTATAGGTTTATCTATGTGCAAGTTGATTAAACCCACAATGATACTGATTTTAGGATGGCTTGTGCGAGAGATCCATTTAGCACAGCTTCTCTAAAACATTTTGTTTGTTTAATTATAAGAGTACATGCCCCGCACTTGTTGAGGTCATCCAATTACTGCTAAATTTACAATGTAACTTGGGTTTCACCGTGGTTAACACCTCTGGATCTTGAATTAAGTGCGTGTATTATTATGTAAGGAAAAAGACATGTCTCGCAAGTCACCTATGTCTTTCCAAAGCTCCTTCCACATGCCACCGCCCGATACTGACCACCGTCCTCCACAATTCTTTTTTAAATTTCACCTACTCATCCTCCTCAAAAGCGCAAATAAATTTTATTTTATTTATTCCCATTACCATATTAAATTTTACTCCTTAAATATTATCATTACTTTATTTTCAACCCTTAATCAATATGTCTATTTAATATTTTCTAAATAGTTTTTAATTTTATTATTATTATTATAAGATTACATTTTAACAAGAATTGTTCGAAATGAATTCGATGCTAGTGGGAGCACTACATTCCCCTCCCCTTATAAGAGCATCGTCATTGATGTGACACATAGTCAAGGTTAGAAAGGGTACTCATGAGCAAGGAGGAAACAATCAACGACTCATGTCAACATCGAAAGATACTTGTTGCTAAAGCGTGACCATAAGGAAGAAGGCATGTTTTGACGATTCTTTAATGTTCTACAAATATTAGTAGTTCTAGCTTAAATTATTACTTAGTTAATCTTTTTCCTTAATAGTATTTATTAATCTCAAGATCTTAATATTTCATTGTTTATGATTTCAGTTGTTTTATTTTCGTAAGGTGCCTAACAAAGAATCGACATCATGATACCACATAAGGCCCAAACACAATACTAATGGTCCACAAGGCATATTGTTACATACTTTCACAATTGTATCACATCACAAGGCCTCAACCCAACCATGGAAAGAACACATACAATCCACATAACATAGTACTCAACACACACACACACCCTAACATAATAGTACTCATACAGAGGTTTTACACAACTCAAAACCATAATAGAAACTACACATTGTCAAAATGGGATCAACATCATATCATCAATGAGGAGCATCAATCCTCAACATCACAAAACATAACCAAGCTCACATGAGCACTCATGAATCATAAACACAACTCCATATACCCCCAAAGCATCACAAAACAACTCCATATACCTCCCAAAGCATCACAAAACAACTCCATATACCTCCCAAAGCATCACAAAATAACTCCATATACCTCCCAAAGCATCACAAAACAAATCCATATACCTCCCAAAGCATCACAAAACAACTCCATATACCTCCCAAAGAAATAAAATAAAGACAAATTTTCCTTTTCGCCCTACCGAAGAAGACAAATTTCCCTTTTCGCTCTACCAAAGAAAATAAAATTTCCCTTTTCGCTCCACCAAAGAAAATAAATTTTCCTTTTCGCTCCACCAAAGAAAAAATTCTCTTTTCGCTCCACCAAAAGAAAACAAATTTTCCTTTTCACTCCACCAAAGAGGTCAATCACCCTATGGCCCTAGGCACATAGAGCCCAAACACCTCTAAAAGTAACATAATAACTCGTGGTTCAACAACCCGTTGGTTATTTGTAACTCCTTGGGGTATACCCCATATAATGAAGTGGGCCCATAGGTACCACCAATCCTTGGTGAACCCATGTCCCTATTACAACACATAACAACATTAGAACTAGCATGCCAAAACAATAAACAAAATTTCCAAGTGGCATCAAATTCAATCACTTTGGGCCAAGCGAGAAAATAAATTGAAACTCAAGGAATTTTAACTTAAATTTAACTTTCAATCAAAGCAAAACAAATGGCTAATTAGCCGTAGTTAGTGCAAAATTTGCATGTTAGTGCAACAACCAAATAAAATGCCCAAAATTGCAACAATAACTCAACCAAAAGTTAAATAGAATAATTTGTTGGTTCTAAAAAAGGAAGAGAAAAGAAAAGTCAAATTTATGAATAAAATATGTATAAAGAAATATCACATCACAATCACTATGTGGCCTTATATGGCCACCAAAGAGGTACTCATCGAGTTGTTGAAACTCGGGCATCAAGCCTTAGCTTGCAAAATAATATAATAACATATCAAATAATATAACTGTCATCATCTCTACTTGAATCATCCCTCCATACTCCCACAAGGCTCAACATAGTCTCAACATAGTCTGAGAGGAAAGGGTACAGGTCGTCATCTACTAAGCCTAAGGTGTTCGCAAAACACAATATACATGGTGCCCATTGGGTAAATTCCATGCATACCAAATGAACAAAAGTGGGTTTTCAGTCTATGTAAGACTCCACTTCCTATCTCGTACTCGGCTCGAGTGACTAGTCAACGGTACATCGAGTACACATAGGTCATCTATACGACAACCATATAGGGAGAGAGAGAGAGAGGTACATGTTGTCATCTACTGAGCCTAAGGTGTTCACGAAACACAATATACATGGCGCCCATTGGGCAATGTGTCATACATACCAAACGAACATAAGTGAGTTTTCAGTCTATGTAAGACTCCACTTCCTATCTCGTATTCGGCTTAAGTGATTGGTCAACAATACACATTTCCTCTCTCCACACATACACTTTTACCGATTGTTTCCCTTAGGGTTGGTTAGTGTAGGGTTCAAAACATAACACATAACTACATTACTAACACAATGGTGATTCACGCACATCAACCATAGCATCTTACACATGGTATATTTACAAGGTATAACACAACATTACTTTCACGGTTTACAATACATCACATTTCCACATAACACACCCAAAGTGCAAGTACAATACAATAGGGTCATATGATCACCATATGCCCCTAATTCACAACATGAATCCATCACATAACACATGAATTACATGTATGATGAACATAGTGACTAACATCACAACATACAAACAATTACAATACAACATGGTGACATAACATGATACATCACAACACGGTGGCAATATCACAACACGATCCAATTCACCATGGAACAATTTTTTTCATACAACACATTAGCACACATACATATCATAGAATAATAAAACACTCCAACACTTTGTAGTCCACAATAACATTCTTTTCACACAACAAGGCATTACATCACATGTGAAATCATCACTGAATTCACAAAAAAAAAGTGATTACTTTCATCACAAGCACATCAACATCATAACAAAACCACTCTAAGTGGCATGCACAATATGTGCATTCATAATATCACAAGTACAATGTTGGTCACATCACAACATATATCACATTACTCTTCCCATCTCCTCCACCACCATGCACAATCATCACAACTCCAATATGTCCCAGAGGTTTGAGAGCATGAACCTCCGCTCTGATACCAAATGTCACGCCCACATTTTACACACACAAAATACCGGGATAGTTTTTTTTACTTACATTGCTTGATACATGACAACACATGGGATCACTTAGGATAATATATAACACATGAGACATTTGCACAACCATGGACCCACATATATAACATGAAACACATGATGCACATCAAAGCCACATTTCCCAAAATGACAAAGTACAATAATGACCCCACTACAATATACACTTATTGATAGGCACTTCCCACGACACAACATTTTTCATGGTTACATATTTATTACCATCCTATTTTTATTAATTGACTATAATTATATGAAGAACACTTAACATGGTACTCTTTGTTCCTCTTAAAACTAGGCTACATTATTTTGTTTAACCTTTCACATATAGCGGTTCCATTCGAATATTGTTTGTTTCCTTTATCGTAATTAATTTATATAACTCGCGATCATTAGGAGCATTTAGAAACCCATGAGTCTACCAACACTTGTCCTAAGAATTTTTTTCTAAGAATCATGTTTACTTGGTTTGGCATTATACTTTCATTACAAGGAGGAAAAATTCACGGAAAGTAAAAAGGAAGATTATTAGGTCAAGAGTGGACCTGTTCCGAGTTCTTTTCATAGCATTGTTTAACACTAAGGGTACATTCTTTTCATCTTCAAGTTATTACAACCAATTATGTAGGTTAACTAATTAATATGTATCGTTCTTGATTCACAATTCATTTGCTCTAATTAGGAATCTGTATTTTCACAATCATGTTGCACATGGAAGGGTACATTACACATGTGTTCCCATTATAGATATTTTGCTTTGAATTTAAGTGACGAATCTCACATTTAAATCTAATTTTGTTTCATCATCTTAAGGATTCATTCTCGATGTTTATGGAAACTACATGTTTCGCCATTAATTTTACTTCTTGAGTGATCTTATGTTTAATGTATTCCTATCTACACCAAGGGTTCTAATAACTTTTACAAGTCAAACTAGAGTGCAATGTCCTTAACTCACAAGACCTTGGTAACATCCCAAGGTATTCCATTATCAAGGCTACATGTTCATTATTTCATTAGCATTTTTGTTTAACCACATTTGTGTGTACCAAGTCTGTGATCATGCCTCAGAGTTGGTTTCTCGATTTAATAGGTTGTTTTATCACCCATGTAGCTCTCCTTTATTACATTCATTTTGATCACATTAGGCATTTTAATTAATTAACACTACTCAAGGGCATACGATCTTCGTAGTGATCATTCCCTAGTTTACTCTTATTTACCTTGTTCTAACTACATATATGTGGTTACTTTGGTCCTGTGTTGGCATCGTTTAGAACAAATGTAATTCATATAACACTTACTTGACACCTAGGAATTTAAGACTATCAGGAGTAAGACCTCGCACAAGACAACTCATCTCATTTTCCTTAGACACTCAAATAATAAGTTCATATCACAAGCGAGACAACCCAACAATTTTAAGCATTCCAAATGCCTCCCAAGGAAATATTTCCATCGTTGGGTAACAATGCATTAAGATATCTTTCATCAATAACCTTAGGAGGTGTCCACGATCAACCAACTCCAAAGGCATTCAAGGGGGAAAACTACACCCTACTATAAGACATTACAAGAAAATTTGAAATCATTACTTCTTAACACCTTTGATTAACTCCGAGGTAATCCACTACTACTCACCAAGGGAACACTTTCATCTAAGAGGGACAAAAGGTTTCAATGTAAGAGTTTAATACATAAGTAATTCGACATGTAGCCTCTACTCACATAATTTAGATCTCACATGAGATCAATCGTATATAAAACCACCAACTATCTTGCAAGGCTTTGGTCACCCACTAGGGTACCAAGGGAAATTACGCATAAGGGGGGTTAACTTATTCATGATATGGTCAAACCTACAACACCTAGACATGATGGCCTCACTCGTCCAAATATGATAGGTTTCACAAAGTATATTCACCACCTCATAAAATATTCAAGGAAATGGTCCTTAGTAAGACTTGTTTTAGGTGCAAAACAATAAGATGATTAATGAGACTAGAGCATTTTACTAACATGATTAGTGTTTTATACCCTGAAAAGGATCAAATTGGGGGAAGTATAATAGACATTATAACTCGTTCTTTTATTCGATAGTTTGGATGAGATGAGATTCTACCTAGCATTGTGGGTGTTAAGGAGATAAATCAATAATTAACATAGTAAAAGATTAGTTTAATATCTTTATAACATAGGTACAACATTGAGTACAACTTCACATCCATTTCGACACTATAAAATATAGCCACATTGATATTTCCTTTTCAAAATGTACAAAGAACAATTCTTCGAACAACATTGCATATCATTTTTCTATGGTAATACACATATTGCAAGATGAATATAGCTTTACAATGACAACTCTTTAAATACAACAAATCACATCCTGAATTCCTCTTGTTCGAGTACCTGCAACCAATGCAGGGTCAATCCTAGGATTGGTATGGAAATCCCCTACACTCAAGCATAAAATCCACGCATCCATCATTTCAAGAAATCGAAACAGAAAGTAGAGAGAGAGAGGGGAGAGAGGGAGAGAGGGAGATCATTTCTTCACACATTCACACTTCCTCATTCTATTGTTTTTTTCTAGAGAAAAGAGTAAGGAAAGGAGAGAGAAAGTCTAGGATTCATTTTCTTTTCAAATCACCATATCATAACCACATACATCTCGTATCCAATTTTCATTTCATTTCAAACTCATATACATTTTAACCCATTTACATTTTCAAACCAAGTCAAATTTCATAGTTACTTCTAGAGAGAGAAAAAGGAAGAGAGAGAAAGTCTAGAATTTCATTTTCTTTTCCATTCACTATAACATAACCACATACATCGCATATCTAATTTCCATTTCGTTTCAAACCCATATACATTTTTAACCCATTTACATTTTTAAAACCAATCAAAATTTTCATAGTTATTTCTAGAGAGATAAAAGGGGAAGAGAGAGAAAGTCTAGAATTCATTTTCTTTTCTACTCATCATATCATAACCACATAGATTATCCAATTAACATTTATAGCTAATTTACATTTTTAGAACCAGTCAAAATATCATAGTTACTTCTAGAGAGAGAAAGGGAAGAGAGAGAAACATCATAATTTCCCAAAACCATTCATACAAGAATTTGATCAATTCATACTCTATAAAGTATGGAAACAATATCTACAAGGTTCCACGGTTAGTTAGGAGTCAAATCGGGACCCTTAGAAGGTGAGTTTACCTAAAGTTGTAATTTTGTGAAAGCTGGCTAAAATGGCTAAAGTGCTTACAAATTGGGTCTTGAAAATAATCACTTTAAGTTCAAAAACGAAGTATGTTGGTTTATTCCCTTATATATAGAGAATTTTTGCATCGACAAAATTTGATTATGACAATCAAAGCTCAAGTTACAAGGGCAGCTTTGGGGCTGGTTATCGTAATCGCGTCAAGAACTCTTGTCGCACAACGACCAGTGGGCCCCAAAATCCACTTGCAAAACTAGTCTCTAAAGGCATTTTCATTCAAATGAAGGTTGGTTACAATTCTCTTGTTGGCAGTCTAGAGGTAGGTGGCAGTGGTTTTTAGTTTTGCTCAAACTAAGCGGCAACTGTAAGCCGAAACCGATCGTATTTTATTAAAACGAGCACATCACCACCAATGACTAATATGCCAAAAGGGCTTTGAAACTCAACTCGGAAAGGCATTAAATGAGTTCAAACAACTTGGTTAAGGTTCTCCATGGTGTCTTACATCACTAGGGGTCATGCTAGAAGTTTCGGATTTGTGGTACATTTGGGTATAGCGCTCATGTGCGTAACTTTCGAGGTCGATTTTTGATGTTTTGACGCCCAATTGAAGTAAAGGTTTTATCATTGGTTGGAGTTACATTTCCTAATAGTTAACATTTAATTTCCAATTCCAAGAAATGATGAAAACGAAATTTAGTGCAAAAGAAAAGGGAAAATCCATACCTTTTACGCAAAACTCGTGATCACCGCATTCGATGAGACCGCATTAACTTCAGGCATTCCAGAAATAGTTTGCGTGAAACCACAATTCCTCCATTTGCATCCATATCTCATTTTAAAGCTCCTAATTTTACACAGGTGGGTTGAATGCTCATAAAGCTTGTGGAATTTGGCTTAACAATTATTTACAATGACCCCTTTTATGAGTTGGCTTCCTCAACTTCTACAAATTATGTTCTTATGTCAATTCTTTATGTATCATTGCACAGCGGGGGCAGTCCAGATGGTAAGAAGAAGGATGAAGGAAAAAAAAGAGTAAATAGATGTAGTTGGATTGAAGGCCATAAAACTATGCATGCTTTTGTGCAAAAGACATATCACACCACAACACAGGGATCTATGCAAAGTTGGAAAATTTTCCTTGGTAGATGAGCGCAACAAGGTATTTTTCTTTTTTTTCCAGATTCCAAGCATGAATTGAATGACAACAACATGGAGGAGAAAGATATAATCCCCTACCACCACAGCAAGACATTAGCAAAGCATTTGGACTAAGAAAGGACAAACAAAGGGTTTCACACAAAGGAAGAGTGAAAGATTCAAATCTTGCAGAGAACATAAGTGGGATAATAGGAAAGGCACTCTCAATGTCTTAACCAAAACAACAACTACTCGAAATAAAAGAAAAAGAGCAGGAAAAGCAAAGTGGTGGCTACAAAGGCTACCAATATACATAGCACAAATGCTCGTAAGCGAAGAAGCCAAAGCAATACAACTAGACATTTCGCCTAAATGAAGTGCCTCCTAATCTCAAACTTCTTCTTCTTCTTTTGCATACAACAACAAAACAATGCGTACAGATGTAGTTTCCTTTCATCTCGTAGAGACAATTGAAACCGCTTGAGTGCACGAAACAAATCTAGATCACCAATTTGTATATAGTGAAAAGAAGAAATATTCGGGTTACTGGTGTGTATCTCTCGTGTGGGCTGATTGAACCCACAATGATACTTGATTTTAGGACAGCTTATGCGAGAGCTCTCCTTAGCACGGTTCTCCGAAACATTGGTTTATTTAATTATGAGAGTGCAGCCCCCTGCACTTGTTGCGACCATCTAATTACAGCTAAATTTACAATGTATCTTGGGTGTCACCGTTTGTGGATGACGCCTTTGGATCTCGAATTAAGTGATTGTATTATTATGCAAGGAAAAAGACAAGTCTGCAGATCGCTCATGTCTTGCCAAAGCTCCTTCCACACTCCACTACCCGACACAGACCACCGTCCTCCACAATTCTCTTTTAAATTTTACTTATTCCTCCCCTGGTACGCAAATAAATTTTATTTTATTTATTCCCATTACCATATTAAATTTTACTCCTTAAATATTATCATTACTTTATTTTTAACCCTTAATCAATATATCTATTTAATATTTTCTAAATATTTTTAATCGCTTTATTATTATTGTTGTTGTTATCGATTACACATTTTAACAAGACTTGTTCACAAGTGAATTTGATGCTAAGCGGGGCACTACAAGTACCTTCAAGCCCAAAACATGTAATAAGTACTCATAGTTTGATCAAAAGTGAATACAAATGCAAGTGTGATTTTTGACAAATGTAAGTGAAATACTCATATTTAAGTTGAAAAGTAGTGACAAAATAGCGTAAAATTGATATAATAACATAAAAACTTAGAAAAATGACAAGTCATTTCCAACATGGCGAGGCCGCCACAAAATTGTGCAAGGCTTCTAATTTTTTCAAAACCACTATAGCAAACGACAAAGCCACTATCACAAGTCAAAACCGCTACTAATCACATCAAAATCGCCGAAAGCGGGTCTACAATAAATTGGAAAGACACACAAGGCGAGGATGTCACGAGGTGAAGTGAGGTCGTTGGCTGTATAGGCGAGGGTGTTGAAAACCAGGGTGAGGCCGTTGAAAGCTTCAAATCTCAAAAAATGAGTTTAAAATGTGAGAAACCATGAATTTTTCTTTTAAGATCAAATTTTGGTAGCACTTCACTTCTTCACTACCTACAAACAAGACTCAACACTACCAAATACCAACAAACATAAACAATAATATAGAAATTTTCAATAAATTGAAAGAACTTGATGAAAAGAGGTATATGAAACTAAAAAAATGTGCATGAGACAAAGGGGTGTCCCACCAAGTGTGTCATATGTATGCATGTTAAAGAATCTAGGCTAATTAACAAAGGATTTAACACCAAGTAAATCCTAGCCTAATTCCTTAAACAAATACATCAAGATAAAGCATGAAAAGAAGCTAAATAACTTGCACAAAACATTAAAAACAAAGAATGCAAACCTCCTTTCGTTGATTGGATGTGCTTTTGATATGTAGATATTTCCTTTTAAGCCGAATGCAAGCCACGCATGATCAAGGATGTTTGATAAAAGGAAGAGATCTCCTCAAAATGGCACAAAAAGCCATGTTTGAATCTTCTCTTACTACTTTTAGCAAGTAAGGGGGTTTCTCAATTTGGCAAGCCTTCCAATAATATAAATGCTCTCTTGAGTAATGGGTATCAATGTCTTACAAGGACATGGTGTAGATTGGTAAGAAGGTACTAGGTTGTTTTTATAGCTTTCCTTTTTGAGAGAAACCTACATCCTAGTGAATGTGGGATAATGGAGATGTAGAATTAGGAGTGGATAAACATGTTTAGAAGAGATTAATTAGATATTAATGACCCATGGGAGTTAGAGGAGGTTTAATTAATCAATTGAGATTAATTAATAGGTCATGATTAGCTTGTAGAAGCTATTTTGAGGAGATGTAGAGGGAAATTAGTGGAATTTGAGGGATTTGAGAGGGAGATTTAATTAATAAGAGGGTTTATTAATTAAATACAAGATTGTAAAAGGGGGTTAATTAATTAAAAGGAGATTTTAACTAACGAAACGATGTTAATTGGCATCTAAGATGGAGGGAATTAGCTAATTAGCATAAGGTTGGTAATTATAGTGTGATGACGGGAAGAAGACAATTAGTGCAATTTTAGTATTAAAATTGCACGGTGGAAATTATGTGTCTACAAGTTTAATTCAAATATAACACAATAATTCAAACCCGATTACATAAATAAGAGTGGGAGTAAAGGATATTATGAATAATTTAAATACTTGAGAATTAGGCTTTAGATTGATCCACACCACAGGCTCGAGACCATGTGTTAGGGACAAAGTCGTTCATAGAGATAAGTTGTGGATTGTAGAAGGAACAAGAAAGACTAAACAAATTAATCCAACCCACATTCGAATAAGCAAAACCCATCTTACAAGAAATGGAACTTCTACTCAATATGCGTAATAATAAAAGTATAATGTGTACAAGATTCAGTAAGACTAGGAATGTGAGTATCTATTATTAGAAGGAGAATGCTTCCTTGTTGATTTATCTACACTCGAATGTGAATATGCAAAACTATAGGTATGTTTTAATGTCGATACTTGAGCATGCTAAATAACTTCTATTTGGTCTATTGAGTGTGTTCTAAGCATCACTGGTGAGAGTCAATGTACAATACATATTTATACAAGTATGATTACAAAGAAAGCAAGTACAATTGATGGTGGTTACAAGAAGAGACGGTTACAAAATAGTTCATCTATGTGACGTTGTGATCCAACACGCGGCATGCTAACAAGATGCTATGACATGTTGCAGCGTGGAGTGTCACATGGCAATTGGATGCTAACATGTTGTTACAAGTTGTAGCCTCGCATAAAATTATGGAGACACGTCGAGTGGTAAGAAGCAAGTTGCAAGCGTGTTGAAATGTTTCCAAGTTGTGATGTGATGTGCAACTCTACGAGAAGTTGTGATGTGATGTGCAACTCTACAAGAAGTTGTGAAGCAATGTGTGACATCACAAGAAGTTGTGAATATTAGTGCGTCAAATTGTGCAAGACTACGAAGTTGCAAGTGTTGTGATGCGTTGTGTGGGATTCCGAGAATTGCGAAGCGGGTGTGCAACATGTGTGGGACTGCAATAAGCAATGCACCAAAGGTACCACGAGACTTAGTGCAACGTAGAAAGTGATGGGAAATTTATGAGGTGGTATGGAGTTTTGCGAAATGCTACAAGGAATCCCCAATGTATGAGATACCTCAAGTATGTGTGTGTTACGAAACACCACAAGACTAAGGAGATGAAAGTCCATGAGAGAACTAAGGGAGCTTGTGCATTGTTAGCTATTGTGAGACAGGTTGTGAAGATGCACACGAATCAGAGTGACATAAATTTTGATGTAAATCCAAAAATATTTGTTAACAACTTTGAAATGGAAAATAGGTCCGCACAAGGAGAATCATGCCCAAAAATCGGGTGAAACAAAGCACCTTGACGAAAACCATATAGTGGCATTACGGTTTTGCCAATCAGAAACATCGAGCTCGATTTGACAAGCTTGTCCGTTTACTCCTAGGCTCTGAATACATTGCTCACTTTTCCAAAATTCGTTAGGAGTCACCGAGAAACAACTCTCCTTCCCTTGAAACTCTAATCGCCTTGCAACATCTTGAAAAACAATTTTAAAAGGTGATGTGGAATGGAGGACATCTCCATTAGCTCCTTAAAAGAATACACTTGAAAAAGCACGTCGAGTACAATGCAAGTCCAACATGAATCTAGTGTAATGCAAGCATCCTAACCCTTATTCTTTAATGGATGCAACGAGTGGTAAATGTTATAGGCTCTTCTCTAAATGCTTGAAATTTGCTTTTGGCACAAGGATGCTTCATAAATAAATAAATTACTTATTCTTACAACTTCAATAAATTATGTGAATGTAATTAGTTGCACTAATACACTTATGTATTTATAGACATCTTGAATTTAGATTAGGACCTTATTAATGTGCAAGCCAACACACGAGGCAAGAAAAGCTAACAAAAGATAACAAGCCCATGGAGACCCTAAAATGAGGGTCAAAAGGGCCCAGCCAAAAGGTAACAAAAATTGGCCAAAGAACAACAAAAATAAGGGGAAGAGATAGAAAGCCATGCGAGAGAGAGAAAATAGGAGGTAACAAAATTAAATAAAGAGGCAACGGAAAAAAAAATACAATTGAAGGAATAATATAAGCTTGAAAGTCATGCAAAACACAAGCAAACACATCAAAAGTAGAACCACACTAATATGAGCTTAATGTGAACAAATGGTCAATAAACCAAAATTAGATGTCTACACCAACCCTCATTACAAAAATAGTTGTGAACCAAAAGAGTTGCACTAATTTCCCGCAACAAATAATTAAGGTGAAAATGGTCCAATAGGAGCACAAACAACACTCCAAACAAAATATTTATATTAACAAATATATTGTTTAAAATGTGAAAAGAAAATCCAAGAGACTCCTCTTCAGCATCCTCTCTCCCATTTGAAACCCTAGATCTAGGGTTTGTCATTTACAAGTGTGGCTTGTGGCACTATCCAAGGGAGGAAAACTAGACTCTTATGGCCATGTTACCATTCTTGTTTCGCATAGTTTTCATCCACTTAACTCTTTAGTGGTGACTATTTGGCTCTTTGTAGCGATTGCCCTTTAGAATTGCTTTGGTTATGGCCCTTTTTCTGTGTTTTTTTGCTTGTTGTGGCAACATGTGGTGGTTATCTAGTTTGCAACATATCTACTTTAATTACTATTATAGATCAGCGCTTATGGTTTTTGTGGAGGAGCAATGTCCATGGATTTTTAATTATCAAGGGTTTCACAGGTTTGTGTTCAAGCTAAGGAGGGTTTTGTGTTTATTCATGTTTTTCATGGAGGATGCATGGCATGCTTTTCGATGGATTCTCTCTTTGATTTCTCTTGTAGTCATGTTTGGCTTTCCCTTGCTTGTAGTGTTCAATGATGTTTGCTCGTGTGAGCTCTTGGTTTGTTGTCTTCACTCACTTGGCTCTTCCCAATCAAGGAGCATTGAGGGAATAATATGATTCCTCTACCTACCGGTCTTACTCTAACCAACATAGTTGTTCATTCATTTTGGGGTTGGACCATGACATTATGTAGGTCACTTTTTTTTTTTTAAATGGTACCATAAATTGTGCATTGTAACTTTTGAATTTATGGTTGATAAAAGACTTGTTCTTGTAAAAAAACAAAATACCCCAATAGTTACCAAAGTTGTGGGCCCTAAACTAAATGCATTGTTATTAAATATTAATAACCCATCTGATCATGATGGTCTTGATACATTCCATGACCTCCATCACACAACCTACATGAATAAATCATTTGTATCTGATCACATATACAGATTTCAAATAGGAAGAATTTATCTTCGAGGGAGGCCATGTGTCGGCGTAAACAATGAAAAAACACTTAATAAGCAAAAGGATTGTAATTGAATGTCCCTGCCTGTATGAGCAAGGACATGAAAGCAAAATAGAGAAAACGGATCTACCATAAAATGGCAAAAAAGAAAGAGAAAAAGTATTTTAAGATTTAATTTTGTTAACTAATGTCAGAATGAATTCGGTCAGATTTATCCCATTAGTTTATATTGCAAGTTCAATAGGTGTTTTGAAAAATTCTCAGCTAGTGTGATCATCACTAAGATTAGTATGTTTCTCCTTTGAAGTCATACCAGAATTAAAATGTTGGCAATCAAGCCGCATAACATACTTCCCACCGTGCACAAAAAATAAAGGCAGTAATGTATCATATGATCACATGCCATTTAAGTAGTGCTTTTTTCATTGTTGTAAATATCCAGGGCGCATTGGTCTAATACTCCTCGAGTTCACCAATCATATGTTGAATTATCAAATGAAAATTTTATGCTAACCAAACCCTTTATAAGAAATGAACAGAATCAAAATTGGGATGTTTGCAAATTTTGAAATATCCAGATTTCCCAAGACAACAAAATGAAAAAAACTCAAGAAATGTCATCTTAATACAGGATCTCAGAAAACTGCTTCAACATTAATGTGTCTATATTATTGAACAGGTCAAAGAGACCTGAGAGGATATAGAACAGTAAATTAAAAAAATTAAACTTCTGATCCAATCGAGCCTGCCTGAAGATAATGACAGGCATTCTATTTCCAAATTCAGTCAAGAAGGATCCTTTATACGATTAAGAAATTTGAATCCACTCCTTGGGCCCCAGGAAGTTTAGCTAAGTGAGCATATAAAATAATCAAGAAAAAATGGTTCAAGGAATCAATTTCTCCAAGGCTGGCCTGCTTCATTTTCACATACAAGAGCTTCAGGCAATGGAGCATTTCAGCCAGAATCAATTAAGACCTTTCTTTGATTCGATGATAATTCAGATCTAACAAACAAAAGGCTCATTTATATGTACAGTTGAAAAACCACCACTCCATTGTAAAGCACTAGCCAATTTGCACACTTAAAAATATGAGGCAGAAAACAACTTATGGCAATTCACCATCAGGTCTGAACCTTGTCGATCGCCTTCTCCTACTAGGTCCAGGAGCTCCATTAGCTGCCTCCCTAGTTGAAACACTGTCCAACTCTTCTTCGGCAGTGCCCATTATATGTTCAGCTAACATGGGTTGTACTGAAAGCATACCAGGAGACACAAGTTGCCGCCTTGCAGCCCTCCATCTCGCTGTGAATCCTCTAGCATCTGCAACTGAAGAAATGGGACTAATCATGTGAAACAAGAAGAATGTTGTCCACCAACTTCGAGAAGATGTTAAATTGTCGCTTTCATTTACCGGGTCAAAATGAATACTATCTTCAAAATCAAGAACATAATCCCCAAGCACAACTGGACGGGACATGGCTGATCGTATAGTACTCATAACATCCCCAAAATCACGCTGATGTTCTAAACGCCTCCAAGCATGTTGACGAGAAGGATCCACATCTGCTGGTCTAGCTGTGGGATGTGCATTTCTTGCATGTCTGCGCAGTTTTTCATAAGTTCCAATATAAGAGCAAGATTCATGAGAACAATTCCTTGTCTTCATATTCAAATACTCCCTAGCAGCTTCTACAATTGTCCAGCCATTCACTGTGCCTCTACAAAGAGGGCATTTCAATTCAATGTCATCATTCAGGAAAACATCAGTCCCACTCCTATGATGTTGAGTATTCATGAACAGTGTTTCTCCTTCATTTGTATTCTCTATTACCAGTCTAGCACTTGTCCTCCCTGACTGCAAAGCAATCATATTCTGTGAATCTTCAGATCCTTCTGAACTTGATGCCTGTGGGTCAGAAGCAACTGCTCTCGCATTTTCTGGCCCTCCTATTCCTGCAACTTCATCAATGTTTCTAGAGGTTCTGACATCCAAAACTTGACTCCTTTCATTGTCCATAAAGGCTTCAAGACTTTGAGGTAAATTATTTCGGCAGTTTAATCGTGGCTTTCTGTACTGATCAAGGCAATTTGAATGTCGATAACTAGTATCGCACATGTAAGGACAACAACCTTTTTCATAAGAACTACAGATGAGGAGGACAGCATTATGTGGATGCTCCATACAAATGGGGCACACAGCAGCATCCCATTCTTTCTTCTGAGCATTCATTTCTCCATCTTTCGATGTGCTTCCTTCAGGAGGCAGATTATTGTAAGGATGATACCGAGCATGCTCATTCTTGAGAGAATTCGAGTTATTGCACTGCTTTGCATCCTTTGGCATCGTTATCTATTAACTGAGCAAGCAGAGTGATATAAGTAAGCAAGCTGTCAGTTACAAGAAGATTCCATGACCCCATCACGAGAGTATCAAATATTTGCATACCCACTGAGAAGTAAATAAAGCAACCAAATTATAAAACTATAAAGCTAGCATATCTTCCTGTTCATGCATATTTTCTAGAATTCCTACAGGAGGAAATAATATTATAAATTATCAACCCACAAAGCAGGCCAATTAATTTCATTTTGTTTGAGTTCTGCATATGCAACTTTCTTCATTATGGTGTATAAGGAAGAACAAAAATGACACATTCTAAAACTAATAGGTACCAAGGGCTTTCAATTCTGACTAGTTTTACAATAACGATAGCCATGTGCGTATAATTTGAGGTTAAAATATACCCTGGTTTTGAAGTGTATATTCTTAGTCAACTACTTTTATTGTCTATTTAAGCATAGTCAAGTATCAGACTTAAAGTCTTAATAAACGAAACGTTAAGTTAATATTAAGGCATATACTTGCAAAGTGCAGTACCCTTCTCTTTTGTAGATTTTGAAGTTTAAACTAGCTAAAGGATTTAATATCCTGAGACACAATCTTGTTCTAGAATTTTGAAAGTAGAACTAGCATATGCCACGTATAATCAGTTCCCACCTATGAGCCAATGCCCTAGGTTTGAAGTGTCTGTTCTTATAGTCCATGATTTTTATCCAAATATAGTCCAGTATCAGATTCAGAGTTCTTTATGATACTTTCTTACTATTGACATTAGAGCATATTCTTGTAAATAACACTATCCTTCTCTTTGGTAGCTTTTGACACTAACCCTAAAAGAAGCCAAAAGGTAAAGCCTAGCAGCCATTCCTACCTATGAACCAATACCCTCACTCAAAAATATAATCCCTTTTCTGGTCTTGAAAGCACATTTACAATATAGCCTTTAGATGGTAACATCAGCTCCACTCTATCTTGTGACCAATCCCTTCAAATCCACCTCCATGTCGTCTACTTGAGTTTCCCATATGCCTTGTCAATTAACATAATCAAGTGTCCTCTTTCAACCCAAAATGCTACTTGGAGGAGCTTTGAGTTGGGCTGAGCACTCTCTTGCTTTTTCTCAGGAAAATTATTTCAAGGTCTTCAAACATGAAGATGTTAGTCAAGTGTCAATGGAAGAGGGTACAGTCTGCCAAAATTAAAAATATTGTATTTTCGTAATGTGGGGTAGTATTAAAATCTGTTTCATGGATCAAGTAAAAGAATGTGAAATAGGGCACTTGTTATGTGGAACTAAAACTAATGTATATTTCTAATAACAGAACAGAATATTAAAATGTAAATTAATAGGCTGCCTAACTGCAGTGTTATGCGGAGACTTGTCTACCACCGGCCATGTCTTGGTGACTGTTATTACATAGCACCCCCACCTTTGAAAATGGTTGCATTTTTAAGTAGAGACCCTCTTTGGTTTAAGACGAATTGATAACATTCAAATATCTACCTTCTGTTTTAAAGCTAATCTTTGTTTTACCTAAGGTCTTTGTTTGGTAACCTTACTTTATAGTTGCTAGTGTTTGCACTAAATTGAGTTAAGTCTTTACTTAGTTAAAATTTAAACAGTCGCACTTCAAAAGTTTGGTACTCGCACTTCCTATGTGCGAGGACTCGCACTTGGCTATTTCTTATTTCTCACTCGCACTTTGAAATTTTCTCGCACTTGCACTTTGAAACTATCTCACATTTCAAAATTTTGAATTTTGCTAACTTGAAGTTTGACTTTTCTTTGCAGTTCACAGAGGGAGAGCTCGCACTTCCCAAGTGTGAGAATTTTAAAGAGCGAGAGCTCGCAGATGCGAGTATTTAAAACTCACACTTCCAAGTGCGAGTATTCAAAAGATCGCTCACCAAAATGCAAGTACTAAGACTTTCAAGATCCCACCTCGCACTTCCAAGAGAGAGAAAAGTCCAAAGTCAAATAAAGAATGAGACACGTCGGCAATCAGGAAGGGCGAACCAATCCCAGTGTTACACGAGACATCCCACATGTCAAACACGTGGCATCCTAGCTCGAAAAGGGAAAAGCTAGTTAAAACTCGCGGCTGTGATTTAGCCCAGCCCGCACAGTGTAAGGCCCATATTCAAAAGGCTAATTAATTCAAAAAGCAAAGTTCCCTAAGGCGAAAACACATCATGTCATATATTATGCGCCATTAATACGGAGCACACCAATTTAGATGAAAGATTGCCCAATTTATGAAGATACTACATTAATCAAAACCGTTCATCTGAATTTATAAGTTGCAGAGTCGCCTATAGAAAATGAATCCCTCAAGCTTGTTATCAACTAAGTTTATTCAGAAGATTTACAAGTAACACAAGCTAAATGTCTTTAACAATGGCAGGAGAACCAGGTCCGTCGAACGTAGATGCATTCTTGTATTCTTATTCGGACACAAGGATACTGAGGGACACCGTGTTCGATTCTGGAGCACTCAACCACGAGTTTCAGCACTAGTCAGCCATCTTTTCACCCATTAAGAGGGAAAGGCTTGATGTGGGCACCATAGGCGAAGTAGAAATGTCTGCCGACTAAGCATGAAGAGCAGTAGAACTTAGGGCATTAAAAAGGGTTGGCCTTCATCAAATTGCAGCCAAACCTGATGTATTCTCGTGCCCAGAACTACTCTCTTTCCTTCTCATTCATGCTAAGGCCAAAATTGGGCTTTATATTCCCAAACTAAAGAAAATAGGATAGCCTTCTTCGCTGGTTATGCCTTCAAAGCTTATTACAAATTACCTGAGTCCAACACTATCTACAACTCGACTACCATTGAAACATGGATGGCCACACGACAAATAAGGACTATTTTACAGAATTGGGCTAAGGACCCAATTGACAATATGGATGATCCAAACTTAAATGACATCCTTATTCAAAGATTCAGACCTAGAGTTTGGATTGGTATGGCCTTAATAAACAGACTGTATGGAATCCTTCCATTACAAAGCTAGATGTATCATGGATCCCCTTACTTTCCATGATAGTGGATGAAAACAAAATCCCTTCTTTAGGACAGGTAGTTACATCCAATTTGGTATCCCAAAGGGCCTCTTTTGTTGATCACAAGAAACCATTTTCATGGCCTCTTACCTACTGGATGTGGTCTGTGGAGTCCTCAAATGTCCTAAATTTTGTGACCCTTGGCTACCCTCATGCCCTATAGAGGTAAATGAAGTATAGACTTGTATGCTCATAGGTTTAGAGCCCATATTGAAGACATTTGTACTTCTTTCTACCCCTCACTGTACAAGGAAATGTATGAAGCACCCATGCCTAGGGTCTCTCCAAGTGTACTTGAATCTATCAGACGGATGGGAGTTGTTTTCTTTTATCCTGGATAAATTGTAATAATGATCGAAGGATTGCTCACACCACCACTACAATTACCTTACTGTGCCTGATAAAGTGGTTGAGCAAGAGGTTGCTTATCAAATCTATAATGGCATAGCTGGCAGATGTAAGGAAAAGAAACTCAGAATTCACCCTCCTTTGTTAGTAACAATGGAATGCATGGAGTTCAAAAGATGGTCGGATCTTAAAGCTACAATTGTCCATCGCAACTCTTTCAACTTGCCCCAACACCCCCTGAGGAAATATGATTCGAGGAAGAGAATTGCAAAGCATTTGAATCACTCAAGGGGCAAGTTAATTTTGCATATGCACATGAGGTTGATGTCAATGACTAGGTATGGATTACTCAAACAAATGACAACCTCATCCAAGAGAACATGAAGACCACAGGGGCAATTCCTCCACCTAGAGGAGTAATTAGAAGGGAATTCACAAGGAGAAGGGGCACCTGGTTATATTGAGCCACCAAACCAATCTCAAGATCCTAGCTCTCCCACCCCTTCTCTAGGACCCCAATAGAAATAGGAAATCTCTCAGAGGTCCAGGTAGTCATTGCTAGTTGAAGGACCTTCCTTAATGGCATATGATTTGTCTTCTTCAGATGATGAGGCCACCCAAGAAGTTGTCATTAGAAGAGAGGTAGCTCGAACTGTAGAAGAGGTAGAGCCACATCAGGCAACCCTTGTAAATGTTTCTACACCAAAGCCTCAACAAGATTGGGTTTAGTAGGCCATGATCACCCACAACGAACAACCAGATTGGGTAGCTTAAGAGGAACCCCTAATCAACATAGAATTCAATCCAAGGACGGGGACTTTAAGAAGGGTGACAAGGAAGAGAATGTCCACCCAACAGGCCATTATATGGCATGAAACATCTGAGGATCTCTTCTCGATCACCAAGAAGAGAAAATCCAAGGGTTCCCAAGTGGCACAGTATCAAGAGGACCTGGTTTCCTTCATCAAAGCCACATCAGAAGTAGCAGTGGAAATGGTAAAAGGAATGCAGGCTAGAAACAAGGAGCTTGAGACACAAGGCAAGGCTACAGTCCCAGAAAACATTGCCTCTGATGTGGAAGAAGCCTTGCTTAGTTTGTATGATGTGATTGAGGAGAGCATTGAGGCCAGGAAAAATGGACAGGCATTCTCCAGAAAAACTAATACAGTCATTGTCAAGATGAACGTCATGCAGAGGATGCTATGAAGCATGGCTCAGACCATTGATGAAGGAATCTGTAAAAACCCTACCATAATCACCCACAGTTTGATGATATGGTCTCAAGGGAAAGTCAATTGTTTTCGGAAGCAGCTCTCATGGGAGTCTTCAAGGAAAATCAAGAAGTGATACCTATGGCAGAATTCACTAAGTTGCTCAATCAATTCATGACACATTTTCAGAGGAATATTGCAGAAGCCAATAAAGCAGAAGCAACCAAAGTCATTGAAATTGTTTCTCAAGCTCGGGAGAAGGTTCAGAAAATTGAAACCTTAAAGGAAATTACAGGAAAAATCATGGCTTCTCATAAGGCTCTGCTAGCTAAGGCCCCTAAGCTCTTTAGGAAGCCTATAATTGACCTCACAAAGCTTGATGAGGATTACAAAATTTGTAGAGAAGCTTTGATAGTAGCAGGAAAGAGACCCACACCAACTGACCCAACTCAAGAGGGACCCACACCGGCTAATCCAATTCAAAAGGGACCCGTGGTTAAGCAAGAACATAATTAGTCCTTAGGAGTATTTTGTACTCCTAGTGGCATGTTGGCCTTGCTCTCAATGTAATCATCCTAACAAGAATTAGTTAGGATATTTTGTATAAGGCCAATTGTCTTTGTAATATTCCTTTGATTCTATGTAATCATCACTTGGACAGGGCGGTGGAATGAGGCCCTTAATTGTATAAATATGTATGCTCCTATTTTAAAAAAGGGAGGTGAAATTTTGATAAATGAATGCAAGCTGGTTCTAAAAATTGACTCATGCAAGTTGAAGTTGTCTTTTGCTCATCTCCATTTTACTGTGAATTTTTGTTTATAAAGTTATTGATATTTGAATTATGACTGTGTTTTCCTTGTGATCTTTAAATTGTGTCATTGCTAGTTTAAATAAGGTCACCTTGGTAGATTGTATATTGGATTGATCAAATAGATGTGCGTCACAACAATTTAAATGATATATTCAAATTACAGTTTGCTTGTTTCTAACTCCTTTGAATCTCTGCACCATCAACATACAGATTTGAGTATGAATAAATTTGATGTTCTTGGTAAATAAAAGGAAAACATGCAATTTCTTATTGATTAGATATCAGTTTCTTGAAACATAAGTTTACAGTAGTTTCTTTTTCTCTGCCTTTTCTTTATTTTCAGTTTTCTTTTAAGCAACCCTCCTTTTGATAGATTAAATTTAGGAATTCCTTGAAAGACAAATTTGGTGAAGAAAGTGCAAGGAGTGGCACTAGAAGGATTCAAAATCCAACAAACACTCTCCATTGATTTCGCAGATCAATGCCCTGCAACTTGTGCACTAAGTCATCCAATTGATGTGTAGTCAATGTCATTCTCCTCCTTTGGTGTGTAGTCAATGTACATCAACAGAGATTGGTACTAGTCTTAGAGACTTGCATTTCAGTGTGGCTTTTTAAATATATTTGTGCTCTCCCCTAGATATGGTGAGACATCAAACATAATTACTCTGGTCTTTTTCAAGATCTAATATATTTACTTAAATATTTATTAATGTTTTCCTTGAGCTATATAGGGCTGTAAAATATTATTTTCTCTAAAATTTACATTATAAATATACATACATGTGTACACGTGTGCGTGGCGCGCTTGCACACACATATATCTCCAAGTATTTGTCTCCTATTTTTCTGAAAAATGGCATACCCGTTCTCATCTCTTGGTAACTATGCTTAACAATGATGGCCTGTTCAAAGTGCACTTTGTGGATGGTACCACTTTATTTCCTATGCCAGATCATGATAATTTACAAGAGATGAATAAGAGACTAGAAATATATTGCTCTGCATCAGGATCTAAAGTTGAAATTCAAAAGTTCTCTTTGTTTGGTTCAAGAAACCCCCTAGATGCGTAAAGCAGTAGGAATGGAGATGGGCTGGCCCCAATACAATTGTGAGGTACCTTGGTATCCCTTTTCCCTTAATCCCTCATTCAAAGGCATGTGGCAGTAGGTTGCTGAGAAGATTTTCCAAAAGAAAATAGTAAGTGGACTCATAATGCACTATCCCTTGCTAGTAGGCTACAGGTGTATTAGAAAGTCCTCTCTTCATATACCATCTACTACTTCATCCTGTTGGGTGTTTAGCAGTTGTCAGTCTGAACAGATGCACAAGCTAGTTAGAGACTTTTGGTGGTCACGTGGAAAAGGCAAGGTTGTCTAGGAGCACAAGTGCTGGGGTACGCAAGGTATGGGTGCACAACACCCGGTGCAGCTCCCAAAACTTGGGTACGCAAGTTCGAGTGTGCGAGGGTACAAGGATACGCAAGGTGCCAAGGTGCAAAACCTTAAAACTTGGTCATGTTAGATATAATCATAACTTTGTAAAGCATAGTTTTTGTCAATGAAAACACATTGCCTTTATGTTTTAACTTTCATCTTTAAGCATTTAGTTGTTTTGGATAGCTTTTAGGGTTACAACCTACCGATTATACTTTTTTATTAAATGTTTTTTTATTTTACATGCAAAATTAGGAGTGTGGAGAATAATATTTGGAAAAACGCACCCAGCTTGCGGGGGATGCGACATTTTGCATCAGTGTGGGAAAAGCACATAAATGGGTGCATTTCGCACCCGCACTCCACGTACCCGATGCGAGTGCATGTCCGTTGTGCCCAAAAAAAGGGGGTACACGTGCCGGACAACATTGGGAAAGGGCAATAACAAAAAGGCATGCAATGGCACAGGGAGGTATGCTCCAAGCCCAAGAAGGTCAATGGTTTAGGCCTCAAGAATTTGGGGATTTAAGAGTTATCACTTGCTATCAAGTGGATTTCAAGGGTATTTTTAGGAAATGCTCCATTGAAGACCCTAATCAAACATAATATAGTTAATGGGGAGCCTACAAGCAAGATGTAATGGAAAAGGACTTTTCATTAGAGTTGATGTTTGCCCCCTTGTCGGTTAGGCCCGAGGGTTCTACTATATTTGCCTCCCTTTGATCGGCTCGGGGATCTGCATTATGACATGGCGATGAAGCAGTTGTGTTCTCTACTCAAGAAACTAGATTTCAAGGTTATAGGTTCTTGTGGGGGAATCTCTAGTTTAAGAGCAAGCCTTTAGCACTTAATCAAGGATGTCCGCCAAAGGATGGGCTATTGAAGGCATATATGCAAGGGATCAAAGTGGATTAGTCGACATGATTGTAAAGGAGATATTATGTCCCTAAAAGATGGCAAAGAACCTATTCAACTATGATGAAAGCTTTGAAACCCTCCCACTTCCCTCTCCTTCAACCCCGAAGGCCTTTACACCGAATTTTGGGACAATATCGATGGATTACGTGCCCATCTATCCTTGAAATTGCTTTCAAACGGTTGTATGATAAGCTGGAAGCTGAACCAATTATTTGTCTTGAGCTTAATAAACAAAGGTGGGGCATTACTTGATTTTCCCAAGGCTTGACTCATATATACTCTTTGATTTGGTCATCATGCATCAACCTAAAGAGGCTTGTTTCAAATGGTTATTTACTTTGCTTTGTGCTTGTTAAAATTGGATGTGACATTGGAAATTGCTCACTTGAGGAAGAGAGGAAACTATCAAACACATTTTCTATGATTGTCCTTTTGCTCAAGTTGCACGGGATAACATACTTATTATATGGTCCGACATAACTATATAGATTTCGCTTTTCCAAGCTAGTTCGAATTGAAGACTTTGAGCCCATGCCACTTCTTGTGGGCAAGAAGGAAATAAGCAAGGGGAGTAATTGTCATGTTTTTCAGTTATTTTTGTGAGCACCGCATTCTTCTTTAATAGTTTTCTATATAAAGTCAAGTCAGATGTGTTAAGAAGAAAGACAAATGAAAAATAGAAGAGAAAAGATCCATTATGAGGTTGGTCCTAATTGGGGCATTCTAATTGGTTTTGGAGCCACATCAAGGTATAAGAAGGGGTCTTTTGGCTCATTTGATCATCAACATCTTGTCTAAAATTAGCATTTCCTGGTTTTTGGACTGATTGCTCAACTACTTCCACTTAAGGGCGAAAATCCTGGTGTGGCCAATAAGTAGGATGAAACCCTTGTTTGATTGAAGAATGAAAACTCTTCAATTCATTGAGGATTCTTCATCCCGGGGTTTCCAAAGAGCTTCAAGAAAATTGATTTTGCATATTTCAGCTAGGGTTTGATTCTACAGTGATTTTCAGCCCCTCTCCTAGGGGAGCGACCCACCTTGTGGCACATCGACATCCAAATCAGCCATCATTGCATTCCTCGTATTTTTAGCAGCCGGAATCTATATTTGGACTTTGAATTTGGTGTAATGTCCCTTTTTTCTATTTGAGAGCTAGAAATTGGTCTTCTTGCCATTCCTTCTCCTTGCAAAGAAGCTAAAATGAAGGAGAAGACCCTTGGGCTTCTTTATAATATATTTTATCTAATATTTTTATATTTCTTTAGTGTTCTCTTGCTTTTGACAGGTCGGTTGGGTTTTAATTAATTAAAGGAAGCTAATGAAGGAAAAGAACATCCTTAAGAGGTCAGCCTTTTCTATTTGTGCATTGGCGCCAAAAGGAGGATATAAAAGGGAATTAGAGGCACCATTTGGAGGGAGTCTTGGCACATTTTATTACACTTGGGCAAAGAGAGCTAGTTGCTCCTTGGTCATCCACTTGAGGACGAAAACCCTTCTTTGAGGCCTCATTGAAGGACGAAAACCCTTCATGTGGCTTAGGTGAAGGACGAAAACCCTTCATCATCCTTTGGTATTGATGAGAAGAGCTGATTTGAAGATCTTTATGTAATTTCCAGCCATTATTGTAATTATTTTGGGTGGAGCGACCTACCTTGGGTAGGGTTTGGGAACATTGAAGAAGAATTTGATAAATCTGAGTTTGTAATCTGATTTGCACTATTTTTAAAGGCCGGAATCTGAAGTTTGGTGATTTTTGGGGTTTCTATGCCCTAGATATCTAATTTTATTTGTGGCTGCAATTTCCAGTGCATATTTAATTTTCCAGCAGTGTATTCTTCAGTGTTTCTTATTATTTTGGCTTCTAAAATTCAGTAAATCATATATAAAATATTGGTGAATTGGTTGGTGTTGTTTTATGGTGATTTTGGTAATTTTTGGTGCAAGTATAAGTCGCTGATTTTATTCTACAGTCTGCTGCAATTTTATTTTCAGATCTGCATTTTTGTTTGAAACCCTCAAAAGGGACATTACATTTGGGCTTGGAATCCTTCATTTCCAGCCACTTTTGTAAGGGTGTTCACTGTTGTCATTTTATTTAATTAAATAAATTCCAGCTGTGGTTTGAAGGCATATTTCTTGGTCAATAATTGTTCTAAAATATTTCTAAGTTGCCCTACATGTTTTGGATGGTGTGAATGATGCATTTTTTAAGAGATATTGCATTTTCCTTACTGTTGTACCTTTCTGTCCTAATTTGCAGTTGGTTGTCATTAATTTCAGTTTACCATCTATTGGGGTTTGTGCAATTTTCCTTTGTTTTCAGTTAGAGCCCGGAAAGGGACATTACACTATAACTCAATGTGATATTTGGAATGGGGTTATTCGAGCTAACATGCAAAAATATACCAAGCGTTTCTTTTGTAAGCTATGGTTAATAATAATGTCTGTTGCAGTATTGTGGTTCTCATGGATGAAAAGGAATAATGATAGCTTTAACAATGTGAGGAGAATTCCTACTAAATTTGTAAGGTAACTCACAGTCTTGCATGTTTCTTTGTAGGTTAACTTACAATTGACGGTACTGAGCATGTAGATAAGATAAGATAATTATATTAATGTCCAACAAATGACCACAAAAGTAGGTCAATGGGATTTGCTCGGTACAATGCCAAAAGAACCAGCAGGGAGACTCGAAAGGGTCATCCAAACAACAAGAAAAGAGAGAAGAGAAAGGAAACAAGAATGAGAAGCAAGGGCCACAACTCGGCGTTGTCACCTAGCAACCGAGGCCGAGTGGAAGTAGCAAGTGATATGCATGGCTCAGTAGCCGAGACCGTGGAGGGTCTAGAATGTCGATGTCTGGGAGAAGGACGAGCGGTCAAGACGAGTCTTTGTATCCTCCTAGCTGACCGTAGACCATGGGGGTGGGGGGTCCGAGGGGGCTCTAACCGAATGCGAATATGAAAGCTCCTAGACTAGGAGGTGGCATCTCGGGTCCTAACGGATCCGGGCCGAGAGTCCATACTTGATCTCAAGGTGTCGCTTAGTGCCCCTTTCCGGTAAGAGCATCATTAAGAAAGATGTGATATGTCAAGTAGCAACCAGCTGGGAGGGGATTGAAGGGACCCATTCCGAAGTCTGAGAGCCTCCTGTAGATAAAGGGCAAGACACTACTAATCACGATACCTGACGAAAGCCGTAAAAGACGAATGCTCTCGAAAAAGGCAATGGAATCTCCCTCTGATCTCGTAGTAGATAGGGCACCTGAAAATGAAGTGTTCCTCTGTCTCAACCTCCTAGAGAGAACAAAGATGGAAAAATCCTCTCCAAGCGATCTAGCTGGTGGTCCTCAACCCGAAGTCTATGAGAGCCCACTCTAAACTGGCCTAGGGGTATGCGAAGTGCCTGCAACCAATGTCGGGATATATATGTGGGCCAAAAAATAAGCCCATCATTGATCTCAAGGAAATGTGCAAAGATAGCCATCTTGGGCGTAATCTCTTCGGAGGGCTGATCTAGGTGTGCTTTGAGCGAACTAGTTATAAATGTCGTCTCTCGATAATTCTGTGTTGATCCTATTTACTCGGTAGGAAATGGGCAAGAGCATCCATGGAGTATCTGTAAGGTGGGAGGAGGTCCATCCAATCCCGAACGAGCCAAGAAGACATGAGACTCGACGCATCGTACCAGCGGCGAGAACAGACCACGTGGGTCGAAAGAGCAATGGCCTAGAAGGAACGGTAGGCAAGGTAGAGATACCTATCCTCGCATGCAAAGGAAGTTGAAAGTCCCCAAACCCAATGCAAAAGCAAAACAAGGGGCAAGCCCCGAACTCAACTAGGAGGATGTTGTGTGGAATTATCCCTTTACACCTTATGATGCATCTGAGCATGAGAATCTGGACTTGCTCAACAGTGGCCCAATCAGAATCAAGCAGGGATGGCCCTCAAACCTCAGAGCCATAGAGAACTGTGGGCCTCACAAGAGAATCAAAGAGAGACATCTTTGACAAGATGTCTTTGAAGTGGTGGCGAAGCATTGTCTCTTCAAGATTGCCAAAGAACCATACCCCTTGTTGATGTGGGGTTGAAGGGCAGGTCGAAGACTAAAACAGGGCCCAGTAAATACAACTCCCAAGTAAGTGTAGGAACTGGTGATCTCAATCTCTTCCCCTCTATGAAGAAAGTGGAAATCAAAAGTCTTCAACCCATTGAAGATCATGACCTTGGTTTTACCAAGGTTAACTGTCAATTGTCTATGGTTGCAAAAGAGGGCTAAGGCATCCAGTTGTCTCTGAAGTCCCTCCACGGAAGAGGCAAGGAGGACCACATCATCCGCAAAAAGGAGAATGTAGATCAACACCTGGTGAAGAAGGCAACCATCCCCCTCCTGGATATGGTCCTTGAGAAATTCCTCCAATTCATCAATGTAAATACCAAACAAGGTAGGCGAGAGGGAGCAGCCCTGTTTAACCCCAATGGTGCTCCTGATAAAATCCGAGAAACCGGCAGCAGTGTGAAGGCGGCCCAAAAACTCCTCGTACAGGCGCATAATGGCGACAAGAAAATACCAATGTCTCTAAGTCTATGAAAAAGAGCTTCTCGTGGCACCGAGACAAAGGCTTTCCAAAAATCCATGAAGCAAAGAGAAAATCTTGGAGGAGCGATGACAAGCCTCCTCGATAATGGCACGAAGGGTAAAATATAGTCGATGGTCCAGTAAGCAAGTCGGAACCGCTTGCCCTTGGCTCTGTAATGGTGCTACTCCAGAAACTAAGAAAGTTGCATGTGGAGAACCGAGGCATAGAGCTTAGAGAACATATGGCCCAGCATGATCGTCCTATAGTTGTTCGGGTCGGAAGAGGGGCCCGACTTGTGGATGGGGTGAATGATACGGTGGGACCACAACTTCGGAAAACCCGTACACACCACCTGATTGAAGAGGTCCACAAGATAGTTGTTTAGAGTGTCCAAACCATGCTTGAGGAATTCCGCCTGAGAGGCCCTCCTCATCTACAGCTCTGCTGCTATTCATGGTATAAATGGCTTTCTTCACATTTGTGTAGGTAGAGGGAGGGGACACAACCTGGATCTGGGGCTAGCTAGGGATGTCATAAAGGGTGGAGATATGAGTAAACATGGAGCTGGGGTGCAAGTCCTGGGGTAAAGAGGAATGACGGGGAAGAATGGTACGCCATAAATGTTTAGGGGAGTGAATAAGGGATGCATAGAGCTCCAAGTGACGACGAGAGATAAAGGTGCGCTTCTTGTGGCGAAGGAGACGACAATAATTGGATTTGATAGAGGGAAGGAGGGAAGAGCATGTGTGAAAGCGAAGCGAAGCTGACAGGTGAAGGGCTTTGCAATCTTTGTCGTACCACTAGTTCACGGCAGGTCCACTTATAGGGAAGGGTGGGAGTGACATGGGGGAAAGAACACAAAGCGTCGTCGAGGAAAGGGTGTCAAACATCAAGTCAAAGGGGAGGGATGCAAATTGGGGTAAAGGGGGGAAGTTGGCGAAGATGAAAAGAGAAGTCAACAGGATCACCTGCATTGAACTTCCAGATGGTACAGGAAAGGGTTGCATGGTCAACGAGGGGAATGGGGGAGACACAATGGCTCTTTCAGATTTGACCACGAGTATTTAGTGGATACAAGATACTTACCCAAAGACTCCCCCACCTCCCGATTGGACACATATGACGCCTCTATGTGATGTCTTGATGCAAGCAGAACATCCGAGGGTACTGAATCTTGCATAACCCTAAAACCAATAGGGGTGTGTTCATATAGACTAGGCGAGTGTGTTTTCCTTTTTGGTATGGCTGAAGTTGATCCACGGGAAGCATCAACATTCCAACACTTGAAGGGTGGCAAGGACATCAAAGAATATCATATTCAAGTATCAACATGGATCCAAATGAGGCGTTTGGGTTACTAGACTTTCACTACATTCGGGGAGTGGTGGTGTCCATCAAGACCTAAAAATGATAGGTTCTAGTATAGAGCCAAATATGTCATAAGGGGTGAACATAGTACGTAAGACTCCGAAAAGGGGCGCGTGGGGACATGGGCACGGGATTTCCAGACAGAAAAAATATTCACAAATTTTGGGCACGACAGAAGGTATGACTAGGGAACAAGTATTAAAATATTCAATAATATATTAAAAGATATATATAATAATATATAAAAAAATTAAAAAATAATTACATCAATAGGCATAATTTTCAATGGATGCCAGGGGATAGGAGGTGCGAGTATAATAGCGTGAGATGTCAATAAAAATAGTCGATTTAAAATATAATGTCCACTTCATTGTCGTAAGGTTTATAATTGTCTTCCCCGTCTGGAGAAGGTGATCAAAAGATTGCAATATCTTAGATGTATAGTGGAGTTTGGAGCCCATTTATTACTACCCAAAAAAATCGAGACTAACGTAGTGGTGCAGGCTAGACCGAGGCCATCCATCACCGTATATCTTGAGAAATTCAAGGTGGAGTCATTAATCAATGTGAAATCCTTCAATGAGCGAAACAATGTGACAAATCCAAGATAAGCAACTTGAGATTGATACATATTGGTGTTTTTCACACAGATATATTTAAGGTATATGTGCTAGTATTTAACTCTTTAAAATTTGAAAATACAATTCGAATAAAATAAGTTGAAATTTATTTTTTGGGGACATCAGGAGGTCTTCTAAGAAAGGGGACGTTTAGGGGATGTCCCAAAAACGTCCCTAGAATTCCAGGGACGTTCCCAATATGTTTTTGCCTTATCAGGTGTGTGGGGGAAATGTTTTGTTCCCATATCCCCCGTCATTGTGATGTCCGAATGAATGGAAAATGGGGTGATGCATACCCGTGTAACACTAGAGATAAATCCAAAGTAGAGTATGATTACATATTTAAATTCTCCTCGAAAAGGTATTCACTTTCAATAAAAGCGGCACTTAATTTGGAATTTGTATGCAAAAATTATGGCAGCCAAAATTTATGGGTTTCGAGCTCGATTGCCTTCGTCGGCTAGAAAATCATGTTTGCCACTACTTTCTAACGAATCCCAAATGTTGTTGCCAACTATTGAATCATGCACAACACTTCTCAATGTGCACAAGAAATGGCCCAAAACTCGCAAATTATCAATTTCACACATTTTCAAGCACTTCGAAAGGTTAACCAATATTGCAATTGTCATGAGATGTTAGAGAGATGCAAAGGAATTAGTCCAAACTAATTTTTAAGAGCCAACCAAGGTCTTGCAAAAGGACAATTAACGGGAGCTTGCTAGATGGTTGTAATCCAAAACTGAATTGAGAATGTAGCAAGTCCATTGAGGGACCATAATGTAGCATGGTGTATCACCTTCATATATGTTTTTCAATATTAATTATAAAGCGGTGTATGTGTGAGTGTGTGAAATATCTATAGTATTGTTATAAATTCAATGATATGGGAGTCTTATTTCAAGTCTAAGTGTATTGTGCTCCATGGATGGGTGTAGCGTCTACACCGTAGGGAAAGGCTCTCCTTCATTGGATCCCCTCAACTTGCCCTCCATCATTTGATATCGTAGTATGAGTATCCTACAACATTGTCGAAAGTTGTGAAGACGTCTTTCAATAAAAAGTGTTGGGTAGGTATTGCAGCTATGTGTGCACGTTAGCTAAGATAGTCAATAAGATTATTCTCTCTCTCTCTTCTCAATAATATATATTAGGATTTAGGTAAATGACAATTCTAGGGCCAACACACAAGCCAAGGACAAAGCCCGGAGGGTAATAGTCGAGGATCTAGAAGAGAATTAATCCACACTCGTATCAAATGCGTAGTGTTCCAAATCCTATGTCTAAGATAAAGGGTTGGGGTCTTAATAGAATCCTAAGGATGCGTGAATAATTATAATAAACAAGAGTTAAATCTAGACTAAAGTTTGCAATGCCATTTAGCGGTTAAGCATGGGGTGTGAGGGAGAATACAATAGAAAAATATATGTTACACTATCCTAGTCCGATACATGATACATCAAACATAATCAATTACACCAACATAAAAAAATAGGGATACTTACCTTTATGAAGACATTGTTGATGCATTAACCCTCCTAGGTTAGTAACACCTTGTGAGAGAGTTGTGTTGGGTGGATAGGAAGAGGGATAGGTAGAAGACCTGAGTAGACCAAATTTGAGGACTCCAAGCACTTGGTAGACCTTGCTAGTACACCTCTTATTTATGTTGCTCCTAGTAGCTCAAAGTTCCAAAGTAGACCTCCAAGTATAAGCTCTGCTATACCCTACACTTCTTAAACCTTTAAGGGCATATTTGTGAGCGAAAGCATAGAAAACTATGTGATGATGATATAGAGATGACAATAATGATGCCTATAAATAGGGGAACATTACCTAAATTTGTGATCTCTCTTAGCCGACGGCATTGACCATAGTCCATACAATCAGCCAAGTAAAAGGTTTTATCTTAGTCAATGTTGTCGGCCACAAATAGTCCGGCATATAGGTAATGAGAGGAAAGAGAATGGAGGCGAGCAAACACTAGGAGCAATTATGAAGGTGATCGAAGGGGATCTAAAGGTGTTACAGGTAAGATGTGAATGCGATAATACTAATAATATCAAGTGGTCATAAAGAGATAGTAAGGAGGAAGTAGGAAGGTAGGAAGGAGGCGTGCTAGGGAAAGCCAACCCAACCCCACTCTTGGTACATCCCTTAAGGCACACACTCAAGGAGGTTAATGCGCCAACAACATGCATAGAGAAATCAATGAGAATGAAAAATGAGGTGCATACATATGTCCCAACCAAAGATTATCACGTCACAACAATGTAATGTGAAATGGTCTTCAAGAAAGAAACATAGTACACGAAATCAAAGGAAATAACTGTAAATGAAGTAATAAATGAAAACCAAATGAAATGTACTCACTTTAACTTATCTTCCCGCAAATCAAGATGCATAGTGAGTCTCGTGTCTTGACCATGGAAGGCACAAAGCTGCTTCATGAACCCAAATGATACCAAACTAAAGAAACAATAGTAACAAATAAATGTAAATAAAATAAGCAAAACAATGTAAAGAGAACTCATAAGAGAGTGTTAGGGCAAGTCTAAAGAAGATAGTTGGGTCAGGTCCAAATAGCCTGTGGTAGGTAATAAGTGGGTGGTAGGACAGGTCCAAGAAAGACAGCTAAGTCAAGTCCGGATAGCCTGTAGTAGGTAATGAGTGGGTGATAGGACGAGTACGGGAAAGACAACTACGTCAGGTTTGGATAGACTATGGAATCTAATAAGAGGGTGTTAGGATGAATCCGATGAAGATGGCTAGGTCAGATCCAAATAGCCTATGGTTGATAACAGGGAGGGCCATAAAAATAGGACTAGGTCATGTCTAGATAGCCTATAGTAGGTAAATTATAGCTGAAGTACCTAGAAACAATAAAAGGTGCGTCGACAAGAAATAACCTATCTAGCAAGCCTGTAAAAAGGTAAAATAACGCTAAGAAGGATATAAGGCATGAAGACAATCAACGGAGTCAGTCCTACAGGCCTGGAAAAATATCCGAAATTTAGTGTTATGTTAGATGTTTGTACTTCTGTTAAATGTTGATCCATGTTTCCATTTCTATTTTGCACAAATGTTATAACACTAAATGAAAAGGCTGATTGTAAAAGAAAGTAGGTAAGAATGAAATGTCTAATGAAAAAATAGATGGGAAAATACAATCAATCAAATATGTGTTAGTACAAGTAGGTAAAACAATATCTAATGTAAAAGATATTGAATCCAATAAACAAAAACGTGTTAAAGTAGGCAATATTGACATCTAATACAATTAAAGATAAATCAAGAAAATAAAAGATGCGGCAAAGTAAGATATATGATATAAAGGACATCTGATATAAAAAGATGCAGAACCTCGTAAACAAAAGATGTGGCCAAGGTATCCAATGCAATCAAGAGAAATCAAAGGAAAACAAAGGATGTGATAAAAGAAAACATCGAACTCAAGAAAACCAAATTAGTATTTGTGTTGGAATTTCTTGAAGGATAAAGCACGACCATATAATGTCATTATTAAGGTGAATGGAGATAGTACAGATGCAGAGAGACTATATGTGATGAAGGCCCAAAAGTATTACAATTTGTAACTGAAAAAGCTTTGGCTGGAGCCAGTACTAAGGGAGGTGAATATTTGTAGTGACATAGAGAATATTTGTTTGTGGTTGAATTTTATTATTATAATAACTTGCCTTTTTATTGCATTTTGCTTGATTTTTTTTTTTTTTTAAAGTTATGAATTTTGGCTTCTTGTATTCCTTCTTTATATGGATTCAGAAGGTTAATCAAATGGATGTGAAAGATGAAAATGATAGGGAGGTTACTTTCAACTGCTATAAAGGAAAACCTACAACCAAAATATATAGGTACCTCTACACCTACCCTAAAAAAAGTGTGATTTCATATCCAACCTAAGCGTCTCTTAAGTGAGAAAGGGAGCGGTAAAAGTGAAAATGCAAGGGAGAGTGATACAATAAAGAATAAAGCTAGGCACTAACTACAAAGAGAGTTTTTGTTTTACAAGGAATGAAGGTTGAAAGATATGAACTGAGTTGTGTAGATAATTGTAGATCACTAGACGTCATAAGATAAGAGTGTAAACTTACGATAAGTGCAACACAAGTATAGAGAATGAAAAAACCCAAGAGGTAAAAGCGTCATAAATATGATAAACTCGCATTTAAAAAGAACCGAAGAGGAAGCAAATGGCGGATTACACCTAAGAAGAAAAGAGTAGTGTGTAAGAAAGATTGTAAATTATGAAAGTGCTAAAAGAAAGGTCAATGGTTGTATAAATCCAAGAGGGGAGGTTTGTAAAAATAGGTTGTAAAAATTATTTGTAAAAATAAATAACGAAAGTAGCTTGAGAACAATGGTGGTATAGACCCAAGGCGAAGGTGTCAAAGGCAGGTTGTAAAAATAGTTTGTTAAAAAATTTACCAAGGTAGCTCATAAAGAGAACAATGTCTGTACAAACCCATGGGGGCAGGTGCTAAAGGCATGTCATAAAAATAGTTTGTAAAAGCAATAAATTACCAAAGTAGCTCATAAAGAGGACAATGGCAAGATGTACCCAAGGGGGATAATATGCCAAAGGAGGTTGTTAAATAAGATAGTAAAAAGAGATATTCAAGGAGAAAAGTAAAACAAAATGTGATGTTCAAGTAGTTAAGACAAATGTGATGTCCAATCAAATAGTAAGGTAAGGAGATAAAATGTAAAACAAAGTAGAATGCAAATAGTTATGCCATGAGAGATGATATGCATACCTAATGCATGAAAAGAACATACCTTTGGTGTGGTATGCTCTTAGAGGCTAGGAGTTAGTCTTTGAAGATTTCTTGGAGTTAGATTTGTTTGGATTTAATCGATAGATGGTTTTTGGTTGGAATATGAGGCATTGGAAGATGGAAGACATCGTAAGATGCCCCTAAACTTGAGGCAAGATAAGAATAGGCATCATAAGATGCCCCAAAGGTTGAAAGAAGGGAAGAATGGGCATCAGAAGATTCCCCAAAATGTGAGCAAAGAGAAGAATGGGCATTAGAAGATGCCCCAAAGTGTGAGAAAGTGTGATGTAATGGACCATTGTAGGTCGTGTCAAGTTTGAGATCCGTGTATTTCCGATCAGTATGGTGATTTAATGCATGAATCTAGCTGAAATCAGTGGATTGAGGGTTAAGGATGATGCATGCTATTGTTGAAGCATAAACAACATACTTTTATACGGCATCGGCCATGATATAATTAGGGTGTCCGATGCAGTTGTCCCCAATATGTTTATTCAAAATTGCATCGGCCTTCTCTACAAACTGGCTGCGATTGATTTTGTCGGACTGATTTATAGCTGCATGGGGCTTTTCAGAAAGATGGTCACTGCAATCAGTTTAGTCTAGTTTTTGAATTGGGAGGTAAATTTTGAAATTTTATGAATTACCCAAGTGGTGTTTCTAATAAAGGGCGAGCAGGAGAGTTCAAAGATGTAAATAAGAGTTAATATCAAAGTAAAAGCCAGTATGCTGATATTGGAATGGATCATAGATGGGAAGATCATCATTTGTATCTTTGTTAAAGATGAAAAGATCTTCGTTTGGATCTTCGGCCATGGCAAAGTGATGAGAAATGGAAAGATCCTCCTATGGATCTTCGGCCATGGTATAGTGATAAGAAATGGTTAGATCCTTTTGTGGATCTTCATCCATGATAGAGTGGTAAGAAATAGGAAGATACTCTTGTGGATCTTCAGCCATAGTAGAGTGATAAGAAATGAGAAGATTCTCTTGTGGATCTATGACCATGGGAGACGATTCGGGAATCATTTCATAATTTCCATACTCGGTAAGGATGAAACTGATGTTATTATCTAGACTTTTGATGATGCAATCATTGATGGGGTCATCATGGGAAGATCTAGGAGGCAGCATGATTGAACGTGAAAATATATAAGAGAATTGCATACAAAGTGAATGATAAGAATCAAGCCTAGAAGTTAGAAGAGAAATTTGATAAGCAAGGCTGGCTTGGCAAATTGGTAATGCTAAAAACTAGGATGAAAAATAAGAAAAATAAATCGTTCATGTAATAGGAAATAAAAAAGAAACGTGAAGATGACTCAGTCAATGGTGGAGTAAGATTCACATCGGTTTCACTAAAAGATATGTTAGCTAAGAGGGTCAATATGATTATCCTCTCCTTTCAGTAATATAGATTAGGATATAGGTAAAGGACCATTCTAGGGCCAACACACAACCAAGAATAAACCTATGGGTGAAATAGTCATGGATCTAGTAGAGAGTAATCCACACTTATATCAAAGGTGTAGGGTTCCAATGCCTATGTCTAAGATAAGGGGTGGGATCTTACTAGAATTATAAGGCTACAAGAGTAATGATAATAAGCAACAGTTAACTCTAGACTAACGGTTGTAATGTCATTCAGTGGCTAAGCAGAGGCTGTGAAAGATAATGAAATAGACAAAGATATGCTACACTATCCTAGTTTAACAAATGATACATCAAACATGATATATCACACCAACATGAAGGAAAGAGAAGGGTTAAGGATATTACCTTTGTGAAGACATTGTTTGTGCATTATCCCCTCTAGGGCTAGTAGCACCTCGTGAGATGGATGTGAGGGTAAATTAAAAGAGGGATAGGTAAAAGACTTAAGTAGACCAAAGTTGGGAACTCCAAAACTTGGTAGACCTTGTTGGTACAGCTCCTATTCTTGTTGCTTCTAGTAACCTAATGCTCCAAGGAGACCTCTAAGTATAAGCTCCAAGAAATCCTAAACCTTAAAGGGAAGATTCGCGAGTAAAAGCATAGCAGACTATGTGATAATTACAGAAAAAAATGACAACAATGGCACCTATAAATAGGGGCACATGACCTAAAATCATGATCTCTCTTAGCCAACGCCATTGACCATGGTTGATGTAGTTGGCCGATAAAAGATTCTACTTGACATCAAACATAGTCGATGCCATCGGCCACAAATAGTCTGACATAAAGGTAAGGAAAAGAGATAGGATGAAGCTAGGACAAAAACTTAGAGCAGGTATGAAGGTGAGCTTAAGATGTTGTAGGAAAATGTGAACTTGATAGTACCGACAATAACAAGTGATCACAAAGAGATAATGAGGTAGTAAGAAGGTAGTTAGGAGGCACATGACTTAAAGTCGTGATCTCTCTTGGCCAACGTCATTAACTATGGTTGATGTAGTTGGCCGATAAAAGATTCTACTTGACATCAACCATGGTCGATGCCATCGCCACAAATAGTCCGACATATAGGTAAAAAAAGAGCTAGAATGAAGGTAGGACAAACACTTGGAGCAGGTATGAAGGTGAGCTTAAGGTGTTGTAGGTAAATGTGAATGTGATAATACGACGATAAAAAGTGATCACAAAGAGATAATAAGGAGGTAGTAGGAAGGTAGTAAGGAGGCATGCTAGGGCGAGCTAGGCAATGCCATGTACAACTCTCACAAGGTACTGCCAACCAGCACAACCCCGCTCTTAGTATGCCCCTTAAAACACGCACACAAGGAGGTTAATGCACCAATAGCCTACAAAGAGAAATCATTAGTAATAGTGAAAAAATAAGGTGTATACAAAGTGTCTTCCACTGTGAAACAGCGAGTTGAAGACAAGGAATAAGTTGAATGTTCTCCTTCTTGATAAATGGGTGGAGACACAAAATTGTAGGAATGGAACAAAGAGGAGAGTATATGGAATTGCAGACTTCGCAGAGATGTTGAGAGGAGTCCAAAATTGGAAGTTGTGGAGATTGCACAATGTGGAGGATTTGTAAAAGATGTGAGTGAAGATGAAGTTGAAGCACCAAAATTTCATATTGAAGAGTTGCTTGCAAGTATAGGAAAAGGAAGAACTAAAGTAGTTGAAAAGATGTTCTTAGAGGAAGGTGCAGGAAGAATGCCAAACTTGAGGCAGTTTACACATAAGAAGGAAGAGGGGTTTGTTCTCCATCGCATGTTGATGGGTAGAGAACAAAGAGCGAGAGAAATGGCTTAAGAGAAGAGTTAGGAGAGAGCAAAAGTGACCCAAAGTCACAGAGTGTCACAGTAGAGAAGATATTAAAAGAAATGGTATCCAAATTGGATGCCTTAGAAATAAGACCAGCAAATAAATCAAAGAAATTTGTTGAGAAAAAATCTCATGGAGCCAAGAGAAGATCCCGATAGTGGAAACAAACCAGTAGAGGTTATGGTGAAAAAGAAGGCAAGTCTACTAGCAATACGCCTTTGTTATCGGGTAAAGAGAACCTGGATGATCTAACAAGATGGATGTTGGAGTTAAAATGTTGCCTTGACGAGAAAAGGATTGAAGACCCCAAGAGGGTAGAGTTTGCAAGCACAAGATTGTGTGGAGTTGCAGCTGCATGTTGGAGAGATCTCCAAGAGAGGAGACAAGAAAAAGGAAAAGAAAAGGTGAGAAGATGGGAACATTTGGTTTCCACGTTGGAACAAATAGCACATCCGAGAATGCAAGTACGTTTGAAAAGCTTCAAATCTTGAGGCTTAAAAGTAAAGAAAAGACTTTTGTCTTGAAAGCCAATGAGAGGGTGAAGTTGCTATGAAAGCAACTTGAATCTATTTTGAAGAACAACGAGAGGGGAGAAGGTAAAAGGGGTTCTCCCAAATGATGTTTTGAAGAATGGTGACGAGATTTCCATTAAAGGGCATAGAAGAATGGAGCCTGTCATGGAGGCAACCATTAACTATTCTGAGGAACAATGTGAGTGTAAGAGGCTTTAAGCAGCCCACTGAGATTGAAATAAACTAAGTGCTTATGCAGGATGAATTCCTTATGACAAAGAATGTTGAACAAAAGATTGCAGCAAATATATTCCAAGAAGGTGATGGTACAACCGAGGTAACAATGAAGGATATGGGAGATGCCAAATCTCATGATTGTTAGAAAGATGATTTAGCTGCAAATTGTAAGAATGGTTAAAACCCACAAGATTATAAATTTCATAGGAATGGCTCACACCAAATTGAAACACTGTGAATAGAGGAAAGGATAATATGTATCAAAAAGGTGCATCACACAATCCATCCAATATACAAAGAGATAAGGGGGTATAAGCAGTTTTTGCAAGAGCAAGCTCCCCTTTATCTATTGGCCACTTAATAGGCACATATGAAAAGCCCGCTTAGAGGCGGTATTTATTAATATTGCTGGCAATGAATGCTTGTAGTATTAAATGCACACCTGCACTATTCTATACGTAGAGATATGCACAAGACACTCTAAATATAGTTATGTTAAGTCAACTTAATATTAATGCATATATAATAATACACCAACCCCCCCCACGTGCCCCAAGTGCAACTTAGGTAGGATTGTATACAAGGGTAAGAATCTTTGGCAACTAGGTCTAATGAGGCACCCATTTACAATGAAGTATAAATTTGAAAAAACAAGTCACCGCAACGTTTCTCAAAAATCAGAAGATCAGCAAAGTGTCTGAGGTGCTCAGTTACACTGCAAAGCGTCCCAAGAAACAGCACAACATACAAGTAGAATATCTAAATGTTTCGGAGATGTGCATCAATGGGTTGGAGACCATCACTACCACTAGAAGTGCAAGCAACTGACTAAAACTAGATGTAGAACTCCATGAAGATTGCGCGGGATTAGTTAAAAACCATTATTGCCACTTAAGGTGCATAGGATGGGTTCGAGACCATCACTACCATTAAAAGCACAAAAGAGAACACTCTGTAGAATGCATTGGATAGGTTGGAGAGCATGACTGCCACTGAAACTGCAAAAGAGATCACCAAATGACTCTTATAAACTGAAAAAATTGATTGTAGTAGATATCCGGATATGGGCCAAGGGTAAGAAAGGAACACAAAACATAATGTTGAAAGAGTGGAGTGGATGAAAAAAACTTTAAAAGTGAAGAGAAGCCACTACTTGAACACTAAAATGAAAAATGTTTGGGATACCAATATAGCACCAAGGAAACTGTCAAGCTATTTAAAAAGTGTAGAAAATACATAAAATATATATATGAATGAAGTGAAGCCGCTATTCGAACACGAAAAAAGTCAGATGGTGGAAATACAACTATAGCTCCAAAGAAATTTTCAATCTATTGAAAATATAGAAAATATCTCACAAATAGCTAAAAGTCATAGGATGGCTTAAAAGGAGATGAGAGAGAAAAAGGACCAGACAACTGAAAAAGAGTGTGCAACAAGATACACACACGCAAGAAGGTAAACAAAGTTGAAACAGCAAATCCCCCATAGCACTTTATAAATCAGGAAGAAAACAATATACAAACCACAAACCCAAAGAGGCGACCATACATCAAATGTGAGAATTGTTTCATCAAGGAAGCACTACTGTGTAGTATGAAAAGTGTGCAGATGATGCAGCTGAGCAATAGACATGTCTGTAGTGTTGATGCAAAAACACTAACAACACCGCCAAACTGGTTTGAAATACATCCTAAGTGAATTCGGATGGTAGAAGAGGATTGCCTGCGTGTGATTTGGTGTGGTGTGCACAAACAGTGAATGCAAGGATTCATTCAATGATGTGTTAAGTGTATCATGTCTAACTAGTGTTGTCTCAAATTTCTCAAGCCTAAGTGAATGTGTACATGAACTCATGTGTTGCTCAATGTCCTCTCGAAGAGTAGAGCGTGGAAAATTGGCAAGCTCACACTAAGTGATCCCAAAGATGATGAAGCACCTATTCTATAGCCAATGTCATGTCGAACAGTCCAATTAATGAGTTGGATAGGGGAAGCAATGCCCTGTGAGTGCCTACCAATACCTCCGCCAGGGTGATCCATTGAATGGAGTATGCGAGAAACAAAACCAATTGTGTGCTTCTCAAATGAGCCAAGCAAAAATGTAGATAGTTCTGATGTGTGAGTTGCAATAGGTGCAATAACAAGTGTATCAGATACAATGGGTGACTCAAATACTGGATCAGTGACAATAAGTGGACTAGGCTCAATGAAATGTGAGTCCAATATGTCAATATAATGCTGCAAATGTGCAACTATGTCCTACAGTGAGTGTAGGAGGGCATCCTTACTGGAAAATAAGGAGATTAATAGGTTATACTTTTTATTTTCATATTTTCCTCTACATACTAAATCATGTCTTCCTGAAGAGCACAAACTTCATAAAAGAGCATGGTGTTTTCCGACTGCAGGTTTTGATTGGCCTGTGTGACAGTGTGAAGACATGGTTCAAAGCCATTACTAAGTATCGAGGAAAAAAAGCCAGGAAGATGACCTAATGAAATATGCCCTAAAAATCTCTCTCCAACTACATACAATTTTGTAGTTTTACAGCGATGTACCCCAAAAATGTGTTGCCCCAAAGACTAAAAAGGCCCTCCCAGAATTTGTATTACACTCAATAATGAACCATCCAAGCAGAAATCAAATGGCACTATAAATAGTGCATTATAAATTCATTTATACTGCAATTTTTATAAAATTAAGAAAATTATACTTTTGTTACAGAATGATTTGATATGATGCGACACCAACATAAAGCCAAAAATACACGCAATTTCAATAAACGGCACCTCACTCCAATGAACGGATCAAATGTTACAGTTGTTTGAAGTTTGACAAAATGAGAACTATGTGTAGAATCAAAGAAAAATTGCAATTTTGGATAATCTGGTTATAAATAGTGAAATTTTGACTGTACCAACACAAAAGCTCAAAAAGAGGGTGAAAAACACCAATGCAGCCCTTACGGTTTGAAATTTATGTTCTCTGGGGTTTGGTGCTCAAAAGAAAGTACCCATTGGCAAAGCGCAGGCCTTTGGGGGCTCAAATCTGAGCGGCAGGTTGCATCGCTGAGTGTTGCTAGTGCTCAGGTTAAATTTTGACTGTACCAACACAAAAGCTCAAAAAGAGGGTGAAAAACACCAATGCAGCCCTTACGGTTTGAAATTTATGTTCTCTGGGGTTTGGTGCTCAAAAGAAAGTACCCATTGGCAAAGCGCAGGCCTTTGGGGGCTCAAATTTGAGCGGCAGGTTGCATCGCTGAGTGTTGCTAGTGCTCAGGTTGTGGCGGAACAGCAAGTCACACAACCAACCAGGGGTTGAGCACTCAAAGCCTAGTGAATAGTGCGTCCGTCACCCAAGAAGAGACCCAAAATTAACCTCGATCTTCAAACGCACGCCAAGGATACCTTGGTGTTCCATTTTTACAATCCAATACTTAATGAAAAGCTCTCAACGAGATGGAAGCAATGGTATGTGCCTTGTTACACATTTTTGCAAAGAAGTGCAAAAATTATGACCGTCTTCTACTACTCGTCTCTCTTCCTCGACGCCTGCAACCTTCAACTAGGTCAAGAAGGATTGCTCAGATTTTAGCAAACTGGTACTTTTTGAAAAGCTCTTGACAGGAGGAACGCATTGAGCTAGGCCTTTATCTATAGTTTTGTAAAAATGCAAAATTATTGACTATTCTCTACTGCTCTTTGCTTTCCTCCAAATCTGAAACTTCAAAATCAATAATAATTCACAAGAAGCTCCAAAAATTCCAATATTTTTTAAATTTGTATTTTTCTAAGCACTATTCAATCAAAATAGTGGCTAGTCCCCAAAAAATAAAAAATAGATGAAAAATGAAAAAAGTCAAAAAAACCCTAAAATGCCAATTTTGGCCCCCAAATTAAATATGCCCAAAGAATAATTTTGGAAACTCAATATTTGGGATGAACTTAGGGGCTTGGGAAGCTGTGTGGAAATTCAAATTTGATTAAAAAACAGAAATCTACAATTCAAACTAAGAAATCCAAGGCTATGTTATCATGTAAGAATGGTTAAACCCATAGGAATATAAATTTCATAGTTACAACTCACACCAAGTTGAAACTTGAAACATTGTGAATAGAGGAAAGGATACTATATATCACACAATGCATCCAATATACAAAGAGATGAGGTGGTGTAAATAGCTTGTGCAAGAGCAAGCTCCTTTTTCCCTATTGTAATGGACTTACTTGGATATATTTGAATATCAGCAGCAATATAACACCAAAGAACACCAAAATATAGAGAAATGATCACAATATGCAAGTAGAATGACTTAGCCACTTTGAGGGGGCTACCAAACCATACAATAAGACTTAAGTGCTCAGTATGATGATCTACTACCAGCTACTAACTCCTGTATATACCGTACCATGCTATGTAAAACACCAAGGCCGACCTACTAAGCATATGAAAGCATAAATGAATGTGATATGACATGATAAGAAATTATGTTAGCCACAAGTCGGCCATCCATATCCCAATATATGACCTAGGATTAAGGGCATAGCATGCCCCTCCCCTTCAAAGCAACATTGTCCCCAATGTTGGTAATCTCTAGATGTTGTTGCTGGAATGCTTCATCTTCCCATGTTGCATCTTCAATGTCCAAATTCTTCCACTTGATCAAATACTCAATGATGACCCTTGTCCTCAACTTCTTAGTGTGTGTTTATAGGATTCCTTCAAGCTCCAAGATGATGCGTCCCTCCTCATCAAGCTCTGGTAACACTGACTAAGAAGACACCTTCGCCCAATGACCTTCTTCAAGCAAGAAACATGGAAAACTGGATGTATTTTAGTTGACTGAGGAAGCTCCAGTTTATATGCCACACTACCAATTTTTGCAACACTTGATAAGGGCCATAGTATTTAGGTGAAAGCTTGTTATCTTTTTTTGTTGTTTCAAAGATAGTTGCTTATATGGCTGCAATCATACAAAAAAAAAGTCTCCAACTTCAAAGCTTCGCTCACTACGGTGTTGATCAACTTGTTGCTTCATGTGGTTTTGTGTCATTACCAAATTCTCTTTAAGGCTAGAGAGCACCTCTTGTTGGTGTTGAATGTGCTCTTCAACTACTCTTACTTTAGGTTGGACCCTCAAGTTGGAAGTGAGGGATGGTGGATGGTGGATGGTGGATGGTGGATGGTGGATGGTGGATGGTAACCATACAATGCCAAGAATGGGGACATTTTGGATGAGGTATGAAATGAAGTGTTATACCACCATTCTGCAAGTGGTAGCCATTGAACCCATCTCTCCTGCTTATCTGAAGCAAAGCATCATAGATACCCCTCCAAACATTTGTTTACTACCTCAGTTGTCCATCAGATTGGGGATGATATGATGAACTACAAGCCAATTGAGTACCCAAACATGAGAATAAATCAGTCAAAAAATTGCTAGTAAATATAGGATCACAATCACTTACTATAATCTTAGGTGTTCCGTGTAACTGCTAAACTTTGTTCATAAAAGATATGGCAACTGTACTTCGTTGTAAAGGATGTGACAAGGCACAAAAATGAGCATATTTGGTGAGTTTATCCACAACCACCATAATTACACTTTTCCTTCGATTTTGGCAATCTTGTGATGAAATCCATGGAAACCTCTAGCCCACCACTCACTAGGAATAAATAGAGGTTGCAAAGGCTTGGCGAATTGATAGCTTCTCCTTGTTACACTAACAAAGCAAGGATTCTACCACAAATTTCTAGACATACCCTTTCAACCCTTCCCAGAAGAAATCTTTCTTAATTATGTGATAAGTTTTCAAGAACCCAAAATGGCCACCCACTGGAGAAGCATGGAGCTCTGAGAGAACCTGACTTTTAAGGGTAGAGTTCTTGCATAAATACATCCAATCAGAACAAACCATTACACCAAAACCTCGAGGCGTTAGTGAAATCCGCACATGAGAATCATAACATCCCACCACGCTCAGAGCCCGACTCGGCCGGGTTTACGCCCGCACTCCCATACGTACAAGCCCCGCTTCACCGACGTTTAAGTGCCCCACAGGCCCTGGCTACACGACGTAACCAACCGAGTGGGATTCGAACACGAGTGGTCGCTCTGATACCAAATGTAACAAACCATTACACCAAAACCTCGAGGCGTTAGTGAAATCCAATGCTATGTACCTTGGGATATGATAATATAATATATATGGGTTGATGGAGATGCCGACATGTGGCACACATCCCCTTAGTTATATGTATGGGTTCACATGGGATATGATAATATAATGTATATGGGTTGATGGAGATGCCGACATGTGGCACACATCCCCTTAGTTATATGGGCTCACATAGGAATTAATTATATTGGGTAATGGGTCGGCCTACATTGGGATTAGGTGTTACCCATCCTATTTAAAGGATGTGAATATCATTATGAGGGGGTCGTGTATGTATGAGTTGATTCTTCTACTTGGTAGAGGTATATTGGAGGTGTCCCCCTCGAAGTGAATTCCCATCTTGGGAGATTGTGGAGTTACTCCTTCCTTAAGGAGCATTATATGGTGTTACCCTACCTTAAGGGTATTATTCTGCATATATTGATATTAGGGCATCTTGGCCCCCATATCTCTTGTGTTTTATTATCTTCTGCAATTTATTGATTTATTATATGCAAGGTTCTTATCAAGTGGTATCAGAGCAGTGATCCGGGCAATTTGTGGGATGAAACCCTAATGTTGGTGATTCGTCTATATCTTGAGATAGACTTGGAATTTTTCAGATATTTTTGTGGGGAGTGGATACATAGTTCAAGTGATCTTCCCTCCGAATTTCAGATTTTTTGGAGCTGTTTTGCAAAATGTGTCCGTTTTAGGGTTGAAACCCTAATTCTAAGGTTTCATCTATATCTTCTAAATAATGACGAATTAGGAAATAATTTTTTTGGGTTGTTGGTAATATATTAAACGGTGATACCACTGAAATTTCAGAATTGGTGGATCTATTTTGACAAAGTTATTTCAGTTTTATTATTTTTCACTATTTTTCTCCACAGGCCGCAATTTGATGAATTTTCCAGAATTTCTTACATTTTCGAAATCTCTCAAAATTTTAGCAGGGGTTACTTCTTTGTGGTTTCAGATTTGAAAAATTTGAATGATTGACAAAATCATCAGATAAAATATTGGTCAAAGGAGTAAGTTTGTGAAACCCTAATTTTTATGCATCATGGATATACCAATTTTCTATGGTAATGGGGAAATTGATGCAAAAAAATGGTGGATACAATTTAAACAAATGTATTTTGAAGAATGTTTAGTATGGGTTAGTTTTTATCTTCATCTTGGTGGGAAAGCGCGACATTGGTATTCTTATTTGGATATAGATCTATTGGATTGGGATTGGGAGGAAATGGAGGATATTTTCTTAGCTAGATGGGAAACAAAAAAGAAACACAATTTTGTTAAAAAAGAAGAAGAAGAAGAAGAAGAACATGTTGATGGTGCAAAAGAAGAAAATGTTGATGATGAAGCTGCTACACAGGATAGTGCATCTCCAAGGAAGGAAGCTTCAATATTTCAGTTTGAAGGGTGCATTCAAAGAAAAAAGGTAATTGTTTCCATAAACCCTAGCAGCAAATATAACTTCATCAATATGGATGTAGCTCAAAATCTACATGTGCAAACAAAGCATATCAAGGAATCTCAAATGGATGGTAAGCATATTCAAGTTTTTGAAGATTTAAAGCTTTCTATGGATAAATATGTTTTACATTCAGATTTGTATGCTTTAGATATGGATGGTATGGATATTGTTCTTGGATATCCTTGGTTAGAGACATTGGGAACAATTAATATTAATGTGCAAAAGAAATTCATGAAATTATGGTACAAGAGAAAGAAAATTACATTGCAAGATATCACACTTAGCAAGGAAAAAAGTAATGTAAAATTGGATCATGAAGATGAATTTGAAGATGGTGAAGAAGGGAATAAGGATGAATCAGAAGGAGAGGATGAAGAACATGATGAAAAAGTAAAAAATAGTTTCTCTACTCAAGAGAAAAAAGAAATAGAAAACAAGTTGGAAGAGAAAAAGAAAGTGGAGGAAAAGATTGATAAGGTTGAGCATACTAAGGTTGCACCATATAGACACCCACATCATCATGAGAGGAAAAAATCATGGAGACATGCTAGGACACACAAGGGCAGCAATCTATATGGATATACAGGGAATTAGAGGAGTAATAATTTTGGCTATACATGGAATCAATGGAACAATAATTATATGTCATGGAATCACATGAATAATAATTATGGATATGCATGGATGCCAAGGAGGAACACATATGGACCATGATGGAATCATGTTTGGAGTAACATCACCCACTAAGATTTCATATGGGTGGTTAGATGATCGAGCATGGCGACAAGTGTGCAATAATTTAAAGCACACTTATTATATGGCTTCTTCTTATGTTTCGGCACGAGACGTGTCAAAGAGGCGACAATGCTATGTACCTTGGGATATGATAATATAATATGTATGGGTTGATGGAGATGCCGACATGTGGCACACATCCCCTTAATTATATGTATGGGTTCACACCGAATATGATAGTATAATGTATATGGGTTGATGGAGATGCCGACATGGTCACATGTGGCACACATCCCCTTAGTTAGTTATATGGGCTCACATAGGAATTAATTATATTGGGTAATGGGTCAGCCTACATTGGGATTAGGTGTTACCCATCCTATTTAAAGGATGTGAGTATCATTATGAGGGGGTAATGTATGTATGAGTTGATTCTTCTACTTGGTAGAGGTATATTGGAGGTGTCCCCCTCGAAGTGGATTCCCATCTTGGGAGATTGTGGAGTTACTCCTTCCTTAAGGAGCATTGTATGGTGTCGCCCTACCTTAAGGGTATTATTCTACATATTTGGGCATCTTGGCCCACCCATATCTCTTGTGTTGTGTTATCTTCTGCAATTTATTGATTTATTATATGCAAGGTTCATATCAAGTGGTATCGTAGGCGTTACACCAAAACCTCGAGGCGTTAGTGAAATCCGCACATGAGGATCATAACATTATATTTGATGCTAGGGTTTATGGAAACAATTACCTTTTTTCTTTGAATACACCCTTCAAACTAAAATATTGAAGCTTCCTTCTTTGGAGATGCACTATCATGTGTAACAACTTCATCATCAACATTTTCTTTTTCTTTTTCTTTTTCTTCTTCTTCTTCTTATTCTAATGTGTTCTGCTACTGTTTTCTTCTTCTTCTTCTTCTTCTTCTTTAACAAAATTATGTTTCTTTTTTGTTTCCCATTTAGCTAAGAAAATATCTTCCATTTCCTCCCAATCCCAATCCAATAGATCTATATCCAAATAAGAATACCAATGTCGTGCTTTCCCACCAAGATGAAGATAAAAAATAACCCATACTAAACATTCTTCAAAATACATTTTTTTTTAATGCCATTTTTTTGCATCAATTTCCCCATTGCCATAGAAAATTGGTATATCCATCATGCACAAAAATTAGGGTTTCACAAACTTACTCCTTTGGCCAATATTTGACTTGATGATTTTGTCTATAGCAAAAAAATTAACCCCTACTAAAATTGTGAGAGCTTTCCAAATATGTAACAAAATCAAGGAAAGATGGAAAATTGCAACTTGTAGGCCGATTTTATGTAAAACCCTAAAACTGTCAATATCTTCTTCAAAATAGATCCAAAAATTCTGAAATTTTTACCATATATTTATGAAGGGTATTCACAATGTTGGTAAAAATTTAGAAAATTAATTCCAAAAAATACACTTATGAAGCAAATTTAGGTGAAACCCTAAAAATGCAATAACTTCCACAAAACACCTCGAAAAATTCTAAAATTTATATTGTAGCTTTCTAAAATCCTTTCACAACTGTGGTAAAAAAATTGAGAAAATATTCAAGCCTTTTTAAAAATATAGCCAAATCACTAAAATTAAGGTTTGAACCCAATTTTTGCCGAAATTGATGCTCTGATACCACTTGATAAGAACCTTGCATATAATAAATCAATAAATTGCAAAAGATAACACAACACAAGATATATGGGGGCCAAGATGCCCTAATATGCAATATATTCAGAATAATACCCTTAAGGTAGGGCAACACCATACAATGCTCCTTAAGGAAGGAGTAACTCCACAATCTCCCAAGATGGGAATCCACTTCGAGGGGGACACCTCCAATATACCTCTACCAAGTAGAAGAATCAACTCATACATACATGACCCCCTCATAATGATACTCACATCCTTTAAATAGGATGGGTAACACCTAATCCCAATGTAGGCCGACCCATTACCCAATATAATTAATTCCTATGTGAGCCCATATAACTAACTAAGGGGATGTGTGCCACATGTCGGCATCTCCATCAACCCATATACATTATAATATTATATCCCATGTGAACCCATACATATAACTAAGGGGATGTGTGCCACATGTCGACATCTCCATCAACCCATATATATTATATTATCATATCCCAAGGTACATAGCATTGCCTCCCTCTTTGACATGTTTCGTCCCCAAAACATAAGAAGAAGACATATAATGAGTGCGCTTTAAATTATTGCACACTTGTCGTCATGCTCGATCATCCAACCACCCATATGAAATACTAGTGGGTGATGCTGCTCCAAAACTGATTCCATATTCCATTGTGCTCATCTGGTTCCATACTGGTCCATATGTGTTCCTTCTCGGCATCCATGCATATCCATAATTATTATTCCTATGATTCCATGTTATATAATTATTGCTCCATTGATTCCATGTGTAGCCAAAAATATTCATGTGATTCCCTGTATATCCATATGGTTTTCTATCCTCATGTGTCCTAACATGTCTCCATGATTTTTTCCTCTCATGATGGTGTGGGTGTCGATATGGTGCAACCTTAGTATGCTCAACCTTATCAATCTTTTCCTCCACTTTATTTTCCTCTTCCAACTTGTTTGTTATTACTTTTTTCTCTTCAGTAGAGAAACTATTTTTTACTTTTTCATCATGTTCTTCATCCTCTCCTTCCGATTCATCCTTATTCCCTTCTTTGGCATCTTCAAATTCATCTTCATGATCCAATTTTACATTACTTTTTTCCTTACTAAGTGTGATATCTTGCAATGTAATTTTCTTTCTCTTGTACCATAATTTCATGAATTTCTTTTGCACATTAATATTAATTGTTCCCAATGTCTCTAACTAGGGATATCCAAGAACAATATCCATACCATCCATATCTAAAACATAAAAATCTGAATGTAAAACATATTTATCCATAGAGAGCTTTAAATATTCAAAAACCTGAATCTGCTTACCATCCATTTGAGATTCCTTGATATGCTTTGCTTGCACATGTAGATTTTGAGCTACATCCTCATGTGTGGATTTCACTAACGCCTCGAGGTTTTGGTGTAACGGTTCGTTACATTTGGTATCAGAGCGACCACCCGTGTTCGAATCCCACTCGGTTGGTTACGTTGTGTAGCCAGGCCCGTGGGGCGCCTAAATGTCGGTGAAGCGGGGCTCGTACGTATGGGAGTGCGGCGCAAACCCAGCCTGAGTCGGGCTCTACGGAAGCGTGGTGGGATGTTATGATCCTCATGTGTGGATTTCACTAACGCCTCGAGGTTTTGGTGTAACGGTTCGTTACATGATCCTTGTACCACAATGCATCCCCCTTCCATACAATTTTTTTTTGAAATGCTCAGATCTTGTTAAAGATTCTCGAATGAGAAAGTGGGAGTTCGTGTCATTATGCCATTTTGATCATGTTTGATCTACCCAATCTACATATAATATGGACATGGTATATAACAATGCTTCTGTGGACTTATCTCTCTTGGACAATGCATCAACTACCACATTTTCTTTTCCTTTCTTATAAATGATCTCAAAATAATATCCCAACATCTTTATGGCCCATTTTTGTTGTTCTTCAAAGGATAGTTGCTGCTCCAAGAACAATTTCAAGTTGTCATGATCTATCATTAACTTGAAGTGATGACTCATGAGATACTGATCTCTTGTTTGACTGCATTAAGAATAGCCATCATTCCCTTCTCATAAGTTGATTTTGATAGGTTTTTACCTTTGAGTTGAGGCAGCCCTCTTGCATGAGTACCCATGCCACACCGTGAAGCATCACATTCAACAATGAACTAAATTGGGTACAGATGGCCTTCTTCTCTCTCAAATGTCTGAGTTGCTTCCTCATTCCAACGAAAAGAGTCTTTCTTCAATAATGTTGTGAGTGGTGCTACAATTCTACCATAATTCTTCACAAATCTGCAATGGTAACAAGTGGCCTACTAAGAAGCCCCTGAGGTTGAGGGTTTGAGGAATCTTCGAATCCGCCATGGCTAGATCTTATGACGATAACTTCTACATCTTCAAGAAACAATATGACCCGAGCCCTAAGAAGCCCCAAGAGGTTTTTAACATGAGGTTTCCTCCCAAATCTTGAGGAATCTTCCAATCCGCCCCGAGGTTTTGAGGTTTGAGGAATCTTCCAATCCGCCATGCCTAGATCTTATGACGATCGACTTCTACATCTTCATGAGAAACAATATGACCCGAGTATTCTACCTCCATGACTCCAAAAGCACACTTAGAGGGCTTGGCATAAAGGTTTTATTCAAGAGTGTCCAAAACCTTATTAACATGATGTAAGTGTTCCTCCCAAGTCTTGTTGTAAATTAATATATCATCAAAGAATACCAGGACAAACTTTCGCAAAAATGGCCGAAAGATTGAATTCATCAAACTCTAGAAAGTAGAGGGTGCATTTGTAAGGCCAAAAGGCATTACTAGAATTCATAGTGGCCCTCGTGTGTCCTAAATGTTGTTTTATGAATATCTTCATCACAAATTTTGATTTGATGATATCCCGATTGAAGATCTAATTTTGTAAAATAAACAACACCATGCAACTCATCTGATAAATCCTTAATGACAGGAATATGAAACTTATCTTTCACTATGTATTTGTTGAGCTCCTTGTAGTCTGGACACATGCGCCAACCTTCATCCTTCTTTCGTACCATCACCACTAGAGAAGAGTAAGCACTCTGACTATGGCGAATAATACCTGCTTCCAACATCTCTTGTACCATCTTTTCAATCTCACTCTTTTGTAGATAAGGGTACCAATAAGGTCTAATATTGGGTGGTTGGCTTCCTAGTACTAGCTAAATAGCATGATCATGATCTCTTTTGGGAGGTAACCCTTTCGACATATCCCCAAAAACAACTAAGTGCTCATTAATAATTGCTTGTAGATCTGATGGTATAAGACCTTTTGATGGTTGAGCTTCTAGTGAAAATAGTTGTGCCACACTCATTTACACCCTTCTTGAGCATTTGATGAGAACTTACCAATTGTGGATCTTTTGCCTTCATCCTACACAAGTCAAAAGTCAACTTATGGTTGATGAAGTTGTGATTACTTCCAGAGTCAATTAGTACTCTCACCCTTTGTTTCTTCACGAACCCAACAACCTTGAGGGTTTGTGGGGTGCTAATTCCAAAATTGCATGGCAAGAGAGAGTTGAAATTCTTTAGCCTCGATCTCAGGAACCTCTTCCTCTTCACCAAGTAGCTTCCTCCTCATCTTCTTCCTCATTAGGACCCTCAATGTAGAATAATTTCTTCTTGGGACACTTATGTCCCTTGCTCCACTTGCTATCACAACTATAACATAGACCTTTTGCTCACTTCTCTTCAATTTGTTGAGGATTCAATCGTGTTGGTTGGGGAAATGATGGTGCTAGAATCATGCATTCCTTGTGAGTAGTGAGACCCCTTCATTTTACCATATCTCTTTCCTCCACACGACGAGCAACTATCATGGATTCTAATATCAAACCCAAATTAAGAAGGTGAACATCAAGTTGGATGTTATCCTTGAGTCCACCCAAGAAGAGATCATTTAGATGATCCTATGAGATGTCATCCACTCATAAGGATAGATTTTGGAACTACTAAATATAATCCTTGATTGTCCCTGTTTGTCGTAGTTTGGTTATCTAGGCTAAAATAGTTCTCTATAACACTATTACTATAGTGTGTCTGGAGCTCATCAGTGAACATAGACCAAGTAATAGAGAGACCCTTCTTTTTCTTTTGCTCGCACATCCATCTATACCAAATGAACTATTCTGGTTCCAAATACAAGGATGTCATTACAACCTTTTGTCCACTTGGGACTTGATGCAAATCAAAAAAATCCACCATTTGGTTGATCCAAGTGATTGGATCATTCCCATTGAACTTACACATTTCTACTTTTGGAATCATGTTTCTTTACTAGCTAAAGATCCAAGAGAGATCCCCCTTGGTTGGTGTGATTTAATTTGAGTGTGCATTGCTTGAGGAACTGTGTGACTTGAATGGGAATTCATGCCAGTCTTCATGCTTGAGATAGTGAACATCAACTCCTTCCTCATTGATTCAAACTCTACCTTCATTTCACCCTTCATTTCATGAAGATCATGGTTAAGGTTACCCTTCGCCTTGAAGTTCTTAGGGGGTCATCCTTATTCACCATATTATTAACCTTTTCCTGAAGTTGGGTGACTACCTCCGATACCCCAAAAGTTGAAGATTCACAATCCATATCTTCCTTATTTGGAGTCATTCCTGGAGTGGCTTGACCCTTCCCTTGGGCTCTAGTTGATCTCCTTGTCATGATGTAGGGTTTAGGTCTTGGGGTACAGGGATTAGGGTAGGAATTTAGGGTTTGGGGTTTCATATGGTTATTGGCCGAATAGAGAGAAACACAAAGAACAAGCCCTAGCTAATTTTTGGCAAGCTTTCCGAAAATATAAAAACTTAAAAAATTCCAAAAATTGCAACTTATGGAGCGAATTTATGAAAAACACTAAAATGGATATAACTTGTGCAAAATAGGTCAAAGATATTGAAATTTGGAGAGAACCTTGAATGATTTTGAAACTTGATTAAATAATTGTAGAAAAGATCGCCACCTTTTGAGAGATATAGCCAAATCTTCAAAATTAGGGTTTGACCTAATTTTGGCCCAAATCAAGCTCTAATACCACTTGTAATGAAATTACTTAGATAGATCTGAATATCAACAAATATAACACCAAAGAACACCAAAATATAGAGAAATGATCACAATATGCAAGTAGAATGACTTAGCCACTTCGAGGGGGCAACCTCCAAACCATACAATAAGACTCAAGTGCTCAATATGATGATCATCTACTAGCTACTAACTCTTATATATACCCTACTATGTTATGCAAAGCACCAAGGTCAACCTACTAAGCATATGAAAGCATAAATGAATGTGATATGACATGATAAGAGATTATGTTAGCCACAACATCCATATCCCGATATATGACCTAGGATTAAGGGCGTAACACCTATTGGCCAATTATTAGGCACATATGATTGCCCACTCAAAGGTGGCATTTATTAATATTGTTGGCAATTAATGCTTGTGGCATTAGTTGCACACCTACCCTATTTTAAGCCTAGAGATGTACACAAGGCTCTCTAAATATAATTAAGCTAATCTAAGTCAGCTTAATATTAGTGCGTATAGAATGAATTTTGTGCGTAGCAAGAAATACGAAGAGTGCAAAAGAGGAGTTTCCTTGTGAGCAATTTAAGACAGTCTTGAGAAGCAAGGAAGTGAATATGAAAGGATTTGAGAATCCCATAGAGAAAGAAGTCCTTGTGAGTGAGGATGGAGATAGAGGAAGTGAAGAGAAAGAGTTCAACCATCCACTTTGGAGGTGATCAAACAACTTGAAGATGGAAAGACGTGTGAAAAAATGTTCATTGAAGAATGTCCTTATAAGAACAAAAAGATAGTTGAAGACATAGTCACCGTGTTCAAGAACTTTGATTTGTTCGAAAGGATAAAAAGTTTGGAAATTCATATTTTTAAGGAAAAAACAGTTCAGTTTGGAAAACTAAAAAAATTATATACATATTTGAACACAAATAAAATATAATTAAATTATACAAATATTAAAAATGCAAAGTTCAAATTTAGTTAGAAAAAAACATACATGCCATCTTTAGGTTCTAATTTCAATTTCACTTTATAACAAAAATAACTTGGCTCAACCAGCATACAAAAAGTTTAAGTCATAAAGTTACACCAAGGGGGTCACTTAAGTGACACCCCCATTTAGAAAAGTAACTCAACATGAAAACATAAGGTGCACAACTTAATAAAGTTTAAGTCAACTTAAAAACACCTTAAAAAGTAACTTAAGTTTAAAAGTTTTTCCCCATCCAACAAACCATTGGACTGACCAAAAACCCCTACAAGTTGCCCTAATCCATAAAGATGCCTCATAAAGGTCAACTTAAGCTTTGGAGGCTCATTTGCAACATGAGCAAGGTTGGGAGGAGAGGGGAGGGAGAGAGGAAAGGCTTGTCCATGCCTTGTCCCTCCTCCCTCAAACACCAATAAAGCCTGCATGGACCTTCAAGCTAAAGTTTGTCATGAAGGTGGAGGCTTCATAGTTTTAGTGTAGAGTTAGTTTCATTTGAGGAGTAAAATCCCATAAGGCTTCACCCCATGTGCAACAGGTTTTCATTTGTTTTAGATCTATTTTCAAAATATGTATTGTTTGTTTTGTCAGTCATGTGATTGATTTGCAGGTATAGATGTGTGCTTGAAAGCATATGGATGCTTCATATCCCCTTTAGGACCTCCAGACATCTTCATGTCCGTTTGGCCTCAATGGCTCTTCACGCTTCTCTACAAGACACGAAGCCGTTCTCAAGTCCTCCTCTGTCTTCATGGGCCTCCCAAGGCTTCACCCCATGTGTAGGGGGTTTCCATTTGTTTTAGATCTATTTTTAAGTATGTATTGTTTGTTTTGTTGGTCTTGTTATTGATTTGTAGGTATACATGTGTGCTTGAAAGCATATGGAAGCTTCATGCCCCCTTCAAGACCCCAAGGGCATCTCCATGCCCATTCGCCCTCAATGGCTCTTCACGCTTCTGCAAGACACGAGGCCATACTCAAGTCCTACTTGGTCTCCATGGGCCTCCTAACCCCACTCTGCCGTTAAGGGCCTCTATGAAAACAAGCATTTCTTGTTTGGATGCACTCTGCCTCTGAACCCTTGAACAGACTAGTCATGGTCATATAAAAAGAAAACAGATTATTATATTTGCAGCGAGAAGAAAAACTTCATCTTTTCTCATTTATGTTATATAATTCTTTTTGGTGTTAATTGAACCAGACATGTTCAGTTTGGTGGATCCAAAAGTTTGGTTCAAAGCGAACATTTCCCGATTCAGCCAAACATGGTAACTATGGTTGAAGACCATCCATTTGCAGAGGAAAAAGAGAAACAAGTGAAGAATGGTGAAATAGAAGTGATAGGGGTTGATGAAGTCCATTGATAGTCCATAATGTGAGTGCAAGCTATGATGTGAATGCAAAGTTGGACAACATGCCTGCTCGAAATGGTGAAAAGGTGGAAAAAAGTGTGGGAATTCTTGATTCCCATAATATTATTGATTTGTGTGCAAGTACAGCAGTGCATAAGTAACAAAGAGAAGAGAGCTCAAATGAAACAAGGAGAAGTTATTGCACCAGTTGGAGAGTTGTTTGATATGGGCGTGACAGTAGTAGAAGATTGTCTTCAAGTTGAGAAAACAAGAGTGGACAGTGTATGATTTCGTTCAAGTGATGTACACATAAGTGAAAATACTTTCAAACAACAGATGGAGGTGGGTGAGAAAACTCTCACAAAAGAGGTTGAAGGAAATTGTCAAGAAGAAGAAAACATTCTCCATAGGACAAACAGTTGGAAGGTGGGTGAGAAAACTCTCACAAAAGAAATTGAAGGAGATTGACAAGAAGAAAACATTCTCTATGGGATAGTAGTTGATAGAGAAAAGTATGCATTCATTCTCCATCTTGAGAGATGGGTAGAGTGAAGTTGTCAAAGGAAAAGTTCAGAACTTATTGCTTGAGGTTGATCCAAAAAAGTATTTGGGCCACAAGGAAGATGAATGATAGCACACATGTGGCATAGAGGGAAAGAATGAGATAGGGATGGTGAATATATTTTTACCAAGAACAGTGAGGGATGCACAATGGGTGGGATCAGCCAACATACAAGTTGAAGAAGGGTCTGTCATGAGTCAAGGGTTGCATTGCTTTCATATGGGCAATGCAAATGCAAGGATCTTTGCACATGGCATGCTTGTGATGCCGAAGAGGATGAAGAAAGGAGGTATCAGTCAACCTATAGAGAATATGAAGAGAGAAGAAATAAGAAAAGAAGAAAACAATGAAATGGAGGAGCTGATGTTATCAGCCCAAGCATGTGTAGAAGAGGATGATGAGTGAAATGCAAGTGAATGCACATGAAGCATTAATGAAGAAGAAAGTAGTGTTGCATCAGAGATACCATTGGAGGAAATGCATATGGGAATGTCTAATGACTAATCTCCACGATACTATGCATGATGAGTTTATTGCAAGAGTTGAGAAATGAATAGAGGTTGAAAGCATGCAAAGATAAGTTGCAGCAGAAGGGGAGATAAAAAGGAGTGATGTTGCAGCAGTGGTGTTTTAGAAAAACCTAGTGCACATGGGCATTGTTAAACTCTTGGAATTTTTGGTTTGCTGATTTTGTTGCAGGTATTGGTGAATGTGCGACAAAAAGAGGAGAGAGTTGTGAAGGAGAATTCAAATATATGTGCCTTTTGATTCCAAGCATGGGTCGTGGTTGTAGAAGTGAAGAAGAAAATGCATGAGCTGTAAGAGGGAGGAAAGCATGAATTGCTTGCTTCTAAAGGAGAAATTTCAGGGACAAAAGAGATGTTGAGCTTGGGCAAAGGTGGTCGGTTCAAAGCCCATGGCTGCAAAAACAATGGTGTTCAATACAGTTGATAGAGGCAGACGGATAAAGGTAGGTAAAAATTCCATAAGAGAACAGAAAATGAGGAAGATAACATATTGGAGGAGGTGGACGGACCATGCCAAAACTATGGATGAGGTAAAAAGAAGGGTAACCAGAGCTATACAGAGGATGGTCTATGATTCAGCATGTGGCTGGGAAAGGAGAAAAGACAAACGAAAAATCTTCATAGGTACCTAACAAGGTAGAAAGGGGCATCGTGGTTGGGCAAATCGGCCAAAAGAGTGACTCTACTACTCACCCTACCTTAATGAGCATGAGCTCATAATTTTTCTATCTTGGATGTATGATGCAATAGCATCCAAGGGGTAGTGGCGATCTTTCATCAACCAAAAACAAGTAGTGACGTGTTTGTGTAGACTACGTAGTGTGTTTGTCATTTTGGCATGGTTGAAGTTAATTGATGGGAAGCATTAGCATTCCAATACTTTGAGGACGGCAAAGACATTAAAGAAGATCAATTTTAGGCATCAACATGGTATGACGTTAGATGGTCAAGTTACTCAACTATCACTAGCATTTAAGACATGGTTGGGTCCATTGAAGAACTAAAAACTAAGATAGCGATTTGGCTGAGTATGCAGCAGGACCTTGCCCTGGTGTGGACCAGGTATGAGGAGTGGTTCAGGTTTCTCTGAGATTAAAGTAGGGTACAGCCTAGGGAATCCAGATTTGACTGGGTTCTTTTGCTGAAGAGTTGGGTAAATCAAGGTTTCCCAAGAAGAACCTATGAGGAACTCAAGCCTAAAAACATTTTTTTAATTTTTTCCATTTTTGCTCAAGAATAAGGAAACAATAAATTATAATAAAGAACACTTTTAATTGACTCCTCTGCGACACATTGCTTGTAGCTAGCGACAGTGACACAGCTAGTAGAAGTGATAGTCCTTATGGTTCTAGTGAACCACATCATGATGTTAATGTTTCTATCGATGCTCTTTGTAAACACAAATTTGACAACTTATCCTTTGGCAATGACAAGTTTGGCTTTGTTTTTATACTATGACTTGTGCACACATCCTAAGCCTAATTGACTTATCTCTCTCCCTTACGTGACTTACTTTACAACACACACTACTATGTCATTCACATAATTGCATTTATCCAAAGCAAGTGCATTACTCCCAAGCACCTCGCCCAAAATATTGCTCAAACATCATGAACTCGCTTGTCCTATCTCCCAATCTTCAACGGCTATTTTCCTAATTTGATATCTTTCTTTGGGTTGTTTCTTATCCTATATGTTGGCCTTAATGCAACAATTAACCTACGAAAGCCTATATAAGTAAGTCTAATACACTTAAGAACTCACTTGGCATTCTCAAGAGCACCTATTGCAATATACATTCCTAAAGCACTCAAGACTCTCCTAAATCTTCCTAAAATAGCAGCACATTTTTAAGAGTAGCCACTACTCAAGTCTCAAGCACTCAAACCAGGTTTAAGAGACTACTTTTCTCATTTACAAACCTCCACAGTCCTAGAGCCTAGTCATAGCAAGAAGAGAAAATCGATACAAAGCGTTGTCAAAGTTCTAAGGGTCAAAGGGCATCAACTTAGCATTTGAAGCACAATGCAATATATCACTAACGCACAAGGTACATTCTACTTTATTTATACTTACACTTGCAATTCTGTGTCAAAAGACACAAGGGCGCGATAGGGGATTGGCTTCGATTTGCATACACAATTGTACATACACTAGGAGAACTACATGGAGTTTGCTCCCACTTGCAATGAGATGTAGTGCAACACCTAGATTGGTTAAGTAGGGGTTGGCGCCAGGGTCACTCCAACTCCACCACACACGAATTTCTCCTTTTGTTATGTAATCGTGTTCATGAAGTGTTAGTGTAGATAGTGTAGCTATCTAGGGTTTTTTCTATTGCATGTTGCTACAATGAGGTGTCACACATTGGCAAACCCTAACATTAGACAATGTGAAGCATATTTCTAGGCCACCAACTACAACCAAAAGTTACAAAACCCCAAGTTATCCCCGCCCGAGACCATACAAACAAAGACCAAATTGTACTACACGCCAATAACTCCTATACAATTCCATACAAGTTGAGTTTGCGGACACAGTTCCAAAGATGAAGCATTTCTAGCTCCTTACTACCGTCTGCACACCCAAATCACCTTTGTACCTCTCTATTCTAATTCACTAAATACCCTTACCTCGTATGTTAAGCAAACAATTTATCATTTCTATATCGTTCATCAGTATTAAAAGTTATATTCTATTTATGTGTATTAATGTTGATTAATTAATTCAAAATATACAACCTTATGCCTTTGAATAAATAAGGAAATGAATCCATTATCAAACCCTTATTTATTTATTTCGGGTGTAAACATTTGGACCCGACCCTCGATCGAATCTCTCACCTTGCTCAAACCCTAGCTGCCATAGGATTCCATGTTAGCTTTGTGTATGCTTTTCTTTTTATGCCCTTTAGAGCAATAATCAACTTAATCAAAAGCCCATTGAGCATATTGAGCTTTCTCTTGCTACTCACAAGAGCCGATTTCCTATGGCTTCTTCCCGCTTCATGTGTGGGGTATTATTCTATTGTTGACACTAATGTCCATGATGTACCTTTGGATCCTTGAAACACAAAGCGAGCCACATCCTACTCTTTCTAATGATGAAAGTAATGATGTGGATCTTGATCAAGTTAAGCTTTTGTCCAATTTTCGCTCACTACTTAATGATAACCCCCAATATATTGATCATATTATTAAGATCCTCCTCACCTCTAAGCTTTCTCCTAATCAACAAGCTAATGAGAGGTCTCTTTTTGGGGTGCTTCACCATACATCTTCCACTATGGCTAGATTTCTACTTTACCTCTACGGTGCTTATATCCTCAAGGGAAACCACTTCCCCCTCACAATGTTACTATGTTTATTCCTATGTCTACTGTTATTCCCACATCTACTATATACAACCATGGTCGTTCCCATTCCCACACTTCTTCTAATACACAAGCTCTTGAAACTCGTCTTCGCAGCAGTGCAAGCTCAAATCTTACAATTACAACAAGATGCCTCTACCTCTTCTAATGTAATGGACTCTGCGCATTTACTTCAACCCACTTACACTCGAAGTGGTTTCCTATCCTTTACCTATCAATTTTGTTGCTCCTAAGCTTCCTATCTATGATAGAAAAAGTGATCCTAAACAGCACCCTCGTGCTTTCCATGTTGCTTGCTTGGATTATGCTTATAACGATGTACTACTTACTAAGCTCTTTCCTAGAAGACTCAAGGATTTTATGTTACAGTGGTTTTATGATCTTCCCATTCATTTTGTATAGGATTTTATCCCTTTGACTAATCAATTCCTCACTCAATTTTTAATCAATATTGGGGACAAAGTATTCTATGCTCAAATGTCTAAGATGCGACAAGGCTCCAATGAGCCCATCAATGACTATGTTCTATGCTACAAAACTATGCTTTACTAAAATGAAAAATATCCTAGCTGACAATGAGCTCCAAGATCTATTCAACCAAATCCTTTTTGCCCCTTAAGAAAGAATTTTTTATCTTTGACAAGTTTTGTTCAATTGTGTCACACATTGAAAGAGCACAAGGCTAAGCTCTTTGCCATTAAGAAGCTCAAGTATGTTAGTAATGCTCCCAACACATCCAATACTAAGTTTCAAGGCAAATCTAATGACAACAAAATTGATGTTAAAGTTATTGTTAACATTGTATCTCAACCTACAAAGCTTTAGCTACAAGCTCCTCCTGGCGGCAATTCACACAATTGCCTACTTCACCCCAAGTGGTCCCGCAAAAGTTACTTAGAGTGCAATCTTGTATCTCTCCCTCCGGTTCTAAAGGTTGATACAAGCAAGCCTCATGGTAAATATTTTGACGTTAATGCCTATTAATTATCATAGATGTGTTGGCCATTCTACTAATCAATGTATCAAACTTTGCAATGTTATCGGGATCTTATTGACGTCCAATACTATTGAATGGGACTCACCTCCGAAGCAATCTAAGCCTACTAACGACAATTCCAAGCTTAATATTTTAAACAACCCGCTTCCCGATTACAATAATGCCAAATCAAATTCGGAAGTGCACCATGCTTATCAAGCTCGACTCCTCCTTCCTATGATTACCCACTAGACTCTCTTATTGGCACTACTACTACTATGCCCCTCCCTAGGCCTATTATTACATTTGATGATACTTACATGGCTCATAATCTTGTTTCAAATACACATTATGTTTGAGCTTTTGTAGGCCAGCGTCCCATTCATGGTGTTTTGATTGACAATGGTGCTTGACGCAATATGTGCACATTCAAGTTGCTTGCTTCTCTTGGCTATACTAAGAAACACGTGACATATGATACTAAGACCTCTCTAGGGCATATTGTTATACCTCTTATGGTTGGCTCTACTACTATGGCTATTCCTTTTTCGATCACTACTTCTCTCGACTCTTGTGATATGTGTCCAGTTGCCCTTGGATGCGAGCTCTTAAGGCTATACCATCTATCTTGCACCAATGTGTCAAGTTTATTTACAATCAACAAGTTGTTACAGTCAAGGGTATCCCATATGAGGCGATAAGAAAGCGAGGGTCGCTACATCTAAGCCACACCACACCTACACATGTTACCCCTAGTGAGTCTATCCTTGTCGGCCTTCTCTTAGGTCTCCTATCACACATAGCGGGTCTATCCCTCATAGGATTCTACTTGGGGTTCCTATGGCACAACCTAAGGTGCCTACACACGTCATACATGCCTTCGGCTTCCCGAGGTCCATCCTACTACACAGGTGACACATTCGAGTTTGGATTTGTTTTATGGTTCACCCATTCCCTTGAGATCCCTACTACTACCACATGCATACAACTTATTTGAGGTTTGAACCTCTTTTGCTTGATGGGTTTGCCCCTCCTCCTAATGATATTGTCATAGGGTAGCTCATGTGTTGCCCTTGCTCTCGTATATAACTATTCCAAAAATACAAAAAAATTCAAATAATCACCTAAACACAAGCATTCACGTATTTGCAAAATACGTAATCATGACCTACTTATGACTTGATTTAATAGCTTGTTACTTAACATATGTTTGTCCTACGGTTTGATAGATAGCATACTTTTTACACATGCATTCACAAAGTATGTTGAGTTTGATGCGGGACATACATAGGTTGATACACGATGATGGGTGTAGGCCTAGACCCTTCCCAATTGACCCTAATCTTATAGGGCATCTCCCACACTATTCAGTGCTTTTATTTCAGTACAATTACTTTCACTTTCTCATTATGCTCAATTATTTATATTGTGTATATGTTATTTTTGAACTAATGTGACTAACACATGTGTCTTGTGCAACACTAACTTATCTTGATTTGTGTCTCTAAGCTATTGTTTGCTATTGTATTCGCTTGCTTGATTGCTTATATGCATGATTCTATGTATGAGGCATATGGTTTTTACTATGTCTTGTGACACGTTAGTGACCCTTATTTATGGCTCCATGCCTTTGACACATGTGACATTGCTTGTATACGTGTATGTGTGATTACTTGTATGCTTGTTTTTATGTATACGGCCTATGATCTTTACTATACCTGTCTTGTGGCACTTTTGTGTCTCGTGTTTGTGGCCTTGTGCCTTTGATATGACTTTTTAATATGATATTGCTCGTGTAATTGTATGTTAGATTACTTTTATGCTTATTTGCCTTTGCGCTTATTTACTACTATACATGATTGCTTTTGAGATGATTGTTTGTTGCTATCTTTGTATGCCATGGTTTCTACCATGCATATTCCTTGTGGGAACAGGATCTCAATAGTGGCCACCAAGACAGCCCTCCATGTGATCCAACACAAACTATGAGATATATCCAACATAGATACACATCATTTTTTTCAGCCGCACGTTCTATTGGCACAGCTCACGCGCCTCAAAAGAGGGGCATTCAATGGGTATATTACACAAATATTTATGACACAGACAGAATTCATGACTCAGATATAGAATTCTACAAGGCACAGATCCTCAGACACAACAAAAACAACTTTTGCACCAGTACAGAACTGTCCACCAAGGACGAAACCATCATATGCTATGGTTCAAGATAGATATTTCCGTCTTGGTGGCAGATTTACAGAAAATTTCAGAATTCTTAGATTTTCACAGACAATTACAGGTTCCTTGTACAGATTCAGAGACAGATGACATGGTTCAAAACATTATTTATTGCATTACAGTACAAAATGTGGGGGTGTGAGTACTTCACTCCTTCCTTGACATTGCATGACTCAGACATAGTTTCAGATACGAGGTATAGAGGCATGGTCCTTTCTCCTCTTGCTATACTCATCATTTGCATATATCAATCTCAACAATTACATATCACAGTAAGGGCATGAGACACATATCATTCCTTTTCAACTTTGTGTTATTTTACGCTTGGGCCTAGATCTATTTGCAGCGGTGTGGTCTATGGGACTTGAAGATATCAAGGTGACCAGAAGACCTTGTCACATCCTTCATCTCACTTTTATAGGAATATATCGGTGGCTAGATACTCCGTAGACTGCTTTTCCTTTTTGGGGGTTCTTTGGGACAAATGTCTAATGGCACCTCTCCTCTTTGACTTTGGCTTCTCCTTCAACAAATTTGGGGACTAATCACCCCCAATCTGTTAGCAGCTCAATACAAATCAGACTCTCCACATGAAACAAATACGGGAGCTCCTCCCTCAGCAAAACGAACAGGTGTATTCCTTCCATGCTTTGTCTCTTTACTATGTTAGGAATTCGATTTTCAAAATTACAAATATACTATTCACATTTGAGTTACAATTCAATTTCTTTTATGGACAGTGACTACACTTTGTATTGCAAGTTTCATCATGGAGGGTGCCAACACCAATGCAAAATCAACAACTTTGAGCAAAAACAAAGTGTGTGCAGACTCAGGTCTCTTTTCCTTTAATCATGTAAATTTCAATTCATACTTAACGTTTTCATTTCATACTTAAGAGAGGGCAAATATAGACATAATTTGGCAATGACAAGTTTGGTTGTGTTTGTGCATTATGACTTACACACACATCCTATGACTAATTGTCATATCTCTCTCCCTTGCGTGACTTTCTTTACCACACACTACTCTGTCGTTCACATACTCAGTTGCATTTATTCAAAGCAATGCATCACTCACAGACACACTCACCCAAAATATTGCTCAAACATCATGAATTGCATGTCCAAAATTGTAGAGTTTGGGACCAAGTCATACAACGGTTTGGACTGACCTATACGGTCTTGTCTCCCACTCTCCGACGACTCTTTTCTTAATTTGATATCTTTCTTTGGGTCATTTCTTATCTTATAGGTCGGCCTTAATGCAGCAATTAACCTACAAAATCCTATATAAGCAAGTCTAATACACTTAAGAACTCACCTGACATTCTCAAGAGCACCTATTACAATATACATTCTTAAAGCACTCAAGGCTCTCCTAAATCTCCCTAAAACAACAACACATCTTTAAGAGCAGCCACTACTCAGGTCTGAAGCACTCAAACCAAGTTCAAGAGTCTAGCTTCCTCATCCACAAGCCTCCAAAGGTCCTAGAGCCAAGTCATAGCAAGAGAAAGTCAATACAAAGCATTGCCAAAGTTCTAAGGGTCAAAGGGAATCAATCTAGCATTTGAAGCACAACACACTATATCACTACCGCACAAGGTACATTCTACTTTATCTATAGTTACGTTCATTATTTTTTGTGTCAAGAGACACAAGGGCATGATAGGGGTTGGCTTAAATTTGCATACACAATTGCACATATACTAGGAGAACTACATGGAGTTTTCCGCCGCATGTGAGGGGATGTACTACAATCCCGGATTGGTTCAACAGGGGTTGACCCCCAAGGTCAATCCAACTCCACACAAATTTTTCCTTTTTTATCTGATTGTATTTATGAAGTGCTAGTGAAGGTATCTAGGATTTTATCTATCGTGCAAGTTGCTGAATGAGGTGTCATACATTGGCGAACCCTAGCATCAAACAAATGAAGCATATTTCCAAGACACAAACGAGCACCGAAGTTACATAACCCCATGATATCCATGTCCGAGACCATACAAACTGTACTATGCCCCAACACATCCTATATGGTTCCATACCGGTTCAATTTTCACACACAATTCCAAACAGAAGCATTTTCAAATCCTTACCAATTTGCACACCAAATCACGTTCGTACCTCTCTATTCAGCTAAGTATTCTTCCCTCCTTGTGTTTTAAGAACTCATTTCTATATCAGCACACTTTGTATTAAAAGCTATATTTGGTTCAAGCACATTAATGTTGATTAATTCATTAAAAGTATACAACCTAACAATCTTATGCCTTTTAATTAATAAGAAGTCGACTATATATCAAACCCTTATTTATTTATTTAGGGTGTAAACACTGACAATGAAGAGCAAGATGACTATGAATATTAATTTTGATGTAATTAATTATGATTAGCGCATGACATTTAAGATTTATGATTATTATGACATTTGGCATTTGATTAGTATTTTCATTTTGTGGTTATTTTATTTTTTATATGCATACTATGTGGTTAGTGTCACTAATTTCCTATTTATTAGGCTAGAATTTCTAGATTTTTATTGCACGGCTAAACCCAAGACATGTCCAAGACCAAAAACAATCACCGTCCCGACAAATTTGTTTCTTTGAACCCAAACTTGAACCAGACCCTAATCGCTTTAAAATGACTTCTAGTACAAAGCCAAACATGCCATGGGGGACACATCAAAAGTAGAATATGATTACATGTTTAGCTTCTCTTCAAAAAGTTATGCACTTGCAAAAACGGCACTGATTTTTTTGTGTTTGTATGCAAAGTTATGGCCCCGGAATTCCCGGAAGTTAAAGGTTTTGAGCTCACGATTGCCATCGTCAGATGGAAAATTATATTTCTACAGCAGACCAACGAATCCCAAATGCTACAGCCGACTGAAAAATCCCAAACACTACTGTTGCCTGTTGCGAATTGTGGACACCACTTCTTGTTACACTCTAGTAACGGCCCAAAACGCATACAATTTCACACATTTCCAACTTCTTGGGAAAGGTGAACCGACATTGGAATTGTCGAGAGAGATCCAAAGGGATCAGTCAAAGGCAGTTTTCAAGAACAAGCAAGTAAGATCTTGCAACACGGCAGTTAGAGGGGCCTTGCTAGGAGGTTGCAAATCCAGAACTAAACTAGAGAGTGAATCAAGTCCGTTGAGACATTATAACGTAGAAATGGTGTATCATCTTCATGTATTTTTTCAATAAGCAATAAAGCAGTGTGTGTGTGCGTGTGTGCACGCGCGCGTGTGTGTGTGCGTGTGCGTGTGCGTGTGCGTGTGCGTGTGCGTGCGTGTGCGTGTGAGTGTGTGAAATCTCAATAGTGATGTTATGAACCCAATGATATGTGAGTCTTATTTCCAGATCTCAGTGTACTATGCTTGAAAGAGTGTCCATGGATAGGTGTAGAATCTAGGCCATGGGGAAAGGCTTTCCTTCATTGGACCCCCTCACCCTCACCTGCATCACATCCACCATTACTGAAGACAGATGGGATAAGGTACCAAATGAGTTTTGGATGCCTGATTACCTCAACATGCAAATGAACATGTGGTGCAACAGCAAGTGCAAGAACACGTGGATGAGCAGATAGCTGAAGGTGATTTGGAGAATCATATGGAAAATGGAAAAATGAGATCCAAATGCATGTTGTTGATAATGGCAGTCCACATGAGGGGCAGACTTCTGGAAACAATAAGCACCCTTGAAGGCCTTGCAAGAGGCGGCTGAGAGGATGGAGCGCAGGAGGGAGATTTTGCAAGCCCAACTTTCGAGCAGTTCCTCTTGTGGAGTGGGACATGAAAAATGGTAAATCACTGATTGTACAATTTCCTCAGATGTCTCATTGGCCAATTATCATGAACCTGAGAATGTGTTATCACTGCTGGTTACCTACCTGTTCCTATTGAGAGAATGATTGAAAATTGGATGCAGAATATGATCAACACAGTGCAGGAATTTTAAACACGTTGTATACTGGGGAAGTAGAAGCACAGGAATAGAGGATTGCTGCAGCACAATCAGTGGGTCAGACAGGTGATGAGAAGGGAAGACAAGGGTGACAAGGAGTCAGGCCCTTCTGAGATCAAGGACTGAATTATGTCTTTTATGCTAGCTTATTAAACACTTATGGTAGACTTTGATTGCAACTTTGTTATTTTTTTAACTGTGTTATTTAGAAACTTGGTTGAAGTTTTGTAAGAATGTGAAATGCCTGTACTTTGGGCGTATATCTTTTATGTAAACTTCTATTCCAATAGTTTATTGAAAGCTCTCCACAATACTCTCACAAACCATCAACACTGCGAATACAACCTCAGCATCCTATTACAATATATTTTGATGCTTGAACTTGTGCTTTTGTTAAGTACTTCAGCCTTAGTCTTAATCACTTTTTCAGCATATAGGGTTCTTTTCCACCCTGGTACTACTCTATCATAACTGGATGTAATGTACTTATTTTATTTTAAGGGTCAAAATGGCCCAAATCAAGAAAATCCATATCACAATTGTATAAAGAGTCCTGAACCAAAGAGTCGCAGTACATGCAAAAAGCGTCATTTGTGGCTCATCCAATCGCAATCAAAACTCTGCCCCTAAAAAGGAAATTTGCTGACAGCCGTAGAAGCTTGAACTTCAGCCATATTGAGGTCAAAAGAGAAGTACAAGTTATTGAACAGCAATGTAAAGAGCCCCAAAGTTACAATTCAAGAATGTAGAGTAATGATGTCTGAAGTTTATGTCACCATTTCTAGTGGAAAATGAAATAGCCACTAATGAACATTACAGGGCAATTATATTGTTTTCATTGAGTCCATTATAAGCACTCCCAAATCTGTATTTAGGAGTTTCCTCTGGCAGTAGTTACCTTAGTACAGACTGTTTAGCATTCAAATTTTCATAGGTTTCAGGTTTTAAAGAGATGCTTTTGAAGGGTTTTAAAAGGATTAATTTTTGGTAAATTTAGAACGTGACTCGATCTAGAACTATTACAGGGGATATGTTATTGAGTACCTGAAGCACAAAATGTATATGTAACACACTTATGGGGCAAGATGTTTTTGTTAAATGGTCATGCAATTTTATTCCGCTCTTGGAATCTCTTATGTCTGTGTTGGCATCAATACCTTCTCAAAAAAATTGTTTTCCATTTACTGTTTAAGCTTTTATTTAATATCAATACATGTTCTATTTCGATATTTGTTCTAGCTTTTTCACTATGAAATTCTCCTTTGGTTTTCAAAAATGTAGACTTCTTCAAATAAGAATTCACACTTTCAGATTTTCGGTTTTATGTTTTTCAGCTATAGTAGCAAATTTCATAAGGCAGAATATAACAGTGATATGAGAGCACTTTCTTGGCCTCATGGGGGCGGACAGCAACGATGGATTCAGTAAGCATTCACATGGATGATATTAGATGAGGAAGCAATAAAAATAAAAATAAATCCTTTGGTGGCCACAAGAGAACCACAAATAAAGTAGGCCAGGCCCACATGCATTGACTACCAACTGAAAGAAGGGAAACGGAGGATGAGAAAAGTGGTGACAAGGTGGTCCAAGGTGTCAAAACAAAAAGATAGGTGAGATACAATGATCCTTATCAGAATCCATTTACAAAGATATTAGAAGGAGAATAATTGTCAAACCCAAGGGAGCCAAAGAGACCCAGAAGATCATCATATGAATCTCAGTTTTATTTAGAGAATTCCCATTTATAGGTTTTTTTGGGGACCAATGCATATTTTAAACGAAGGGCTTGAATAGACACGCGCTCCTCTGTCTGATTAAAAAGTCCTAACAAAGATTATCAGACAATTCCATTTGCTACTTTACAGCTTGATGGATCAATGTTTGACTGATAGCAAGTGAATGGATGCAAGTGATTATCAGTAAAAATATTAAATTGGGATCTAGACTGTTTCGCACGGGTATGGGTACGGATACTGTATGCTGAAACGGTAAATTTTTAAAAACCTTGGGTACAGTACGCAATGGGTACATCCGTACAATATATTTTTAAAAATAAAAAAAATATAAATATATATATATAATTTTAAAGAAAACAACAAGCTTATAGTCTCAGCAACCTATAAAATATTAGAAGCCAACAACAAGCTTATTATGAATTAGAAGCCATCTAAAGCAAGATTTCTTTGACTGAATACAAGAAGACCACAAAACATTAAATCTATGAGTCCATCTACTAATGGGCTCACAAACATTCCACTTATTGTTAAGGCCCAGGGAAAGGTTTGGGGAGAAGGCAATCTTTTCATAGAGTTGTTTTGAGGTAGCCTCTTGGAGAGGGGGCCCTTTGAGCCACCAAATAGTATCCCAAAAGACATTCTCATCCTCCATAATTAGTCTAGTAGAGGGAGCCGTGAAAGCATTTCTGAGCATTGTATACATTCTGAACTGAGATTGAGGAAGCGTATAGAAAGCTTTAAGGCCTGTCAATTCCATCCACTTCCCAAATCTGTATAAGTCGTGAAATATTTTAAGTCCTTTCTCAAACCAAAGGAGGGCAGAGCAGCCTCTTTGTCAAGGCAAGGATCTTGTCATTATATTTCAGATTCGACGAAATCGATTTGTAGGCTTGGCACCTAGTGTTAAAGGAAGAGAAGATAGGCTGCCCAACCACCAAGTGCTTCACTTGTTCCCAAGCCTTCCAAATTGACTGAAGAATAAAGGACCCATGAGGAGCAACAAGAAAGCTAACAAATAGTAAGTCAACCAAATGAAGTCCTTTTCATCTCTCTTGACCCTTCGGAGCCTATAGCCAATATTAAATCTCACACAAACTTTCCAAGGTTCAATTCCAGTCAAAGCTCTCAAGTTTTTTTTTTTGCAATTTAAAAAAAACAGTGTGAGTACGCTATGGGTACGTACCCACAAGCCCCAGGTACGGATTTCCGTACATGGGGCCTGTGGGTATGTACCCACAGCATACCCGAACCATACTCGTACCCGTACCAGGTACATATCAGGCCAGGTTAGTATTTGCCATGTATGTTGTGTATCTTGATGGATTGAAAAAACGTCAAGGGGTATGCCAAAGCTTTGAAGCTTGTGACTCTGGCCAATCAGAAAGAAGTTTATTCCAAGGTTGTAAAGAGTTGCTTTATAGCAAGATCCTCCTCTAAAACTCCTATCGTGATATAGTCCAAAAAGTACAATACATTCTGGTTTCTCTTATTCCTGTTGTTTGACAACAAAAAGTGAAATGATACAGGAGCATTCAGGTTCACTTGCAATCTTAAATCACCCAAAAATATGTTAATTGGGAAATAAGCTAAGTCTAGCAATGTGCAAGTTTTGATCGCACCAAATCTTTGTTTGTTCTATTTGGCGCAAGTCCTGTTTTGCGCTATGTCATGTAATTTTATGCACATCCTACAAGCACATAAGAGTTTCGTATTGTTTTACGCCATCAGTAAGTGTGCAAGTACTCTTATGTTGCTTTGTGCCTAGCTTATAGTCTGTCTATATGATGAATATCCTGTGCAGTCTTTAGATGCACGCAAGTGTCTGTAACAGTTCAAGTTGATGTCATGCTTGCAAAGTTTTGTGCAAGAGTGTCTTATGGACTTCTAGATCAGGCATCATTTTTGAAGCATGAAGATCAGCACGTAAGAAACACTTGTGCATCCATTGGAGCACAAGTTCTAGAGTGGGCAAGAATTCATTTTGTGGCATGTAGCTTTCAAAGTTTCAAAATATGACATCGTTAAACAAGCCGGCATGGATCTTATCTAACTCATAATTGTAACTGTTGAGCCGACTCAAGTGCATCAAGTTGTGTTATCATTTGGGCCTTATCTTGCATAGAGGATTGGGACACATTTAATGTCATGTGGGACACTCGTGGATTTGAGGCAATGATGTAAGTAGGTGGGTCATGCATCTACATAAACATGCCACCACACTTGTGTTAGGGATGACTTCAGCATAGATAAGGACTTCCACACAATAGAAAATCTATAGTTTGGACTTGTCAGTTTACAGTGATTTGTGTTGTGAGCTATACTTGCAAAGACTATAAGTTAGCAAGCAGAGATACGAGGATCTATTTGTAGTAGTGCATCTCAGTTTGTGAAATTGTTGTGTGTTGTGCATGTATTTTCCTTTCAATTTATGAATTACTAAATCTCCGAGTTCTTATTCCATTTAATTGGTGTGTTGTATCTTATGCATATTCCACTATGTGATTTTAAGGGTTGTGTGGCATAAGGCGGTTAATTGGGACCCCTAACCCTGGCTGCATCAATTAGCATCATAGCCTCGGGTTCACTCTAACTACATCATTTGGCATTGTTGCTTTCGACATTTGCAAGTGTGAGCATAAAGTAAATGCAAACATCTTCCAGCAAAAGTTGGACAAAAGGTGTAACAGACCATCATCAATTGGTCTCAAAAGATAATTGAAAGAATATTCCAGCAAATGAGTTGGATACAAGGTGTAGAGAAAATTGTTCAAGAGAACTCTTTAATTTGGAAGGAATGGCAAACAGAGTAATAATGCAAGACGGCCACGAGTGATTGAAGCACCTGCTCGAGGGCATGGAAGAGCATCTAGACTTACAGATCTAGCCGGTTTGATGAGAGACGCACAAGCTCGACTAGAAGCTATGGAGACAGCTCAAACATTGAGGTGTTATGGTTGTGGGTGATACAATTAATAGCAAAGCCGCCAAAGAAGCACCTGAAATCATTGTAACAGAACTAAAAATTGAAGAACATGAGGACAAATTTCTAAAAGTTGTTGTCGAATGACAAGTAAACCTAAATTGGATCCACCTTATTATTTTGGAGGCTTGAATCTTGAAGAACTCACTAATTGGATCACTGAGTTGGAAAAATAATTTGAGTGTGAAAGCTTGGAAGATCCAAGGTAAGTCAAGTTTGCTAGCGGGAAATTGAAAGGTCACGCATCTCTTTGGTGGGAGCATGTGCAAAGTGAAAGATTGCACAAAGACAAAGAAAAGATCAAGACTCGGAATAAATTTGTTGTAAAACTGAAGGTAAAGATCATTCCGCAAGATTATCACATGAGTTTGTTCAAGAAGCTCCAAAAATTGTGAAAAGGGGATGAGCGTAAGTGATTACACAAAGGAGTTCTATAAGCTAATCATTCGAGTTGGACACATTCAAGATGATACTGAGAAGATCCCGGGTTATATGAACAGACTGCACATGGCAATACAAGATGAATTTGGAATGATCAGAATACATTCAGTTGAGGAAGCCTATTGGTGTGAACTGAAAGCAAAAGAAAAGCTAACACGCAAGCAACAAGAAACAACACGAGGAGAAGGAAAGTTCGCACCTAGCCATAGACAAGGAAGCGATAGAGGAACATCTACACAAGAAGAGGCAAGTACTTCAAAGCACGATGATGGCGCCAAAGAGATAGAGGCAATTTCAAAGGAAGAGGTCGAGAATGTGGATGCAGATTCACCGGCACATGTTTCAAGTGTGGAGAAGTTGGGCATAGAGCATTTGAGTGTCCACATGTGTATAGCGAAGGAAGTAAGCACAATAATGCGAGGGTGCATATTGCACAAGGAGATGATAAAAATGTTGCATCTATTCACAACGTAGATGAACCTGAAACTGGAAAAAATCTCATGATGAAGAAGGTATTGTTGAAGCCTATAAAGGAGGAAAACTACCTAGCGCAAAGAAAAGAATTTGTTCAAAACCTTACGTAAGTCAGGCGATAGTGTCTGCAAAGTGACAATAGATAGTGGTAGCACAAATATCATTGTCTTCCAAGAGATGGTGGATTAGTTGGGGCTAATGAGGATAGCACATCCAAATACATACAAGGTATCACGGTTGCTAAAAAGACATCAAAATTTGGTGAGTGAGCAATGTCTGGTAAAGTTTTAGCTAAACTCATACAAGGATGAGGTAATGTGTGATATAATGTCAATGGATGCTTTTCATATTTTACTTGGAAGACCTTGGCAATTTGATTGCAAGGCACAACATGATGGTCATGCAAACACATACACATTTGTAAAAGACGGAGTGACACACACTTTAAATCATTTGAAAGATAAAGGCGAAGAAGTGGAAACTAAACCAAATATTATGTTGATGGTAGGAAAGCAATTCCTAAGCAAAGTGGACTGTAATTATTTTACGGTTGTAGCAAAAGCCTACACAGAAGTTGATAACGGAAGTAGAAGGCGAGGAAGAGACATTTTCTCACAAAGTGAAAAACTTGGTTCATGAATTTGCAGAGATTGTTTCAAACAATCTACCATACGTATTACCACCAATGAGGAGCGTATGTCATCAAATGGATTTGATCCCAGGATCAAATTTACCAAACAAAACAGCATACAAGTGACACTGCAAGAAAATGTAGAGGTGCAGAAGCAAGTTCAAGAGTTCTAGGATAAACGGTTGATTAGAGAATCTTTGATTCTGTGTGCAATACCAATAGTATTAGCACTAAAGAAAAATGGAGAATGTGCACAAATAGCCGAGCAATAAACAAGATCATGATCAAGTACAGGTTTCCATTACCAAGGACATATGATCTCATAGATTGTTTTAGTGCCACAAAGCATTTTTCGAAGATTGACTTGAAGAGCAGATATCACTAAATACACACAAGAGAAGGCGATGAATGAAAGACGAAATTCAAAACACAAGAATTTCATAAATGGTTGGTGATATCATTTGGCTTAACGAATGCACTGAATACATTCATGCCTTTGATGAATGAAGTTCTTTAGCCATATTAAGGTTTGTTAGTTATTGTCTATTTAGATGATATTTTGATCTTTTGTAAGTCAAGGAGGAACATTTTTGTAAAGCATTGACGAGATTGCAAGATATGAAGTTGCTCCAAAACCTAAAGAAATGAAGTTTTTGAAAGAAGAGTTGTTATACTTGGGTTTTGTGATTTTCTAAGAAGGTCTGAAGATGGATCCGAAAAGTGCACACCGTAGTTGATTGACCATCACCTAGGAGTACTTTTAAAGTGTGAAGCTTTCACAACTTGAAATTCATCAAGAATTTAAGTGGAATATGTGCAAGGAGGAACATTTGGACAGAGCGTTGATGAGATTGCAAGATAAGAAGTTGCTCGTAAACCTGAAGAAATGTAGTTTTTTGAAAGAAGAGTTGCTATACTAGGGCTTTGTGAATTCCTAAGAAGGTCTGAAGATGGACCTATGAAGAAGTGCACACAGTAGTTGATTGATCATCACCTAGGAGTACTTTTAAAGTGCGAAGCTTTCACAACTTAGCAAGTTTTCATATGAAGTTCATTAAGAATTTCGGTGGAGTATGTGCAGTGATTACAGATGTAATAGGATAAAAAGAAGTTTGTCTAGATCGTGGAAGCAAAACGAAGTTTCCAGGAGCTAAAAAGAAAAGTGACAGAACAACCTCTATTGGCATTGCCAGATTTTGGTAAAAATTCAAGTTGATTACCAAGCTAGTGGTGCAACAATAGGAGCAATGTATCTATGCAAGGGTGGAGAAGGAAGAGCTATCGCATTTTTCACTGAGAGGCTTAATGCTGCAAAGAGAAAGTATGTTGTACATGATCAAGAATTCCGCGCCATAGTGCAAACACTTAAGAAATGGCAACACTAGCTACCCAAAGAGTTTATTCTATATATAAATCATCAAGCATTGCAGTTCATTAACAGTCAGTGTAGGTTGAACCAAAGACATATGAAATGGATTGAGTTCTTCGAGACCTATTCTTGTGTTGCGATATAGAAGCTGCAAGTCAAAACAAATTTGCAAATGCTTTGAGCAAAAGAATTTTATTGTTGAATGAGTTGAGAGTTGGAGTCGTAGGATCTGATTCTTTGAAAGAGCAGTATGCTAATGATGGCAATTTCAATGAAGCATGGAAAGCATACACCGAACCAGTAAGTATGGACTGAACACCATGGTTAGACTATTTTGTGTAGGAAGGATTATTGTTCAGAAAAGTGCAGCTATGCATAGCTAGGTTTAATTGTGCAAAAATTGGCCAAAGAGAAACATAGTTGTGGATTGGTAAGACATTTTGGCTATGACAAAACATATGTGCAGTTGGCAGAAAGATACTTTTGGCTGCACATGAATTTGGATGTGTGCAAGTTTGTTCAAGAGTGTAGAGTTTGTCAATTGGCTAACGGAGAAGTCAAAACACAAGATTGTATCAGTCATTGCTTTATCCCAGAGAGAGCATTGGAAGATATCAATATGTACTTTGTTTTAAGGTTTCCTAAGACACAGAAGGGGAATGATTTAGTATTTGTGGTTGTTGACAAGTTTTCAAGATGGCACATTTTGTGGCTTGAAAGAGAACTAGCGATGATGTTTTAGTTTTTCAAAGAGATTGTGAGGCTACATGTTTTGCCACAAAGCATTGTATCAAACAAGGATGTGAATTTTGTTGGACATTTCTGGAAAATGTTGTAATAAAAAAATTGAACAAGTTACAGTTCATTTCAGCATATCATCCACAAAAAATGCACAAACAGAGATCATCAGCGAGAGCTTAGGGAATTTGTTGAGATGTCCGATTGAAGGTAAGCCAAGAACATGGGGTAATATTGTTGTGCAAGTTGAGTTCGCATAGAATCATTCAGTTAACAGGAATACAAGAAAAACACCATTCTAGATTGTATAGGATTCACGTCCAAGAGGAGTTGTGGATTTGCACAACATCATAAGGAGCTCAAAAATAAGAACTGAGACGCAAAAAAATTGCAAAACATATAAGAGATGTGCATGAAGTGTGAATACAACTAGACAAGAGTTTAGCACAATGTAAGTAGTATGCAGACATCAAGCAAAGAGAAGTGGAATATCAAGTTAGAGATATGGTCTTGAAGCGTTAGCAGGAAGGTGAAGAAGATTGGACCATGTAGAGTATTGCAGAAATTTGTGAAGAATGCATATGAGATTAAGTTGTTGCAAGGAATAGACATTTCACCTATTTTCAATGTGGCAAATTTGTATATATATCTTGAAGTGCAAGATGAGGGAGGAAGCGCAGATTTAGATTCCGGAGAAGTAGACTGGAGAACACAAATGCCAAAGAAGGAACGAGAAGAGGTGGAGAGAGTAAATGACACAAGGCTCACCATGAGGACACAAGATAGGGAATACAAGGAATATCTAATCGAATATAAGGACCGAAAAATTGAGGATGTGACTTGGATAATGGCATTCAAGCTGCAAAACATGGAATACCATTAGCAGAGCCACAAGCAAGAGCTTACGCTTTTCTTGGTTACCTAGGGTGTATGAGCATCCAGGGTTCACTTGCACTCTTGTATCGCCCAAGAACATGTTAGTTAGGAAATAACCAAGTCCAACAAGACACAAGTTTTGATTACACCAAGTCTTTGTTTGTTCTATTTTGCACAAGTCTTGTTTTTATTGTCTCGTAATGTGTGTACCATGTAAGCACGCGAGAGTTTTGTGGTGTTTCATGCCATCGGTAAGCATGCAAGTACTATAATGTTGTCTTGCACCTACCTTGTATTGTGCCTATAAGATGAAAAGCCCGTGTAGTCTTTAGAGTTAGACGCATGCAAGTGTCAATAACGGTTCAAGTTGATGTCATGCCTCTAAAGTTTTGTGAAAGAGTGTTGTATCGACCTTCTAGATTGAGCATCATTTTTGAGGTATGAAGATCAACGCACAAGAAAAACGCGTGCATCCATCCACATAGAACTCAGGTAGAAGAAGCCAATGCGCAATCTTAGGTGCAAGGGCGCCACAACGTAACTTTTGGAGTTTCAAAATATAACATTGTTGAACAAGTCAACATGGATTTCACCTAACTCATAATTATAATCAGTAAAGCCGACTCAAGTGCATTGAGTTGTGTTGTCATTCGCCCTATCTTGCAAATATGGTTGGGACACATCTAATGTCATTTGGGTCACTTGTCAAATCAAGGCAATGATGCAAGTAGGTGGGTCTTGCGTCCGTAGCAGCATTCCACCACACTTGTGTTATGGACAACTCGCGGATGGAAAAGGACTTCCACACGATAGGAAAGTTGTAGTCTAGACTAGTCAATGCAGGCTGGTTTGTGTTGTTAGTACACAGAGATCTAAGAATCTATTTGTAGTAGCACATCTCAGTTTGTAAGATTGCTGCTATGTATTGTGCCATATATGTTCCATTTTGTTGATGAATGTAACATCCCTAATGGAAACTTTTTACCCCCAAATGGATTTTTGGCAAAACCCCAATCCAAAGAACAATTTCTAAATAATTTATAAAATATTTCAATGCAGATCTGAATTTTATACATGCATGGCGACTTGCATAGGAGATGAAAACCCACAAAATGAAAGGCAAAACCACTAAATCTTTAATGGAATCAACTCAACAAATTTTATAAAGATGGAATCAAGAGATAAATACCATATTTGACCTCAAAACAGGCTGGAATTATTTTATATAAATCTGCAGACAGTTGTCCTCAGACACAGCTGAAAAGTACAAAACCCTTGAGCCAAAAATTATGCAAGTTGGCTGATTTGACCTCTAAAAATATGACAAAGATGTTGGTGATGAGATCTGGGACAGCCGTGCCCTAGAATGTATCAAACTCTATCAACCAGGGTGTAGATAACCCTAGATATGGCTGCAAATGGAGGTAAAAATCTGCAACAAGCTTCCACCTTCAAACCCTTGTACAAATTTGCACTTTTACAGCCTTCTATACCACTGGAAAATACTGAAAAACACCACTAACTCTGTGATCTGCAATGGAAACCCCTGTGTGGAGAATCCTCTCAACTAGGAGAAGGGTTTTCGTCCTTCTACTAGATCTCTTAGAGGGTTTTCGTCCTCAAGAGTGAATCTCTAAGGGTTTTCGTCCTTAGAAGATTATTGATGCAAGCTCAAAGCTTAACATACAAATCAGATTTTATAAAATAGACAAGGATGATCTCTACAAGCAACTCCCGATCAGATTTTTACTCCTTCATTTAATGTTTTTCCCACTTGATTCCATCTCCTAAGGAGGTCACATTTTCCATAGGATAAATAAACATTATCAAATGCCTTTTTTTCCCTTTCTAATTTTATTTTATCATTAAGTCTATAATAACTTACTATAAGTGCCTTTATAATATTTTCATTTTTTTTTCTTTTATATGCACTTTATAATGACTTATTATGGCTTAAGTTTCCTTGTGTTCATCCCTTAGCCGTCGGGGAGACAAAATGGGCTAGGGTCTTTGACATGGATAATTTTCGGAAGTGGGACATTTCAATGAATTAATAAAGCTTTGAGTTCTTACTCCATTTCTTTGTTGTGTTGCATTTTATGCATATTCCACTATGGGATTTTGAAGGTTGTGTGGCATAAGGTATCTCTTAACTGGGACCCCTAACCATGGCAGCAGCATGAAGTGGGTGAAGTGGCGGTCCTTGTTATTAGTATGATTCACAACCAAAAGGGCTATGTTCCAACTATAAAGAGAAATGATCTAAAGAGCACAAGTGACTCAATTTTATGATCCACATGATTCAGTTTTAGATAAAGAATAACCAAAAGTGGGTGAATATGATGACCAGGAATTAGTGAATGTTGAGGAAGCTGTCAATGCAATTAAGAAAAACAAAAGATTCCAAGAATTCACCTTGCTGGAACTTGGAAATAACCCAATATCAAATTTTTGAAGTAAAAAAAATGTCGAGGAAGACTGCGGTGGCATTTCTTGATTCTAACAGCACTCGTAACTTTATAAACAGGGTAACAGTGGCATTTGTGGGTTAAAAGTAGAACCATTATTAAAGATCCAACTATCAGAGGATGTTAGGAGACTAAATATATGACTGGACAACTATGAAATATGTTGTGGTTTTCACGTCATAGTGTTGACAAGGGTTGAAGACCTTGAGTGGAATCTACAAGAATCTTGATGAGTTGTATATGAAAATTTGGTAAGTGAAAGCAATTAATCACACAAAGAGCTGCAACCAGATGTATATATATTACTCTCAGCACAAAAAACAACCAAACAGCTAGCTAGGGATGAGCTATGTTTCAACTGCAGTGTAATTGAATAAAGAGTCCATGTGTCAAGGTAAATGTGCAAAAACAGCAAAATAGGACATGACGTAGTTGATTGATGAGCTCCCAGAAGTATTTCAGGACCTATCTCATTGCCTGACAATAGATTAGGGGACACAAACACATCATTGAGATGGAAATCAATACATCATTCCTCCCTAGAGAATCCCTAAATATTTAATAGGATGGATTACAAAAAAATCATGAGGTATTGTCATCAGACATGGCTTATATCATGCCAAGAAAGAAACCTTTTGCATTTCCAGTGCTGTTGACAAGGAAGAAGGATGGATCCTTCCATATGTGCATTCATGACTAGGAACTGAAAAAGACGATCATTAAAAAATACCAGAGTCTGTGTTAAATTATACAAGGCGTCATTATTTCCAAAGATTCTAGTGAACTTGTGTGTACATCAAAAATAAAGACAGACCTAAAGCTGACCCAACAAAAAATCCAGCCATTCTTATAAAGTAAAGCAGTTGAGAAGGATTATGTAACTTCTACAGATCATTTGTTGAGATTTGGAGACCTAATGACACCTATCAATCTTGCAAAGGAGAGTCAATTCAAACACAGAGAGATAACAATGCTGAGATTCCAACACAAGATCGTATTGATTTCTAAACCAGTACTTAAATGTCCAAATTCTCACAAACCATTATAGCAGAACTTGATCCATCTAGCAATAGGAAAGAGCTGTCTATTGCTTCTAAAAGTATAGAGTTGACTGATAAGGACAAGTTGTTATCCGTGATAGAGAACTTTAGCCCTTTTCCCATATACCAAATCTGAAAACTAGCTCAAAATCAGCTAATATTAGCACAATTCTGAAAATAAGCGAGAATGTAGCTGCAAATTTTCCTTTAAATATTTATATAAAGAAAACAAAGCTACAGGTTACCTACTAACAGCTGATTCCTAAGATCTGCTCATTTTAAGATTTCCAGCCAGTGAACCAGCTGTAAATCTACCCAATAGTTAGAAAGATGCTATAGCGAAAAAGCTAGAGCTATAGATCTAAAGAAAAAAAAATGGAATTCGCTAAAAATAGTAGCTGTTCTAATCAGATACTCCACTGTTACAACTCTAAAACTGCTAAATAGAAAAAATGAAATCTAATTTCTTGAAGAGAAGAATGAGAGAAATAATGCAATACACAAGACATGCTACTACGTCCATCAAACATAATCAACCACAGCAACATATAGGAAAGAGAAGATTTGGGGATACTTACCTTTGTTACAGTTGTTACACGGGGATGCGTCCCCCAAAATTTACAAGTCCAGGACGTCCCGGACGTCCTAGGGACGTGGGGATGTGGGGAAACGTTTCCCCCACGTTTCCTACTGGGCAGAGGTCACAGGAAACGCCTTGGTTTAGTTTGAGGAGGTGGGGGACGCTTGGAGCGTTGGAGACGTCGGGGACGTCTGACATCCCCGGGAACTTCCCGGGACGTCTAGACGCCCCCGACGTCTGCATCTTTTTTAATAAAAAAAACATACTTTAAACACTTTAAACTATTTTTTTATTGCAAAGCACTTATAACTTAAAAATTACAGTTTGGGCTCATTTCATATTCACACCAAGCAAGAGCAAGAGTGAGAGCAAGAGCAAGAGCAAGAGCAAGCAAGAGGTATTTATAATTTTATTTGCTTACAATACTTGTTAAAGTCTTTTTTTTAAAATTTAGATTCTATTTGCATTTTTTAGGGGCTGTTTTTTAGCATTTGCATCTACATTCACAATGTAATCATGTTTATAGTTTGTAGGATTTTAAAAATGCATATTGCATAGGGTTTGGTTGTAATTGGTTACGTTTTTTTTTTATTATTATATTTTTAATTCCAGTTTAAAATTTATATTATATTTGCATTTTTAGGGGCTGTTTTTAAGTTTTTGTATCTACATTCACAATGTAATCATGTTTATAGTTTGTAGGCTTTTACGAAATGCATACTGGTTACGTTTTTTTTTTAATTACATTTTAAAAGTTAAAAAAAAACATATTGCATACTTGGTAACTGCATAGGGTTTGGTTGTAACTTGTGGTTGTTTTCATTGTTTATAAATTAAAATTAAAATTATGATCATTGCTTATACTTTTTTTTAAATTAATTCATTACATAATCAATCAATCATATAGTTATGGTTGTTTTTATTCATTGCAGCAATCATCACCATGAGTTCTTCTTCTGAGTATGAGTATGAATCAGAGCAGGAGAGGGTTGAACAGAACTTGAGATAGGTGGAAGTGTTGGTGATGCCACAATGGGGGAAAGTGGAGAAGGGAGACAAAATGTAATGGCAACGGCAACTGGTAGTTCAGCTGGTAGTGCTACCAATTGCCCCTCTCAAATGTTGTCCAAATTTGCCATTGGACCATTTGATAAGAAGAAGCCATTGCAACAATTTGCCCAGATAATTGAGAACCCCAAGTCTGGAGGGGGAGCAAAGTATGGAAGTGCAACATATGTGCACTAACTTGGCATGGCAACGCATCACTAGGACCAATGCACACTTGTTGCACCTTACAGGAAGGGGGGTTGGCGTTTGTAAGGGCCTTTCACTAGAGCAGAGAGCTGAGATGGTGAGAATCTTCAATGGAAATACCACGGACAATGTGCCGAAAGTTTGTGGTTCTACAGCTAATACTCCTTTGAGCTCTCATAGACTCAAAGCATAGTAATACTTTGGCTAGTTCTAGTTTTGGAGTGTCAGAAGTGGAAAGCAAAGGGAAGAGAAAGGCCGTGGGGGCAACCCCCAATGCAGTTATAGAAATGTTTGATTCAAAGGCAAGGGAAGAGGCAGATGATGCTATTGGGAAATTTTTCTATGTTGTTGGGATTCCATTTAATGTCGCTCACTCTCCTTATTACAAGGAGGCTATGGCTAAGGTTGCAAAAGCAGTACAAGTTATGTGCCTCCTGGAGACACCAAATTGAGGACAACAATCTTGGATAGAAACTATTCCAAGGTTAATTTGTTGATGGAGGAGATGAAGGTCACATGGGTGTCACATGGTTGTAGCATTATCATGGATGGATGGATGATATTAGACACCGTCCTCTCATCAATATCATTGTCTCTTGCAAAGATGGACCGTACTTCTTGAGAGCAATTGATTGTTCTGGGAAGCGGAAAGATGTTGAGTTCCAATATCAGATTTTGAAGGATGTCATTGAGGAGGTTGGACCTTCAAATGTTGTACAGGTTGTCACGGATGCAACTTATGTGTGTAGAGCAACAGACAAGCTAGTGGAGCGAGAGTATAAACATATTTATTGGACCCCATGTTGTGTGCATGCCATGAACAATGCACTGAAAGACATAGGGAAGATTCAGTGGGTCAACCAGATAGTGAATGAGGCCAAGGACGTGCAGAAGTTCATATGCAATCACCACACATCATTGGCACTTTTTCAAATATTTCAAAGGAGTTTTTGAAACCAGTTGACACCCGCTTTGCATCATATTTTATTTTGTTGGAGAGGATGTCTGAGTTGTAGGAGCCCCTGCAAATTATGATTATGACACAAGATTGGACTAGGTGGCATGAGTCCAAGACAGAGCAAGGGAAAAGAGTGAAGGACGTGGTGTTGAGGGAAACATTTTGGGTTGATATGAAATACATCATATCAATCATAGCTCCAGTTTTTAGTGTCATCAAATATGGGGATTCTAACAGCCCCAATCTTGGTGAGATCTATGAGTGCATTGACAACATGCTTGGGCAAATGAAGGCAGTTATTCGGGTGAGGGACCCCACTTTGGAGTTCTATAATGAACATATACAACCCATTATTCAAAGAAAGATGGAAGAAGTTGAACACCCCTCTTCATATGGTTGCGTATGCACTAAATCCCAAATGGTATGTGGAGAGGCCAGGTAGAGTTATCCCTTTGGATGATGATGAGGTGAAGAAGGGCCTTATGAAGGCCTTTAAAAAATGTATAGTCCACAGGAGGCTTCACAGATCAGGTTGGAGTGGCTCGACTTCACTGAACTTGATGGGTACAAAACATCAGAAAGGCGGATAGGGTAACAGTGGCATGGGAGAAGTCAGTGAGTTGGTGGCGACCGTATGGGCTTCTAGGACTGCTGCGACCACTTGCCATTCGCCTCCTTTCCCAGGTTTCTAGCTCCTCTGCCTCTGAGAGGAATTGGTCTACATATGGTCAGATCCACTCTGTTAAGAGGAATAGGCTTACCTCTGCGAGAGCAGAGAGAAGCTTGTAGTTGTACACAGATGTTTTGCGCCTTATGGATCACAAGACACATGAGTACAAACAGACTCCCAAGATTAAGGTGGGATGTAGATCCCGAGGAGCCGGCAAGTCAAGAGGACAATACTTGTACGGCAAGCATTGATTAGGCTTACCTTTGAGAACAGGATGCTAGTTCCAGCTAGGAGTTCATGGATATTGCTTCAGATGTTGATTCTGATTTTTAGGTTGATACTTGTAGTTGTCCTCTTTTTTTTGTAATATTGACAATAGACAATTGTTGGTGTATTTGGATATGAGATTAATGATATGAATATCAGCTATTGTCACTTGATCAATCATAATTTAGAATGGTTTTATAATTTATTTCAACTTATTTAATTTTGAGTCTCAAATTCAAAATTCAAATATGACATATGTAACTTACATTAACATATTGATATTATGATATTAAGGAATGTATTTGATGTTTATGAGTTCAAGTTTCAACTTATTTAAATCTCAAATGGTTTTATTTCAGCTTATTTATATAGTTTAGTCACTATATCTTTATATTTTAAATATTTATATAATTTTTAATTAGCCATCCCCTGTCGTACCCAAAATTTAGAAAAATTTTGCCGTCCCAAAGTCTTAGGTAACTATGCTTTGTTAAGACATTTTTAGCGCATTAACTCAGAGAGTTACTAGCACCTCATGGGAGGGTTGTTGTTGTAGGTCACAAGAGGGATAGGTAGAAGACCTAAGTAGACAAAAGTTGGGGACTCCAAAGACTTGGTAGACCTTGTTGATGCAGCTCCTATTCTTGCTGCCCGCGGTAACCCAATGCTCCAAAGTAGACTTCCAAGTATAAGCTCCATTAAACCCTAAACCTCTTAAACCTTTTAACTCTTTTGGGCAGATTTACGAGCGAAGGCAAAGCAGACTATGTGATGATGATATAGAGAAGTGACAATAATGATGCCTATTTATTCAATAACATAATCTAAAGTCATTATCTCTCTTAGCCGAAGTCAATGACCGTGGTCAATGCAATCTGCTGGAAAAAAGGAAAAAGGTTGACCTTGTCGTCACCACAAATAGTCCGGCTTAAAGATAAGTAAAGAGGAGAGAATGGAGGTAAAACAAACACTTGGGAGCACGTAGCAAGGTGTTTGAAGGGAATCTAAAGGTGTTATAGGCGGATGTGAAGGTGATAACACCAAGATATCAAGTGGTCACAAAGTGATAGTAAGGAAGGTAGTAAGGAGGCATGCTAGGGCAATGCCATGCATAACGAATCTCTCACCAAGTACACGCTAACCAACCCAACCCTGCTCTTTATTACGCCCTTAAGGCACGCACCGAGGGAGATCGATGTGCTAACAACCTACAAAGAGAAATCATTAATAAGGGCGAAAAATAAGGAGTATAAACTTACAAGGAAGGTTACCTCGATCCAACTACTTAAGCAATGGCACAATTATCTTCTCAATAAGATTGTTATTTTGCATATTGATTACCATCCCTTTTAGTTTTGAACGCAGTTTAAGATTTAGGACCATCAACATTTGAAGAGGCTATCTTATAACCAATAGTTGTATTTGGTCATCAAGTACGAGAGAAGGGTATCACCAACAAAGTCCCATATCTTTTTAGCAGTCCTAATTTTGAGGAACTTGGCATCTTTGACACTTGGTTTGTCACCCATGATGAATGGAAAGGTCTCTATTCCATAGATCTTGAGCTTGGTCTTATTGTTGATGCTTTGCAACAACCCACAATAGTCAATCAGATAACTTTCCATGACTAAGGTTTGAGGGATTGTAGTGTCCCTAAGCGGGCACTTTAAAACAATTCCAGATTTCCCGGAAACCCTACTTTTTATCCTTAGGGCAGAAGTAATGGAAAACTGATTTTTCCGTAAACCCTTATCAAAAATACAGCAATCTGGAAATTCTGAAAAATACCCTTATAGATGAAGATACAAAATTCTGAAAATACCCTTTTATTCAAAGAAATCTGAATAATGCAAACCCAGATTTTTATTGCAAACCCTAGGGAAAAATACATAATTTTTATAGGAAATGACAATTGTCTTCAAACCCTCATGGACAAAATACAGCAGTCTGATTTCTTTCCTTTATTTATGAAATATCAACAAAATAGAAATACCCGCAAGGGGCAAAGCATAGAGAAAGCCTCTTGGCACATGAATATGATGGAAAATAATTTTTACAACAAAAATACTGAATTTATTTCTATTTATTTTCCAGCTGAAAGTAAGCAATAAATACAGCTGACCGTATGAGCAAAAAGAAGGTGAAGGAGAGGCCCCAACTGGCTGCAAATACTGCCCTAGGGCAGATTATGGCATGAAGCAAGGCCCATCACCTAATGCACCTCAGTTTGCAGCTGAAATAGCTCCCAAAGGGGGTCGTCCAACTCTAAAATGCCCCCTCAAAATAAGGGTCAAAACCCCAAAATCTGTTGTTCCAACTGATATCTTTGATGCCCTAGCTGTAATAACTCTGAAAACTGCCCTAAAAACATGCCCTAGCTTGACAAATTTGACTGAAACTGAAATTCCTTGTTTGAAAGCACAATTGTAACCCCTAGATGGAGTCACCTCTAAGGATTAGAGGGTTTTCGTCCCCTAACCTCGCTGCAATGGAGGGTTTTCGTCCTCACTGCAGATGGGAGTTGGAGCAGCAACCCAAAACCTCAAAATCATAGTGTAACGTATGGAAAAATTAGGGATTGCACAAGGCCCTAATCTGCCCTAGGACAAAAATGAGAGCCCTTCTCTCTATAGATCTGGCATCAAACAGTCAGTTGTATTCTTCTTTTAATTTTAGTTCAAAAATAAATTCATCTGTTGATTGTAAAAATTATTTTCTTCCATATTCATGTGCCAAGTGGATTTCTAAAGGCTTTGCCCCTTGTGGGTATCTCTAATTGTTGGTTTTCTAAAGTAAAAGCAAGAAATCAGACTGTTGTACTTTTTTATTGATAAGGGTTTGAATAAAAATCAGTTTGTTGCATATTTGGTATAAGGGTTTGTTGGAAAACCCAAACTATCTTTATTTGTCCAGGAAAGGGACATTACAATGGTATCAGAGCTGTGATCTTCCCAGACTGTGAATCATGAGGACAGCAATTAATCGACAAATGTTTTTTCGAACAAAGTTTTTACAATGGGAAGAAAAGATAGATCACATTCAAAAGGTGGTGATACAATTAAAAAGGTTAAAAAGAAGGTTGAAGCAGGAAGAGGAACAATTACAGCTACAAGAAATTGTGAAGAAGAAAGCACCATTCGCTGATTGCACAAAGAGTTCAGCAGAAAGGGAGTGCATACATCACATATATGAGGCAGAATTGAATGATCTACCATCAACAACAAAAGTGGATCTAAGTATTGAAAAGAAACCAACTATTGTACAGACCAATGCAGAGGATGTGATAAGGACCCAGAAAAGGTGTGATGAATGGCTAAGAAGAGCTAAGGAAGCTAAGTTGATAGCCACTCAAGCAAGACAACACCTACAGGAAATTAAGGAAAATAATTATCCAATTGTGATGATGGAACATGCAAAAAAATAATCAAAGCTGCAAAAACTTTAGAGGAAGCAGCCCATTGAGGATTCCATCATGCAATTTGAAGGAGAAGAATCTTCAATAGAAAAGGTATGACTCTTGATAAACAAAATGTTTGTATTAATAATGCAAAGGAAGAACATGCATTACATGTTGAATGCCAAGTGCCTAAAATTAAAGTTGATTCAGCCCAAGAAGCACCTATCAATCTTCCAAGTATTGAAAAGTTTGAGTCATTACCATATGAGGTTGATTTTCAAAGTAACTATGTTGATGAGCATGCAAGTTAGAAGAATGGTTGTGATGATGCAACTAATTCTGAGATTCTGAGTTACAAGAAGGGTTTTGATGATGCCACTAATTCTGAAATTCTGAATCACAAGAATGGTTGTGTCAAGGCAAATCGGCAAAAGGAGGTAAACATCTTGCTTGCAGCCCAACATATGAAAAGGTTGGTCATATTTCAGATTTGTTGTTTCATATTATGCCATTTCAGACTTGTTGTCATCATGGAAGGCATTATAAAAATGGTGAAAGGGTGAAACAAAGTTTATTCAGAACATGGCATTGTAAACTCCCAAGGATGAATTGGGATCCGTGTATTACAGAGATGGCCATTTGGGGAGAGCTTGAGCAGTTAAGCTTGCAATTGCTTGAGGGCAAGCAATTTTGGGAGGGGAGGACTGTAATGTCCCCTTCTCAAGATTAATCTAGGAGAAGACCCTTAGCCTATCCAGTATTTTCCATGGGCTAATGGGGTGGAAAAAGGGAAATAAATTAATAATTTAACTTAAGTGCAAAAGTAACGTGAATTATAAGCACTTATGTTTATTATTAATTTAATAAGTGACTTTATAAAATAAAGTTAAAATAAAAAAGAAATAAAAACATTACTTTATCGAAATAAAGTAAAGTATTACTTTATTTTTAAATAAAGTAAAATACCAAAGTGGGACGTCCCATTTGGGGACTGTGTTGGGAAATGTGCCATGCAAAAGCATAAAAGGAGGTCGTTTGGGGTCATTTGGACATCTTTTGGCTATTATGATAATTTTCATGAAGAGTTTGAGTTGTTGCTCCAACTTTGGCATTAGAGGATAGAAACCCTCTTGTGTATTCAGCTATTGAGGATGAAAACCCTCTTTGGCCTACAGATTTTGGGGACAAAAACCCTCAATTTCTCCTTGGTGATTTCATACAGAGGTCACATTTGAGCTTCATTTCAGTTAATCAGAGCTAGGGCACAGATTTAAGGTGAATTTCAGTGGTTGGCAGCTAGGGCATCCACAAGAGATCAGATTTTCAGACTTATATCAGCTAGGGCAGCCATCATTCAGCGGGAACAGCATTGGAGGGCATTTTGAGAGTGGTTTTGGGGTCTTTTAGAGTTGGCCAACCCTCTAAGGGAGTGGATCAAACCCTTGTGGGAGCTGTTGCAGGGGTTTTGGGTGGTGCATTTGGTGGTAGGGCTTGCACAAGGCCCTAATCTGCCCTAGGACAGAAACTACAGCCCTTCTCTTTGCAGATTTGGCATCAAACGGTCAGCTGTATTCTTCTTTTAATTTCAGTTCAGAAATAAATTCATCCGCTGATTGTAAAAACTATTTTCTTTCATAATCATGTGCCAAGTGGATTTCAAAAGGCTTTGCCCCTTGTGGGTATCTCTAATTGTTGTTTTTCCTTTAGTAAAAGCAAAAATCAGACTGCTGTACTTTTGTATTGATAAGGGTTTGAATAAAAATCAGTTTGTTGCATATTTGGTACAAGGGTTCGTTGGAAAACCCAATTTGTCATTATTTGTCCCGGAAAGGAACATTACAGGGATGGACTGTTGTACAAGCTCGCTCAGCTTTATGTTCCCGTCGACTACTCTAGTCAACCTCTGCAAAGGAGACTCATTCGTCTTCATATGCTGAACATTTTGGCATACTAAAGACCTTGCAGCAACTTTGATGTTACTTGTAACACTAGTTTATGCAGAAGATGGTTGCGGATCACATACTCCAGTACCCTCTTTGCGGTCACATAAAGCCTTCCAATTGGAAGCTGGGCTATCATTCATTATCAATATCTTTGCGACCATGGAAATCCATTAACATGAATTCTTTGGTGACCTGCCCACAACTCAATGCTTGCATGACTGAAACTTTGTTCAAGTGTGTTGGTTCTCAAAAATGGCAATATTTATGTCATACACCAAGTCAGTTCGTGCTTCACAGGCTGCTGACTCATTCTTCAAGTATGTTTAGAGTCATTTTACCACCCACAACTATGTCAGATAGTGACTCAAGCTTCCCAAGTCATTTTCCGATCAATGTGGAATTCTATGGTTTTTCAAATGTGCTTCACTTCATTTCAGCTATAAACTGACGGCCAGACTAAGGTTGTTAATCACACTTTAGTCCATGTTCTACACATTTATCATCAGCAAAGTAAACAATGGGACAACTATATGCATATCATTCGATGTAGATACAACCGGGCTACCCATGTATTTACAAGGCATTCTCCCCTTTGAAGTCTGTTATGGATTCCACCTTTGGGGCCCTAAGAAATTTTGGTTGCTCTTTCAACTCCAAATATGTCCCACCAACAAAAGAAGCAGGACAAAGCTTTTTGTTTGTGCAAAAATTTGGTCAAGTTTCATTCCAAAATTCGGGACACTTCAAGAAACTCTAGCCAAATTCGAGGCACTCCATCGATGTCATAAAGTACCTCATTCTTTCCAATTTAGTGACTGTGGTTGGACTTGGCTTCACTTGGGAAAACAGAGGTTTCAAAACAAACAAAATCACAAGTTGAAATCCATTAGATTTGGAACTTACACTATTCTCTAAGCAATCAAGCCCACACTTTTCACTTAGATCTTCCAGCTCAAGCTTGGTTTCCATGATGCTCCCACCGTAAGCCAGCTCAAGCTGCAAGAATCATGTCACTTGGAAGATGCTACCATTGAAAGTTTCCAACAACTATTGGCTGAGGATGCATCGCTCAATGTTGTGACTCACCAAACACAAGAAACAAACCACTACTTACCAAGTCGGTCACTAAGGTCTTCTACTGACACAGGCTAAGCGGTTCTTTGAAACCACTTTTGGGGAGTTCTCTTATTGAACACTGGAGTTGGGGACGACTTCCTCTTAGCATGGAGGAAATATCGAGACTCCTTATTGTAAATATTTCTTTGTAACTAGCTTTGAGCTCTTCTCTTTTTATTAGTCATTCTGCATGTGCTTGGCCTTATTCAGTCAACGCATACCTTTGTCATTGTGCATCTATGTAATCCACGCTGATGCAGAGTGTAAAGCATCAGTTCTGGCAGCTAAATTCTTTACGGTTTTTCTACTGTTCTTATTTTCTGTTGTTCATGTGAGGTTCCTATCAAGGAACCAAAGCAACACTGCAACAGATTACATAAACTGCTAAACTATTAGAACCTAACTGCATGATAGCTTCCATCTGATATTTGAAGAAAATAATAACACAAAAAAATTCATATATCTTGCCAACTCCCATTGATGAGGGCATTGTTCTTACAAGTCTAAAAAATATTTTGGCCACTTGATGAAGAAATTGGGAAATAAGTGTTGAAAGCATTCGATTGAGTGGAAGGATTTACCCTTAGAGGATTACGTTCCAGTATATTACTCTATATATTAAAGGATTGTTGCATATGGAGGCCCAAATATATCATAGAATCCAACACCCCAAATACTTTGATGCTAAGTAGCCACTTCATCCTCCTTCCTCCCCAGTTCAGGTACGGGTTCAATCCGCCCAAGAAGTTGCCAGGAACGGGCAAAGTATGCCCATGCTGAAAAACCCAAGCTTACCCAAACCATGCCTGGGCAAAGCCACAGAATTTTTGCCTATTTTTAATTTTTTCACAAATTGACTTTGGCTAATAAAAAAGGAAACACAAAAGGAACCCCTAAAAATTGCTAAAAATTTAAAAAGATATCACAAAACAACACTTAACTCTCATTTCGCCAAAGCAAAACACAAATCAACACACTTATCTCTCATTGCATGCTTGCCTCTCATTATCAATTTATCAGTGGTGTTATGTGGTTATTTTGTTCATTCTATGCATACCATATGGTTATTTCCTGTTTATTAGGCTAGATTCTGTGAGAATATTTAAATTTTTGTTTTTTGCTGTTTTTATGTCGCCATACCTGGCGCACAAAAAAAGCGCCGTTCGGCAAAATCTGATTCACCATACCCAAGCCCAAACACAAAATGAATCTGCTATTGATGTGTCTAAAAATGCAAAAATATTTTGAATTGAAAATGAAATATACCCAAATGCACATTTCTGGGAAAGGTTTCTCTTTTGTTAGTCAATGTAGGACTAAAAACACATTAATAGGGGATTATTTAATAATTAGCTATTTAAGTATAGGTTAATTTTAAATGGCCTATTCTTAGAGTTTGCATTTACGCACTTTTCAAGTTTTGGTAAGTTGTTTCAAGGATCTCAGAAAAGATGAATATTTATTAAAGTAAAGACGCTGATTTTAGAACGTTTGCTAAATTTAGAAGTTTAGAACTATTAGCTTATATATATAACCTAATGTGCGTTGATGTTTTTTTCTGGGAAATTTTATGTAAGGTCTGTGAAAGACTGAAGTCCTTGGCCAAATCCAGCATCCATACTTCTCTTGTAGCCTCTTAAATTTTAAGCCTGGGCTAGAGTTCATACATTTAAAGAGACATTTTTGTTTTGTTTTGTTTTGTTTTTTCCATGTATGTCTGAAAACATTATTTTAATATATTTAATGTCCTATTACATTGTCAAAATTGTTCTCTAATTTTCATTTTGTCTATAATCTTCTTCAAATTTACATATTTTAGTCTTCAACTAAGAAATTTTCAAATTCTCGGATGTAATCTTTTCCACAATTTCAATTGGGCACTCTTGAACCATAAAAGAGGTGTGAGTTGGTCAAGCCTAATATAATCCCTATTTAAACCTTTTTCTGATTTCCAAAAATACAGTGGCATAAATATCTGCAATTCAACTTAGCAAATTTGGTCAACTGATTAGTTAGTGATGACTGCCAATTGTTCATTAGGCATCCTATTCTTTCAAGCTATTTCGTTCATTTATACAAAACCAACTGAACTCAAAAGTAAAAGGAACCCATTGCTCATCCGGTTCTATCATGGAAGGTTGAATTAATGAAAATTCCGACGCTGATCACTGTCAACACATCTTCCCAGAATTCTGGTATTAATGAAAATGAAGATGATGCAAAGCTAATCTTTAGAAATTAGAACCACGTGAAGTCCCGAAGGTCAGATTTATAGGGACAATTAGCAGTGCCATGAATTGAGAGTTGCATGCTGTAGTGGAATAGTTTACACTTATGGATAGTGCATGGTTACAGGTTAAGGAAATGCATACAACTGCAGCATGTAAGATATAATCAGTTACGATGTAACTATTCGATGTTTGCATATATATAAACACAGAGAAATATGGAAAGAGAGTCGAGGGATTTTATGGGAGTAAAATTCTATTTTCCCATCTTAAGTGATGCGTTTTTGGTTCTGAATTTTGTGGTTGCTTCTATCAGTTTTTCAAAAAATTGATATTTCTGAGCTTTCTAGTATCAAAATTTGTCTACTCGGGCATTCACTGCATAATTTGGAACCGTGTTTAAAGTGGTGAGAAAAAGGAGCAGAACTGAATAGAGGCGAGTTAGCCAGATCAAAACCACAGCCATAAGGCATTTGCTAATTTGAGTCCATTATCACGATAGTAAAGCACAGCTTCAGATAGTGCTGGGCATTGAAATTAAATTCAATGATATTGAAAAGAGGAATACATGGGATGAAGAGCAAGCCTTTATACAAAATAATCAATATTTATCACTTGGTAAATCTTGGTTGAGGTCATGGGCTTTGGGATAAGTTTGGTCCACATTATTAAGGTTAAGATTTGTAAACATGGGTAGTCATTGTACAAGGGAGGCCTGCGTTCAATTCCCGAGTCCAACACTTGGGATGCCTGAAAGAAGCTCATTTCATAAAGTTTTGGAAATCAGTACAACACCCAGATCCCTTCCAATATAGGAAAAAAGGGTAACAATCAAATAGACCTCATAATTGTTACACCATAATATCATCCCATGTTTACCATGTGGCCCGCCTAATTACAGTGGGCAAATTTCAACCTAAATCAGACTTGAAGAGTATGCCTATTACCATTATCATACAACCCCCTTGGTAATACATGGGAAATTAACAATATAAAATTCAGCTCCGCTCGAACTTGGCTGTCATCAGAATCCATGGTTGCTGTAGACAGATAAAAGACATTTTAAGGTCACAGCCTAGCGGGCACATCTTGTGAGCATATGAGACCCATCTTGTGGGGACAAAGGGAAATTTTCAAAGTATTGTTAAAGTTTAGAAGCCCTTACATTTGGACCTCGTGAACCCCTTAAAAGAACAACGAAAATGAAATCGTTTCTACGCATATCAATGTAAACATAATGATCGATGGAAGCCAAAAGTGCATATAAAGTGAGAGCGCAGGGGATCAGTGACCGAACCCAAACAGTAGACAGATTACATGTTGTTATTTATTTTTAAAACAGATAAAATCAAAACAAGATACCCGCAATTGAAAGTTGAGAAACGAAGAAGGTGCCTGACCCGAGGCTATGTAAATCTGTATATTCCCTCCTCCTCCTCCTCCACCAAATGAAAGATTATATATTGTATGGACAATGAATAAAACGAAGAAGAATTGAGCCCTTCAAGGAATTCTTCTTTTCGTTCTGCCAGACTCTGCCGCTATCTCACGGAAGCTCCTTGTCATTATTGAGCGTTTGTCGTTTTGAGGTGACAAAAGCGCTCCATTCGCATGGACGAGGTGTAAATGGGTTTCGTCTCCTGGACAATGTTACCACGAGGAGGACTTTAATGACATCTACGGATGATAATTTCGAAATCCGAAGAGATTTTTAATACCCGCGACACCTTTTCTTTTTAAAAACAAATTGAAAAGCGCATTTTTATTTATAAAACACATAATTCCAACATGATCGAACAAAAGATGGGTAGACACAATCCCATCCCAAAATGCCAATCAAATCGAGCCAGTAGGCCTTGAGAAAGAGGTCAATCAAAACAAAATAAAAGTACAGCCCTCACTCTAAAAAAAGGCGAACAAAACAAGGCACCGAAAAACAAGGTTGATCCGTAAAAATCTAGGTCGCAAAGCCAATAAACATGTGAAGGCAAAGGAGGAGAACTCCTCCCTAGCGAGAACCGGGGTGAGCCGTATCAAGGATGGGCTTTCATCCATTTCGTTTGGTTGTTGTTGTTGTTGTTCTAAATCATCAAGCTACCAAGAAGGAGAGATGCCAAGAGAAAGTCACGGAATTTGTCCTCTGTCACAGGCAAACCACCAAGCGCACCAAAATCCCACCCTAAGCGATGGAGGAGGGTCGAGATCGAGGGGACCACCGTCATCGAGGACAAGAGCTCCACCGACTTCGAGAGTGGCATCTTTGAAACCCTCGTCCATGGGGAGGAGGGAGCGGCACACCTGCCCTAGGCAGGGAGCAGGGCATCGGGCGAAACACGACCGACCGCACAAGGGACTTCGGTAGCCTATGGTCAAGCAAGCGTTGGAGGTGTTCAACCTCCAGCCGAACCTTCTCGACCTAGTTCTGAATTTGAAGCAATATAGTGGAAAGAATAGTCACTTTACTAAGTAACAAAAAAATTCTATCCATAGGAACATTGTTAAATATGACATTATTTCTATCTTTCCATAGATGAAACAAAATATCAGCTCTGAATATGTGCCAAAATTTGTTGTAAATTACAGGTAATAGAGCCGAGTCCCCCAAAAGAACCATCTTCCAGGTAAAAAAATCTAGGGAGAAGGGTTGAAAAGGGGAATGAATCCATTTCCAAGTCGATTGAGTGCGCGAGCAAAACCAAAAGATGTGTTTGATAGTCTCAAGTTGGTGGCAAACCGAGCAGGTGGGATTCACACCCATATGCCTAAGTTGATCCCAGGGAAGTCCCTGGTGTAAAATGCACCATAGAAAGTGGGATTTTTTGGGTTCAACAAGAATTGACCAAAACCTTGCAAATCGATGTTTCCACACCTCGCTGCGTGGGAGGCAATGTTCTAACATTTGTTTGTGGCGCGAGAAGGGAGTAACCCAAACAAGGTTTGTAATGGTGGAGTGGGGTAGCGAAAGGCCAATTCTGTCGTGCCACCATGGGACACCTGAAGTGACACCAATTTTGTGCAAGAATTCCTCAGGTATGCAAGCAATGATATTCATAATTGACTCGACATCTTGGTGTTGAAGGTTAAACTTAATAGCTAAGGCTCCCCAAGAAAGCTAGGATTTGGAATGCTTACAAAATAAATCCCCCACCACTTTGATGCCTTTTCTGAAGAGTTGAATAGCTTTAGCCCAAGGGGCTAGAGTAAGAGGGGCCTCGTGGAAAGTGAAAATGGATGACCACTAGAGAGAACAGGAGTTGATAGATAGGCCAGATCTGAAGCCATCCCCTTTCCAAATGAGGTGTGGTTTAAGAAATTCCCAGGATTTCCGATACTTTGGGCTATAAAAGTACCTTTGATTTTGACAAAAACCAAGCAAAGGAGAAGGGACTGGAAGTTGAGGCCTTTCCAAGCTTGTCTTCCAAGAGGAAAGCCTTGACAGATGCAATGTTGGAGCATAATCTTTTAGGCTTTTTTCCCTTCCAGTCGCAAATTAGCCATTTGACACAAAGAGCTCACCCTTGAAGCTTGATGTCAAGTAAGCCAAGGTCACTGCTTCTTTGGGTCTGTAACAAGTGTATCATGTCACGCGATGAAACCCCTTGTGGCTTTCAGAGTTAGCCCAGAGAAATTCTTGTTGTCATGAAATTACAACACCCTCGAATGGCTTGAATGTGGAATGGGGCATTCAATGTAATTTGTGTAACATTGGATCATCGCTGTTGTGGGACTTATAGGGTTGAGATGATCCTCCGAGAAAGGTTGGTTCCCGCTCCTAAACTACCTGCCACAAGCTACTCTCAGTGCAAACAAGACTATCTAATCCTAACCTAATATTCCAAGGGACTAGGAGAGAGAGTGCATGAAAATAAAGCCTACACTAACAACGGTGATACACCAAAAAGGAGGGTGTGAGAATAACTTCCCAATGTGTAAAAATAGGAATGAAATGTAGGTTAGAAGGGGTGATAATAGTTCTCCACAATCTAACAACAATAATCACAACACCATTTCTATGCATACACAATAGTAATGAATCTTGCAAGAGCATAGAATAGACACAATACACCTACAATAAGATTGAAGAGGCAAGAAGAATGCAAACAAACACAAGAAGGGAAGGTACATCCACAAACTTGCATCTATTGCTTCATTGATATGCACAATTCAAACTTTTACAAATGAAAGGCCTGGATCACCATGCAAGGAGTCCACTACAAGGGCATGCAACGACATTGGCTTCACAAAACAAAAATAGTAGAGTTTTGCTAATCAAAATTATGCTCCTCTTACGATGAGCCCAACACTCAATTTATAAAATTTTGAGAAGAGAGAGAAAGAGGGGAATTGTAATTCCCGAAACCCACTTTTCAACCAATTTCAATTCATAATAAATGAGTGTGGTTGGTTATTTTGGACCTACAAAAGCAATCCAAGGTGTCCCATAACTTGCAAAGATTGAAAGAATGATTTCCCATGCTCATTAAATGCTCCTTTAACCACTTTCCAACAACCAAACAAAATTGGGTTCGTTTTCCTTAAAATCACCATCAAATCTTCATCAATTTATGGATTTCTTGATTGTTGTGTAACGAGCTCAAGCCACAATTCCAAAAGACCGATTTTGTGAAAATCCATTGAAAATTGTTCCAATCAGTTATGCCCTCTCGAGTGATTGCATTCTAATTTGTCTTACATGTTTGTTTGGCCATTTACGGATCGAGAATTAAATTTTGTTTAGGAATTCATCATTTTAATTATTTCTCTCCTTTTCCATAGTTTCATAATACTTTAAATGTTTGGAGCCCTTTTAAAATAATGGTGGGCCCATTATTCATTTCATGTTTTGTATAGGGAGGGTGGTAGATGTTTGCCCCTCATAAATATTTATGGCAGTCAACTCGGCCATCTCGATCAAGCTAGCTCTTTTCTTATCATTGTTGACTCCTTGTGTCGCAAGGCTATTCCTTGTTTGCGAGCTCCTATATATCTATTGTATGGCGGGGCTTTGACTTGTTTCATTACCCATATCCACCTTATCCCACCTTGGTCTTTGCTTTCCATGTTTTTCTCTCAAGTTAGATGCCTCCATGTATAAATGCATTGCGGCTTTAATGCCTTGGATTGTGGATCGTGATGGGTTACATTTTCTTGTGGATTGGGCTTTTAATACATGCATGTCCTAAGTGGACTTGGGTCGTTTGGGCTTCTATCTCCCACCACTTTTCTTGCATGATCTCTGCTTCATCAAACTCACCGGCCGGGGCCACAAGGATCGACTCCCTTGACCCACCTCGCCATACCCGCATTGTTTGTTTAGCGTTGTTTTCCAGGTCCGAGTCACATTCGTGTCTTAGTGTGGCTTGTGCATCCACCTCTAACTCACCCGCATGGGGCCTCAACTTGGTTGAGCCCGAACATGTTTCCATGTACTCCACTTCTTTCGGTGAGTTCAGGTCTTTTTCGATCCACTTATTCCTCAAATGGTCAGGGCCTCCAACTCCCGATTTCCTCGCAAACGCATTGAGCTCGCCTTATTGTGGTTGTTTCGACCTTCTTTTACACAAATGTTCGTGCAGGGCGTTGGAGGACTTCCAAAATCCCCAAATCCACATCGCTTCGTTAATTGTTAGGAACTCGATCCCTTTTATTTCTTTTACTCTGTAATGACTCAATCGGGTCCTCATGAAAATGGCTCTACCGATATTTTAAGAAAACTTGGTCACTTTATCTATTGGCATAGTTTGACTTGCAGGAGCCACCGCCATGATTTTGTTTGGCTCGATCGTCTCTCAACTCGACTCGGTGAGCTAAGAGAGTTCACTAAATGTCCTACGTGTCCCATCTTAGTTCGAGCTTCGAATGGTCAAGTTACTACTACCTAACCGAGCTCGAAGTTGTTCCATTGGCTTCGCATGTTGCTCCACGATCAATTGATGGAATTCCATATCCCACGCTATGCCCCATGAGCAGAGCTCACTCTGAGAGATTGGCTTATCCTCCATTGGATGGCCCAGAGCTTGATCATTCATCGAAATCCCTCCATTCCACTTGGTTGCATGATGTGCCCACAAGCCTTGTTGATTTTTAATGCAAATTAGTTTGGTCATTCCTTCCTAACATGGCTTTTCCACATGGCTTGGGCTTGAATGAAATTCTTTGTAGAAATTATCCTTCCGTGCAAGGCTCGACCCTTAATGGAACAAGTTTGCTATAAATTTGGCTCTTTATGTCGCTAGCTCGACTCAGCGTATCAATCAAACTCTATCAATATGATTAACATCTTGGGAGCTTGGGGCCTCGACCATTTGGCTCAAAATGTGATGACTCGATGGATGTAGCTTGACAACACTTGATCCGGCTCGACCTTGACCGCAAGGAGTTTGGTCGATAAAAGAGCTTGGTCTCTCCTTTTGAGCTCGGCCACACTTATATAACTCGTCAAGATCTCGGGACTCAGTTCGGTGGGCATTTAGAGTCAAAGTAACCTGGTCATAATTACATGAGTTTGATCACCCATAATTAGCTCAATGTGGAATTTTTCACATGAGCTCGGTGAGCTAGGTAGTAACCCGGTTAAGCTCTAGGTATGCAACTTCTCATTCTTCTGACTTCTTGATCTTTTATCAAAACTTGTGTTCGGGAAGGCGAATGCTAAGGCTAGAGATGCTCTTGTATAATTTTTTGGACCTTAACTTTCCTTACTAGGTGCCCCTTTTGACCAATTATAAGCTTGCTCGTTGTTTAATTCCACAAGGGTAGTGAAATTAGATAACAATTTGACTCTGCGGGGGCCATTTTCTACTAAATGGAGTGACCAATGTCTAATGTTGCCAAAGATATCCATTGGGCATGGAGTCTGTATGATCCACATGAACTGATATGAACTCTGAAAACTTGCCCCTGGAATGTCTTTGCTTCATACATCTGGAACTGTATTTCATTACTCGCACTCTCAACTTTCATAAGAAAATCTTGAAATCAAGATTTGTGAGAGTAGAAAATTGCCTTAAAACCTGAGTTTCACCCTCTCCCAACAACTGCAATCCACAAGGTTGAATGATGAACATTTGTTAATTTAGACATCATGGAACTCTATAAGTTTATATTTCTTTCTTCTTTTGAATGTTCCATTCCTTTTGACAGAGTTGTTGATCTTGAGAGCCGATCACGGGTTACCATTGTAGACTTAAAGACTATTATCAAACCCTAGAGATATGAATAGTGGCTCATACTTGCTGCTTACACATTGATCGAAGGTTGAGTGAACACTAAGGACTGCCATCTACTACAATACCAAATCTGCCCTAATGTTGATTCTTGATTTGAGAAGCACAACTACTAATTCGAGGAAGAAAAAGAATTGAAGATTTGAAATTTGTCTCTTGACTTAATTTTAGTTGCTCTACATTTGTTTGAATTTGAAATTTGAATCATTGTAAGCAACTATGAGCTTCCCTACTACAACAATTTCTCTCCTTAAGCAGCATGATGAACTATATACAAATCATACACTAAAAGCAATAGAACATGTGCATCAAGGCACTTAGGGAAATTGAAACCTATTCTAACAATAACAACAATGTGCACAAGCACTTGGAGGAATTGAAAATCCCTAGACTAATATGTACAAGGGTGAGAAATTATTCCTTCTAGTAGAAATGTTTGAGATAGATTCCATTGACTAGAATCTGTAATTCTTCACCATCCAACTTAGCTAGTCGGAAGGCATTGCTACTTTTGCATTCAGTGATCATATATGGACCACTCCATATTGCATCAAACTTGGAATGTTTTCCTAGGTTTTACATGATCAACATCCCACTTCAACACCAAGTCTCCTACTTGGAATGTCCTGGCTTTAGCTTTCTTGTCAAGCTCCTCTTGATCAATGCTTGATCTTTCTCCATGGTTTGCATTGCATGCTCCTTGTTTCTTCTAGTTCCATCAGTTCTGCATACCTAATTTCCATGGGCTCAAACTCAGCTAGTTCCAACTACTTCATGAGTTCCAATGTCGGTAACTCAAGTGATATAGGTAACATTGCTTCCATCCTATATACAAGTTTGTAGGGAGAGAGCTTCCTGTGACCTCTTGGGTGTGATCCTATCAACCCATAGAGTTGATTTGAGCTTTGTATGCCATGTTCTTTGATTCTCATCAAGAGTTCTTCTTATGATTCTCAGCAAGTTCTTGTTTATGGACTCTTCTTGGCCATTACCCTGGGGGTAATAGTTTGAAGAAGTGTTGAGATAAATACCATTCTGACAGCCCATTCAGTGATTTTTGTGCCAAGGAATGCCAATGCATTATCTGAATATGATGGTGGTAGGAACTCCAAACCTTGTGACTATCCCTCATAGAAATCCAAGATGTTGGATTCATTTTCCTCCTTTAGTGCCACCACTTCAGTCCACTTGGTGAAATAGTCTATTGCTGTTAGTATCCACTTGTGGCCTTGACTTGAATTTGGATTGATAACTCGATGAATTCTAATCCCCATTGCATGAATGGTTGATCTACTTAAATTGGAGGAAGGGGAAGTATTTGCTAGTCTTTCTTTTCCTGTGAAGAATGCACACTTTTTGCACCTTTTAATCCATGAGTAGCAATCACCAAACACCGTAGGCCAATAGTAACTAGATTTCATGATCCTTGAGAGTTGTTACTCGTGGAGCAAAGTGGCCTCCCGCTTCCCCATCATGGAACTCATGCAATACCTTCTCAATTTGATTTTTGGGACACACCTCAATAACACCCCATTCACATCCTTCTTGAACAAGATGCCATCAATGAGCACATACGGAATGGATTGCAATCTGAAATATCTTCTCTTTGCTTTGTTCCATTTTGGAGGGCACAAACCTATTTGGAGATAATGCACCATGTCTTGAGTCCAACATGGAATATATGCATCATCAGGTAGTTGTTCTTGATCATTTTGTAGCACTAGGACAAACTCCTTTTCACCTTTTGACTCATCATGTTGTTTGGAAGCTAGCTATTCACACAAACCATTTCCACGAACCAACTTGGTCACTTTGATTTTGATATCATATTCCATTACTCGAGTGATCCAACCTGCCCTTTTCTCGTTTAGATCTTTGTTTAGGAGAAATCCTTGACACCAACATGAGACACTAGCAATTGAATCTTATTGTTTGAGACCAAGTGTTTAAACTTCTTCAAACTCCTAATGACAACAAGAACATGCTTTTTAATGAAAGAATACTTTACTTCATAATCTTCCTAGCTTTGACTAAAGAATGTTATGGGCTGTTCAGAACCTTCCTTATTTAGTTGTTCTAAGATAGCTAAAATTGTATTTGATCCTCCAAAAGCATATAACATGAAGTCCTTGGAGAAATATGGGTTGATAAGAGTTGAGCTTGTGATATTGCATGCTTGATACCCTCAAAACTTTCTTTTCCTTTGTTGTCCACTTGAATGCAAGGCTCTTCTTCAACATCATTGTTAATGGTTTCACAAGAGTGGAAAATCAGGCACAAATATGCGGACAAATTTTATCCTTCCTAAGAAGCTTTGGAGAAGCTTTCTTGTGACTTGGAAATGGAAAAGTTTGGATAGCTTCAACTCTTTCAAGATCAATTTTCAACCCTTCTTTTGAAACAATATGGCCCAACAACTTTCCCTCATGTGCCAAGAATACACACTTTTTCGGATTCAATGACACTCTAAATCTTCTACACCTTTGAAATACTTTCCTGAGGTGAAAGAGGTGGTCTGCTGCATTCTTTGAGAAGACGGTGATATCATCTAGATATACGAGCACTATCTTATTGATTAGTCCTTTGAATGCCATATCCATAGCTCATTGAAATGTTGCTCTGGCATTTGACAATCCAAAGGCATCTTCTTATAAGCATATGTGCCCCATTTCATAGTGAAGGATGTCTTGAACTGATCTTCTTCCTTCACCATTATTTGATTATAGCCTGAGTAGTCATCTAGCAATGAAAACCTTTCGAACCAACTACTACTTGTAGGATTTGCTCCATTGATGGAAGTGGATAATGATCTTTGAGTGAAGCTCTATTTAGATCATGGAAGTCTACACACAGTCTGATCTCTCCATTTCTCTTCCTTACTGGCACAAAATTTGCAACCCAACTTGAATGTTTGATAGGAAAGATGATGCTAGCTTTAATTAGCTTGTTCAACTCTTTTCTCATGAGAGGTTCAATGTGAGGATTCACTGGCCTTTGCTTCTTTCGATAGGCTTGGATTCCGATCCTAGCTCAATAGTATGTTGTGCTAACTTTGGATTGAAACCTCTTAAATCCTTATAAGTCCAGAAAAGACATTTGGGAATTCTTGAAAAAGTTGAACAAATTCAGATTTCTCTTGTTGAGTACTTACTTTGCCAATTTGTAATGTCTTGCCTTCACCTACTAAAATAGGCTCTAAATCTTCACCCTTTACCTAAATATTTTCCTTCTCTTTTCGGAATTGATCATTTGGGTTGAAGATTAATTCCAAAGTCACAAGGCCTTTTGGTAATTTGTTAGTTCTCAACACCACTTGGTCACCATACTGTTGCTCCAACTTGTCTTGGTTTCTAGCAGATAACTCAACTTCTTCTTGTAAAAAATTGATGATTTGCTGATCATTTTCAAAGACTTGCCAACTTGCATTATTATTTAGGACAACTAGTCTTACCACAACCTTGATATGGGGTTGAGTTTTCTCACTTTTGATACTTTCCATAATGTCAAATGCTTTGCCCCAATTGCTGCAAGTCTATCTATTACTTCATTCTTCTTTCTCGGGATGGAATTGATGCTAAAAGCTTCAAAATCTTCAATGAGATCCCATACCCATTTTTTTAGTTCTTCAAAAGATCATTCTTGGTAGCATTTTTTCCTTTTACTTGGTTCACAATTATCTCACTATCTCCAAAGACTTGCAAGTTCTTAATACCTCTCTTTCTTGCCCAATGCAATCCATGAATCAAGGCTTCATACTCAGCTGTGTTGTTTGAGAAAGCAAACTAAAAATGGAAAGCTGAGTAATATTTTGTACCTTTTGGTGAAACAAGCATAGCTCCTCCTCCAACACCTTGTCTACTCCTTGAGCCATCAAAGAATAGTTTCCATACCTCATTATCATCTTTAGCATCTGGCTTGGTGATACTAGGAAGTGGTGAATTTTCTTTATGCAAGCAATAGACCCCTAATTTAGCTTCTTCCATTTCCTTGTATGGATCAAATGCATGCCTCTTGTTGGCCCAATCATCAAGAGTTAAGTCCAGAATGCTTCCGAATTTGGTATCTACTTCATAAGTGCTTGGGAAATCTTCTTGATCAAATGTTGAACAATTTACATTGATTGGATTTGGTGTATGAGGCTCAATGTGGAAGTTTGCAATTGGTTCAAACCTAATTGTAGCCTTAGCTCCATACCTTGTTCTAAATAACATGTGTGACCAATCAGTAGATAAATAACCTCCAATTTTAGCGGTGAAGTCTCTTAACAAGCATAATGCAAAGAGTGGTGGCAAGTCTATGACTAATACATCTTGCAAGACAAACATTGGGACATGCATGTAATGTGAGGCTCAATCCTTTGATTACTCCAACCATTGTTACCACTATCTTGTCCAATTGCACTACACCTCTAGAAATGACTTCATATTGAAGACCCAACTGATCAACTATTTGTTTTGGCATAACAAAGTTGCTTTCTCCCGAATCAATCATGCAATTATGTACAAGATTGTTTCCAATGATTAGAGATATGTAGAATGGGGAGGTTTCATTTTTTACCTTGTTGACCTCCTTGATTGCCTCCTACTAAGTTGTATTTGTGAGTACTTTTTCTTGATCTTTGGATGATTGATTTGATGTAGACCAATTTTCCATGACAACTTGCAATAGATCTCTTTGGCCTGGGATAGCTAATGACTCCCACATTGAAATGTTCACATTCGTTTTCTTCATTTGCTCAAGAATGTTGAATGGGGATGAGCTATCTTTTGCTGCCCTTTACTTTACACAGTATTCTCTTGAACATGAGTTGTTATAACCGATATATGGGCTGATCTAGAAGGTGGCTTGGGCTGACTTTACACGTTTGATACTACACTTTGATTGCTAACACCTTGTGGAGTGATAGAGGGTTGTGAATCATTTGAATTGGATGACTATCCCTCTCCAATATTCCTCTTCTTAGATCATGTATTAGCTACACACTTTGAGAAGGGACTTGATTTATACCACAAAAATCTTCAACTTGCCAATTGACAAGTGTGGTCTCATTCGAGAGGTGCCTCTTGGGTAGCTTCCTGTTGTTGATTTTCTTCTTGGCTTGTCTCTTGTTCCACACCCATTGTTGTCACCATAAGAGCTTGATTCAAGGCACCGTTGAAACACATTGACTGGTTATGGGGTTGATTGCATGGGAAGCACCAATCATACTCTTGAGCTATGTTATTTTGCACTTGGTACCATGGTTCTAGATGTGGACACAACATTAGGATTGTAAGGCTGAAATGGCCTATTCATAGGAGGTTTCACTTGGTTCTAATTTTTAGCTTGAGCAAGTGGCTTATTAGGTTGATACAGAGGCCTATTGGGTTGGGTTTGAGGTTGATATGACCTAAAATTTTGAGCTTATTGCCTCTTAATTGTCACCAACTAATTTCCTAAGTTTTGCAATTGCTTCATGACTTCTTAGAGCTCATTTGAGGTACTAGAAAATGAGGTAGAAGCTTCAGTGGAGATTTGATTTTTTGGGCAGGAATGGGAGCTAATGTAGGTGCTTGGCTAGTGCTTGGACTTCTTAATTATGGATAAAGAGGCATGGGTGGCCTAGGTTCAAGTTTACCAACTTGAATTCAAATTTTTTTAGCTCTAATGGCAATATTATAAGCTATTGGTAAAGTTGTACCTCCCATGGATTATATCATCATTACAATATTTGAATTTAGAGCTTTTAGGAAGTAGAGAAAGGCACCTTCAGCTGCTTGGCCTCACAACAAGTGGAATTCTATCCCATGTCCTTTGAAACCTGAAGTTGAAATCAACCATCTTCTCATTTGGTGCTCTCTTGATTGTGGTTAGATGTTCCAATAAAGATAAGTTGTCTTCCTTCTCCCCAAATTGATTGTGAAGAGTTGTGCACAAATGGTCCCAATTCTAGATAGATCATGTTGTTAGAATCCCGAACCATTGAAAAGCTTTATCCTTGAAGGAGGATGCTAACAACTTAACAACAACGTCCATTTCAGTAATATCATAAATTACACAGACATTTGCGATGTCTTGGATATGGTCAATTGGAGTTGTATGGTTCTCCCCAGTGAAATATGGGATGTTCTTCAATGTCACAATTGGAATTAGATTTTTTGTATTGAGAGCAAGTGGGCTTCTTCCCGTGAAGTTGACGTAAGGATTTGGTGGACCTTACGGTGGTTGTTATTGTAGATGTGCCATTATTATTGGTCTAAGAACTTTGGTTGATTGAATGAAAGGCATACCAGGTGGAGGTGTGGATAATGTTCTATTTGGTGGAGATGGAGACCTTTGAGCTCTTCTTCCCCTTCTTCCTCTGCCTGGAGATAACTGCAAGTATTCAAAAATTCCTTCCTCTCTAGTTCTTGACCTTGTTTGAATTCTTCTCATAAATCTGACAAGCTTGGGCTGCTAAAACCAATGGATTCTGCCCTTTTGGAGTCGTCTAGATGTGTTATTTCAAAGCCTCTTACAAGCTAGAATTTCACAATAAAAGCACATCAAACTTGTTGCAACAAAATAAAAACTTCTTCAGTCACACCCGGTGTGCCATAATTGTTATCATGAAATTACAACACCCCCTGAATGACTTGAATGTGGATTGGGGCATTGATGTAATTTGTGTAACATTGGATCATCTCTCAAGTTGTGGGACTTGCGGGCTTGAGATGACCCTCTAGAGAAGGTTGGTTCTTGCTCCTAAACTACCTACCACAAGCTACTCGCGGTAATGTAAAAAGACTATCTAATCTTAACCTAATATTCCAAGGGACTAGGGAGAGAGAGAGTGCATGAAAATAAAGCCTATACTAACAACGGTGATACACTAGAAAAGGAGGGTGTGAGAATAACTTCCCAATGTGTAAAAATAGGAATGAAATGCAAGTTAGAAGGGGTGATAATAGTTCTCCACAATCTAACAAAAACAATCACAACACCATTTCTATACATACACAATAGTAATGAATCTTGCAAGAGCATAGAATAGACATAATACACCTGCAATAAGATTGAAGATGCAAGAAGAATGTAAACAAATAGAGAAGGGAAGTTACATCCACAAACTTGCATCTATTACTTCATTGATATGCATAATTCAAACTTTTACAAATGAAAAGTTTGGATCACTATGTAAGGAGTCCAATACAAGGGCACTGCGTAACACATTGGCTTCAAAAAAAAATGGCAGAGTTTTTCTACTCAAAATTATCCTCCTCTTACAATGAGCTCAACACTCCAATTTATAAAATTATGAGAAGAGAGAGAAAGAGGGGAATTATAATTCTTGAAACCCACTTTTCAACCAATTGCAAGTCATAATAAATGAGTGTGGTTGGTGATTTTGGACCTGAAAAAGCAATTACTTAAGGTGTCCCATAACTTGCAGCAATGAAATAATGATTTCCCATGCTCATTGAATGCTCCTTCAACCACTTTCCAACAACCAAACAAAACTGGGCTCGTTTTCCTTAAAAATCACCATCAAATCTTCATCAGTTTCTAGATTTCTTGATTTTTGTATGATGGGCTTGGAGCCACGATTCCAACGACACCAATTTTGTGAAAATCCATTGAAAATTGCTCCAGTTATGGCTCTCTGAGTGATTGTAGTTGATTTGTCTTACACATGTTTGCTTGGCCATTTACGGACTGGGAATTAAATTCTTTTTTTGGGACAAGTCATTTAATTATTTCTCTCCTTTTCCATAGTTTCATATTACTTCAAAATTTTGGAGACCTTTTAAAATAATGGTGGGCCCATTATGCATTTCATGTTTTGTATAGGAAGGGTGGTAGATGTTTTCCCCTCATAAATATTTATGAGCCACCTCGACAAGCCAACTCTTTTCTAATCATTTCCGACTCCTCATTTCGGGCTATTCCTTGGTTGGCGATCTCCTATATATCTACATGGTGGGGCTTTTACTTGTTTCATACCCTATCCACCGCCCCACCTTGGTCCTTGTCTTTTCCATGTTTGTCTCTCAAGTTGAACGCCTCATGTATGAATGCATAGTGGCTTTAATGCCTTGGATTATGGATCGCGGAGGGTTACATTTTCTTTTGGCTCGGGATTTTAATACACACATGTCGTAAGTGGACTTGGGCCATATGGACTTCTATCTCCCACCGCATCTGCACGAGCCCGCTGCACCTCGTTGACTAGGCCCGAAGGCTATGACCCCGCCATACCTATATTGTTTGTTTCGTGGTGTTTTTGGGCCCAAGTCACATTCATGTCCTAGTGTAGCTTGTGCATCCAGCCTCCCCGACTAGCTCACATGGAGCCACGCAACTTGGTCGGGTTCGAGCCCATTTCCTATACTCCACTTCTTTTAGGGAGTTCGGTCTTTTCGGTTTGCTTTTCCTTGGGCTGTGGGGCCTCTAATTCCCAATTTCCCCGAAATGCATTGAGCTCACCTTATTACGGTCGTTTTGGCCTTCTTTTGTACAAATGTCTCGAGGACCTCTAGGATCCCCAAACCCGCATTGCCCACTAATTGTCAAGAATTCGATCCCTTTTATTTCTTTTACTCTCTAATGACTTGATTGGGTCCTCATGAAAATGGATCGGCCGACCATTTAAGAAAACTTAATCACTTTATCTATTAGCATAGTTTGACTTGCGGGGTTTGATCGCTCGTGATTTTTTTGGCTCGCCACGTCTCTCAACTTGACTTGGTGAGTTGAGAGAGTTCACCAAATTTCCTACGTCTTTGTTAGTTTGAGCTTGAGCTATTCTACTAAGTAATCGAGCTTGACATTGTTCTATTGGCTTGCATGTGCTCCACAATCAACTTATGGACTCCATATCCCACGTTATGCCCCATGAGTGGGTTCACTCTATGAGATTGGCTCAGTCCTCCATTGGCTAGTTCCGAGCTTTATCATTCATTGAAATCCCTCCATTCCACTTGTTGCATAGGTGCCCACGAGCCTTGTTGATTTTTCAATGTAGTAGTTTGATCATTCCTTCCTAACATGGCTTTTCCACATGGATTGGGCGAATGAAATTCTCTATAGAAATTATCGTTTCAGGTGTAAGTCTCGACCCATTAATGGAACAAGTTTTCTATAAATCTAACTCTTTGTGTCATCCTTTGGCTCGATTCAGCATATCAAGAAAACTCGATCAATATGATTAACATCTTGGGAGCTTGGGGCCTCTGTCCATTTGGCTCGGAATGTGATGACTCGATGGATGTAGTTCGACAACACTTGATTTGGCTCGACCTTCACTGCAAGGAGTTTGGTTGATAAAAGAGTTCAGTCTCTCCGTTTAATCTCGACCACACTTATATAGCTTGGTCAAGAGCTCGAGACTCAGTTCGGTGGGCATTTAGAGTCGAAGTAACCCAGTCATAATGACATGAGTTTGATCACCCATTATTAGTTGAATGCACATTTCACATGAGCTAGGTGAGCTAGGTAGTAACCCGGTTGGGCCCTAGGCATGAAACTTCTCATTCTTCTGACTTCTTTATCTTTTAACAAAACTTATGTTCAGGGAGGCTAATGCTAATTCTAGATATGCTCCTGTATAATTTGTTGGACCTTGCCTTTCCATACTAGGTGCCCCTTTTGACCAATTGTAAGCTTGCCCATTGTTTAGTTCCACAAGGGTAGTGAAATTAGATAAACATTCTCATAGAAGCTTTTCAATTTTGGAATAGGCAACATTAGAAGGATCCCAAAAGGATCTCGCCTCCTTTTGCATACTGGCTAGGGTTTTCTTGCACATATAATATTACTGAATATGAAGCCTTCATTTTAGGTTTACTTATAGCTAAAAACTTTTCATTCGTAACTTGTGTGTCCATGGGGATTCTCAACTAGTCATTAACCAAGTCAATGACATCTATCATACTAAGGAGGAACATCTTATCCCATACAATGCTTTTGTAAAAGATCTTTTAGCTACCTTTGAGTCTTATTCCATTTTTGCTATTCCTCGCAAAGATAATTACCATGCTAATGCCATGACCAGTGTAACCTTGCTTATCCCACAAGATGTCACCGATGACTAGGCCACTTTCATCATTACTCACTTACGACAACCTTCTATCTCCACCATACCTATCACAACTTACACCATCACCCATAGTCATGACACCACTGAATGGTTCACACCTATTTATAACTACATGTATAAACAAACTATCCCTGATACTTTGTAACCTCATGAAGCCCGTTGGTTATGTCATAAAGTCACTCGTTATGTTATCGTCAACTTTGAATTGTTTAAACAAGCTCTTGATGGTCATCTTCTATGTTTTCTTCCCTTGTAGGTATCCCTATGGTAATATCTAACATTCATGATAATATCTATGGTGGCTATTTTTCTGGTAAACCCATGACACAAAATTCTTATGTCAAGGATATTATTGGCCAACAATGGAACAAGATTTCCTTGATTATGCTAAGCGTTGCGACAAGTGTCAGAAACATGGTAACCTCCATCATGCACCCGCATATGATCTTCAACCCATCGCACCCATGTGGCCCTTCTCCCTTTTGGGATTTCACTTAATTGGCCTCATTAACCCGAATCCACCGATGGCCATAAATTCATAATCATCGCCACGGAATACTTCACCAAGTGGGTTGAAGTCGTGCCCTTACATACAACCACCGGTACCAACATTTGTAACTTTCTTACCACGCACATTATCACATGCTTTGGAGTGTCATCTACCATTATCACCGATAATGGATCCTCCTTCAAAATAAAGACATCAAGAAATTTTGTGCTAAGTTTAAGATAAAACAATCATTTTCCACACCTTATTATCTACAAGGCAATGGCCAAGCGGAAGCTACCAATAAAACTATTGTCAAAATCCTACGTAAGATTGTTGACTCTAGTGGCACTGATTGGCATAATCAAATTTTCTATGCATTATGGGCCTATCACACTAGCATTCACACTCCTAATGCCACTCCCTTCTCCCTAGTTTATGGCGCTGAGGCGGTTATCCCATTAGAACTTGAAATACCAACCCTACGAATCTCTCTTAAGGGCATCCTTAAAGACAACGAATATCGCGAAAATCACTTACACGAATTAGAAATGTTGGATTCATGTCATGTCCAAGCATTAGAAAACCTCCGCGCATACCAATCCCGAATTTCACATGCTTACAACCACAAGACACATTCTAGAGACTTCAATATCGGTGACCTCATCTTACAAGAAAACAAGAAAATTACGAAGGCCGAAGCAACACTCAAAGGTATATTTAAGCCTAATGGATTGGCCCTTATGTTGTCATAGATAAGCTTGGTGGCGGTGTTTACCGCCTTGCCACCATTCTCTGCAAAACCACTTAAAAACACATGTTAAATATTATGCACCTAAAAAAATATTACACTTAAATTGACAAGATGTACTCATTACCCGATGATGCACTCATGTGCTTCAGATTCACATTGGATTGTTGAGGGAATACCATTACGTGAACCCCACACACTGCACTATAGGTTCTACACATTTACATTCTACCACATACACCACACATCCTACATTATCATACATGGCCTACATCCTACATTATCTTATACATCCCTCATCTAGTAGTCATTTATACATCATCTATCTTATACATACTACACTAGTCATCATATGATATGTGTCTAGTTTTGCATCTCTTTCATACATTCTGCATTTACGCTAGGTTACATTATATATATGGGTCTAGCTTTACATTCTATCACTACATATTCTATTTTTCTATTTACCCTTATCACTGCATCTTCCATAATCTATACACCTTACATTTCCGACATGACACAATTCACATCATGCATTTATCCATCATATACATTCTACACGCTACACTAGATTCCATTACACATGGATCTAGTTCTACTTATCATCATTGCATATTCCATTTTTGTATACACCTATTATTACATTTCACACCTTACATATTCACACTACACATCCTATATTGCATTTCCCACACCTTGCATTTACATCATGTATTCATCACTTGGTCGTTTACACTACATTGTTTTCTATGTGCTGCACTCACCACCCTATGACACACTTTAGTTCCTTGGTCCATACTCGACTATCGAGGGTTTACCAATCAAATGGACCTAACTTTCTTCATGTGACATCTTTCTCATTCAACATCCCCGCATTAGTGACATACACCTTAGGTTAAATTGTCACTCCTTCTTATCATCTTGTAGTGGGATACGCTTTAGGTTAAATCACCACACCCATTTTATCATTTTCTTGTGGACTACACCTTAGGGTACATCACGACTCCCTTCTTGTCAATCCCATAGTGACATACACTTTATGCTAAATTATCACCCATTCTCGCCTTTTCATTTCATAGTGATATAATCGTTTAAGGCTAAATCATCAATTTTCCAATTCAACACGTCATGGTCTACGCTTAGGCTATAGGGTCTATGGTTATATTTCCATATGTCTCACCCCCATTCACTCATTCCACAGTGATACATGCTTAGGCTAACTAATCACTCTTCAATTCAACAAGTCATGGTATAGGTACGCTTAGGCTATAGGGTCCACTCGCATCCTTCCATATATCTCATTTCCATTCATTCATCCTATAATGATATACACTTAGGGCTAAATCATCACTCCTTCATTCAAAAAAGTCATGATATACACTTCGGCTATAGGGTTCACACACATCTTCTCCCCATGTCACATTTCATCACCACTACACATACACACTCATCACAAGCACGCTAGATACAACCAACACTACTCGACCATTTCCCGATGACACACTCTCATTTACGGTTCATTCTTGACTACTGAGGAGGCAAAAAAATGAACCTCACTGCACACACTTCCATCCACTCGGGGGCATGCTACTCCTATCATTCCATATTGCATTCCATTCCATCCATCCATAACATATTACATTGTCTTGGGGCCATTTACTCTTTCTTACTAGTGTTTTGCATGTTCACTTTACTACACATGTTAGATTGATTTCTTATATGTCATTATCATACACACATGCACATTCACGTCTTTGTTTAGTGTGATCACAGATACAAGAAATCTACACATGACATGGATGCTCACCTTCTACCCTTACTATATTGGTCGCTAGGGGCATCCACACTCATCTTATACATGTGCTATTGTTTCATTTTTTACTTAGCATCTTATACTACTTGTTCATACATGCTTTGACATATTGGTTATCACTCTAACATGCTAACGGGTGTTCCATGTGCAACACTTGTCTTGTAGGATTACATGTTTCCATGACTAATTGTTTATTTCTACTTGTCTGCGCTTTTTGTTTGCCATTATATGCGGGATTTTCTCTTTTCTTGTGCGAACACTTGTCTATTGTTTACAGCCATGATGGCCTTGCATGTCTTGCGACATCGTGAGTGATGTCCCATGTTTGAAACCCACTTTGTGTGGTCTTCTGTTTTCTTGTGTGTTTACACTAATTTGTTTGGTAGTTTCTACATTGTTTGCATATTTTACACTTACTGCATGTATGCTTTTTCAAACTAACACTTGTATTGGCTAGCCATCCCCATTTTCTTGCACGCCATGGTATCTACCAAGTGTTTCCCTTTCCCCCTATATGGAAGATTTTTACAGTCAAAGTGCGGTGGGTCCTCTTTTGGGGACGCATTATCCTTTCAATGACGTCGCATGTGCCCCCAAAGAGGGGGCATCATTGAGGGTTTTCTACTAAGCACAACGTATTTACCCCTGTTCGATAGAATGAGTGAGTTTTGACCGGTCCTACGAACTTTATACACAATGCCATAATAGGACATAGTGTCCTTTGGTAATTCAGAGAGTAGTTACAGCTTGGGGTTACAGTGGGTGTGCCTCTCTACACTTCTCCATCCAATGGCATCGATCACCCAAAAACCAGACAACACATAGATCTCTTCACACATTTCAACAAACGGTTAAAGTTGGAGGGCACAACACATTTCCTCCTATAATTTCTTAGCTAGGGTGGCGTGAGATCGCCGAAAAAATTTGTAATAGTACAGATATCCTTTTACACCCTTTTTCTTGACATGAATTAGGTGCACATGTTCCATTTACATTTACATTTTTTCTAGTGTATTTTACATTTGCATACTTTACGATGTGTATTTTTACACGATATTTTTACATACATACATATTTGACTACTTGATCATTTTCTCCTTGCAGGTCCACCGTATGAGAAACAAGTAGTCAAATTGGGGGCAACAAAAAACAACAACAACCATGACAATGACAATGACAACACACCGCTACAGGCACTTGCCTTTACTAACCATGTAGGTACACTACACACAATAGTAGCTACACATGCGTTCTACCCTAGGTTCACTCTCATCACTTTTTATACACATTTTTCATCTTTAGAATCCACGCTCCTCCACATTTTTCTTTTTGTCATTCCACGCTTGAGTCTAGTCCATCGACATGTCTTCTTCTACACTCTACATGGATATTAGGTACACATCTCTATCTACTTTATGTTACCAAGCTTTCCGCTCACCAACATAAAGTAGGGCAAATGTAGACACAAAATTATGCACATTAGACATTATTTATCTCGGTCTTATACTACTATTTAGAAGGTTCTCAAGTGGATAAAGTATTAATTAATCCCACCTTTTGGCCATCTTTATTTTATATTTTATTTTGTCATTCCCACATATTTTATTACACTTATCCACCCATTTCGCAACTACCCCATCATTCTAGCCCAAAATCGGGTGCCCCGGTCACACCTTGGGCGCCTCGGTCTATCTTATCCTCTCTCGCTTATTTTGGGGCCTTTCTAGCCGTTTGTTGTCTTTATCTTTTTCCTAGTGACCTTTTCATGATTAATTATGAAATTAATCTTGAGAGCCCTATAAATATAAAGTTATAAGACCATAATAAGGTTCCTAGGTCATAACATCACATACTACTATCACTCCATCTAGAGTTACATCCATTGCATCCACATAATGCCATGCATCAAGGATAGGAGATCTGCATCACACACACTGCATAGGGGGAGGGATTCTATTCTATTCCATACACACATGCTATTTACATTTTCTATAGTTACTATTGCTTGCTACTTCACAAAGTGTGACTGACATAAGAGTACCTAGGGCACGACATGCACACACACACCAAAACTACATCTGGGTCTGAAATGTAGTGCAATGCTCAGTGATAAGTCCACTAGTTTGGCGACTGAGGTTAGTCTGACCCATTCATTTACATATTTTATTTTTCTAGGGTTTGATACTTCCTTTTACATTACAGGTCATTACACAACTCATCCAATAGATCCAACACAATAGACAAGAAACATTCAAAGACACCTTGCGACCATATCAGATTTAGGTTTTGAGCATTTACAATGATTAGAGCACCCAAATTATAGACCAATGCACCCAGGGCACCCCTATCATCTCAGATCCTCCAAATCTATCCTTCACAAGGTCCCTGAGTGTTCGTATGCACTTCCTGATTTCATTTCCAGATCTACGATAATCTATGATATCCACTTCTAATAAGCTAACTTATTCCTCTTCCTTCTCTTGCACATTTAGGGTTTTATTTCACTTAGAATAGTTTACTTACATTTATTCCATACTTTGTTTTAGTCTATTTATTATAGCGTTTTAGTCCTCCTAATTAGATTAACATTAATACCCTAGTGTCCCCTTTTAGGCCAACTAGATCCTTATTTTTGTTAATCACCTCAGAGCATATTTGGAATTTACCTACCAGAGAGAGCGGTTTGGTAATCCAGTAGGATATTTTGTGCTCAACTCGTTGGACCACATAGCTCCAAAGTTGAGCAAAGGTGGCTTGGAAGGTGAAGGGAATGCCAAGGAATTTGAATTAAACTCCCGGTTGAATCCAAATCCATTGTAGATCCACAAGCCATGGAGGGATAGGGGATAGGCGATAAATGGATGATCCAAAGGCCAAACAAAAAGTATCCAGATAGTCCAAAGTGGTGTGAACAGATTTCTCTTCTTCAAGGAGAGTGAGGAAAGAGTCATCAACAAAATGGCCATTGATGAGTTGTTGATCAATGTTCGGCAGAGAAATCCCCTTAATGAGGCCTTGGGAAGCATTGTGGGCTAGTAGGTAGCTAAAGCCTTCAGCGCCAACACTTATAGCGAAGGGTCTAGATGGCACCCTTAATGGATGGACTGAACAAACCAAACCTGGAAGATTGAGCTCCATTAATGGTGATGCAAGATCCAACATTATTGAAAAACATCTACACAGTGTGGAAAACCTCAGACCAAACCCAAGAGCCTGAAGCATTTCCAAAATGAAGGACCACTCAATGCGGTCATAGGATTTGGCATAGTCAATTTTAACAATAAGGTGTTCTTGTTAGATCGACGAGAGCCCATTCCACCCCTTCCCAAACAGAAATGACATTGTTAAGGATGTATCTATGTTTTATGAACCCCATTTGCTCGTTGGAGCATAACAAGAGGAAGGAGGTTCGTAATTCTATTTGAAATATCCTTAACAATGATCTTATAGGATACATTGAGCAGAGTGATAGGCCGCTAATTAGAAAATTTTTAGGGTCTCCCGACTTAGGGATAAACTTGATGTTACCTTGATTGATTAGTTCACTGAGGGAGTTGGAAGTGAGAGCCTCAAGGTAGACATTGTAGAGGTCAGTTCCCAAAGTATCCCACATGGTTTGATAAAACTCAGAGGGAAAGCCATCAATGCCTAGAGCTTTATTAGAGTCCATTTGAAAAGAAGCTTCCTTAAGCTTTCTTTAGAGACAGGGGCGATCACATGCAACATGTTGAGTGTGAGAGACTTTACATGACATAACTTGCAAACACTTAAGCATTGCCTCTTCTCTTGCTTGGGTTGTAGGCTACGAGGAAAAGATACCATGATAATGGTGAAAAACACTTGAAGAATGTTGGGTAAATAAGTGATCTAAACATTTACTTGAAATATGTCTTTGAGTTACATAACAAAGTTTTTAGCGTAGAGCATGATAAAGAATTGTTTGGAGGCCTTGTCTCCGATTTTAAGCTAATGAAGCCAAGCATGAAGAAGAGCACCTTTGGCTTTGTAAGCTTATTCAATTTTAAGTTTGTGTGATCAGTGAGCAACTTGAAGTTGCAAGTTTTGATTGAAAGGAGAGGCATTAAGTTCTTGTGAGATTCATTGGAATTCACAATATGAAGCATTATGGGAAGCCTGTTGGAAAAGAGTAACTTGTTTTCCATAAATGCAAAGAAAAGTGCTGGTCCTAGTGATGGCATCATTCCACCAAGATATCCATCCTTCGTGACCACTAGGATGAGGAGCCAACTTTCAAATGTGTTGATTGTACACCACAGCCTTGCATGTTTCGGTGAGCAATATTGGGGTAAAACGAGAATTAACTTTTTTTGCCAGAGTAAGCTAGGTGATGTTGAAGAAGATGGGAGGGGTGATCAGAGATAAGCGCAGTGTCAACAACAAAGACATGACAACTAAGACTAGGAGAAAGATAGAAGAAGTCTCGACTTGGCATCATGACACGGCCCAAGATGTTGAAAAATAAGGTCTTGCCCTAGAAAAAGTCGAGACAAACTAAACCAAGAAGAGGAAGAACTATCCTTGAAAGGGATGTTAGGATCAAATAATTTGAGCTTGTGTCTCAGATAGAACTAGGCCTCCTGTTCTCCCACACACCACGGCATAAGTAGATGACCGACCTTGTCTTTTAGGCATTCCACCATATTAAAGTCTCCACATAAAATCCAAAGGGCATTAGGAAGGGAGTCGGCAAGCCATTTCTAGAAAAGAGCTCACTCAACTACATCATTAGATGCATAAATGTTAGCGAGCCCGAGGATACGCCCATCAAAATTGAAATGGGTCCATGCCATCCGATGGGTGGGGGGGTCGAGCCCCAAGAAATCACATGTTGTGCAAATTCAAGAGAAATAAGTGTCATGACCCCTCCACATCCAAGCTCATGATTGGACATGTGGTATGTTGCATGGGGCCAAATTGTGCAAGTGGTAGACTGGAGAAGAAAGCATGCAAGTTTAACTTCCTATAGAAAGAGAATACACATATGATAAAAGTGAAGACAACTGTCCCTAACAAAATATCTTCGGGTGGGATTAGTAAGGCCATGTATATTATAAGAGTACATAATCATTGGATAGAATCGAGGTACATAGATCCCTCACCATCAAGGTTGGAGGGCGAAAAACTGATTGTGAGATGAGTTGATCAAGGCAATGTCTTCCACTAACCATGGTCTGTGTTTTTCTTGAATAAATTCTCCATCTTCGGCGGGGTTCAGGCTATGGGAGTGGCTAGCACATGATTTTTGAGCCATCAAGAGTGGATTCATTCCATGAAAGGTGACTTAGGAAGCTAAAGAGAAATGAAGGCCAAGAGAACCGAATATTTCGTGGGTATCACAAATCAAGGTGGCTAGTGGAGAGTGGGAGAGCAACTTGAGGTTTCGAGAAATAACTTGTTTGTGAGGAGCGGTGGAGGAGCTTGCACCATTATTATTGAATAGCCAATATGAAGAGGTTGAGGGTTTCATCGGGCCACAGCAGAGCCTCTTTTGTTGGTCATTGTGGTCTAACCATCTCCAAAGGAGGGGGATTTGGGTTTCGATTGAGGTTTTTCTTGTCTCCTAGAGTGAAATTCAACCCTAAACGGGCATTCCTAAATCATATGGTAAACCACTTGGCAACGGAAGTAAGATGATGTATACAACACATTGAGAAAAATGGGTTTCCCCAACTTGAATTTCAATGGTGTCTTTTAGGTCTTTGGAAAGGTCAACTTCAACACAGACTCACTTTTGAGGGCGAGCATTGAAAAATTTGGGTTGTTCCAAACAAACAAGTCTCCCTAAGGGTTTGATTAAATGCTCAACAAATCCCCACAAGGGGAGAGGAAGCCTAAGAAACTCAACCCAAACTGGGACTTTAAGCTTGGCTTGCTCTATGACTTGGAAATCCCTAGTAATGTGAAAACACCACTAACATGTTATGAATAAACCAAGGACCATGGTTGACAATGGATTTGCAGTGCTCAACATTGTTGAACCGAAAAATAAAGAAACCCTTGGTGAGGTTTTGAATTCCCTTGAGTTTGACACCATAGTGTTGTCAGTGGTTGTGAAGCCACTGTTTTAGCAAACTTTCAGGGGACTTAGCCAACAAAGTAACCCACCAGGGTAAAAGATTCAAGCCAATTACAAGCTTTATCAAAATCAAGTAAATTCATAATAACATTAGATAAAGTAGTCTCAAAATCAAGGTGATTACATCATCAAAGACCTTCGGGACAAACTTCCTCACTTTCTTGGGAGCCATGGGAGCCGAGCTTTCTATCACCGAACCTACATGAATAGATGGAAGTTACGATATAGAATCCATAAATAGAGGCTTAATATCACCCAAAGGGTAGAGTAAATAGCCGAATAAATGAAATAACTGTGTGAGAATATCAAAATTTTTGTCAAAATGGTGGTATGACAAAGAGGATTATGTACGAGCAATAATGAGCATTGACCTAAACCCTAGTACATTCGTCACATCAAAACCCTAACAAAGCCTCCATATGCAAACATCGAAAAGTCCTATGACACCTTTTTTTTCTCAGCTTCTCAACTAAATATTTTGTGAAATTCAACTTGGATGTTATGATTTTTTTAAGAAAGAAAGACAAGCCAACATCTTGAAAAAATTATTTGTCTCTCATGAAAAATTGTCTTCTCTTTTAGGCTTGGGAACTACTAACGAAGTTGAAGAACTAACCTTCATGAGAAAATTTAAGTTTAGGTGTCAAACAATTTACTTTTTAAGGTAACTACATTTTTTTATTAAATGCTCAAGCATTACATTGAGCATTAATTTACATCGAATGTTAGTATTTTTGACGTCTTTTTTTATGAGTAAGATCTCATTTTAATTTAACAAGTAAAATGATACAAGATAATTCATAAAGAAAATGGGTGGTATGGAAGCACACCCCAAAGCCACAGGACAAACTAGGCAAAAAATCCTAGGAACGAGGGAGACCAAAAAACATCAGCACATCAAAGACAAAAAATTAAATTAGCACTAAAAATTATTGTTTTGTAGGGGTGGGTCTTGATCGTGCCAACCAGAGCCAGGCAAATCTTTACTAGAGTCCACCACATCCCATCCTGAGTCAAGCTTGCTTCCTTCTTTTGTCTCTTTAGTAGGGGCCTGAGAAGGTGAAATGGAAATCAACAAACCTTGGAAAATTATCAGGCGAAGGAGGAAGGCTCCATCTATCATGAGAGAGAGGCTTAGGCACAAATGGTGAGCCCTAACTATGTTGGGTGGACAACGGGGGGATATCCCAACCATAGTGGCGAGATGGAGGAAGTGGAGAGAATCTCCTTTGAGGAGGTTTGGTACAAGGGGAGCGATGAATGCGGCTAATGAGTGGTGCTAGGAATGAGTATGACAATCACCACCTCGTTATCAATTGTTAACACTTCTACATGGTAGGGAGCGGCGAGAAGGGGACAACCACTCACGTGTAAAATTGTTGGGCGTCACCCCAAATGTGACGCAAAAGTATCTAAAGATGCTCTACCTCTAGTGCCACCTTATTGGCTTGAACTTTAAGCTACAACAAGACACTTACAAAACCAAAAACTTTTCATAAATAAAGAAGTGATTATCAACATTGATATTAGCAAACAAACAAACATTCCTTTCTTTCCATTGCTGAATAGAATTCCCCCAAGTGATTAACTAAAATTTGTGTTTTAGTAATAATCTAAGAAAGTATAACAATGTAATAATCAAAATATACTGAAATATAAATACTAACTAATTTATTTGATATTTTAAATGAAATGAAATAATTGAAATATGAGGGAAAATGTACTAACTTGAATTAGAATCACCTTGTAGTAATTTGGGACCGGGTAGGTGATGTCTTGTGAGCAGAATCGAGTGTCGCTGATGAACCTCAAAAAATTGCAAGAGTGGTAGATTTGGCTAGAATGGGGTGCACAGGGATGAACAAGGGCACCTATGGGTGCCTTGGTCTAAAATATGGGTACCATGGTCTATGAAGAGACTCAGAAACTGGGTCTGATATGGTCGCTAGACCTTCGCAGCGATTTTCACCTTTGATAAGGTTGGTGTCGAATTGGTTCGTTGGTGTCAGCTGTAAATCTCCAATGAATAATCTCATATAAAACCCCACATAAAATTATTAAACCCTAAAAAGAAAGATGTAAATGAATTGGTCATATTGTCCTCAACTGCTAAATGGATGGACTTACGAATGAGCATTGCACTACATCTCAAACCCGATGTAGTTCTATGTGCTTTGTGTGTGAAATGGTGTGCCTAGGGTTCCCTAGCACCAATGACACCAAATTAGTGGGAAATATCTAGATAAAAATTTAGAATGGTGGATGGAATAGAATAAAATCCCCTTCCTATGTAGTGTGTGATGCATAATAGTTCCCAAATGTAGTCCCTTGCCTTATGTAGATAGCTAGCCCTTAGTAGAAATAGTCTCGCCCATAAGGTAGTATGTATGTTGTGTTTATATAGGGATATCTTGCTCAAATTTTGACACTAATGACCCGACATGCCAACTAGTACCTAGGGGAATGGGAGGGAAAATCATAAATACTGACCTTGAACATCTAAATGAGAACCAAGTGTGACTGGGACCAAGGCACCTAGAAATGAGGGCTAGGGCACCCGAGGCACCCTAATTCCTTCCTAGGTGCCCTAGTCAAAGACCGAGATGACAACTAAGTGAATAACGATAGCTAAGACTCCCGAGAGATGACTAAAACTGTGCAAGTGATGACCGTGCGATAAAAGCAATGCCGATGAATAACTAAACTGACAACAAGACTAGGGGATGGGTCATTAGTGAATACTTTTCTTACGCAAGATCCATATATAAAACAACATACTTGGTGGTATAATTATAGTAGTAAGTGTGTGATTTTGTGACTACATTTACCCCCACTTTATGTTAGTGAGAAAAATCTTGGTAACATAAAGTAGATAGAGATGCATACCTGAGAGAAATATGGAGAAGCCCATGCTATAGTAGAACATGCAGATGTGATAGAAAAGTGTGTCGGAAGAACCATATAGCACGCCGAACCATGGATCAGTGTGTTGATCCGTATAACTTAGCGAAAAGCATAATATCGTGATGAAGTGCACTAAATGAGAGTGGTGATTATGATATTAGATAAGTCCCGATCGCTTCCAATACTCATACACCCAATCGCTTCCAAATAAGTCAAAATTAGATAAATATCTATTCCTTTGCATTTACTTAGAGTTAATCAATTTTAGAGACTTGTAAACTGAATATTGTTGTATATAATCACCTGAATATCATTTGTTATAGTAGTTACTCTAAAATAAGATTTAATTCCAATTATATTAAATCGGGATTCTAACCAAGTAGGTGCATGAAGAAATGATTGTTTGTAGCAATGTGTTTTGTGTCATTGAATGGAAGAGCTAGAGGCCAAACAAAAGACTTCCAAGACAATTTGCATGGCATGATTAATATTGCGCTCCTCTTCAATGAGTGTGAGAAATGAGTCATCAGTGAAGTGGTCATTGAGCAGTTGAGCACCATCACTAGAGGGTAAAGCAATACCCCTAACAAGCCCCTGAGATTGAGCTTAAGCAAACAAGTAGCCAAATCCTTCAACTGCCAATATATAAAGGAAGAGCATAAGGGGGTAACCTTTCCAAATATATCTAAAGAGACAAAATGACTTTGAGCTTTGTCCATTAATGGTGATATGGGAAGAGGCATGTGAAAAAAACATATTAACAGTCTAAATAAAATTCAGACTGAAACCTAAAGCTTTAAGCATGGCTAATATGAATGACCATTTGATTCGGTCATATGCCTTTTCAAAGTCAATTTTGATGAAGAGGTCTTGTTGATTAGATTTTTGAGCCCATTATATGCCTTCCGAGACTACAATAATGTTATATATCCTTGATAAAGCCAATTTGTTCGGGACAAATTATGGCGGGGAGGAGATGTCGAAATCGAATGACAAGAGCTTTGGCTATGATCTTGTATGAAACATTTAACAGAGTGATGGGACACCAATTACTAATTAACTCAGGATCTCTTGTTTTAGGTATGAATTTGATATTCCCTTTTTTGATATGGGGGCCAAGTGTTTGGGTCTAGAATCCTTCCATATAAACTTGATAGAGGTCCGACACATTAGTGTCCCAAAGAGCCTTGTAAAATTCACATGGAAATCCATCACAACTGGGAGCCTTGTCATTGGCCATTAGCATGGACGCTTCCTATAGATCTTCAATGGAGAGTAGACGATCATAGGAAATTCTTTGTCTTTAGAGAAAATTTGCATGGCACAATAACCAAACATTGTTTTAAGGTGGTGTTATGCTCAAAGTAGGGGTTCGCGTTTGGAAAACTTGTATGTGGTATTTAATAAATGCCTCGAAGCATAAGTTAGATCATCGGTGAGCCATGTTTCACCATTACATATGGCCTTGATTTGTTGGGAGGAATGTTTGGATTTGAGAATTTGAAATAATTCCTTCGAAACTTGGTCTCCAACTTTGAGCCAATGAAGTTGGGTGTGAATTTGTGCACCCCGAGCATTATAATTATCAACAATTTGAATTTTCTATCTAAGCTCAATAACCTATAAATTCAAGGGCTCGAGAAAGGATTTTCCTCAAGTGTCACCATCACCCAACCGAGAGCGCAGAGGAGGTGGTGAAATAAAAGTGGTGCCTAATACTGGCTAGATGTCACCCATAAATTCTGAGAAACTTGGTAGTCCTAGTCATCCTATTAGACAAATGATGGGTCCAGAAGAAATCGAGAGATGGATGTTGACTATGCATATGATGTGGCTTGGGCACTAAGTTCCACTCCCACTTGTTATAATTGAGCATGTTCCCATGCTCCATTAAGGTCATGTTGAGAAAGAATTGGGACTTATGATAAAAAGGGCACTTGGATTGCCAGGTGATGCGAAAGTGGTCGAAAGGACAAAATCGGCATCACTTCCATAGGTAGAGAATAAATGGTGTCAAAATAAAAAAAAATCTTGAGTGGAAAACATAGCCATGTTAATCTATTTAATAACCCGATTTTATCCACATCAAAGTTTAGACCAAGTGAACCACGCCTCAAAGCTAGGTCAATGTAAACCGTTTGGGTCATAAAATCTAAATTTATTACACATAAAGAACCAAACCTCTCTTTCACCAGTTTTCCATCACATTAGAAGGTACCCACATTTATCCTTGGAAAAATTAACCATATTAACATCAATGTAGATGACCCAATACGCATCAAAGATTTCATTGGCTATCCACTGCCATAAATTCTCTTTTTTCTGCATCATTCGAAGCATAAATTTTGATGATGCCAAAAGGGTGGATTTCAATAGTAAAGAGGGTACAATTTACCATGTTAGTGGGTCTGTGCCATGATCCATGAAGAAGGGCTTCCATTTTGGGGAAATTGAAGAAATTAATCCCCACGCCCCATCGTGATTACTAGTAATCGGAATATTGTCGAGCCAAATGGTTTTACAAGTTTGAGACAGATTGAAAACTTGTCACTTTTACTTCCTACAAACATAAAACATCCAAGTTCACAAATTTTTGTCAAATCTCTCTAACAATATACTTGTGGTTATAGTTAATAAGACCCCTCACATTTCATGAGATACAATTATGATAAACGTGAGTCAAGGTCCATACCATTCAAATCCAGGCCACCCAAGGCATCAAGTTGGTTTTACAAGAAATGGGCATTGTTGTGCTTCAAAAAATCTTACAATTCCATTTTTCTTCATTTGGTATACTCAATATTGTATTCATCCTCCATCGACTCCACACTTTGTATAGGGCTATGCTCACGGCTTGACATGGGGTGTCATGGAGGGCTTGAGCCCATTTGGAAGGGCAATGTGAGATGGATGTCAAGAGCGAATGATATGCATGAAGTGTCGAAGGAGGCCAAAAGGAGTTGGAAGGGTCCATGAGGACATTAGCCTCTTTTAGCATGTTAGAGCATTTAGGCACCATTTTTGGGGAATCTTTAGAAGTAGGCTTTAGGGTGTGTCAAGAGACTGTAGTATGTTCCTTAACAGGTGGCTCTTTGGATCCACTTTTAGGCGTCACTTTGGCCCGAGATTCTTTATGCTTGTTTTTACACCCCCTATAATTTACCACCCTTCCTCTTGTTGGGGTATAGTGGTCTTGGAAACCACTTTGGAGATGGGGTGGTTGCGCGACACATAATGGACAATATTTGATCTTGTGATTAGAAGCCTTACAATAAAAGCAAATATTTGATAGATTGATATATAGAACTCGCCATGAGTAGCGAGTGTCACCCATTTGAATGTCCACAAACTCTTTTAACTCTTATGAGATGTCAACCTCGACATGTACCTATTTATGGGGCCAGGGCACTATAAAGTCATTACGAGATCTATGCATCTGCTCACCCATGGAAGAGGTGATTTGATGTAATAAGTGCACACAAGGGAGCAACAAGCCGAAATTTAACCCAGATGGGAACTTTAAGGGCTATGAAAAAATTTCTATGTCTAAGGGGAGAGAACTAAAAATAATTCTGGACATACCAAGTCATGGAACAATTCGAATAGTTAGGGCATGCAAAGGGTCATAAAATTGAAAAGAAAGAACCCTTTGGTCATGTTTTGAACACTCTCAATCCCGATGCTTGATCATCCCAGGTGACTTAACCCAAGATTTGAGCATGCTTTCGAGAGGATTCGACCCAAAAAGTAGCCGATAAGACAAAATTGTTCAAGCCATTGACATGCAACATTGAATTTAGAAACAAGAAAAATAACATCGGGGGTGAAATATTACCTCATGGAACACTTTAGGGAAAAAATTCTAGGGGCATTTTTGTGGTGGCACCATTGATCACACTCCACCACTCCATCCTCAACATCAATAGTCGAGCTCGAAGTTGGGCATTAAAGAGGCAAGCCCCGGAGGGTGAAAAACCCTAGAACCTAGTAAGAAGTGTACTATCCCGCATAGCCCACTCATTTTTGGAAGAAACATATGAAAACTTATAAAGTTGAGTAATTACATTCACTCTTAGAATCCTATCGAGATTAATTGTATTAGGCACTCAATACTTCTCTACATTTCTCTCTCCCCCATGCTTGTTTCACTCTTCTCTATTATTTTATTTATGTCTCAAACGCATCTCTACATAGTGCTCATAACGAATTGTGTGGTGGACAATAACATGCTTAGATATAAGTAGTGTATATTACAATGTGTAGAGAACATTAAATAGGCTAATTTATCAAAACACATTTCAAATAAGTAAAATATTTATATGTGTATGACAGAGACATAAAGATGGGTCCATAGTTGGGTTCTAAAATGTAGGGATCAAATCTAGGTCCGTAAATGCGATGTAGATACCAAAAGGATTGAAGGAGCATTAGCGGCACAATTCTAGATGATATAACCCTAACCCTAAGATAACTATAAGTTAACAAGGTCTATATCTAAGATAAAGATAGGTATCTTACTAGGATTCAAATAAGGATGACTCAAGAGTTGAATAAAGTCAAGGTGTGTAATATAATAAGAGAAATTGGTAAATCACAAAGAAACATATATCTATTATAGTTTATAGCAATGAATGACCAACCATCGGTGGGGATGTTGACATATGATCCTCCCCGAGACAATAAACATCGAGAGGGAATCATTATGGGTGGAGAAGGGGAAAGCTCGATTAGAATATGTCCAGTCCTAGCTAACTATGGTGACCCAAATGCAAAATGATGAGCTCCAAAACTTCAAGTCTATCAATTATGTGTGAAAATATGTGCAAATGTCCAATTTGCAAGAAAATGAAGTGTTTTGGAAGTGTACAAATAATGGATGATCTAAATGACAAAATAGGAGGGGTATATATACTTGACTCCATCGCTTGGGGCGAAGGTGTCGGTAGGAAAAACCAAACCTAACACCATTTTCTATGGGAAATGGTGTCAAAATCGGGGATGTAGTCATTTTGCACCCACCAAGAACAAGGGAACCTCATGCGCACCGGCCTATCACCCAGCGGGCGCTCACCCGAGGCACGTGAGAGGGAGCCGAGTCTCTCTTTTATGTGAGTTCAGTGGAAGGCATACTTCATGATCTTGACTTAGTGATTTAAAAGAAATGAGAAATCTATAGAGCTTAGAACGACTTCTATACCCCTTCAGTCATAACAAAAGCAAAGCATGCAATAGAATTAATAGAACTAAGAAGTTGTAAATCCACAAATATACTCAACATTCAAGTAAGGTTCATGATTATACAAGATCAAAAGCATAGTAGAAACATGTAGATAATACAAAAGGAGATCTTAATATAAACATAGTGGTAACCTTATCATATTCATTCATAGTCTTACTATAAAGCATCACAGAGAGGCAGACCATAGTCATGCACCATATCTGGATCCATACATGTATGCTCACAAGATAAAATTTTCATTCCCCATTCCCTCATTACATTCTTCCTACAATCATCTACCCATTTTATCCCATAGTTCTCACAGTAATTCTGCAGAGCTCCGCTACCTCACTTATGTCTCTGTTTCTTTGCCAAGGGCACACGTATAAATAGGCATCTAAGCTCTAACGAGACTCTTCCCGCAACCTCGGTTTGGCTCCAGTGTCAAGGTGTGGGTTTCCCTAGGCGCATGCCTCTCCATGTCATGATTAGCTTTTTGGATCTTCTTATCATAAGGTATATTCCTTCCAGGACACCTTGTTGCCAAGTTGGAACCTTATCCAAATGGAACACGTTCTTCATGTGTTCTGCCCCAAAAGGCCGAAAATGACTGTCTCTCGAATGTGCTTCATGGGCGCGTGTCCTTGGTTCTCTAAGAACCCTTTTCGAATCCCGCCTTACGCACCTTCACTTGTGCGCTTCCTTTGACCGTGCGCACTCTACACGTCTTTAATATTTGGAAGCTATATTAGGGTCCCAATAGGGGAACCCTAGGGACATGGGGTGTTAAAAAATGAGGGATGGAATTCGGAAGATAGATGTGAGTAATAATAAAGGTCCATGATGACCTAAAACAAGGTTAATAACATACATGAGTGTAAGCAAGTGGACATAAGGAAGAAATAAGGAAATGGTAAGGGAACTATGGCATAATAGAGACATCTTTCAAATGTTGTGGTCTAGCCCATGTGATCAAGTATGTGTTAGAGAAAATCACAACACCCCTAAATGAATCGTCAGATATGATTTTCTAAGGCAGATTCATTTAGTGTGATTCGCATAACATTGAGTTTTTCCCCAAAGTGTGGGACTTCGTAGGCGGGAAAAACTCTCTAGATTAAAGGCTGGTTCATATTCCTCTATTTAGGTGCATGCGTGAAAACTTGCAGAGGGCCTATTCCTAAACCTAATCTAAGTTTTACCAAGGAGAAAAGGATAAAAGGAATTCAGGAAATCAAACTAAGCTATAAGGTGATGCACCAAAGGAATGATGAACATTTTTTTTGCTAATAGACACAAACCAACAAAATGCATAGAATAACCAAGCACAGATACCCAAATATATAATGAAAGACCAAATGAAAGCAAAAGAGACAAGAAAGGATATAAAATCAATCACAGACATGTTTTATTGCTCTGCAAATTGATACAATGCATTACAAAGTGGCCAAAAGGCGAAAACATATTACAGTCTAGTGGAAGGTCTGAAAACTCCACGAGTTCCTTTGCCAAAAGAAAAGGGGAGCCTACAAAATAGAAGAATGTCCAACCCTTTACAATGAGTCCCGACCCTATATTTATAGACTCAATCAGAGAGAAGAAAGAAAGAGAAACAAGAAAAGAAGGTTGAATCTCAACCATTGCTATTAATGCCTCCTACAAAATCTATCCCCAAATCTACCTTGACTGTATCAATCTTTGGTTCGGTGCCTTGAAGGAAGAAGAAACGATAGAACAAATCAAATCTGATCTGGTTGTTGAGGTAGATAGAGTCCGCATTAATGGACTTGAAGATGTTTTCCATTTTTCTTTACCTAACCTCCCCAAACTTAAAGTTTCAGATCTCCATGGCATGGGTGAAGCCGAGATCTTTCCAACGGTGTCAGATTTGCAATATTTCAAGCCTTGAGTCGAAAGATATGCCCCTTCAAAGTTTGTATCGGGTTTGTACAAAAGGGTGGGAAAACTAGTTTGAAAAAATGGCCCCCTTTTGACCTCTGGGACACATGGAGGGCTAGCACTTGTCTGAAGGCAACCTCTCGTATTTTACTCTTGGAATAGCATGATGCCGACATGGCTTCCTCCATTGCCTTCTCAATTTCTTTGTTTCTCGACTAAGCTCTTTGCTCGGCGGGGTCATATTCCTTAACCGGGAAACACGGTAGTCGGCACTTGTTTGAGAACCCTCTCTCAATTTGATCCTTGAATTAGTGCCGTTCGGACACTTGGTGCACTCACGGTCTCGCCACCATGCATTGACTATTTAACTCGACTCTATCCCCTTTTCGGGGTTGGACGCGTGGAGGCTCTGCGCTTGTTGAAACTCCCGATCAAAATTTTTCCCTTGGAGGAGCATCGAGTTGACACTTGGAAGCCTCTGTAGGTCTTTGGACTTTTCAATGACCTCTCCCTTCCTTTTTAGGCCCAGGGCTACGTGGCGAACTAGCACGAGTTTGAGTCTCTACTTTTGGATCTACCCTTGGAGATGCGTCGCTTGGACACGTGGCACCCCCGCCAACACTTCTATACTTAGCCCTTTTTGAGGCCTGCTTTGCCCACCTTTTGACCTTGGTTGACCATTTGCTACGTGGAGGACTGACACGAGTTTGAGTCTTCTCTTTGGACTCCCATCTTGGATTTGCGTCGAGCCGACACTTGGCTTCTTCCTGCCTAGCCAAGAATTTTCAGTGGCCACACAACTTTTGGGGCTCTAGATGCATGGAAGCTTGGTGCTCATTTGAACTTCCTTTCTTGGATTCAACTTTGGAGAAGCACCATTCTAACATGTGGCTCTCTCTGTTGCCTTCTCCATACTTAGCCAATTTTTGGACTTGTTCTGAACTGTTTTGAGCCCGAAGACTTTGGATCTTCACAGTTTCTTCTTTTTCTTGCCCCTGGCCTCTCCATGACACTACTTCTTCTCCTTTGACCCTACTACTCTATTTTTGAGCCCACATGTAACCCGTAGAATGGATTTAAATCCCGGGTTCACTCAATAGAGTTGTTTTCTAAATTTATCCTACACAGGGTTGTTTGATCTTCGCCTCCGCCACTTCCATTACAGAGTCCTCTTACAATCTTTTGTAGGAATCGAACGTGATTTCTCAGGTTCTTTTAGTGCGGGGGTGTTCTGATCCAATATTTTTCTGGGGGTAAAATATGGATAGTAATTTGGTGACTCACAGGGGTATCTACCTGCTAGATGAAAAGACCAATTGCCTTGTTGTATTCGTTGGGCATGGAGTCAAGAATGATGGTCCAAAACGATTCTACCAAACATTCACGAGCTCGATGTTGCACACTCTCAATCTTCATAAGAAATCTTGAAATGATGGTTACTGAGAGTAGAAAATTGTTGACACAGGGCTTCATCTATTTCTCTAATCAACTGTAAGAGCAACAAAACAACACACAACTATATACAAAATTGAAATCATACATGCTCCAAGTAGAGCATGCAAAGTGTGCAAAGCACTTAGGAGAAAAGAAACCTAAACTACAACAATACAATGTGCACAAGCACTTAGAGGAATGAGAAACTAAACTAATATGTATAAGGTGAGAACTTTCCTTTTAGTAGCAGTGTTTAAGATAGATTCCATTCACTGGAATATGCAACTCTTCACCATCCAATGTAGAAAATTGGAAAGCATTGCTACTTTTACATTTTGTGACCATGTAAGGGCCACTCCAAATGACATCAAACTTGGAATGCCTTCCTAGTTTTTCCCGATTTGCATCTCATTTCAAAACTAGGTCTCCTTCCTGAAGGTCCTGGTTCTTGCCTTCTTGTCGAAGCATCTCTTAATTGAGGCCTAATCTTTCTCTATTTCTGAAGTGCATGTTCTCTAGTTTCTTCCAACTCCATCAGCTCATGCCTAGCCTCCATTGGTTCGAACTCAAACATCTCTAGCTACTTCATGAGTTCCAATGCTGACAACTCAAGTGATATAGGCAACACTTGCCTCTTTCCCATTGATGATTTTGAATGGAGAGCTACCTGTAGACCTCTTGGGTGTTGTCTTATCAACCCATAAGGCTGATTTGAGTTTTGTGTGCCAAGTCCTCTAATTTTCATCCAGAGTTCTTCTGACAATCTTTAGCAGATTCTTGTTTGTGGACTCTGCTTGGCCATTACCTTCGAGGGTAATAGTTTGATGAAGTGCTCAGGTAAATTCTATTCCTAATGGCCCATCCTGTGATTTTCGAACCTATGAATGCCAATGCATTGTTTGATATAATGGTGGTGACACTCCAAATCTGGTCACTATCCCTTCGTAGAAGTCTAATATGTTGGACTCATTAGCTTCTTTGAGTGCCACTACCTCGGTCCACTTGGTAAAATAGTTTGTTGCTGTCAAAATCCACTTGTGGCCTTGGCTCGAATTTAGATTGATGACCCCATGAAATCCAACCCCCATTGCATGAATGGTTGGTCAACTAAAATGGGGTGCAATGGGAGTGCTACTAGCCTCTCTTTACCTCTGAAGAACGCACAGTTCCTGCACTTTTTGATCCATGCATAGTAGTCACTAAACACCCAGGCCAATAATAACCCGCCTTCATGATCTTGAGTGTTGTCACCCATGGAGCAAAATGGCCTCCAGTTGCTTCATCATGGAACTCTTGTAGCACTCTCTCAACCTGATTTGTCCCAATGCACCTTAACAGGATGCCATTGATATACCTTTTGAACAAGATGACATCAATAAATACATATGGGATGGCCTGTAGTATGAAGTGCCTCCTTTTTGTTTTATTCATTTACGGAGGACACAGAGGCTTGTCGAAGGAAGTGCACCATGTTTTGAGTCCAACAAAGAGCAGCACACCCACATTTTCTTCATCTTGACTATCCCGTAGGACCAAAACAACATCTTTTTCATCACTTGCTTCTTCTTGTTGACTTGAGGTGGTGTTCACACAATCCCTTCCCATGGACCAGCTTAGTGTCCTTGATCTCAATGTCATACTCCATGACACAAGTGATCCACCTTGCACATTTTTCATTCGGTCCTTGCTTGAGAAGGAAGTCTTTAACTCCTGCATGGGAGACTAACAATTGGATTTTATTGTTTGAGACCAAATGCTTAAACTTCTTCAATCCTCTGATCACTACCAGGACCTACTTTTCGATGAAAGATTATTTCACTTCATAATCTTCTAGGCTCTAGCTGAAGAAAGCAATTAGTTTTTTTGTGTCCTCTTTATTCTCTTTGTACTAGGATTGCGGAAATTGTGTCACTACCTCTAAAGGCATATAGTATGAAGTCCTTGGAAAAATCTGGATTCACGAGAGTTGGGGCCTATGATATAGCTTCTTTGATGGCCTCAAAACTTGCCTTTCCTTTAACTTGTCCACCTAAATTCCAAGCTCTTCTTCAACATCAATGTGATTGACTTGACAAGGGCAATAAAGTTTGGTACAAACCTGCAAACAAAATTAATCTTCCTAAGAAGCTTTAAAGAGCCTTCTTATGGCTTGACAATAGCAACACTCTTATTGCTTCAACTCTCTCCGGGTCGATTACCAAACCTTCCTTTGACACAATGTGGCCTAGAAGTCTACCCTCATGGGCCAAGAATATGCATTTTTGGGGTTTAATGATACCCCAAATCTCCTACACCTTTGAAACACACTTTGCCTTAGGTGAAAAAGATGGTTATTGCATTTCTTGAGAATACAGTAATGTCTTCCAGGTAGATCAGCACTATTTTTTTGATTAGCCCTTTGAATGCCATATCCATTTCCCTTTGGAAAGTGGCTTCGGCATTAGACAATCCAAATGGCATTTTTCTATAGGCATAGGTGCCCCATTTGGTGGTGAAAGCCATTTTGAACTGATCATCTTCTTTCACCATGATCTGGTTGTACCCTGAGTATCCATCTAGGAGAGAGAATCTCTCTGAACCAGACACTACCTGCAAGATCTGCTCCATTGAGGGAAGTGGGTAGTGATCTTTGAGGGAGGCTCTGTTCAAGTCACGAAAGTCAACACACAACCTAATCTCTCCATTCTTCTTCCTAACTGGGACCAAGTTTGTGACCCAACTTGAGTGTTTGATTGAAAAATGATACTTGCCTCTATCAACTTGTTCAATTCTTTCTTCATCAGAGGCTCAATATGTGGGTTGACTTTGCTTCTACCTAATGGGCTTAGCAGCTAGATCTAGCTCAATTGTGTGTTGGGATAACTTTGGATTGAACCCTCTTAGGTCTTCATAGCTCCAAGAAAATATATCTGGAAACTCTTGGCAAAGGTGTATGAATTCATACCTTTCTTTCTCGGTGGCCACCTTGCCAACTTGTAGTGTTTTGCCTTCTCCAACTAGAATTGGCTCTGAATCTTCCCCTTTGATCTGTATGTTGGCCTTCTCTTTTCGAAACTGATCATTGGGATTGAAGATAGACTCCAATGTCACTAGGCCTTTGGGAAGCTTGTTTGTATGCAATTGTACTACTTGATTTCCATATTGCTGCTCTAGTCTACTTTGATTTCTAGCTAAGAATTCAACTTCCTCTTGCAAAAAGTTGATGATATCTTTGATCATTCTCGAACACCTGCCAGCATGTGTTGTTATCTGGTACTACTGGTCTCACAATCACATGGATATGTGGCTATTCTTTGTCCCTTTTTATGTTGTCAACTACATCAAATGTTGCTCCAACTGTTGCAAGCTTGTCAGCAGCTTCGTTCTCCTTTCTGGGTATGGACATAATGTTGAAGGCTTTGAAATCCTCAATGAGGTCCCACACCTTATTCTTGTAACCTTTGAGTAGGTCATTCTTGACAGAATTTTGTCCTTTGACTTGATTGGCACCCAATTCACTGTCACCAAACACCTGCAGGTTCTTGATTCCTCATCTTCTGGACCAATGCAGTCCATGGACCAAAGCCTCATATTCTATAACGTTATTTGAGCAGGAAAACTAAAATCAAAAATCCGAATAATACTTCATACCTTAGGGGGACACAATCATAGCTCCACCTCTGGCTCCTTGTCTGCTTCTAGAGCCATCAAAGAACAATTTCCAAACTTCATTGTCATTCTTGTGCTCTAGCTTAATGATGTCAAGAAGAGGATGATTCTCCTCATGTAGGCAATAGATTCCTAGTTTAGATTATTCCATCTCCTTATAGGGATCAAAAGCATGTCTTTTGATGGCCCATTCGTCGAGGGTCAAGTCCAAGATACACGCCACCTTAGTATCTACTTCAGAAGTGCTTAGGAGGTCCTCCTGATCAAAAGCCAAACAATTTGCATTGATTGGGCTTGGTACATAAGACTCAATGTGATAGTTTGCTATAGGCTTGGATCTGATTATGGCCTTCACTCCATACCTTGTTCTAAAGAGCATATGCGACTAGTCAGCAGACAAGTAGCCTCCAATTTTGGTAGTGAAGTCCTTGGACAAACACAATGCAAAATGTGGTGGCAAGTCTATGACTGACACGTTTTATAATATAATCACATTAGGGTAGGCATGTAGAGTGAGACTCAAATCCTTGATGACTCCAATAGTGGTCACTACTATCCCATCCAATTATACTACTCCACTAGAGATAACTTCATACTAGAGACCCAGTTGATCAGCTATTTGCTTAGGCATTACAGAACTACTTGCCCCGAATCGATCATGCGATTGTGAACCAATTTATCTCCAATGATTAATGAAACATAAAATGGAGGAGACTTCATATTCTTACCTCATTGTTTTCCATGGTTTCTATCAGGTTGAGCCGCATTGGTAAGCACTTTCTCTTACTGGTTAGGGGGTTGACTTGTGCTTGACCAATTGGCCATGACGAGTCTCAATATATCCCTCTCCCCTGGAATAGCCGGTGACTCCCATAGTGAAATGTTCACACCTATCCTCTTCATTTGCTCGATGATATTAAATGAACTATATTTTTGCTTTCCCTTCCCTGATGCATTTTTCTCTTGCACATGGGCTATTACAATCGGTGCATGAGTAGGTCTGGAAGGTGGCTTGGATTGAATCTACACATTGGGAGTTTTATTTTGAATGCCAATACCTTGCTGAGAAATGGAGGGTTGAGGATCACCTGAGCTTGGTGAATGTCCTTCTCTAATATTTATCCTCTTAGACTGTGTATTAACAGCTATAATTTGAGGATTCTGATTCATTCCACGAAGTCTTGACTACCAATTGACAACTATAATTTGAGGATTCTGATTCATTCCACAGATTTTGGGGTCCCTCTTTCGAGCTCCTTGCTATTGACTTTCTTTGTGGCTAGGTTCTTGTGACACACCAACGGTTTGCACCATTAGAGCCTGATTTAATGCACCATTGAAGCACATTGACTGATTATGTGGTTGATTACATGGGAAACACCATTCATACTCTTGTGCCATGTTATTCTGTGCTTTGGAACCAATGCCCTTGATGTTGAAGCTGTGTTTGAGTCATATGACCTGAAAGATCTAGCAACATGAGGTTGCCCTTGGTGTTGAATCGATTTGACTGGTGGGTGGTCTATTTTTTGATATGGGGTTTGGCACGATACTAAGCTTTGGGGTTGACATGGCCTATAACTCTAAGCCTACTATCTTTGGATGGTTACTATATCATTTCCTAGGTTTTGTAGTTGTTTCATAACTTCTTGAAGCTCCTTTGAGGTGTTAGATGATGAAGTGGAGGTCTCAACTGAACTTTGACTCCTAGGGGTGGGTATAGGAGCTAATGTGGGCATTTGGTTGGTACATGGGTTTCCTAACTCAGGGTAAAGAGGCATGGATTTCCTAGGAGCAATTTTTCTAGCTTTGAATCAAACGATTCTCAACTCATATGGAAAGGCTATAGGTGCAGGTAAGGTTGTGCCCCTATTAACTCGAATCATCAAAGAGATATCATAATTTAAAGCCCTAAGAAAGTATAAGAAGACACCTTCATTAGTGGGCTTTACTACTGTTGGAATCCTATCCCAAGTTCATTGAAATATGAGGTTGAAATCCGTCAGTTGCTCATTCAGAGCTCTCTTGATTGTTGTCAGCTGCTCCAAAGCAAGGATATGTTATCTCCCTTTTCTCCAAACTGGTTGTGAAGAGCTATGCACAATTGGTCCCAATTTTGAATAGAGCCTACTTCAAGGCTCTTGAACCATTTTGAAGCTTTACCTTTGAGTGAAGAGGCTAGCAACTTGACTGCAATATCCATCTCATTGATCTCATGGATTGTATAGACATTTGTAATGTCTTGAACGTGGTCACCGGGACAAGTCTAGTTTTCTCTAGTGAAATATGGGATGCTCTTCAATGCTGCCACCGGACTGGGTTTTGTGCATTCAGAGCAAGTGGGTTCTTTGCCAGTGAAGTTGACGTAAGGATTTGGTTGTTGGTGTGCCATCTTGATCGGCCTGAGTACCCTTCTTGATTGAAAGAATGACCTACTAGGAGGAGGTGTTGATAAGGCTCTGTTTGGAGGAGATGGAGACCTCTGGGCTCTTCTTCTTCTCCTTCTATCTGAGACAAGTGTATGTGTACAAAATGTCCTTCTTCTCTTATTCTAGACCTTGTTTGTATCCTTCTCATGAACTTGGGAAACTTGGACTGCTAGAACCAGTGGATTCTGTCCCTTTTGAGTCACCAGATGTGTAGTTTTAAGAGCTTCTTAAAAGCTAGAATCATAACAAGTGCACATCAACCTTACTGTAATAAAGATGGAGACTTCTTGTCCCATTGGGCATGCCAAAACTGTTAGTGCAAAATCACAACAACCCCAAATGAGTCACTAGATCTACTTTTCTAAGGTGGATTCATTTGGTGTGATTCATATAACATTGAGTTTTTCCCCAAATGTGGGACTTCGTAGGTAGGAAAAACTCTCTAGATTAAAGGTTGGTTCCTATTCCTCTGTTTAGGTGCATGTGTGAAAACTTGTAGAGGGCCTATTCCTAAACCTAATCTAAGTTTTACCAAGGAGACAGGGATAAAAGAAATGCAAGAAATCAAACTAAGCTATAAGGTGATGCACCAAAGGAATGATGAACATTTGTTTTGCTAATAGACACAAACCAACAAAATGCATATAATAACCAAGCACGAGATAACGAGATCTATAATGAAAGACCAAATAAAAGAAAAAGAGACAAGAAAGGATAAAAAATCGATCACGGACATGTTTTATTGCTCTGCAGATTGATACAATGCAATACAAAGTGGAAAAAAGTAGAAAACGTATTACAGTCTAGTGGAAGGTCTGAAAACTCCATGACCTCCTTTACCAGAAGAAAAGGGGAGCCTGCAAAATAAAATAATGTCTAATCCTTTATAATGAGTCCCGATCCGGTATTTAAAGAATCAATCAGAGAGAAGAAAGAAAGAGAGAGAAATAGGAAAAGTAGGTTGAAGCTCAACCACTGCTATTAATTCCTCCTACAAAATCTACCCCTAAATCTACCTTGACTGTATCAATCTCTAGTTTGGCGCCTTAAAGGAAGAAGAAATGGCAGAACAGATCGAATTTGATCTACTTGTTTAGGTTGATAGATCCGCATTAATGGCCCTGAAGACGTTTTCTCCATTTTTATTTACCTAACCTCCACAAACTTAAAATTTCATATCTCCATGGTGTGGGTGAAGCCGAGATCTTTCCAACGGTGTCAGATTTGCAATTTTTGAGCTCGAGTCGAAAGAATCGGAGAGAAGAAAGAAAGAGAGAGAAATAGGAAAAGCAGGTTGAAGCTCAACCACTACTATTAATTCCTCCTACAAAATCTACCCCTAAATCTACCTTCGTATCAATCTCTAGTTTGGCGCCTTAAAGGAAGAAGAAATGGCGAAATGCAGTTGAATTTGATCTAGTTGTTTAGGTTGATAGATCCGCATTAATGTCCCCAAGACGTTTTCTCCATTTTTATTTACCTAACCTCCCCAAACTTAAAGTTTCAGATCTCCATGGTGTGGGTGAAGCGAGATCTTTCCAACGGTGTCAGATTTGCAATATTTCGAGCCCTGAGTCGAAAGATATGCCCCTTCAAAGTTTGTATTGGGTCCATACAAAAGGGTGGGAAAACCAGTTTGAAAAACGGGCCCCCTTTTGACCTCTGGGACACGTGGAGGGCTAGCGCTTGTCTGAAGGTGGCCTCTATATTTTTCTCTTGGAATAACATGGGGCTGACACGTGGCTTCCTCCGCCTTCTCAAATTATTTGTTTCTCAGCTAAGCTCTTTGCTCGGTGAGGTCGTATTCCTTGACCGAAGACACACGATGGTTTTGCGCTTGTCTCGAGAACCCTCTCTCAATTCGATCCTAGAATTAGTTTTGTTCGAACACTTGATGCTCTCCATTGGTTTACCACCATGCATTGACTATTCAACTTGACTCTGTCCCCTTTTTGAGACTGGATGCATGGAGGCTCTGCGCTTGCTGAAACTCCCGATCAAAATTTTGCCCTTGGAGGAGCATTGAGTTGACACTTGGAAGCATCTGCGCAGTCTTTCAACTTTTCAATGACCTCTCCCTTTCTTTTCGGCCCGGGGTACATGGCGAACTAGTGCATGTTTGAGTCTCTAATTTTGGATCTACCCTTAGAGATCGTCGCTGAGACACGTGGTACCCCCACCAACACTTCTATACTTAGCCCTTTTTGAGGCCCGTTTTCCCGCCTTTTGACCTTGGTTGACCATTTGCTACGTGGATGGTGACACGAGTTTGAGTATTCTCTTTGGACTCCCATCTTGGATTTACATCAAGCCAACACACGCTTCTTCTGCCTAACCAAGACTTTTCAGCGGCTACACAAATTTTGGGGCTCTGGGCGCATGGAAGTCTCAGCGTTCATTTGAACTTCCTTTCTTGGATTCAACTTTGGAGAAGTGCTGTTCTGACATGTGGCTATCTCTGCTACCTTATCCATACTTAGCTGATTTTTGGACTCATTCTAAACTATTTTGAGCCCAAAGACTTGAGATATTTGCGCTTTCTTCTCTTTGTTGCCCCTGGCCTCTTCGTGACAATGCTTCTTCTCCGTTGACCCTACTACTCTATTTCTAAGCCCACCTGTAATCCGTATAATTTTTTTAAAGCTAGGGTTTGCTCGACATAGTTGTTTTCTAAATTTATCCTACATAGGGTTGTTTGATCTTCGCAGGCCTCCACCACTTCTATTACAAAGTCATCTTGCAATCTATTTGCGGGAATCAAATGTTATTTGTCGGTTCCTTTAGTGCGGGGTGTTCTAATTTAATATTTTTCTGGGGCGAAATATGGATAACAGTATGGTCACATCCCAATTTAGGTAGGCCTTGAGGCCCCCGCTTAAGAGGAGAATACATTTGTAGCCCTTGCATAAGTGAAATGATTAGCAAACATAAAAAATAAGGTGTATACGTATACCCCAATTGAAGATCAATGTGTGTCACATGATGAAACATTAGATGGTATCCGAGAAAAAGATCTATGAACACCTGAAATCAAAAGTAAATTTTGAAAATAAAGTAGTAAGATAAGTGTTGTATAGAAATAAACAAACTCTACCAAATGAAGTATAACTACCTCATGCTTACTTTTCGATATCACTTGGTTTTCTGCGGTGAGCGTAATAATTGCTTGGAACCCTCAATAAGTAATACAAAAAAAGTACTAAAAGATAGTAAAATAAGATAGAAATCACCTAGCTAAGAGGCCACATGAAAGATGTATCTAAGCATCATAATAACAAAAAATGAGGTTTTTTAGTGGGATTTGTGACAATGGTCGAGTACTCCCCACGCCCACCGATAGAGTCATGCAATGGGCTACACTAAAATGATAGAATTTTTAAAATGGAAAGTATTATTCAACATCTACAAAGCTTTCTCTCCTTGGAGCTTATCACACTTCTCATAGAGTGTCACAGACTTTGGTGACTTCTAAGGATCTACCCAAGATATTATTACATTTAGGTTTATGGCCTACTCCTGACATTTCTGTTGGTCCCTCTAACTCCACTTCAACACTCCCCTCTCTAACTCTTGTCAAAAACACAATGGAGAACTCCACCTCCTTTTATAGTTACATGCCCAACCTTTTCCCGCTTCTCTCTCCTTTTCATTGGCTCGTTTAATTTATCCCGTTCAAATCCAAATTTGAACTTGGGCTCTTAAAGGCCCTTATCCACCTCACCTCCATTCATCCACTCTAGTCACACCACATCATCCATTGGTTAGATTATCATATCAATCCTTTTTGACTTATTCACTTATAAACCCATGTGATCAAACAAGTTTGACACATATTGTCCTTCTATTAGCTTTGTCATGTTTTTTCACTTTAGGATAAATTATCTCTATGCTTTTGTTGCACCCTTGTTTCCATCATGGGATCTCCAAAATCTCTACACACTTCCCTATTTTCTCCTCCATCCTTATATGATCCTTCACATGACTTTGTCTTATGCTTCCTCTGTAGGCTATTGCTCTTCTTGTGCTAAATCTCCCCTACACTTTACATTCTTTTACGTGCTCGTCAAATTTTCTATGCATTGCACCTTATAAGTCATGCACAAATTTTTTTACACCCTCTCATGCTCCTCTCCCCCTTTTCTTCTTGTCACACATACCTCTTGTGTCACCCCCTATTTCTTACGTGCCTTCCAAGTCTCGTGTGCATCTTTCCTTAGACCAAATTATGTAGGATTGCCTTAGTCCTAGGATGTTCCTACATCAATTCGATAGAGGTACATTCAATATGTCAAAATGATTGGCTCCTACCATGTTCATCATGCAATTTATGGAATGTTTATAGATTTTTTGGTTTAAAAGATTTGAAAGTTTGAATTTTGGGAGGGATCACGTTGAAATCTGTCAAGAATTTTTATAAATAGTAGAAGGGAGGAATCCATTTGTCACTTTGATAATCACTATTTACAAGAAATTGAGCCTTGAAATTATAGGAAATTTTAGTAAAAATGGTGAGAGTATGAGGTGGTTGAGATAGGGCACATGACAGTGTAAATCCGATGGTAACTTTTGTTTTAAAATTGGGAAAGAGTAGCTAGAAGTAAAATTGAAAAATGTATGTCGGGGTAATTTAGCTAGCAAAATTTTCCTGAATATAGTTGAAATGTAGATTGGATCGATATCTAGGTATGTTTGGGAGCATTTTGGTTTTTAGAGTTATTAGGGTGAGTATTTGAATTAATTGTTAGAAAATTCATCGACCCCACAAGACAAATGAGATTAGTCATGCTAGAGAAGTGAATCACATCATGGCCGATGGTGTTAAAGATAGGGTGGCAATGCCATTTAAATGGTGGAAATGTTTCATGGTGGCCAACGGTGTTAAGCCAAGGTGGCCAATGTAGTAGAAAAGTTTGATTTTTACTTAGGGCACGATCTTGTAAGGATTTACAAGGCCGATGGTGTTTGAGAGTAGTTTATTATTTTGAGTTTTGGTAATTTGAGTTGTATTTTTATGATTATTTTGGATTGAGATCTAATGGGTACTTGTTTGATATTTTAGAGGGTCCAAAGAGAATTCATTGTGGAGGTTAGTGGATGTATAATGGATTTTGGAGTTATTAATGGGGTTGTCTTTACAGGATGTTAAAAAGTTATAGAGCCTCGGTTTTAGAGGAATTATGGAGATGGTGTGGATCCCATTGGATCCAAATTTGATACAAATATTTTTGGGACATTAGGAGTTTGGGTCCAACACATTCAAGAGTAGGGATGAAGGACAAGTTATAGAGGTCACAATTACTTTACAAGATGTGCATGTGATCATTGGGTTGCTCATTTAGGGTGTTTGTATGTTTTGTGATGTGCCAATGAGCATGATAGAGAGGAGGACATTAGCATAATGGGCCACTCATAGTGATGATTAACATCCCGAGCTCATGATGGTGAGATTGAGTGTCATATTTATTGAGCATATTTTTGATATATGTAGGGATATTATTGGTATGGTTGTGGCACAAATCTTGTGTTACAAGGAAAATGAAGTAGTACCATTATTTTTTTATTATGGCATGCACAAATGCAATGTAGTCAAGTATGTAATTTCGTTGGGCGATTGATGCATGGGTGGAATGAGCACATGATTTAAACAAGCTTTGTGTGTGGAAGAAGAGGGTTATGGGGTCCATTATACTTTTGGAAATATTGATATGTGTTTCCCATGTATAGACCTATAGGGACACAACTAAATATAGTAGGGGATACCCAAAGAATTCTATAGTGAGAGAGAGGCCCAAAAATGATGCTAGCGATGGGATATAAGTGGTCAATTTAGGCTATATATTATTAGGTAGTATGAGAGCCCTATAGAGGGACAATGGATCAATGGCCCATTTGGCTAATGATAGTGGCAACCAAGGGAAATTTTGGAGATTACTAGTCATTATGTGTTGTGGGTGGAGATGTACTCAATGGATAGAGATCTTGTGTAGTTTGGTTGTCTAAATCATGTGGTATCCCTACCTCTCTCGAGTATTGACAATGACATGTAAGAGAGAGGAGAACATAGTCAAAGGTATTCATGCCACCATTAAGACCATGCTAAGTTAGGCATACCCCATAGTTGGGTGTTAGGTATCAACAATGGAGGGGAATAGGAGAGGTAGATGGAACACTAGTTATAAGAGTGGGGAAAACCCCAAGAGGCAAGCTTTCATGAAGGAGGAGAGGTTTGAGAGAACCAATGGATAACACTATGAATAGTGGTTACTATTGTCCAAAATAACACCCATGATATTTTGACAACTTCATTCAAGTTAAATAATTAGGAGCATTTTGTTTGAAAAGCTGTAAAACAAAGGCTAAGTAATTTGTGGCATTGCGAGGATAAATTCGTCTTTCATGGAGTTATGGAAAATGTAGTGTTCCATGGAAGTGGAAAACTTAGTGTTTCATAGAGTTGGTAAAGCCATGAAACACAAGAATATAGTTGCGGTGAAATATGCCACATAACAAAAGGAAAATATTATGTGGCATTACAAAGAGTGACTAAAGCATGAAGGTGATAAAATTTAAGCACAAGGTACATGCCACACAAGGTTTAGAAAGATGAATGAATGACAAAAAGCCACATATCAAAGAGAACCCATAAAAAATGCAAGATGAAGAACCACAAAACAAGGCAAAAAAAATCCACGGAAAAAAGAATATGTGAAACAAATAAAATTTCATGAAACATAAAAGAATATGTGGAATGAAAGGTAGTATGTGGGACAAGCACATAAGGCCTTGGGTGGTGAAAATAATTTATGAGTTAGTATGTTGTTTTGCGGATCAAGGCGGAGGTCATAAACAAAGCCACATGTCACCAAGAGTTTTCCAAAAGGATAGAAATCCATAGAAGATAGGATCAAGGTGGTAGAATATTAGAAGTTTACAAAACACAAAAAAACTATGCCTAGTTCAAACCAAGCACTCAACTACTCCAACAACCATAATTTAATGATGAATGTCACTCATACCTAGCCTATGAAAAATCAATGAAGTTCAATAACATGGTGCCCATACATGTTCAAAGAAATTAATGGGGATTGGTACTTAGTGATGGTTGAGTGGTTGAATTCAGTGATCATCGGATGTGATTAGTCCCTTATCCCCTTTTCTAAAATTTCTATAAATGTAAGCGTGAAAGCACATGTAAAGGGTTCACATTTCTGCTAAATTTGAGAGCTCTACCATTTTAAGCTCGAATCTTTATCTTGTAAACCTCTATGATGCACTTGTGAAGATTTCATGCACCTCAAATCTGCTACAATGTAAATGGAAAAGTTCTTGATGTTGAATGCAAGTGTTATTACTTTCCTTTAAATGCTTTGTTGTTTATTGTGAATATTTTTATCCTCTTACTAGTTTTCAATCTTATCATATTTATTTATGCTAAAGTTATATTCCCATTACCTTGGGTCTTTGCATATGTTTTCATACCTATGTCCCTGGAGCTAAAATCAAACCTTATTCTAGTTTGGTGCATCACCTCTCTTTATTTCAACATTTCCCTCTTTCAACCATAGTCCCTTGGAATTCATAAGATATGATTAGTTAACAATAGTGTAGTTCTAGTTAGTTAGTAGCAGTGAGCTAGGATAAAAGGAAACCAACCTTATACGGAGATTGACCTCAAAAGGCATCATTGTCCCACACTTTGGAGGTCTTTCCATGTTTCCCTAAGGTGTTGAACCTAGTTTCAAAGCAAGGGTAAAACTTCGGTGTGACAACAATTTTTGGCACATCCGGTGGGATACTTTGAGTCACTTATAGCTCACTTTTGGTCTTATTTCCCTAAGATTGGTGTGTATCTTAGTGGATTTCAGCCTTTAGAGGCATATTTCTACACATCTAGTGACTCCCAAGTTCAAATCTACTGTTTTTAAGCAATCCAATACCTTGTTTCATGAGAAGGATAAAACTAAGACATAACATAGCAAGAGGTGAATCTTTTGAATTTGTAACTCTCCCCCAGAAGAAGAAGAGAAAGACCAGTTCAAATATCCCTTTCTCCCCAAAATAATTCATATCACTCCTCATCATGGTAGACCCTTCTTTTTCTCCATCAAGAAATTTAAGACCCATTCCCTTCATGGTGCATCAAAGAAATTTGCCCTTTATAACCTTTAATTGTGGCATTTCCTAAGATTTGAATCCCCAACATGACATACTAGTAAAGAACATTCCAATATTTGTTGGTGAAAATTCAACTACCCATGTAGAGCACATCTTAGATGTTGCTAATGTTTGTTCAATTAATCTTTTCACTAAATTTGATGTAGAATTTAGGATCTTAGCCCCATTTTCAAAGGAAGAACATTACAATGGTATAGGAATATATAATACACTTCTATTCATACATGGGATGAGTTTGGGGATAAGCTTTCCAAAAAAATTGATGAAAATGTAGACAACATCTCTCTGTTAGAACAAATAATTATCAAAAGATCTCCCAATGAACTTATGGAAGATTTCAACTTCAATTTTTTGAAAACATGGGATAGAATTCCAACTCTTCCGAGACTTACCCATCAAGTTTATTTCTTATAATTTTTAAGAGATTTGAGTTACGATATTGTTGAAATGATTTAATAAAATATGGATTATTTTATTAAAATATGAAAGCAATGACTGCTATAAATGACATACAATGAAATATAAATGTTAGGAAATTTATTTGATTTTAATTATGAAGGAAATGAGATAGATAATATAATTACCTTGATTTTTCTTGTCCCAAAGTGTGATCTGGGATGAAGAATGTGATGAAACAAAAATACAGACCATCACAACAAACCTTAGAAAAATGTAGAGGAGGTGGAAATGCCTGGACATGGGCACCTGAGAAAGAACATGGGTGTATTTGGGTGCCCAAGACCTCTTTGGGGGTGTTGAAGTTTGTAAAAAGGTCAACACTTGGTTCTGATACTATCACTAGGGTTTCACACTTGTTTGCCTTTGGTCTCCTGTATGTCACACTTGGATCACCAAGGTACATGTAAACCTGCACACAAATATCCTCCTGTAAAACCCTAAAAAACATCAAATCTAAAAAAAAAGATGTAAAATGAGGGGTCGACTATCCTCGGTTGTTAACTAGTGAACTTATGATGAGATCTACACTACATCTCAGACCCAATGTAGTTCTATGTGCTTGTGTGTGTAATATTGCTCCTAGGTCACCCTCACACCAATGATGCCAAGATAGTGGGTGGTAGCTAGATAAATTCAAATGTGTGGATGGAATAGAATGAACTCCCTTCCTATGCAATGTGTATGTAGAATAATGAGCCCAAGATGTAGTCCCTTTGATATGTAGATAGATAACCTTGATAGAAATTTCCCACCCTTATTATGGTATGTATGTTGTGTTTATATAGGGATCTCTTGCTTGAATTTCAACACTAATGACCCGACATGCCGACTAGTACCTTAGGATATGAGTGGGAAAACCAAAATACCAACCTTAAGTGTCAAAAATAAGATCAAACATAAAGAGGGCACGGGCACCCATGATGGATAGGAGTGCCTGGGTGCTAGTGTCCATTCTTGGGCGCTAGTGTCCAAAGATAAATGATAAAAATGAGTGGAGAATGGATGATAGGGATCCTTGTGATCTAACTAGAATGGGTGTATGAGTGACAAGTGTGAAAGATAAAATCAATAGAAACCAACAAGACAAGTGGATGGACTAGGGAATGGGTCACCAAAGTGAATACTTTTCTTACGCAAGATCCATATATAAAACAACATACTTGGTGGTATAGTAAATAGTAGTAAGTGCATGATTTTGTGTCTACATTTGCCCCCTTTTATGCTTATTTGAATGAAATTCAAGTAGTGTAAAGGAAGTAAGGAACATACCTGAAAAAGAATTTTGGAGAATCCCATGTTGTAAAAGTATGCACACAAAAATAAGAACATATAGCATGGTGAACCATGGATCAACGTGTCAATCCATGCGGTGTAATGAGAGACATGGGACCATTATGAGGAGCACTAAGTGAGATTGATGATTTTGATATTGAGTGATTGGAGATTTTGATTTTTTCATTGATGGAGATGTGTTGGGGTAAGGAGTGATCAGTTCCCAACCCGATTTTGTGTGTGTGAAAAACTAGGATTTGGGCATCCTACCACCAGAGGAAGAGTGTAGGGAGAGAGGTCTAGTTTTACTCTCCAACTTTAACTACATCCTCAAAAGGTCTAGCCATTGTAGATGGAAAAAAAGACCATTTTTTTCATTTGGATCCATTTTGATTTATTTCAATCAAACGTGAATAACCCATATAGGAGTAGTATAGGAAAGGCAATGATGTCTCATTTCCCCCACTCCAAGGGTGTCATCATAATGTGTATGAGATGGCTTCCATGTTAGGTCATCTGGAAGAATAGAAAATGTAGAATAACTTCCCATGTTAGGTCATCTAGGAAAGTGGTGATATAACTCCCAAGTTAGGTCATCTGGGAGGATAAATATGTTGTGTTGTGTTGATTGATTTGATGTGATTTCAATAGTAAAAGATTTGTGTTTCAAGATTTGAATGTATGTGATTGATTTGATCGATTACTCATGGAGAGATTTTTGCACTTGTTGCCCCTAGATTAGGTCATTAGGGGGAATCACTAGAAAGTGGTGTGAAATGTCACGTAATGTATGAGAAAATTTTTGATAATGAGAGAGTTAGAGATGTAAAATGATCACATAATGGTGTGAGGGGGATTATAGGATGCCCCGATTATATGCCCCCTTTTGAAAAAGGGGGAGTGATGATGAGAAATGAACGTTGAGCCGAAAAGTAAGTGTGTAATGATGTAATAGTGAATGCATGATAGGTATCGCAAAAGTGTGTGTATATTGAGTTAAAATGATGTCAAGGAGGAATATAGTGTTTATGGAATGTGTATGATACAATAGTAGGTGAAATTTTGAAGAGAAATGATGTAAACGAGATAGGAATCGAGTAGGGATGCTCCAGATATGATTGAAATCATGTGATGTTGATTAGTTTGGAGGATAGGTGTAAATAATGATGATAATGGTAGGTAATCAAAAGTTACTATAAATAGTAATATGAAAAAGTGAATAGGTAACTCATTTGATTATTACATGAGTGTGATTTTGAGCTTTGGGTGTGTGAAGATGCCTCAAGTGAGAGCACCGTGATTGAGTTGTTTTGAGATGGTGGTGGTAGTTGTGGTGTCACGTATGATAACTGAGCTAGTAAGTGTGATTTTTTCAAAAATTTGTGTTGAAATAGTTGTTTTTGGGTGAAATTTGGCAAAAAAATTGTTTTTAATTTTCTAGGTGTTTTCACCTGGCAAGAGAAAGAGTGGTGAAGGCACTAATGACCTTTCGGACTCTAATGCTCCAAACATGATGGGCGCTGTGACCTGCTTCCGGGCACCTCTAGTCCCTCTCTGGGTGCAGTGATGACCCAAAAGGGTAGTTCTTAGCCCAGAGTGCGAGAAATGTTAAAATTGATGTTTGTTGATGTTATAGGTAGGTGTATTTGCATATATATGAGATGCTAATGTTTTTTTGTTGTCATTTTTGTGTGTGCAGAGGGATATTCATTCACGAGAGTTTCATGGTGGCCGCCATTTGAGCACATTGTTAGGATTGGGTTTTTCAAATGATGAGTGGGATGTATTAAACCATGCCATCATGTGACATATAAAGGATGGGGGATGTGCCCCATAATATGTTGATGATCACCATTGCATTGTGTGAGAGATGGTGTGTAGATACTTGCACATTTTGGTTTCCTATAGGTGAGATGACCATGACTTTAGAGGATGTATATCACATATTGTGATTGCCTATTGTTGGTGAGAGGGTTTAGGTGATGGCTATAGATGATGCTCAGAGACATATGAGGGCTGCTTAGGTGGTACTTTATGGGGACCTAAGTTCATACTAAGGTCCACATTAGTCTGATGTTATACTGAGGTCGGGGTTCCATGATTGTGGAAGTTCATTGTTGTTGTGATTACTTCATCGGTTGTAGTGGAGGGTGGTGGTGTAGGCATCTTGTATAAGATGCATGACATTTTTCATCGATAGGAGGATGGGATGAGATATGCTTGGGCACGATGTGTATTGGCCCACTTGTATAGAGATCTATATAGATTTACATAGAGGAGCATGGGGGGTGGGATTGGAGCTACCACATTGTTACATGTATGGGCCTATGAGCATATTGTGATATTGAGGCCAGTTGGTGGACCACGAGTAGAGTGGGTGAGGCCAATATATTTTTGGGAGATGGGTAGGTATTCGTAGTAGGAAGATGGACATGGATACCTATAGAGTGATGTTAGATCATATATGGGCTAGAGGATGGGATATGATATGGAGGCCATATCGAGACTATGGAGGATGGCAGAGGATGGAGTAGAGCTACAATGTATTCATAGTGGACTATGTGGCTAGAGGATCGGTTTCTAGGGGTGACCGAGCTATTCTAGGCAGAGCATGTTTCATGATAGTTTGGTATGGCCCAGGATGTACCCCCAGAGCCATATATATGGGTGAGGGCCATTAGGGCACCGAGGAGGGAGGAGCTAGACCAGGGCCCATAAGAGCGCAACTAGTACCCCTAGGTTAGATGAGGTAGATGAGATGGTGATAGATAGATAGATGATGTGATGACGGGGTGTACGGAGGCATACCATGTGCATGGTGGGCATCACATCGATGGGTTTTTTTTTCTAGCATTTTTTGGATGCGATGGGAGCACCACCACGGGGGAGGAGTAGAGGGGAAAGGACATGCCCCGATAGTGTGGTAGCAGATAATAGTAGCATGAGTATTTGTATAGTGATACTTGTGATTTTTTATTTATTTGTGTGATTGTCATTGTTATCTAATGTGTTGATTATGGATGCAGGTGATGTGTATTGGTCATTGATTATGGACACATCTATCTACACATTGACACAAAATGTGCCCACCATGTACTCATAGGTGGTGGTATGCTAGAGTGGGTGGATGCCATTATGGGTGAGCATGCTCATTTATTTGATCCAGTGGCACTAGCAGTGGCAACATGTATCATGTGTTATTGAGTGAGAGGGATGAGGCATGAGAGGAGACATGACAATGATCTAGAGAGGGCTGGTGGAGGTCCCCTAGCACATAGATGTATTTGTGAGGTTCATGGAGCTATAGGTCATTTTTTTGTGGAGCAGTTGATTGAGGTTACATTATTGCGTTGACATGTAGAGAGATATAGGGGTCACGATCAACAATGCAGATTGAGTGGTGAAGCATCTAGTTCTAGAGCTCCCATGAGTTTTAGATAGTGATAGTGATAGTGATGATGATATGATATATAGTGATGTAGTAATGTATGGGGGTTTCCCCCATGTTGACATTTTTGTAAACTATGATGATTATGATATATATATATATATATATATATATGGACTATTGGCGTATGTTCATTGTAGTTGATTGATGTTTATTGATGTGTGATGTGATGATTGGGACTCGTATCTTGATGTATGATGCGTTGATTATTGTCGTTATATTTGATGTGTGATGTTTTGATCATTGTTTTGTTGATTTGATTTGTAATGCATAGTTGTTGATGTTGACTAATGAATAATGATGATTAATGTGATTATAGATAAATAAATGATGAGATAGTGTATTGTATACATGAATAGAGTTGTGATGAATGGTAAAGTATGTATAAAATGAATGATATAAAAGAGTATGTGAATGAGATGGTCATAAAAGTGTACTTAAGCACATGTGAATATGATGAAGAGGGGGAAGGAGAATAATGATGCCCCCAGTGTGTAGATGATAAGGTTCATTTATATAAGACCCCTCAATAGTCAATAATGAATCGTAAAGAAAGAGTGCGTCATTAGAAATGATATGATAGTATATATGCTAGATAAATATATCGATATAATGTGTAGTATGGAGATATGGTGAGGTTATTATTGTAATAACAAATCCCTCAACAATCATGTAAGAACCATAAGAACACAAGTGCATCATCGGGGGTAGGTGAGGAAAATCACCTACCAAAGACCAAGCAGGCATGGAGCGGTGGAAGCATGTGGAATGGAGGCAACATGAGTGTATGAACCAAACTAATGCTTAATGAAATGGTGCCAATGATGGGAGATGACAGTGGTGGGAAGTGCAGATGTTGATGACTTAGGAAGCCAATGTGTAGTAATAACATTGTGCCCAACATGATGAGATGTGCAAGCGGTGGATGAATGAGATGGAGAGCACACATGAAAAACATTGTGGTAGTGGATGAATAATGACCTTAGAACTAGATGAAGGAGATAAGTCAACTGAGTAACAACACGCTTGCATGTGGAATTGGAGACATAGACCACTCATGAGAGCGAGAGCCAAAGGAAATGACACCCTTATCTTCTAATTTTTGTAATCTATCATGAAGGGCACAATAGTCATTGTCACGATGGCCATTGATACGATGATAGTTGCAATAAGGTCGATCATGTTGGCATTGCAAGTGATGAGGTGGATGATGTTGATTAGAAGGTAAAAAATCAAATGCTTATCAAGAAAGGCACGTAACACATCATGAGGTCTAGCATGATGAGAAAAGTGTAATGGCTCCCATGAAGGAGATGTACAAAGTCTAAGGTGGAGCCCAACACGATGGAGGAGATGAAGGATGCTTATGTAATGGAGAAGACTAAAATTTCTTGCAAGGTGGAGGAGATGGAGACCATGGAGGATGATTAACAATAGATGGAAGTGGAGAAGAACTAGATGATGCAATAATAAATGATAGGAGGAGGATCTATAACATGTGCAACAATGAGATCTTTTTCTAGATTAATGACCTTATAACATAAGAGTGTGAATGATTCACATGTGTCATATTATAAGTGCTCTTTTAAAGTAGGAATCAAGCCATGAAAAAAGATGAATTGCTTTTCTAAGTCAATGGGTTGAAAGACTAACTAATGTATGCAAGCATTGAAGCACAAAATGTAATCAAAATAGGTTTTTTTTTCCTTGATGTAAGCTAGGTAAGCGGTCATGGGTGACTCTAGGGCCATTGTTAAGTATGAAGTGACGAAGAAAGACCTCTTCCATCTCACAATAGGTACTAATAGATCTGAAAGGTAAATGTGTGTACCATTAGAGCATCAACAATAAGACTATGATGAAAAGGATTTAAGCAATAATCGATCATTGGAGTAAGAAGCCATAACGAGACGATAGTGCTTGAGATGTAAATATGGGTTTCTAGTACCATCAAAGCATGAAAATGTAGGCATAATGAAATCCTTGGGAATGCTTGAATTGTGAATCTTCTTTGGAATAAGATTTCCATGTAAATAATTGTTATCAATGGAAGCATAATAGGCCTTGCTTTCAAGAGTGAGAGATTAGACCTGAGATTGTAATTGACCAACAACATGCATGAGTGATAAGATATCCTATGATGAATAGTAGGAGATGTAGATGGTGTATTGAGTAGGTTGTATCTTTCCATTATGAGTGATCATAGGAATATCAGAAGAATAAGTGGAAAGTTCCGACACTATAGACACCATAGGTGTAGGTGCGTAGGAGAGGTAATGGGTGGTGAAGAACATGGAATATCGATAACATCATTAGGAATATCATTGGAAGAATTGTTAGGAGATGAAGTAATGGATGAAGATGATTCAACATGCATGTTACTAGACACAATCTCAATAAGGAGATGAAAGTGGAGTGGGGATTCACATTCAATAATATGCAAAAGAGGTGGAATCATTACTATCATGTGCCTCATCAATATCAGAAAAGATTTAGAGGCAAGGATTTCATCAAGTGTATCATCAATGTATAATGAAGAAGAGCTAATATGAGATGTAACCTTAGAATCACTTGAAACATTTTCAGAAATGCAAGGAGTATGAGATGTAGTTATACAATTATCCTGACTAGTATTAGAAGTAAGATCATGCACATGTACATTATCATTATGTGTTGTATTTGTACTACCGCTATCAAGGTTAAGTAGATAATCAATAATAGCCTCATCTAGAGTTGTAATAGAAATAGAAGAAGGTGGAGGAGGCCTATTGTTGATAGGATAGCTAAGACGACAACCCAAAAATCTTGTTGGATCCGAAATAATACTAATGGTAAAATGATCAAAGATAGTAAGAATATTGCATTCATTGGCCAAAAGATGTCTTTGAATTTCATCCGAAAGAGTAAGATTATGATAAAGAGAACAAAATTCAACGATGATGGCTACTTCATCATATATAGGGTTTATACTCATGAGGCATAGCTTGGGTAGGAGGAGAAGAGCTACTCTTAGCCATTAGGGTTTTAGTGGATCCTAGGAAATGAGTTCTAAGATACGGGTTCACCAAAATGATTTAATAAAATCTAGATTATTTTATTAAAATATGAAAGCAATGAATCTTTATAAATGACATACAATGAAATATAAATGCTAGACAATTTATTTGATTTTAATTATGAAAGGAAATGAGAGAGATAAGACACTTACCTTGATTTCGCTTGTCTCGAAGTGTGTCTGGGATGAAGAATGTGATGAAATAGAAATACAAACCATCACAAAACCTCAGAAAAATGTAGAGAAGGTGAAAATTCTTGGACACGGGGCACTGGGCAAAGAACACGGGCACTATGGGGTGCCCAAGACCTTTGTGGGGGGCGCTAGAGTCTACATAAAAGGTCGAAACTTGGTTTTGATATTGTCACTAGGGTTTTGCACTTGTTCACCTTTGGTCATTTGTATGTCACACTTAGATCATCGAGGTACTTGTAAACCTGCACAAATATCCTCCTGTAAAAAACCCTCAAAAAGACATCAAATCCTAAAAAATAAAGATGCAAAATGAGGGGTCGATTATCCTCAACTGTCAAAAAGTGAACTTACAACTGAGTACTATATTACATCTCATACCCAATGTAGTTCTATGTGCTTGTGTGTGTAATAGTTCTCTTAGGTTGAACTCATGCCAACTACGCCAAGATAATAGGCAATAGCTAGATAAAATGCAAATGTGTGGATGGGATAGAATGAACTACCCTTCCTATGAAGTGTGTATGTAGAATAATGAGCCCAAGATGCGGTGCATTTTATATGTAGATAAATAGCCCTTGCTATAAATTTCCCACCCTTATTATGGTATGTATGTTGTGTTTATATAGGGATATCTTGCTTAAATTTTGACACTAATGACCTGACATGCCGACTAGTACCTCGGGATATGAGTAGGAAAACCAAAAGAATGACCTCAAGTGTAAAAAATAAGATCAAACATAAAGAAGGCACATGGGTGCCCAGGATGGACATGAATTCCTAGATGCTTTGGTGTCTAGAGACACATGATGACAAATGAGTAGAGACTAATTGATAGGGATCTGGGTGTATGAGTGACAAGTGTGAAATAAAAAAGCAATAGAAACCAACAAGATAAGCAAATGGACTAGGGAATGGGTCACTAATGGATAATTTTCTTACACAAGATCCATATATAAAACAATATATTTGGCGGTATAATAAATAGTAGTAAGTGGGTGATTTTGTGTCTACAACAACCTCACTCAAGAATATATCTAATGAACTTATCTCTTTATAGAGGCAACACTATCAAATGCTTAGGGATTACTCAAGTTTCAACCAAGGGAAGTCTTCTAATCAAATGTTAAATCAAGGTCATCAAGAGTAGAGGTTTCGATTCAAATCAAAGATATGGATAAAATAACCAAACAACTAGATTCCATGGCCATAATCCAAATCTACCTCTACAAACAGCTTGCTCTACACTATCACTTCCTACCGCAGTACTAGAAAATATTTTTCCCAAAGTGTAAAACATTGTTATTTAAGAAGCTAAATGGTGTTTTCCATGTATTTAACTTCATAATTAGAATGCTTTTCCAAATGGTATATAATTCATCGAGACTATCATGGTATAAAATTATCTTAATCAATAAGAACCGTTGATGAAAATGACAAATGCTAATGTAGAACAAACACAAAAAGTTTTGCAGAATTATATCTTATGTTCTTGACCCCGAATAATTTTATATGGTTAATTAAGCCATGAATAACTTTAAAAAAATGTACCTTCATGTTGTGGATATACAAGATCAAAGAAGATGCAGATATAGCTAGCTTCTCCATCCACTTTAGTGCAAAGTCTACATCTCAAAGAAAAGCAATCCATGAACTTAAGAAGAAGCACACAAGTGGCTTCATCTAGCAGATCCAATTTTATGGAAAAAATGTATGGTACACTTTGAGAACCCGCAAAATAAAGAAAGTTTTTCATCCAAAGTGCTACTTCTGATCGATTGAAGCAGACAAAAATAGTTTCCTCTCAGTGCATTTGATGTATAGATCCATGGGTATTCCTATGAACATTGTTGAGCAAATGAAGAAGAAAAATCTAAATGTGAAAATGTGGGATGCCTTATCTATTCCATCTCGAGGGATCTCTTACAAGAAGCTTTGAAGAAATTACCACAATTTGAGCTAATTATGCAAAAATAGACTCTGCAATCACCTATGTAAACCAAAGGATGAACAAGTAAGGTTAGGAACCCTCCACCCTTTAACATGTATTTTATCATAGAAAAACACCTAGTGCATAATTGTATGATAGATTCAGGAGCTAGTACTTCTATAATGCCTAAGAAAATAACATACATTTTAGACATTGAGTATAACCCAATTTCTAGGGAGTCCTACAACTTGATGGCTCCACTGTCAAAATATTAGGATTTATTGAGTTAACCCTTCATGCTTATCTAAACATAACCATAACTCAATATATCTTAGTTATTGACTTACCTCCTTTCTTTTCCATCTACCTATCAAGAGATTTCACAGCTAAAGTGGGTGGGTATTTATATTTTGATTGGTCTCACATGCTCTTAAGAACCATATATGGTACAAGATTTACCATCAGAGTTGAACCAATCTCTTCTTATCATGTTGAATCCTATGACACTTGCTCCCCTCAACTCTAATTGCATGATCTAAGAAGAAGAAGAAAATGAATTAGTTTCGTACAATACTCTACTCCTCCTTGTTCAGTACTGATCTTTTATTAGATGAATGGGACAAGGAGCATTATGAATTTGATCCCTATGATACAATTGTAGAGACTGGTTTGGGCACTTATTGCATTCATGAAGAATAATTCACAACCCCTATATCACATAAAGAGGAAGATGATGTTTCTCGCTTATATAAATTGTTTTTGATGGCTCTAGAAGTAGAAATGAAGCTGGGGTGGGTGTAGTTCTTGTTTCTTGAGAGGGAAAAAAGTTCTTCTTTTCCAATAGGTTACACTTTACATGATCCAACAACGTAGCATAGAACGAGGCTTTAATTCATGGAATGTTATTAAAAGAGAAAAGAAATATTAAGGCCTTACAAGTGTTTGGAGATACTAAGCTTGTCATTCATCAAGTCAGAGGAAGATGTGCTGCCAAGAATAAGCTTCTTAAAGCTTATAGACACAGAGTGTGGGATCTCATGGAGAACTTTGATGTCATCAACTTACAAGTAGTGCCAAGAAAGTTAAATGCAGAAGTATATCAGATGGCGGCTATTGGATCACAATTCTCTCCATCTGAGGACCTTATCCAAGGAAATGAGCAACATGTTAAGATGGTAGTAAGACCATTAATTCTAGATAATGAAGTCAGCTGGCAGATTTTTGACAGGATGAGCAAATTTTCCAATTCATCTAGAATGAGGTAGAGTTTTCATCAAACTTGCAACCTAAATTGCAAGAAAGCTATGGTGAGCAGATCATCCAACTAAGGACAAATAAATTACCTAAAGGACTGGTTACACTTGAGGATATCTTCACCCCTGATGATGAATTCAAAGGGGAAAGGAAGAATATAACAAAAGGAGGAAGACTACCAACTAGTCACCATTTCACAAGACAAAGTTATTGCAGGGAAAAGCATGTAATGAGGCTGAAAGAAAGGATTTTATTTCCTTGTGTCAGAAATTTAATGATGTATTCTCTTGGAGTTATGAATATTATACAAGGATTTGATCCAAATATTGTACATACTATAAATATTGACCCCAATGTAAAACCAATTAGACAAAAACAGAGGCATGTCAATCCCAAAATAGAGCCCCTCATGAGAAAAGAATTATCCAAACTCATTGAGGCTAAAATCATATTCCCCATCAAGTATTCCTCTTGGGTTGCTAATTTAGTCCATGTTAGGAATAAGAATGGAGAAATCAGGCTATGTGTGGATTTCAAGGATTTGAACAGAGCCTCCTTAAAGGATCATTATCCTCTACCCTCTGTGGATTTTTTTTACAAATAGTGGCGAGAGCTAAAAGGTTATCTCTTTTGGATGGCTATTCCGACTTCAACCAAATCAAAGTTAAGGAGGAGGATCAACATAAGACAACTTTTAAAACCAAATGGGGAACATATGCCTATGAAAATATTCCATTTGGTCTAACCAATGCTAGTGCTACTTTCCAAAGAGCCATGGATATTACATTCAAGGGCTATATAAACAAGTTTATTCTCGGTTTTATCAACAACAGGATAAGATCACGTGATACATATTGAGAAAGTTTTTGAAAGGTGTAGATATTTTGGAGAATACCTCAACCATAAGAAGTGCATCTTTGTAGCTCCATAGGGTAAAATTTTGGGCCATGTTGTCTCAAAATAAGGTATTGCTATCAACCCATGAAGGATTTCAGCCACTCTCTCTCATTTTTAGCTCACAAGATAGTATTGAAATATTTCATTGGAAAGATTAATTTTGTTAGGAGGTTCATTCCTAACTTTGTAGGATTTTTCAATCCCATTACCTTGATGCTCAAGAAGGATGTGGCTTTCAAATGGACCAAGGAAGGAAAGGAAAGTTTTGTCAAGATAAAATAGGTAATTTCTCAAGCACCTACCCTCATCAACCCATATTATTCAAAAGAATTAATTCCACAAGCCTATGGGGATGAAGCTAGTATTGTTTTGATATTAACAAAACATAGGGATAAAGGTTCAAAACAACTAGTGAAATTCTTTAGTCAAATGCTAAAGGATTATGAGTTGAAATATAATTATGTGGAAAAAAGTTTTTCCATCATGAGAGCTCTCAAGAAATTCAAATGTATGCTCGCAACTAACTACATCAAGGTATTAGTCTCCCATCCCAATGTGAGAGACTTCATTATGGGAGCTGAGATCAGTGAAAAGAGAGCTAGATGGGTGAAAAAATCATAGAGTATGATGTGACTATCAAGGCTACCAAGCTGGTCAGAGGAAGAGCATTATGTGAAAAAATATCTATTGATGCTAAAAATGATCAAGAAACCTCCTATGTCTTAGAGGAAGAGCAAGAACAAGTTGTTATAGGCCCCCTAGTAAAAATAGTTGGGTAAATAACATGGCCAAATTCTTATCTATTAGCCAATACCATTATGGTTTGAGTAAAGTTAAGATGCAACAATTGTGGTTCGCAATCCATTCCTTATGCATTAATTAGCAGAGTTATTTTTAGAAAGAACTTGGATGGAGTGTTACTGAGATGCATTGAAGGAGAGAAAGTGAACAAGGTCTTGGCGGAATTCCATAATGGATTCTTTGGTAGAAATTTATCGGTAAAGGCCATAATAATGAAAATCTTAAAAGCAATATACTTTTGGCCCACGTTGTTCACAAATTCTCATCAATGGGTCAGAAAATGCAAGGAGTGTTCTCTTTTTAGTGGTAAGAATAAGATGACAAGCCTCCCACTTCATCTAATTCAGGTGGATGAACTATTTTCTCAATGGGGACTTGACTTTATTGGCATGATCAATCTAGTGTCAAGTGTGGGTCACAAATGGGTCCTAACAACAACTATTTACTTCACTCGGTGGACGAGAGGTTGTGGTACAAGGAATCAAATTGAATCAACTATCCTTGATTTTTTGGAAGATATTGTAATGAGCTTTGGGGTTCCCAAAATTACAATTTCGATAATGCTAAAGCATTCTTAGGATACAAAATATTTGATTTGGGGATCTTAAGCATGGCATCTACCTAAAGACTTATAATTATTACCCTCAAGGTAATGGCTTAGTTGATTCTACCAACAAAACCCGATCAAAATAATGAAAAGGAAAATGGAGATGAATTAGAGACAATGGCATACAAAGATAAAAAATGATCTTTGGGCTGACAAGATCACACCAAAAAGAGCAATTGGAAACTCTCCTTTTCATCCTTGTATATGGTAGAGAGGCCAAGCTTCCATTATCTCTAGAGTTACCTTCTTTGAAGATGACACATCAATTAGAATTGGAGGGCGAGGATGAAAGAACAATAAGAATGATGAAGATGGTTAGACTTGATGAATTGAGGAAATTTTCTATGATCAAATTAGAGGAACATCATAGGTCAACCAAATAGTGGTTTGACAAGAAAGCTAAAGCACAAGCTTTCAAAATAGGATATCTTACTCTAAAATGGGATGTAAACAAAGCTAAACTAGGGTGACACTCTAAGTTTGATGCACTTTGGAGTGGGCCATATATCATTACTACTTGTAAGCAGGCTAACTCTTTTGAGTTATCTAAGCTTGATGGGGAGGCACTTCAAATCCCAGTCAATGGGATCTATCTTAAACATTTCCGTTAGATTTATTTCTTTGCATTATGTACATAGTTATTTTTTCTTTCTTTCATTGTTATTGGAGGGTCCCTCCTTTTGTTGTGTGGTGATCACTGATTGAGTGCCTTTTCCTCAATCCTTATGGTGATCATTTGAATAAGCATTCATCCCTTCAAGATTTAATTCAATTAAATCTATCACATCCCCTTTAGAATTAATTAAATTAATTCTAATTACACTTAAACTATACTCCTATGGTCCTTGTATAATTTAATTAAATGGTTAATTACCTACTCATCCTCCATTTAGACTTTGATTTAACAAATATAGAAATTTGTAAAAATCCTAATTGCAGAGGCACCGCGAAATGATAAAGCAATAAAGTATAGATCTAACCTAGGCAATAAACAATTTAATTTGAAACCCTAAGTACAAGAGAAGGGGTGAGATACTTATTTGATTTTGTAATAATCCCAAAGTCAGTACATGCGAGCTAGAGAATTGCTATACTAAGAGGACATACTTCGTAAAAGAGTTCAATTTTTTTGTGAGTGTGATAAATGTTGGGATTGGGGCACATGGACTAGGTCAGGGGTGCTAGGGATCTTTTGTAAGCACCTGTGACTTCGCAGAACCTCAGAAAATGATTTTTACAGGGTCATAAGATGTTTGCAGGAGGTCGTTGTTAGTCACACTGTGTGTTCTTTGTAAGATCGCTGAATTCATTTGACAAGCTGCAAAGAGAAAGAACACATGTAAAACCCAAAAACACATCAAATTATAAAAATAAAAATATGCCAATGGGGAGTCAAACCGATCCCAACGGTCACTTGATTGAGTGAACTTACGATCCAGTGCTACACTACATTTTAGACTCTATGTATTTCTATGTGTGTGTGTGTGTGTAGAATCATGCCCTAGGTGATCTTGTGCAAGATGCACTTGATAGCGAGCAATAGCTAGATGTAGTAAATGTAAGTAGATGTGTGCATGGAAAAATGAACTTTCCCTCCTATGAAGTGTATGCAGAGGAATGCAATCCCTTGTCCCTTGAGTTAGTGCTAGATGAATGCTTTGATTCTCTTAAAATGCCTTTGGATGGAACCTTAGACGATAGTAGTAGATGCTTAGTGCTTGGTATTTTATTATGGTCATATAAATTTGTATTTATATGATTCTCTTGTTTGGATTTCGTAATTAATCACTAAAAGACCGACACGAAAAACAAGATGTCCAACATCTAGAAAGGACCCAAAAGATGTGAGCAAGATACAAAGAGATATTATGGGTGGCCGGAGGGGGGCAACGGGCACGCGTCTTAGATGGGATTTGGTGTCTAGAATCGAAAAGATAAATTATCGAAAGTCGACCGGGAAATAGGGTGTGTAAGACCAAGAAGGAAACTAGAAAGAAAGCAAAGAGGCTAAAGACAATGGTCAATTAGTACTTTTCTCGCTTAGGAATCATATGAATAGTGGTATGTGACTAGGACCTAGAAATGTACCCAAAGTGCATGATTTAGTGTTTATATTTGCCCCCACTTTATGTTGTTGAGAGAATGCTCGATAACATAAAGTAGATAAGAGATGTGTACTTGATAACCATGTAGATTGATGGTGAAAAGCGTGCTAAGGAGACAAGAAAAATGTGAAGTGAATAATAGAAAGCATGAAATCTAGATAAGGGAAGTGACCCTAGGGGTGAAAAGCATATGTTTATATGCCACATTGTATCTGTTGTCGATGTCGTTTGATGATTGATGATGTGATTCTTGCTTTCCCATAAGGATGGACTCGCAAAAGAGAAGAGAAAATAATAGTCAAAGTCATGTATATGTGAAAAATTTGATTTGAGTAAGTAAAAAGTATGTAATAATGTGAAAAAGAAAATGTGCACCCGATCCGTGATGAGTGAAAAGAGTAGAGAGGATCCTAAAAATGTTATATAAGAATGAGTTTTTTTGGGTGATCTCATGCCACGACATAAGAGTGTTGGGAGAAAGGTCTAGTTTTATTCTCCATCCTTTGATTCTTTCCCGATGCTTTATACACCACTACAAATGGTGTGATCCTACTTTGTTTAAATTTAATCCATTTCAATCTAGTTCAATCCAATGTGAAAATAGAAAAGAGGAGAAAACATGCATGCTTTGATTCTTTGGAGGACTCGTGCATGTATCGAGAAGACTTGTGTAGACTACTAAAACCTATGCTGATATGAGAAAAATGTTGTAGCTACCCCTGGTCATAGGCACCTAAGAAGGGTCAGGAGTGCCCAGGGGCACATTTCGTGTCCAGGCACCGACGTCTATGATGTTTTGAAGGCCCAAGTAAGATTTTGGGCCGTTGTTGAGACTTGTAGACTATACTTGATTCTTTCTTGAACTGTGATGTATTATAATCTGTGAACTACTATATGGGGTGAATGATTCACCCAATGATGCCTCCCTCATTTGGGGTGCATGTGATGTTACTAGGAGTATGTAGCTCAAAGGAGGAACAAATGCTAAAACTGATCGATGCCCTGTAGGGGGAGGGAATGTGTTTAGTAGTAACTAAGGAACACACAAATAAAGTGGTTGGAAAACATGTGTTAGTGCAAACAAAGAAAAATATGTATATAGAAGACAATATGTAATCTAACAAGCAAGAAGACAATGTAGACCACGAAACTTGGGTTGCAAACATGGAACATTGCTCACAATGTCGTAAGACAATCAAGGCCGAAGTAACCAAAAGCATACAATGTGCACATAAGACAAAGGGCATGGTATAATTTGAGGATTCTAATAAATAAGGATTTAATCAACTTACATATTATATAATATTACAATAAATATTTAAATAAAGATTACATCACAACATAAGTAAATAAAGAAATACTTACATGAAATAAATAACACAGGTGACACGATATTTATAGTGGAAAACCCTAATAGGGTAAAAACCATTTTGAAAATAACCTTTTACTTTAGAGAACTTATTTTACATCTAGTAAGATCACCTCCTCCTTCGAAACCCTATTTACCAAGGGTAAAACCAAATCACTTGATTTACACACCTTTGATATATTTCCTGAATATATCAAATGAGGACCTAAAGTCCTTTTTATATAAGGTGATCGTGTATGTCTCTGACCCACCTTTTCAACCTAAAATGGTTGACACATACACCTAGTTTTATAATATTTAATATTATAAATATAATCATTTCATGATATTAAATATTTAACCTAAAGTATATACCTAGGTTAGCATATTTAATAATAGAAATATAAATATTTCATATTATTAAATATTAACCTATATATTAGTGATTATGCGACATTAAGGGTTGGCGGACCACTTAATCATTATGTTCCAACAGGGCATAGCCCACAAATAATGGAATACAATGACAAACAATAAAAAAAAGAGTAACAAACAACCATGGTAGCAAATAGTTCATGTAAAGCAAATGCTGCACATGAAGCACCCATTAGCAAGTTAGAAAGATAAAAAAGTATGTCAAAGCATGTCTGATACAATATAATAGTGTGCTAGTATGAATAAGAAATAATATAAAATGAAACAATATCATCTATAATATGTATGAAAGTATATGCCCCATGGAGCCACCGTGGGATTGGTAAGAGGTAGTACAGTTCCAAGGATCCATGTTACATGTAATGGATTTGTGTAAATTATGCATTCAAAACTAGAAGGCAAGTGAATGCACATGTGTATATAGAAGAGATAATGACATCTGAAATATGTTTCTATCATAGTATGAAAAGTGTACATGTGAGTATAAATAAGCAAGAACAATGTGCAACAAAGATATGCAGTTTGTTGTGAGTGAGAATGGAATGGAATGCCAAGTGAATGTAATAGGATAAACACACCCCCAATGTGAATGTGAATGTGTATGCATGAGATGAGGTTCATTTATAAATTCCCCCTCAGCAGTCAAGAATGAACCATAGAACAAGAGTGTGTTATCGGAAATGGTTTGAATTGTGCACTAGAAAGATATGATCAACAAAGCATAGAGCATAAAGAGTGAGTGTGTGTGGTGAGGTCCATTTCAGATTGAGACCTTCAATAGTTGAGTATGAACCATAAAACTAGAGTGTGTCATCGGGTAGTGGTGATACAAGTTGTGTATCAATTTGTATAATGATGCTCAAAGAAGATTAGTCATTAAACATGAAGCGTCAAATGCATGAGATGATAGAAACATTTAATAACAATGCAAGCGAGGGAGAATAGGTGTGATGCCCCCAAGTGTGAAAGAGATGATGATATATGAAAGTGTTTGAAATGGGTCTTGAGGATCAAAATAAGGAATATTTTCTTGACAAATTTAATGGGATGCAACAATGGAGATTGTGAAGGGATCTTGAATAGCATAATTAAAAAGAGGCCATCTAGAGATTGTTGGTCATGCGTAGTGAGTGGTTGCTGATTTGGGATTGATATCGTTACACAATATTTTAGAGGAGGTGGAGTTAGATTTATTTTGAGAGGTGGTTTATTAGCTTGACTTGGTAATACCATAGAAGACTTAAGAGGAGATTACGTAGGAGGCTCTTGAATTACCATAGAAGGATAATTAGGAACAATAATATGATGCTCATTAGAAATAGATTTGTCAGATTTAGGAACCCAATGAGACTTAACAATTGGAGATGAACATGTATCTGCATTTTTGTAGGAAATGAAATGAGACCATAATGTTTAAGGTGGCCAATTTGTCTCTTTATAACATAACAATCATTTTCATTATGTCCATTGATTCGATGATAATTGCAATATGGATGACCATGCAAGCCAATATGGAGGATAGAAATGAGTAGATGACAAGTTGATCAATTAATACTTAAGAAGCTACAAAAGAATTTCATGTTGCTTAGCATTGAAATCAAACTTGAGAGGTGTGGGGAGTGGTAAGTCTTGAGGCTCACTGATATGAGCACATGTAAAAGACACTAAAGTAGGATGAGAAGAAGAACTAGCATGAGCCTGAGAAACATACTTGAGATGTTAAATTTCAGATTTAAGAGATGTAATCATTGATTCCATAGCCTAAAATTTGTCTTATAATAAATAATGCAAGGCTTGAATTGACTCTAAGCTGGGCTGATTGGGTAGAGGATCACGAAGACTAGGGTCATTGAAGAGACGATCGATAATGGCACTTACTTCCGTGGGTGGCATTTCTTTGGAGAGAAACATGGTATCTAGGGATTTTTAAAGAACCTCTTTATAAGGTGAATGCATTTGAAGTAATTCTGATAAAGAGATATGATGAATCTTAGGAGCCATGATAGAAAAGATGATGTGCTAAAGAAGGATCTGAATGACCAATCATGAGTGGGGTTCACCAAATGATTTAACAATAATTGAATAAATGTTAAATTCTAATTGTAGATTCACTAGTAAATGATAAAGCAATAAATTCCAAATTTGACCTAAGTAATAAGAAATTAAATTTGAAACCTTAAGTGCAAGAGAAGGGATGAGATACCAAGTTTTGTAATAATCTTGAAGTCAGACTTGAGCTAGAAAACTACTAGAATAAGAGGATAGACTATCGCAAAGGAGCCCAAATTTTTTTACGAGTGTCAAAAATGTTGGGATTGGGGCACCTAGACTGGGTCAAGGGCACCTAGGCATAGGGACCTTACGTAGGTGATTGTGGTGTGCAAAACCTCATAAAATGATTTTTACGGGTTGCAATATGTTTGTAGGAGGTCACCTTGTTAGTCACCTATGTGTTGCTTTATAAGATTGTTGAGTTTGCTTGAAAACCTACAAAGAAAAAGAGCACATGCAAAACCCAAAAACACATCAAATCCTAAAAAGAAAAAGATGCAAATGGGGATTATTACTCGACCCGATGGTCACTCGATTGAGTGAACTTATGATTTGGGCACTGCACTACATTTCAAACTCCATGTAGCTCTCTCTGTGTGTGTGTGTGTGTGTAGAATTGTGCCCTTGGTGTCTCTCATGCAAGATGCACTTAATAGTGAGTGATAGCTAGATGTAACAAATGTAAGTAGATGTGTGCATGGAAAAATGAACTTCCCCTCCTATGAAGTGTATGCAGAAGAATGTAGTCCCTTGTCCCTTGAGTGAATACTAGATGGATGCTTTGATGCTCTTGAAATGCCTTTGGATGCAACCTTAAGTGATAGTAGTAGATGTTTAGTGCTTGATATTTTATTATGGTCACATAGCTTTGTATTTATATGATTTCCTTGTTTGAATTTTGTAATTAACCACTAAAAGGCCGACCTAGAAAAAAAAAGATGCCCAACAGCTAGAAAGGACCCAAAATATGCGAGCAAGATACAAAGAGGTCGAGGGCACACAGGCACCGGTGTGTCAAACTCGAAAAATATGAAGTATCAAAATTCAGACTAGGAAATAGGGTGTGTAATACCAAGAAGGAAACCAAAAATAAAGAAAAGAGGCCAAAGATAGTGGTCAATTAATACTTTTCTCGCTTAGGAATCATATGAATAGTGGTATGTGACTAGGACCTAGAAATGTACCCAAAGTGCATGATTTAGTGTATACAGACACCACTTCACTATCATAGTCACCCCACTCAACTCCACTTCTAGAATCCTACAAAGATAAAAGTGGATTAGTTGCATGTACAACCACCTTATCGAGATATAAGCTTATTACCAACTAAAAATTTACTACCCCTCAATGGATATTCAATCCATTCAAACTGCTATAACCTCCTCCAATGCTATTTTAAGAATATGCATTCATGATTTCATTAAAAACCTTCAACCACTCCATGACCTCTCCTGTCAATTATAAATAACAGGTCATATCCTTCACAAATAATCCTTGGAAGCTTTGTGTAATTACAACAAACCTTTGCTCATTTTCCATTCGAATGCATCCTCGTTTCTAATTTTTCTCATAACATCATTCCTTCATTTGGAGATCAATTTAGAGCATCCATAATCCAAAAATACAAGAGAATCTACAAGTGTAATACTTTATTTTATCTCATCATTGAGGTTGCAAGAGAAGTTTGGAGTAAGAATTTTTGTTGTTTATTTACTTGTCTTTCACTTTGCTGAGTTTTCCCACGTATACATTTCTAGCACACTTGACGGGAATCCCACACCTTTAATTTCATTTTTAGTTTGTTTTTATTTAACTAACTTTATACATGTTTTCCTTTTCTTATTTAAGACCTATTATCCAAATTTGAGAGTGTTTGGTGGAGAAAATAAAGAATAATCATAAAAAAAGTCAAAATCTCATACTGCCAACCCAATTTTGACCTCATACGGGAAGCCTATGCTAGCGTAATACTATGTGCACTAGAATCACTTGTGAATTTTGCTAGTGTAGCACTCCACATGCTAAAGCATAGCTTTACATGCATTAGCGTAGCGCTCTACGTGCTAACATAGTTCTCCGGTTTTCCCTTCTTCACCTTGCACTTGTTAGTGTATCTATACACACATTAGCGTAAGTTTATATGTGCCAGCATTAAGAGGATTTCTATCCTCTATTTTGACACATTTATTTATTAGGTAGATATGTTTACCTTCGTGTGCCAGCGTCTTCTATCACACTAGCACCCTATTATATGCGCTAATGTCTCATTACATGCGCTAGTGTTTTGTCACTATATTTTTGAATGTATGTTTTTCCCGGCAAGTTAACTTTGTTCTAACCACTATTTTAGATCTATTTTAATTATTTTATTGCAGGTGTGTTATAATTAATTCATCTAAGCACTTATTTTACTCTTGGCTTTCATTTAATATATACCATAATAAACTCGTGTGTATGCTCTTTTCTCACACTTTTCTAAGTGATCTTGAAAATAAAAACATGAGTTTGTCTTTATGTTTTCTCCCATGCTTTCACCTTAGGAAAACTATTACCTTGTTGCTTGTAGGAAAAAATCTACAAAGATTGTTGTTGCACTAAAAATATTAATTGATGGTTGCCTTTCTCATGGATTCAAGCAAACTTTATCATCATTTTATTAAATTTTATAAAACTCTCTTAATTAAATTTTTGGAGGAAAATTTATTCCTCGATCCACTATAATTGTATAAAGTGCTTGCCTAGGGGCCAAAAACTCATTATGATGAGTACCATAGGAACCCAAAGTAGTTAGCACCTTTAGTGAATCAAGCTAATGAAACAATATCCCCACTTGACTTGACTAGTACATCTTTGTGAGGATTAGATCCAAAACTATCCATAGTGGTGGCCCCGGTTTTATCCTTTGAGCGAAGTAAAATCTGGCTTATTGCATCAAGAGGGGTAAAGTAAAGCCAACAAATAGCAATAGTAAACTGCACTTGCTCGGGTAATCTTTAGTAATTAGGGAGATAACCATTTTTTTATAGGAAGCCCCACTTTACCAAGCCAACTTAAGCTTAGAGGCCTTCCTTAACAATCTTATTCTCGTTTAATTTATGTGTTACAAAATATTTGTTCCACACTCTACACATCTACCTTTCAAATGTATAAACAATGTTCAATTCTTGAGTTTTGGATACCCATGTCCTAACTTAAGCACATTCATTCCACATTTGAGTCTCGACCTTTGGTATTCATTTTATCACAATCAAATGTGAGCTTTTTCCTAAGCCTTCTAGTTTAACATTCATAATGTTAAACTCTGAGCACTACCCATTTTACAACTATAAATTTAACATTCAATTTGCCAAAATTTAGGCTCTTTGAAACTCTTCTATATTAACATCCACCTTTCTAAGGGTTGAGTAGGATCCTCCTTCATTTTCAAAACTCTTCCATCTTAGCATTCACTTTATTAAGGGTTAAGAAACCAATCTCATTTTCTAAACCCTCCATATTAACATTCTATTGAGCAGCCATAAATATTCCAAGTATTGGGTGCATGAATATAGGGCGCTAGAAGCGCGTGGCGCTATAATAGTGTTGAAGCGCCCAAGCTTAGGACTTAGCTATTTTTGTGGATAAGGGCTATTTTTTGAGATAGTGTGTGGAGCACACATAAATATGAAGACTTGCACTCCACATAATGGTATTTTGGGAACAAGCGGCAAATAAATGCCATACATAGTTTAAGCTAATAATAGGATTTCTACTTGGAGTTAACTATATGACATCTATTGTTAGAGAACTTACATGTTGTGCATACTATTGTAAAGGCGCATGGCTATTATTAACATGCGACCTATTTTGAGAAGTGCATAGGTGGTGAAGGGAACATCCCCACCTATATAAATATGTATTGACTTGCGTAGTTTAGTAGGGTGGTCAATTATTATAGAGTTGTCTTCTTTAGTTTTGATGTGCATAACTAATGAAGATGCTATTATAGTATAATAAGCTTTTATGTTTTATAGTAATTATGAAATGGAATATATTGGCTGGATAATGGTGTTAGACATGATTGAATCTGGTTCTTGTATGGTTAATCTTATCATAGTTATTGTTTAGTTCATTTATCATGATTCTCTAAGATCTAGATCTAGATTTTACACTGTGGAATGTTTATGTCTACTTATGAATCTGAACATGTTTAAACATCATCACACTAACATCCTATACAAGCAACTCTAAAGGGGACTTGGTACCTTTGTGCACTTAGGCTGAGCACTCATCTCAGGTTGAGTGATGTGTCAGCATGCCTGGGTTATTCACAATAAATTCTAGGCTGCATCATTGGTTCCGTTTCCAGGACCTCTTTTTCAACTGTTTTCAGGATGTTTCATGATGAAGACATACTTGATTGACCCTATTAAGTGTTGAGGAGTGGATAGTACATTTGGAAGAAGAATACACTTGGAGATTCAACACTAGATTGGAGTTTGACATGCGCACGTGGGTGGAGTAGAACTTGTATGATTGTTTATATGAGAGTTTCTTTGCTATCTTTCCAATAGAGCTATATGAGTGGCTGGTTGCTTATGTGTTTAAAAGGAATTATAGGTTTCACACACTTTTTTGGATGCAGGAAGAATTTCAAGCCCTCTATGATGTTGATCTGATTTGGACACGTCTTTGTGGAAACTTGGTTTTATGGTGTTCTGAATAGCTATATTTTGGAGTACTCAATTTCCACTTATTCTTGCCTAGAGGTATTGAGTTCCAGTTTTTACGTTATCCCAAGGGAACCTATCTGCAAGGCATTCCATTGGTGATTAAGATCTTATTGGTAACCCTAAATTTGGAAGAGAAGTTGATGGCTAGCTAAACCCCACCACACATGTGGGTAGGGGCAGGTTTGGTGAAGGATGGCGGACCCAGCGACATAAAGTCAAAGAGAAGAAATGCGGGTTGAGTAAAATGAGGTGCAAAGGGGAGTTAGAGAAGTAACGTGAGATTACAGAACATATGGAATTGAGGAGAGAGATGGATCATGAAGGATTTGGAACTCATGCAGAGGGCATGGAGCTAGAGCATCTAGAAATCCTCCATTTAGGAAAGTTTGACAAGGAACCCTCATCATCCCATTATGAGAGCATGCTAGATGAGATGACATGGGCTATGGGCACATATTTGAATCTACCTAGTAACCTTGCCCTTGCACTTGGTTTTCCAATTTCTAGTACAACCAATAGTTAGCAAGCTAGTTTGGGCAGTAGGATAACAGGGGTGAATAACATAGTAAGTACATCTATGACTGGGAAGAGGTCTTCCTTGTTTTTTGGAGGTACCTTTTTAGGTATTTATTCTGTTTAGAACTTAGGTGCGTAGAATTTTGGACTCACTTTTGGGAGTAGTACCACCTTACATACTTGTAGGAGTTCAGTTTAGTACCACTATTGGGATACATCATAGTATATCCTTTGGTTCACTTCCTACTACAGGTGGAGGAATAGGGTTCATAGGTGGCTCTAGTTCTAGTGGGTCTTGAGGCATAGGTAACACATGAGGTTACGGATCGATGGGCATGGTCCTAAAAACCCCAAAAATTTACATGGATATTTTGCTTCGTCTTCCGAGTATAGGGAATAGAAGATGTCTTCTTGAGCATGTGAACACATGTGAGATACTGTGGTGTGAAAAAAGGGATCACAACTTCTAAATGTAAGGCAAGTCAATTTGTAACTACGTTGCAGAAATGTGCACATAGTTGGTACATGAATTTTGACCCCAATCAAACTTGTGTAGATTATACAACATTACAGGATGATTTCCTTAAGGAATTTTATATCCTTGAGTTCAAGCAGAAGCATATAGGCATGCTCAAGGATATTAAGTAGGGCACTACTGAGAGTGTTTGAGAAAATTATGCCCATTTCAAAATGATTTTGTCTAAAATTTCGTATGATATCCATACAAGACAACATGTAAAATGGTTTTTCAGAGGGTTGATCACACCTTTTCGGATGGCGCTATCACATAAAACATATATGGATCAATGTGAAGTGCTTGAAGCAAAGGTGTTATGCGTTGAGGTAGTTGGTAGTATAGACACTGAAGTGAGCCCATTCTTGGAAGCTCAGATTGTAGCTATGAAAAAATAGTTGGAGAAACTATCATCCAATTCAACACACGAGACATGCACTAGGATTTGGTATACCAATTGTAAAGTTGAGGGGCACACTAAGGATAGTTTTCCCCATAGGTCAGTGCATTCATTGTTGTTAGATTGTGAGATATGTCATTTAGACCATGATGCAAGCCGCTGCCCATTGATATAACCTGTGATAAGGAAGAACATATCTTGCTATTGTAAGATTTTCTGGTCCATGACTCACAATACTGAAGATTGTAGGTTGATTGATGAAATATATGATGCCATTGATATTGCTGTATGAAAAATAGGAGTATCAGATAACTCTAAAGGTAAGAGTGAGCACCATGATCATGATCACACTCAAGGGTGCTATGATTAGAATGAAGGGTGATTTGAAGGAGGTCATGGTAGAGGTCGAGGATATTGTGGTGGATTCAGGGGACAAGGTCGTGGTGGTGGATGAGGTGAGTTTCCTCGTGGAACATGTTATATGTGTGGATCTCCTGACCACTACAGGTGTGAATGCCCTCAAAATATTACTTGTTCTTTTTGTGGAAAGAATCATAATTATGAGGAGTGCCCAGACTTATATTAATATCTTAGTAAATAATATAAACAGAGAACAAGGGCACAATGATGGTTAGAATACACCATGTAATGTAAAACCAATGGATGCCAAAGTTAGCACTGGAACTTGAGGTAGTACCTGTGAATATTAATACACGCGTTGAAGCTATGTGTATCAGAGAAACATTGCAACAGAAGCCTACCATTACTAAGGAGGAGGTTTTACATGTAAGATACCTAGATCCTACACATCAAAAGGAGGTTTATCAGGAGACCATGGAGGTGCTCAAAAATATTCAGGGTGAAATACAATGTTTAAAGGAACAATCACATAAGTTAGAACAAAAAAGGCAACAGAGATGGTCCAGTCAGATGATGATTTGAAAGAGGTATGTAAGATGCTACGCCAAGAGAATATTATTCCATTACTAAGGAATTGGTTAAAGGGAAACACTCCATGCGTAGGTATTGAGAATGGAAAATAGATCATGCATGCTAATCTCCCCACTCATAGCTTGGTAACGATAATGAGATCACTCTAAATGCTGTTATGGGTGGGTGGATTTTGAGTAATATATTGATTGACAGAGGCATGAAAGTTAATGTACTTACTTTAGAGGCATGGGTGCAGATGGGTAGACCTCCATTACAACCATCCTCTAATGTACTGTTCATAGAAAATTGAACTCGGCCAATCTAATATAAGTTTTAAAGGATGCATCCATTACTATACAAGGGCCAACTTCACTGGGGACTTTGAGGTTGTTGCGCTTACTTACAAAAGCAAACAACTTCCCAACTCTACTTGGCTACCCTTGGTGTTATGAAAATAATGCTGATCTGTGGTTCAACAAGGGGTATATAATTTTTGAGAACAAGGAAGAATGAGTTATTATCCCTTTGAAAGATGGGAAATCTATACCTTATGTTGAACCTTTGAGTGAGGAATACCTAAATAGAATTTATGTGTGTGCCATTCGAGATCCGGAAGTACTTGATCCATCTAAGGAAGGAATTCTCCAGTGGGAAGATGCACAATCTATTAGTGATACTACAAGTGTTGCTCGTGATAATTGGGTGCATGAAACCTATGATATGGTTAGGTGTGAAGTAAGAAGCACATATGCGAGTAGGAAGACCTCATTGGATTAGGAGGATAGGTAACAACTCTGTACCCCGTTACACTAGAGAAGGAGACCTTGCAATATTCATGCACACCATGGAGGAACAATGGAAGGATCAATTGGAAAAAAGAAATATGTTAGTGTATACCTGCGTAAGATAGCGACGCACTGGTGGATGGTTCATAGGGATAATCTCATAGAATGGAATGAAGTGAGAATTGCTCTAACAACCCGGTTTCTCAAGAGCAATGCGCCTACTCAAATTTGCACACACCATTGTAATTATCCTATTCAACACCATGTTTAACAATGTGAGAGACTTTGGATAGAGGGGAAAGAAGCCTTACCACCTTCACTGTGGGTGCACAAACTTTATTTCACTTTACAAGTCTACACATGTGTTTGGTATGTTTATGCGGAGCTGCATAGGGAGACTATAAATTGGCAAGACTTGACTGCATGCATGATCCAAACTTTTGACTACTTCTCCACTAAACCTCTGGTGAAAGAGGCATTACGAGTTATGGAGTGCTTGACTATGGAAGACAATGTAAAGGATGAAGAAATCATTCAGGAGTTATTTGGTGAGGCAGACCTAGGAGTGCATTTTGATGAAGTAGATGAGACCGATGCCAAACTACTTAGGTGTGCTTGTCTTGAAGGAGAAATGAAATATGGTCTACATAGTGGATGATGAAGAAGTAGAAAATTTATACATTTATCATTCAGAAGGTATGCATGAGGTTTTATATAGTGCGGATAAGAAGGAACGTGCCTATCATGAACCTATGAAGACCAAGAAAGTGAACATTGGCACGATGTTGAACCTAAGGAGGCCATTATTGGAGATTATTGGTCTGATTTTGAAGTGGCTAAGATAATTGAGTTACTACGTGATTTCCAGGACTTATTTCCTAGAGGCTACCATGAGTTAAAAGGAGTGCATGAATCTTTGGGTGAGATGAAGATTAAGCTAAAGGAAGGTGCGCACCGGTCGGAAGAGACCTTACAGGATGAACCCTAACTTGCACATAAAAGTTAAAGAACAAATTGATAAGATGTTAACATATGACATCATTAAGCCCCTAGAAGAATCAAAGTGGGTTAGCCCCATGGTAATCAATATAAAGAAAGATGGTCAGATTAGGATTTGTGTGGACTACAGGGAGCTGAATGCTACATGTGTGATTGATCCTTTTCCTACACCTTTCATCGAGGAAATATTAGAAGGTGTTGTAGGGCACGAAATTTACTCTTTTATAGATGGATTATTTGGGTATCATCAGGTATGAATTGCTAAAGAAGATCAAGAGAAAACAACATTCACGACTGAATGGGGAAGCTTTGCATATACGGTGATGCCCTTTAGTTTGGAGAACACACCTACTGTATTTTCACACATTGTGGTTCAAGCAATCCAAGATTTTATTCAAAAATTATTGAAGGTTTACCCAGATGATTGGCCAGTAAATGGGCTTGTCAAGGATCATTGTGACAACTTGAGATTAATGTTTGAGAGGTGTAGACAAATAAGCATCTCAGTAAACATCAAGAAGTGCGTCGAGTGAGGTACGTGGATTCTTGGGCCACAGAGGGTATTACGAAAAATTTATCAAGGGATATGATAAATTTTTCGTGCTCTTGAGCATTTACTAAAAGAAAAAGGTACATTCTATTGGGAGAACCACAACAATGCTCATTTGAAGCATTGAAGGAAAGGCTTGCTACGACGCCTATTCCATGCTTTCCCTCATGGAACCAACCTTTTCACGTACTTGTGGATGCATCCGTATGACCATTAGAGTAATGTTATCTCAACTTGGAGAAGGTATTATAGATCATCCTATTTGTTTTACTAGTATAAAGTTGACTCTGTAACATAACTATATAACTACAGAGTGCAAGGCTTTGTCGTTGATCCATGCACTGAATAAGTTTAGACAATACTTGTTAGTAACACCTTTTTGTTTTATACAAATCACATGGCATTGAAATACTTGGTAAATAAGCCCATTTTACAGGGGCACATATGTTAATGGGTTCTCTTATTCCAAGAATTTGACTTTATAGTCGTGGTAAAACTAGGTAAAAGTAATTCTAGCCTAGACCACTTATCAATAATTCAATCATGAGAGGATGCACAAATAATTGAAGATACAATGTCAGATGCATAGTTGTACAAGTTAAACCACACGAATTTAGAATTGGAGGATATTGCTATCTTTTTACACACAAGTATGATGCCAAAAGGAATGAAAGCCTTAGAAAAGAAACAACTTGCAATTCATGCCGCACCTTTCATGTTGATCAATGGTGACTTATACAAACTAGGCCAAGATGAAGTATTGCGCCGATGTGTACTAGAACATGAACACACAAATATCATAGAAGAGGCTCATATCGGTATTATAGGTGGGCACTATGTAGGTGACACCACCGCGCACAAGATTCTACTCACTGGTTTATGGTGGGAGTCCCTGTATAAGGATTACAAAGAGTATTGTAAGACGTGTGATCACTGTTAGTGCCTTGGAAAACCTGTGTAAAGAGATGAAATGCCTTTGAGGTCTATTACTAGTGCAAAACCATTTGAAAAATGGGCAATCGGGTCCTATTTCCCTAGCCACATGTAGAACTAGATTACACTAAATCGTCACTTGTACATATTATCTTACAAGGTGGGTAGAACCAACATCTACAAATGACTCATCAATGACTATAATAGAAAGGTTCTTATGAGAAAATATTCTTACTAGGCATGGATGTATGTTGAGTCCGACTTGTGATAGGGGCACACACTTCTTGAATTATACTATCATGATATTATTGGATGAATTTATGGTCACACACCACAATACTACACCTTATCACCCTCAAGCAAATGGGACTCATTGATGATCCGAAGATAATCAAGTTTTTATCTACCTGATCTCGGACCCTTATAGGCTTTAATTATTGCCGACAATTTTCTCCTTTTAAGTAATCAATTTAAAAATTAATGTAAGACAATAAAGACAATTGTACAATGATTGATTACGGAGTTTGGTAATTACCTACGTCTCCGGGTTCTTATCAACCGTTCCACTAGTCAAAAATTGTAAGTTACAATAGTACTTTCACAAGAAAACCTAATGGAAACTATTTAAGAACTTGCTTAGAAGAATAACCAGACCTTCAGAAGAGAAGGGTGAAAAATAGCACTCGACTTCCCCTTTCCTGGCCTATTCGAAAATCTTGATGGCTCTAGCTCCACTATTCGAATCCTCTAGTTCTCGATCGGCCTTCTAGATGCTTCGTAATGCCCTATGGCACTCCGGTCGATATTCCAGGATTCACAATAATTTGGTGTGGCACTATGGGCCAACTAGGTAGTATTAATAACTCCTAGCCACAATAATGCCTATTTAAATAAATAGGTCTTCACATAATTACAATTTCTCATCCTCCTCTTGGCTCGGTCTTCACCTCCCGAGCTCTAGGAATGAGCTTGTCTCCATTGTGTGTGTGTGTGTGTGTGTGTGTGTCACACAACTATGCCCATGGCAACTAACTCTCCTCTTGGCTCCACCTTTCCGAGCTCTAGGATTGAGCTTCTCCGTTACATTGTGTGTGTCTCAATAGCATGGGTTCCCTATTTATAAAAATTTAGGGCCCTTAAAAATGCATTGCATATAATTCTTAGGCTAAAAATACCATATCCTGTACATGAAAATTGGGATAAAAATTCCCAATTGGTGGATTGCATTGTTTAGTGGGATTAAAACCCATATTTTGGGCGCGACATTTTTAATGGGATAAAGTCCCATATTTGGCAGTGGGGGATATTGTTTGAGGCTTAATTAAGCCTTTCCATGCATTTGAAGTGGTCAAAAGACCACTTGGGCATAACCGCCCCCACCTTGTTCACCACCTGGATTTCCACACATGGCTTAGACCCCTACACCGCTTCACCTTCTCCATCACGTGGACTTTGGAATATATGGTGATTTATGCGGGGTTAGCGATTAGGTATGGTTTAATACTAATGTATAAACATTAATATATAGCGGTTTGGCATATATGCGTGGCATTTGGAAAGTGGACTTACCAAGATAATATAATTTTGACCCATACTGATGTGTATAGAAATAATTAACTTAGTCGTTGGTACCCAAATTTGTTCTCCTTTTTAGTCTGAGCAACATCAGAAATATGACATGAAGCTTGAAGGTAGATAGATCTTGATATATGTCATTTTGTAGCCGGGGATGTGATCTAACTGACACTCAGATTTGTGGAGAGATGGATAGCACTTTGAAAGGATTTGATCTAACCCTCACTATTTTAGGTTGTGCCTTTCAACCAAGGTAAGAGAACCTATATTATAGCCTCTATTTTGTGAAGGAGGTGGAGATATCCTTATACTGTGCATATTGTATGGAGATGGCCTTGGGAAAACATGATCAATTTTCCATTATTCAAACTCAACAGAGCTATCACTACTAAATGATGGAAATGCTTTCAAGACAAGGTTGAGGCTGCTAAAGACATTGTATGATCCTGATTTGCTTTGTGCATTTTTGTAGATGGGTTAGATTCTTTTGTTGACACACAATGCAATACAGGGGTAGTATGGGTAGGATTAGTTATTTAGATGATTTTTTTGTGGGGTATTGACAAGACAAACTTGGATATATCAAATATTTGACAACCTCTACAATACTTGAACAACTATAAGATAAAATGCTTCAAATAATCAGGATGTTCTTTCAACCAGAAGATGCATAAATGGAAGCCCAGGTTGCACTCTTCACACAATCTTTGAGAACTCACCACAAAAGCTTGAAGTAAAGAACTCAATTAAACACAAAAATCCTTGATCAAACCACACCTAAGGTACCCCCAAAGGCTTACAAGCAATCCCAATCAACAAATGAAGGTGGAGTGATTTTAAACTACTTATTTTCAATGCCAGATGAAAGCTCTTCTGACAAACAAAACTGCAAGTGCCACTAAACTATCAATAAGGATGAGATTCTGTGTGATTTCTAAAGACTTTCAATGCAAGATTGCAACAAGAACAATGAAAACTATTTGCAGGTATTTAAAATGATAACAGACATCATATTGCCCAGAAAAACATAGATTAACTCAAAAGCTTGTTAGATTCATCAGCAGGGGAGAGTTTCATGAACAATCTCAGAGCTGTGATGGCTATACACTTGTAACCAACTCACATACATGAAGATCCAACACAAAAGAAATTAACCTGGTTCTTTGGTGGGTTTCTTAGAAAATGAACTTTCTCTCAGAATTTCTTGACCGTTTGCATTTCTCAAAATGCATTATATATCTCTTGCCACATTGGAGCCTTCTTTCCCAAGCAAAGCATATGCCAAGGGATCAAGTTTGTTACAACAATTTCTCATGATTCACTGAAAATGACATTTAACAAATTTGCAATGAGAGTTTCCAGGTGTTTTAAAAAGACTGAATCATTACAAATATTTGGATCATTATCCTTCCTAGAGGCACATTTTTCATCATCAAGGCATGCAGATGCCTTTCCTCTCATCATTTCACCTTTTCACCTTTTAAAACTACCTCTGCAACTTTCAATTTTGACATTTCACATGTTTGGATGGATTAGGGAAAAACTTTGTTTCAAAAACACCTCAAATCTGCAAATTAATCCCTAAAACCACTTGCATTGATCTTTGTAGGCACAAAGGACATGAATTCATCAAAAATTTGATTAAAAATGATGCAAAATTCACATCTCCAAGCTTCCTGGAGCAAAAATGGCAGCCAAAAATGAAAATGTACAGTTACCCTTGATCTGCTCTTTCTCCTTCAATCTGGGCCCTCCACGTGTCAAAATACGATTGGGAATGAAATTGGGATCATTTTTGACTTTTCCACATTTTTGGAAAAATGGAAAATTTTTGACTTTTTCTCCGCCCCTCCGCCCTTGAATTTTGGTGATGACATGTGGCACATGGTGGGTCCTAGTGGGATCATGCTTCACCCTGTGCATTTTGACCTTTTTGGAAAATTGAAATTTTTCACTTTTTACCCCGCGGCCCGCACCTCTGCCTTTGTCCTTGACACGTGTCATGCTCTCTATCGCTGAAATTCCATAGGCTTATTTCATGTTTTGACCCCTTTTCGCCAAGGGAAAATTTCCATTTTCTTCCAGTGGGCCCGCGCCTCTGATTTTTTCCCTCCACGTGTCTCCTTCTGATTTGTCGTGGAGCCACGCCTCAAATCTTCCATTCTAAGTCTTTTTGCAAAAGGGAAAAAATTCCCTTTTTCCTCCACCGCCTCCTGACCCGCTCTTGCCTTCGCCACATGTCCATCACTGATTGGAGTGGAGATGCATCCCATTTTTTAACTTTAGAAAACAAAGCTAAAAATCATTAAGTTTTCCATCGGCTGCTCCTCCTTTGACTTTCAAAATTGGCCACGTGTCACACCTGGATTGGTTATAGAACTTCAGCCCAAGTTTTGACTTTGATCCATTTGAAGTTAAAACTTCAAAGTCACCAAGAAATCCACCCCCATTCTGACTTCTCATGGACACATGTCCACCTGTGATTGGCCACGGGCCACACTCCAAAATTTTACCTTAACCTTTTCGCCTCCAAAGACAAAAACTTTAAAAACCTCTCGCCGTCCGCATCCCCTCTACCCAAAATTGATGCCACGTGTCCTCCTCTAATTGGAGCGGGGCTGAAACTAATTTTGAAACTTTAGAAAAATAGAGCTAAAAACTCTAAGTCCCCCATCGCCCGCTCCTCCCTTTTTGATCTTTAGGACACGTGTCCACTCTCGATTGGCTGTGGGGTTTTGGGCCAATTTTTGACTTTTTAAATTTTTACAAAATAAAGTCTAAAAATTCTAAGGGAATCCGACCACCCACCATCCCTCGGCCAATTAGAACCTGCCACGTTGCCAATGCATGTTGAGGAAGAAATTGATGGGCAAATGACGCCCGTCTGACTGTCAAAATATAGAAAATGCCAGGGATGCCCTAGAAATTGATTTTTTTGCCAAGGATGGAATTTTTTTGAATTGGAACCAGACAAAACATGATTCCGAGCATTTCTCGACCTTGGGATTGAATTTTTGAAGGCATATATGTATAAAATGATCAATTTTGATTTTTCACGATCGGGCAAAAGGGAGAACATGACATAGCCCGTGGATTTGAAGAATTTAGGGAAAAATTAGGGCAAACTTTGAGTATTCTTGCAAAATGGGGCATGTCAAATGATTTTCAAATGGACTAAGGCATGGGAACAGAGGCAGCAACTTCATTTCACCCATTAAAACTATAGAAAATGTTTCAGAAATGCAGAGTGAAAGGAAAATTAGGGCAAAAGCATAGAGGATCAAAATGGACACCAACATTGGCTCCTGCTCAGGGATGGGCACTCCCAGTGAGTGCCAAAAGAACAATAAATAGCCTAAGTGCCAAAATAATCCATTGGGAAAAGGAGACATGAGCCAACATCACCAAAAACCAGCTGAGAACCTGACAAAAATGGCTGCCACACACCAAGGCAAACCACAAACTGACAAAACACCAAAAACAGAGTAAAAACCAAACACTATACATTGTACAAGTGGTGCATACCTCAAATTTGGGGATTAATCCAAGAAATGCTTCAAATGCCTACCATTAATAGGTAGTTCAAGTAATTCCCCATCTAAATATTTGAGAAAAAAGGTATTCTCACCAATTCTGATATCAATGGAGTAAGGGCCCATCCATAATGCATCAAATTTTCCATGTTTGCCCTTATCTTCATTTCTGTTGTCCCATAACAAAACCAGATCTCCAATATTGAAGGCCATAGGAGTGACCTTCTTGTCAAACAATATTTTCAACTTCTCTCTAAATCTAATATGCCTCTAGTGGGATGCTCTTCTCTCTTCATCTAGCTCCACAATCTGATTAATCCTTGCTTCATATGGATTGATCTCTTGATCTTCCAATTGTTGAACAAACTGAAATGAAGATAATTGCAGATGTAAGGGCAGCAAAGCCTGAGCTCCATATACCAATTCAAATGGGCTCATACCCGTAGCTCTTTTAGGAGTTATCCTATCAGCCCAAACTACAAATTTTAGTTGTTCACCCCACTTTCTCTTGTTCAAATCCAAGGTTCTTCTAATGATCTTCAACAAATTCTTATAGTGGACTCAGCTTGTCCATTTCCTTGGGGATTATAGTTTGAAGAATAAGTCAGATTGGTTCCATACTCCTTGCACATTTCCATCAAAGGTTTAGCTTTGAAACACATGGCATTATCAACAACAATCTTGACTGGCACACCAAATCTGCATATGATATTATTCAACAAGAAGTCCATAACAACTTGGTGTGTTGCTTTCTTGGTGGGGATTTCCTCTACCCACTTTGTAAAATAATCAGTGGCTATAAGAATCCACTTATGGCCAACACTAGAAGGATCTGAAATCTCACCAATGAAGTCCATTCCCCACTATTTGAAAGGAGCTTCAATTGATACAGGCTGCAAAGGAAGGGAGCCTAAAGCTTTCATTCTTCCAGAGAAATGCTTGACAACTTTCACATTTTCTAATTAGCATGGTTGCATATTTGAAGAGAGTAGGCCACCAATAACCAGCTCTCAAAACTTTTTGTGCTATAACCCTTCCAACAAAGTGTCCTCCACAAACTCCCCCATGGAAATCAAAAATCACTTTGGGAGCTTCATCTTCAGTTACACATTTCAAGAGGACACCTTCAGGATTCTTCCAAGCCAACCCAAAGTCAGTGATGATGTATTTTTGAGAAGCCAGCTTGAGGGATATTTTCTAATTTTTATTTAAATGATCAGGACAACATAGGTGTCTGAGGTAAAATATTATATCCTTGTACCATTCAGAACTTACCAATTTCCCAAGAACATCTGCCCTTTCTTCCTCTACTTCATTCACTTCCACAGTCTGCAAGTTGCTCTCAGCCATGAGCTTAGCAAGACCCAAACCTCTTACCAACTTTGTGGTTTGGATGTCCATATCATACTCCTGCAGTTTTTTCACCCATCTACATCTTTTACTTGAGATATCCATCTCTGATAAGATGTCTTTTACCATGGTGTGGGAACATAAGCAACAACTTTTGAACTTAAAATATAAGGCCTAAAACCTTTGTTGCTTTCACTAAGGCAAATGCTTGTTTTTCCATAGCCCATGGATTTGAAGAATTTAGGGCAAAAATTAGGGAAAAATTTGAGTATTCTTGCAAAATGGGGCATGTCAAATGATTTTCAAATGGACTAAGGCATGGGAACAGAGGCATCAACTTCATTTCACCCATTAAAATTGTAGAAAATGTTTTAGGAAATGCAGAGTAAAAGGAAAATTAGGGCAAAAGCATAGAGGATCAAAATGGACACCGACACGGTCCTTGCATGACTCGGATAAATATCTCAATGTCATCCCTTGATAGGCAAATCGATCGTATTCAATTTGTGGTGGCAAGCCACGTGGTGGCTTGTGGACCCACCACATCGGTGATAATACCATAGTCCACACGGCGACTTCATGCGAGCAATATTTTACAAATGTCAAAGATCGGAGATTGATAACCAAAAATGAATCACTTTTCCTTTTTGCCATGTGCTACAGTGTCATTGGTCCAATATTGACCAGTTGACCAGAGTTGACTTTCCCATTGTCTAAACTTTGACCAGACATATCTAGAGCTCCCGATGTCCGTTTGTCACGTTCTCACAGTTGTTGGAAAACTCTCAAGATGATCTTCTACATTGACACCATTTATGGATGTTTAGGGAACTTTTGAAAACTATCCCTTGATCACACCTCCCCATTGAGAAAGGCTTTTTGTCCCAAAAAGCTTATATTGGAACATTTTGCCATGCCATCCTGAATCTGGAACTCTGCTGCCACCTTGGAAGTGTTGTTGTAGTAGACTCTTGGGTCTCTTCCTCTACAACCTTCTCTCTTCGACAAATTTTCTCTTATCATGGACCTATGGGTTATGGGCCACCACACTTCACTGCGCCACTTTGATATCCGAAGAAGACCTCCACGCCTCTGTTGTATGGTGCTAAGTTTCTGAATGAAACCTCAATGCTCCTTCTGTGCGGTGCTAAGATTCTTGATATCTGACAACAAGGATCTTCTTTTACTCTATAACACAACTCCTGGATCCAAGTTGATTCCGTAGAATCTGAACTGGTTTAAAGGAACTCCATGTTACATAGAGATATGATCGATCCGATGTCGATGATGGAAAATGACTTGTCCCTTTTTAGACCTCAACACCTCTAATGCATGATGTTAAGCCTCTTTCAAGACCTCAAGCCTCCAATGCATGATGCTAAGTCTCTGTAGACCTCAACGCCTCCGATGCACGATGCTAAGCCTCTTTCAAGACCTTGAGCCTCCAATGCACGATGTTAAGTTTGTTACAGACCTCAATGCCTCCAATACACAATGCTAAGCCTCTTTCAAGACCTTGAGCCTCTAATGCATGATGTTAAGTCTGTTGCTCAGCTACCATTCGTATGTGCGGTCGCAATGCCTTGACATCGAATGATGTTCTGAGCTAATCCTTTTAGAGCTCCTCTTGTTGACATGCAATATCAGGTACCATTCTGCTAGATGTCCATGATGACTTCTCCATACAACAAAGTTCGACTAGATGTCAATGCCAACGGTGAGTCACCTACCCTTCTACCGCACGGTCCACAATGCCTCTACACGAATGAAGTTCCAAGCTGATCTTTTGAGAGCTCCTTTTTTCAACAAATTATATCGTGTACCATTACTGCTATATACCCATAATGGCTTCTCGATGAAGGAATTTTTGACCTGATTTCCATGCCAACGGTGATTTAGCTACCATTCTGCTACACAGTCATAATGCCTCTACATAGAATGAAGTTCCGAGCTGATCTCTGCGAACTCTACTATCTGCACAAATGACAGATCAATCTCCAAGATTTATATGAGTTAATTCCTATGTCCAAGCTGTAATAGGTACTCACACACTGATTAGGAGATATGTTTGGAGGATTAATCAAAATTTCTAATTAAGAAAATCCACTGAGTATTGTAAACCTTTCTCTCAACATTTCCTCACAAAATCTGATCTCCAAACTTAAATCGCATACTATTCATCAATATGAATTATGTAATATATAATTTAAATTTTTTTGACTTACCCATTTTAAAGGACTTTCACTTTCGGTATTACCTGGTCCTGGGTTGACTTGTCAACTGGTGGTGGAGTAGAAAATTCCTTTGCCTTTGCAATAGGCCTCCATTCCATCTTTGGCTTGCCATTACTCTGATGGCAAGATGGATATAGTTTCCAAAAATTTTCCACCCGATGCCCATTCGTCTGGCAATGAGCACAAAAATTCCTCTTAATCTCCTTCTTCTAGGATGAGGAACTCTTTATGCCATTTCTCAACTTTGCATGTGAGATTGGTCTTTCTGGTTTGCCTTGTTCCCAAAAAAATGACATCAAATTCTTCATTAGTGTCCTTCTCTTCCAGCATCTGGCCACATAATGATTATGCAATCCACAAAAATACATGGAAAGGAATTCCACATCTTAAAAATCATAACCATACTTCTTAAGCTAAAAAAGTGGATTAAAAGTTTTACTGTGCTTATGATTATGGTAAGAAATTGGAGGTGGAATCTCATTACCTCTTCACTGATTTCTCTTACCACATCTTACCTGTGACAATGAAGCATAACTTTCCTGCTCATAATCTTTTTACAGGACTAGTGGGGTATTCACTTTGCTTTTGGAAGCTTGTCTCCCGTTAGTGTTCTTGAACATTCTCCAATTTCCATTCCCGTACTAGGATAACCCAAACCTACAAAACGAGGACGATCCTCGACCTGTATTGGGTTAGCAATGCCTTGGCCATTTTTACCAAGGCCTCTTCCATTGAATCCCATTTTATATAGTAACTTAGATCTAATGCCTCTAGTATGCACTTTTCAAACAAACCAAAGACTTCATTACTTGAATCCAAACCGAATGGGAGGAAGAAGAAGATTCCAGGTGGTGAACAACTTACAGGTGCGATCATCTACCCCGGTCTCTCGCATCTCAGTTGAAGGTATTTCCTTCCTCGATCACCACACTGTAACCTTGCCAAGAGCTCATCCTTGGTTTGTAGTTCTGATTTCAAACGAGCATTCTCCTCTTCCAAGGAGTAATACATTGATCGCAGGAGGGAGTTCTCTTCCTGGATCTGGTGATTATAAGCTTCAACCTCATCGAGCTTTGCCTGTTTAGACATCTTGCCCATGGTGCACATGTACCCTGTTCACACAAACTAAACCAACTACACCAACTTGAAGCAATCACCAACTTGCTTCAGAGATTAGCAAGTTTGCAAGGTCGATCACCTGCTCTGATACCAACTTGATCCGAAAATAATCAAGTTTTTATCTACTCTGATTTCGGACCCTTATAGGCTTTAATTATTGCCGACAATATTCTCCTTTTAAGTAATCAATTTAAAAATTAATGCAAGACAATAAAGACAATTGCACAATGATTGATTATGGAGTTCGAAATTGCCTGTCTCCGAGTTCTATCGAACTGTTCCGCTAGTCAAAACTTGTAAGTTACAATAGTAATTTCACAAGAAAACCTAATGAAAACTATTTAAGAAATTTCTTAGAAGAATAACCAAACCTTCAAAAGATAAGGGTGAAAAATAGCACCCGACTTCCCTTTCTGGCGTATTTAGCAAGCCGGATGGATCCATCTCCACCGCTTCGAATCCTCCGGTTCTCAATCGGCCTTTCGACGCTTCGTAACATCCTATGGCACTCTGGTCGATATTCCAGCATTCACAATAATTTGGTGTGGTGCTATGGGATGAATATGTAGTATTAATAACTCCTAGCCACAATAATGCCTATTTAAACAAATAGGTCTTCACACAATTACAATTTCTCATCCTCCTCTTGGCTCGGTGTTCACCTCCCGAGCTCTAGGAATGAGCTTGTCTCCATTGTGTGTGTGTGTGTGTTCACACAACTATGCCCATGGTAACTAAATCTCCTCTTGGAGTGCCTTTTCGAGCTCCGTGGTTGAGCTTCTCTGTTACGTTGTGTGTGTCTCAATAGCATGGGTTCCCTATTTATACAAATTTAGGGCCCTTAAAAAATGCATTACATATAATCCTTAGGCTAAAAATACCATAGCCCGTACATGAAAATTGGGATAAAAATTCCCAATTGGCGGATTGCATTGTTTAGTGGGATTAAAACCCAAATTTTGGGTGCAACATTTTTAATGGGATAAAGTCCCATATTTGGCGGTGGGGGATATTGTTTGAGGCTTAATTAAGCCTTTCCACACATTTGAAGTGGTCAAAAGACCACTTGGGCATAACCGCCCCCACCTTGTTCACCACGTGGATTTCCACGCATGGCTTAGACCCCTACACCGCTTCACCTTCTCCATCACGTGGACTTTGGAATATATGGCGGTTTATGTGGGTTTACGGTTAGGTATGGTTTAATACTAATGTATAAACATTAATATATAGCGGTTTGGCATATATGCATGGCATTTGGAAAGTGGACTTACCAAGATAATATAATTTTGACCCATACAATGTGTATAGAAATAATTAACTCGGTCCTTGCATGACTCAGCTAAATAGCTTGATGTCGTCCCTTGATAGGCAAATCGATTGTATTCGATTTGTGGTGGCTTATGGACCCACCACGTCGGCGATAATACCATAGTCCACACGGTGGCCTGCGAGCAATATTTTATGACCATCGAAGACTAGAGATCGACAACCAACAAACGAATCCCTTTGCCTTTTCACCACGTGCCACAGTGCCATTGGTCCAATATTGACCAGTTGACCAGAGTTGACTTTCCCATTGTCTAAACTTTGACCAGACATATCTAGAGCTTCCAATGTCCGTTTGTCACATTCTCATAGTCGTTGGAAAGCTCTCAAGATGATATTATACACTTGACACCATTTAGGGATGTTTAGGTAACTTTTGAAAATGATCCCTTGGTCACCGAGGCCTTTAACAAGATATTGAGCCAGACCTTGACAAAAATTTGTGATGTTGGAAGAAAAGATTGGGATGATAAAGTTTCTACTATACTTTGGGCATATAGAACAACCTACAAATGGTTGAATAAGGCCACACCCTTTCAGTTGGTGTTTGGTGCAGAAGTAGTTCTTCCCATGGAATTCATGTTACCTTCTTTGCGTATTACGTATGCGAGAGGTCTAGTTGATGAGAAAGCATTAGAAGAAATAATTGATAAGTTAATACAATTGGATGAGAGATGCACCATAACACGTTGGAGTCAAAAGTAGGAAAAGGTTCAATAGAAGGCATGACATGACATACACATCAAGGACAAGAATCATGAAATAAGGCATATGGTACTTCTTTATGATTTAAAGTTTCTGTGCCACCTAGGTAAGCTTAAGGTGCATTAGCTGGGACCGTATGTTATTACTCACATAATTGAATTAGGTGCTTGCAAAGAGGCACTTGATGGAACACGGTTACATAGTTAGTTCAATGGGAGTAGGCTTAAGCCCTATTATAAATAATCCTTCTTAGTGTTTGTAATAAGGCATTATCGTCATTTAGGTTACATTTCCTTTACTGTAATTCATTTAATGTAGTTCCTTTTTCGTCTCTATAATTTATCTATTTAGTTTGGTGTTTTGTTTAATAAGCACGTTTGCACGCTAGAAGTTGATCACAATCTACAGTTTTTATATGCTCAGAGGACTGCACATACCCTTAGTGTGGGGTGGATAAAGGAGGTATGGAAAAGAAATAAAATCACGGGTAACCATAAGAGGAACAGAAGGAGAAAGGTTTCAAAATTCATGAGAAATTCCAAAGAATTGCTAAAACAATTAAGACCACACGTAAAGCATTGAGCACTTAGTATAATTAAAGGGAGGTTGTGGCATTAGAGACTATGTATGTTGGGTCACATTGGATAAACTACTTCGGCTTAAGGAAGTGCGTAGGTAGAGGAGATCTGTGATAAATAAGTAGTGGCACGCCAGAAATTATGACTGAGCCACAAAATTTTGAGGCTGAGACATTGAAGCGTGGGATAATGAGGCGTGAAACATGCTCAAAAGAAATTAATGCCATGTACGGTGGTAGGTGGAGTAATTAATGAAGGTAATTTTTGAAACTTTGTTTAAAGTCGGCATTTTCAACGTCATTTGTTACCTTGCAAACTCAAGAAGAAATTGCAAAGAGCGATAAGAGATGGAGACGAAGATCATTCTATAGATTGAGTAAACATGTTCTTGTGAAGCATGGTGTTGAGTACCCATGCATGGAAGCATGATTTAAGGAGTGGTGCGTGCACACAATGGAAGGGAGACTAGGGTTTTCATTTCATAGCTAGGGTTTTTACACATTTGTAAAATCAAAAGGGGTGATGGCACCACAGAAAGCTCCAGTAGTAGAGAAGGAGGTTGTGATCCAATAGATGAGTGGTTGGCGGAATTTCTATATCTAGAAGGATTCATTGAAGGGAATCCATGGAAAACAAATATTACTTAGTGTAGGGTTGTAGAGATTAACCATCGCACTATAAAATGTATGAAGGACATCACAATGCAGAAGTCTATAGAAAGACTAATTGACAAGTAGACGACACTAGGGTTTTGGATGCCTCAGTGAAGAAACTACTTGAGAGCGTGGGCATAATGTAGATCCTAGAGTTTCCCTACTTTTGAAAGTCTAAGAAATTTTACCAGTGGCTAATGTCGTGGGTCCATGAAGATTATTTCTATTTCACGGGAAGGAGAATGAGGATAACTACTAAATTGATTGGAAAAGTTACCGGGATGCGCGACACGAGGATTAGAAATTGCTTTGGAGACTTGACATATGATGAGGGCATTAATATCACAACCCTATATCGGTATAAGAAGGGGGTTGAGCTTTCAAGGTCACCAATATCTCAGTCTTGGCCACTAGAGTAGCGAGGGAATTAAATAGGGGCCATTGAGTGATGGAATGAGGTAAACATGCGTTGGTTGCATATAATGCAGAAAATGGCCAACACGACCTACTACAATATTACTTGGTTACATTACAGAGAGATCTTGGTGAATGAGGCACGCATCTAAACAGAAAAAGGTGAGAAGATAACTTGGGGTGCAATTTTGTTATTAATTGTGTTTAGTGAAGTTGGGGTACCAGACGGTCCTAGGGAAAACATATGGGAGTTTTTCATTGGAGAAAAATTCCCTAGCCAAAAGATATGCCAAGTACACGTTGCGTGGGTCTGTTTCCAACACATACAAAGAGTGCTTGGACAAGTGGTTCTAGAGACTACGCATGGAATTTGAAGGAGAATGGTGCATTCTGCGTGAGTTACCCAAGGTGTTGAACGAGGAGGCTGAATTTGTAGTTTACCAACATTTTAGCTTAGGGTGCTTCCACATGAAGTCTAGGGAGAAGAGCCCATGGTGTAAGTTTGCATTTTTGTTTACCACAAGATATTTTAAGGACTCTATAAATAGATTTCATGATGTGCGTTAGCTACTGGTTTGACGCCAAAAAAGTGGATGCAAACATTCACATTCTGCACAAAACATATATATGGCCAAGTAAGGAGGCCTATGTAGAAACCATGGAGTCTGATAATGTTGACATCATGCCGAGAGAGTTTGGTTGTAGGGAAGATTAAACCAGCACACATCTACATTTACCTAAGGCCAAGGTTCAAGGATGAAAAATTGGTGAAGGGCACATATATGGATCTTCTAGGACCTCCTAAGAAGAAGCAAACAGTGGGAATTCAAGGAATGTTGCATCTACACCCCCTCCGAAGACCCAATACATATAGGAATGAAAAATGTCCTATAACAAGAGGAACTTATAGACAATGCCAGACTTGTGCACACTAGAAGGATTATGAGGAAGAGGCATGCTTCAAGAGACACTGGTGCTGGAACTTTATAGCCAGTAAGGAAATAACCACGCATGACTCTTGTAAAGGATGAAGAGAGGGAGAAAAATAATAATAGGAAATATATTCCTATACAAGATAGTGAGGGGGAATCTCCATAGCCAAGCATACGGAAGTAGAATAAACTCCAAGAATGAGTGGAGATAGAGCTCGAGGTACCCCTAGTGTGGAAATACATGATGATGAAGGTATGGGCAAGCACGTAGTCTATGAGACTATAGACCCCAGTGTGAGTATTCACAAAGATATCTCTAGTGAAGGAGAAAGCAGCATTGGTGGGGATACAAAATTCCTCATGCGCCCCACACATGAATAAGGGAAAGATGAGGAGGAGGTCAACCAGGTGGTTGAAGATGTCTTTCAGACGGGATGTGGGCATACACGAATAAAAAGAAGAGGATGTATTAGTGCACGATAATTTTGGTGAGCATGCAAGCACACATGAAGAAGAAGAAGTAGTAGGTACTCAAGACTTGGGTTATCTAAATGACCTTTCAAGAACTATTTGAACCCATTTCTAGAGTACACTACCGAATAAACAATTATATGGTTGGGATTGGATGGACCTTGAAATGGCCAATACATGCACTCAAGCAACTATCTTGGGGCATGTAGATTCACATGGATGAGCCTGATTTTGATGTCTGCGAGGAGGCGTGCACTTCGAAGAAGATGAGGAAGGTACCTCATACATGCCATATGAACATTAAGCCAACCTAGTTTTTAGATGAGTAGGTAAGCAACACTTTGATTAAGGTGTCCACAGAAGTAACATGCCAAAATATGGATAAGGAGACAACAATTCGGTGCTACTTAGAGGATAAAAAGGACAAGGACACATAAATCAAGTGCCTTACTCAAGAGCGTGATAATGCATTGTCATGGAGGCCCAAAATGTAAAGAAGATGGTAGAGCAGATTGCAGATGAGATTCTACTGTAGAGGCCTGAGTTTCAGGAGAAGGTGCCTCAAGACTTCAAGTCTAAGTTACACTATCTCATGCACAACATTTCGCCTACTTTTGGATGAGGGACCAATGTGCCTCCCCAAGAAAAAGGATGCAGGGGAAGAAACAACAAGAGAAAGGGCCACTATTGATAGAAAAGTTTCAATATATGAGGCATTGCTCCAAACATTGAAGAATGAGATGAAGAGAGTCATTCAAGATCTTAATTTATGTGCGGCACTAGATGCCATAATAAGGACCAAAACTTTAGTTGAAGATAGTGAAGTTCTAAAGGAAATGAAGGATGAAACACTTAGGCATGTAGAAAGATTGGTACTGGTAAAACAAAAGTGTGAGGCCCTTACAACAGCCTAAGATCTACATAAGGAAAGGATTAACGAGATTGGAAAGATCATAGCGCAGAAGATGGACCTTATGGAGGGAATGCTTTGTCAGGTATGGCCAATGTTGTCCGGGTACTACAAAATGAGAAAGAAAAGATCACTCAGGATGAATTGGATGACATAGCCACTGATATTCTAGAGAAAATGAGGAATGCACTAAGTGATTGATAGACCTTGGAGGCTGAGCTAAAAATGAATATCCAGAATTAATCCTTCTAGTTGAAGAAGAGGGTGCTGCAGAATAAATTTCATTCTTTTATACGAGTTTGGTTCATTCTTTTCATTCTTTCATTACCTAATATTTATTATTGAAGACATATGAAGGAATTCACATCACTAGGATGACAATGTACTCTAGTGTGGGGTAATGTTGAATAGCCAAAAATATTCTAAGTATTGGGCATGTGAATATAGGGCGCTGAAGCGCATGACGCTATAATATTGTCGAAGCACCCAAGCTTAGGAGTTCATTGTTTTTGTGGATAAGGGATATTTTTGGAGATAGTGTGCGGATCACACATAGAGATGAATACTTGCACTCCATGCAATGTTATTTTGGGAACAAGTGACAGATAAGTGCCATGCATAGTTTAAGATAATAATAGGATTTCTACTTAAAGTTAAGTATACGACATCTATTGTTAGAGAAATTTCATGTTGTGCATACTATTTGAAAGGCGCATGGCTATTATCAACATGCGACCTATTTTGAGAAGTGCATAGGTGGTGAAGGAAAGTCCCCACCCATATAAATATGTATTGACTTACGTAGTTTAGTAGGGTGGTGAATTATTGTAGAGTTGTGCTACTGATTTTGATGCACATAACTCATGGAGATGCTATTATAGTGTAAGAAGCTTTTGTGTTTTATAGTAATTATGAAATGGAATATATTGGCTAGATAATGGTGTTAGACATGACTGAATCTGGTTCTTGTATGGTTAATCTTATCATAGTTATTGTTTAGTTCATTTATCATGATTCTCTAAGATCTAGATTTGGATTTTACACTGTGGAATGTTTATGTCTACTTATGAATTTGAACATGTTTAAACATCATCACACTAACATATTATACAAGCAACTCTAAAGGGGACTTGGTACCTTTGTGCAATTAGGGTGAGCACTCATCTTAGGCTGAGTGATGTGCCAGTGCACCTAGGTTATTCACAATAAATTCTAGGATGCATCACATTCACTTTGTTAAGTGTTGAGTAATTGATCTTCATTGTTAAACTCTTCCATCTTAGCATTCACTTTGCTAATGGTTGAGTAATCTATTTCATTTCCAAACTCTATTATCCTAGCATTCAATTTGCTAAGGGTTGATTAATACAAATTTCATTTTCAACCTCTTCTATCTTAGCATTCACTTTGCTTAAGGGATGAGTAATCTATCACAGATTTATAAATGCTTCCATTTTAGCATTCACTTCGCTAAGGTTTGAGTAATCTATCTTCATTTCTAAAATCTCCCATCTTAACATTCACTTTGTTAAGGGTTGAGTAATCATTCTCATTTTCTAAAACTCTTTTATATTAGCATTCAATTTTCTAAGAGTCAAGTAGTTTATTTTCATTTTCTAAGCCTCTTCTCTTAACATTCACTTTATTAATATTTGAGAAACAATTTTTTACCCTACATTTCTCATCTCTACATTCATTTTGTTGAGATTTGTATAATTAATTTCTATTTTTCACCCCTCTTATTTTCAAGATTCACTTTGTCACGGTTGAAGAGCTATCTTTCAAACCTTTAAAGTCTTATCTTTGTGACATTCACTTTGTTGAGTTCAAGTATTATCAATCAATTTTGAAATCGGTTTCCATCTATGACCTATATTTTTGACATTCACTTTGCCAAGTTTAGGTAAATCAACCTCAACACTTATAACTTATACTTTAACATTAATTTTTTCAAGTTTAAGTGCGTTCAAATTTTAATTATAAATCTTAGGTAATTAGACATTCACTTTGTCTAAAATCTAAGCATACTTTATGCCAAAACTTTTCATGCCCCCTCTTACAGACAAAATGGTGCGAATAAGGAATCAACATTATGATCCTTTAGGAAGAGAGGATTTAAAAATCCTTTTCACATTAGTTCTGATGAAGAGGATGAAGACCAACTAGAGGATTAAAAATGATGTTTCCTTAGAAGAAAAAAAAAAGTTGAAGGTTTTTTGCTGCAAAATAAAGATCAATTCCTACTTCGTCTCCTCGAAATGGGATAAAAACGCCCTTGGATTTTGACGATGAGAATTTGAAAATTTTAAGAGACCAACCTGAACCAACTAAGAACGTTCAACCTGAATCAAATAAGTCTAATGAAGTTAGAACAAGAAATACAAACATTGATAAGAAAGGAAAATTTGGCGCTTTCGACTGAGCCAAATCAAGCTTTGATAGATGAAATCAATTCAATGGCCAAGTAACTAGCTCTAATGGCTTCTAAAGTCACTACCAAAACAAACAACAATGAAACAAAGACAAAAAGTGACAATGAATCAAAGACAAACATTGAACCGAAAAAGATAAAACCAATCCACACATTGACAATATCCCCAATATCCCATAAATTAATTCACCATTTTCTCAAGAATGGAAAATAATGAAGGATACAATCTCAAGAATGTAAAAATAAAGAAAAAAATTCAACTTCAAGGAGATGTGCCCTTATCCATTTGATAAGGACATCTTGTGCTTACCTTTTCCTAGATATTTCAAAGTTCCAAAATTTGACAAGTATAAGGGAAAACACGACCCTTGAGAACATGTAAAAGAATTCTTTATGGCTTGTCAGGAGGTAGCCTATAATGACATATATCTTTTATGGATATTTCTGAAAAGATTGGGTGGACAATATTTGAATTGGTTCTACATCTCCCAAAAGGTTCGATCACCACTTTTGCAGACCTCTCGGAGAAATTTGTTAAGCATTTCTCCTTTAATCTTGATTCATAAGTTACCATGATGGAATTGTGTAATGCAAAAAAATGAACAAATGAAAAATTTGCACAATTCTTACAACGATAAAGAGGAATCACAAGTTGATTCCCATGTTAAATTCTGAGAAATCATTGGTAAGTATCTTTATACCAAACCTTAACAATGAATTGTCCTTTCACATGTAGATGCATTATATCAATAGTTTTAAGGAATTTATCAAGAAGGGGACTCAAATTGAAAAGTACCTCATTGAAAAGGATTAATCAAACCTCCTTCCAAGGACAACACACACAACAATAATAATAATAAAAACAACACTCATCAAGATAAACCCAAGTACATCAATCAAAATGTCGTTAATAATGACATAACGGTGAATTGCAATGTACATAACATTCAGAATAATCAAACAAAACAAACTAAATCAAAACAAGCCATTTTTGCTACCAATAAAGAATCTCCCCCTCTTCGTGATAAAAAGTGAAGAAAATTTACATCATTGGGAGAGAGCCTTTCAAGTTTCTTATGATAATTGGTGAATGCCAATATGGCCACTTACCCTATCAAAAAACCATTTGTAGAAGGGGAACCCAAACCATCTTGGTACAAAGCGAACACATATTGTGATTTTCATCTCATCGATGTTCATTATATATATATATATATATATATATATATATATATATATATATATGACTTCACTACTACATTCAAGACCTCATTTATAGGGGAGACATTACAATCGAAGACCCAACACCAAATAAAAGACCCAACAATAATTTAAAGGTGTTTTTAATCCTTTCCCTAAGCATAATATGAATAGTAAAACTCTAGAATAGGGCCAATATTTGAACACCATTGATTTCAATCCAATAATTTCATTTATCGAAGAGATACCTAATTATGTTGCCACCATTAAATTCTAAGATCCTAACTATGCAGTGCCCACATGAAAAAGAAGGTTTGGGTGCCCACATCAAGGTAATCATCCACTTCTTATGAACCTCAAGTATCAAACCCTACAACTCCAAATAATCCTACGCCAACATCAAATGCTAAACCTTCCGCATCCGGTCCATATGACCTAGTTAAGCAATTAGTGACAACACCTGCACATATCTCCCTCATGGATTTATTAAAAGTGTCACCTAACTTTTAAGAAATTCTCACTCATGCTCTCCATGAGGCACATGTTCCTAAGAATCTCAATACTCAACAATTCCAAGCTCTAATTGCTAATATTTTTCCTAACAACCATATACCATAATTTGGCCCTCAAGAGCTATTAAATCCAAATATTCAAAATAATAACTCTTTGTACATTGAAGCATACATTACCAATCACAAGGTCAAAATATTCCTTATTGCCAATGGAGTTGCATGAAACATTTGTTCTATGAAAATGTTGCGATGTCTTGGCCACACAAAAGAAAATTTGGGAGATAACATTATAATTATTCATGGTTATGACAATAAAAAATGACAGCTTTTACTGGAATAATCACCTTGCCTATCTAAGTGGGTCCATAGATGCTAGAAAATATTTATCATTTCTTTGATGTGGAAACTTCATATAATATCCTTTTAGAATAACCTTGGATACCAATGACACAAGATGTACCTTCCACATTTCATTAGTGCATAAAATTACCCCATGATGGCAAAGAGTTTACCTTTCTTTGTGACACAAAACCTTTTGAATATTGTAAGATCCTAGAGGCTAGGTATAATAATGCAAATTACTATCCTTCCATAGATAGATCTGCTGAGCCTTGTGTCATTCTAGTTGCTAATAATCACTTTGACCCTGACACACTTTAGTTCACAACCATCTACATCTGGGTCATCTCCCAAATTAAATTCTTCCCATTAAGGGCTTGGTGAATATACTCTTAAAAGTAATTTTCATATTGGAAATCTTCCATTATCCCCACATAGTTATGGACAACCTAATTCCCACCAAAAAAAGCTCTTGTTTAGCACCTTGAAATAATCATTAGAGATGGAATGGATACTTAAAGGATGACCATATTCATTGATTTGATGGATATTGGCTATATAAAGAACGGATGAAAGAATCAACATACTACAATAAGGCTCACAAGATGATGAAAAATATGAACTGGAAAGGAAAAGGAGTTGGCCCACAAGAACAAGGTCATTTTGAACCCGCATTATATGAAGAAAATCTATATTTCCATGGTCTAGGTTATGAGACATTTGGAAAGAGGCCCATAATATTTTATATAATGACTTGCGAAGAGAATTTTAATTCCAAAGTTGAGACCGATTCCACACATAGCCTCTTCAAAGACCTGGATAAAACCACCCTCTTCCTTGAAAACCTATCCATTCACACCCTTGACATCGTTTATCCATCTCTTATCCATTAGGATCAACAAAATCACATATCTATGGACCTCTTTCAGAATGATGAGGCCATCAAAGAGTTTCTTAGGACTCGAGACCCCATTCCCTTATCGAGATCACAAGAAGGGATTTGATATAAACCTTGACATACTCTCGCTTACTTTGGTGAATAATTCCATGGTCCAGTTCACCAAAAATAAAGAAAAAAATAGAAAAAATACAAGATCACATAACAAAATCCTTACCACGGCGTTATGTGAGAAACACAAAATAAAAAAGGATAAAAATAAGCAAAAAGAAATGGAAATATCTCCAGGTGAAAAACTTTCTGAGGCACCAGAGAGAGGAGACTCAACGTCAGATAAGAAAGATGATCTACACAAACCTATGACATCATTCCAAGATAATGATACATCCAAAATGTCGGTAGAAGAGACCATCACAATCAATATCGAGAACAAGTGATAATCCTAAACTACTACAAGCGTGTGCGGACTTATCGAGAATTGGAGGTTAAGGCATTCATAACACTCCTTTAATAATTTCAAGATGTTTTTACATGGTCTTATAAAGATATTATAGAATGGATCCCTCCTAGTCATACACAATCTTGTGGTTTACCTAGATGTGAAACCTGTCAAATAGAAATTGAGGTTGCATTGCTAGTGAAGGAAAAACTTGAGAAAATTCTCAAATATGGATTTATCGGATCTATAAATTACTCGAGTGGATATCAAACATGGTGCCTATTGTAAAGAAGAAACTTGACATCCAAATTTTCATTGACTTAGAGATATCAACAAATCTTGTCCTAAGGATGACTTTCCCTTACCCAACATCTACATGATTTTCAACTATACAATGGGACATGAAATTTTATCTTTAATGGATGGATTTTTGGGTTACAACTAGATTTAGATTGCTGAAGAAGACCAACACAAGACAAATTTCACAACACCTTAGGGTACTTTTTGTTACAAGGTTATGCCTTTTGTCCTTAAGAATGTAGGGAAACCTATCAACATGTAATGAATGTCATTTTCCATGATCTAATTCATGATATCATGGAGGAATATGTTGATGAAATCCTTTCTAAGTTCAAGATTATAGTTGATCATCAAACCATTTTGCAACATATATTTGAAATATTGAAAGAATATAAGGTGTGCCTTAATCCAAAAATGTCTTCATGTTACTTCAGGAAAACACCTAGGATTCATAGTCTCATGGAGAGGAATTGGAGTTGACCTTGCAAAGGTAAAAATAATCATGAAGATGCCTCCACCATAAAAATGTCATCTACGGGGTCTCCAAGGTAAGATTCAATCTATCTGAAGCTTCATATCTCAACTTATAGATAAGTGACATTAATTTAACCAGATGATAAGAAAGGATGTCTATTTCAAATGAACACAATAATGCTGAGATTATTTAAGTAAATCGAAAGATTATCTATCTACTCCACTAGTGTTAATGCCACCTATTCAAGACAAGCCAATGCTATTATACACATATGCAACAAAACATGCCATTAGGGCATTGTTTATGCAACAAAAGGACAAGGGAAAAGAACATATTATTTAATATCTTAGTAGAGCATTGATTGATAATGAACTCGGATACTCTCAGGTTGAAAAATTCTATTTAGATGTAGCATTCACCTTCATAAGTTATGACATTACCTACTCAATCATATAAAAAAATTATTGCCAAGGTAGATCCTTTGAAATATATACTATCAAGACTGTCCTAATAGGTCGAATGTCTATCTGGTGGTACTCCTAAGTGAGTTTGACATAGAATTTTTTAATAAAAAATCCATAAAAGGGAAATCTCGATAGATCAATTGGTCTGCAATGCTACTTCTAGGCTAAAAACAAATTCATTTTGAGTTCCCTAACAAAGACTTGTTATATATTAATGCGAGTTCCCTCGTGGACTCTATTTTTCGATGGCTCTTGAAAAATTCATGGATTAGGATTTGTAATTGTGCTACACATGTTATATGGTGATGTTATTCCCAAATCTTACCACATTGGTTTCCCATGCACTAACAACATCGCAGAGTATGAAAATCTAATAGCTAGGTCTAGGCTTTGTTATATCTTAGTGGCTCTAAGAGTTGAAATTCTTAAGGGATTCCCTTTTAGTCATGAAGCAAGTAAATAAATAATATAAGGTAGAGGATGATAAACTTTTTCCCTATAAACACATGATTGACAGTCTTTTTGGTCCTTAAATCTGCACTTACGGTGGATTGACAACAATTCTCTTTCAGGAAGGGGGATTGCTTAGAACAATGGTAGACTAGATAATATGTCATTTTATAGCTGAGGAGGGGTCTAAAAATTTATTTGGGATCAATCCTTGGGATAATTGAGGGCACGTAAAAGGAGATCAAATTTTCCTGCTAATTTTGGTCTTGCCTTGAACCAGGGTGAGAGGACCCGAGGTGTAACCTAAATGTAGAGGGGAGATGGGGTCTTTGTTTCCTCAATTTCTTTCAAAGGATGGATCAATCTAGGATAAACATGGCCATGGACACAACACTTCACTCTCACGAGTTATCACACAAAATGTTACATATGCTTACTTTACCAGACATAGGTTACTATAGACAGTAGAATTTAGTTGCTCTTGCATTCTCTGATAAAAGCTAAAGGACACTTTCAATGATATTTAGAGACAAAAAAAAAAATAATGAATGGAAGTTAGTGTGGGGTAGGATCACTTATGTAGTTTTAAATGAGGGGATTATAGGATGACAGACTCTTTGTAATAAAGAATTTAACACTTAGAGTAGCTTGTAATTCTGGAAGCACAAAAACTTGATTAAGTAGTGATAATTTCTACAAAGGAATATTTACATTCATTGATACTCAACATATGCAAATTTCCAACTCAATCTCTAAAATACTTGACACAAGAGCTTGTGCAAGCATTCTAATTAAGTTTTTATTATTTCATCCCTCATATGCCCAAGATACACTCAAAGGCTAACAAAAATATATTAGCACAAAATGATTAGAGTAAGGATTTTACAATTAAATCCAATATTGTAGAGTAAATGCTTATAACATAATATCAAACTAATGACCAAAGCACAACCATTAAGGAAAGATCTAGTGTACGAAAAGATAAACAATAAACATAAGACTACAACAAAAATATAACTCATTAATCAACAATTCCAAATACAGAACCCAAAACACAAAATTTAAACTCAAAAGTGGACATAATTCATTCAGATCTTGAATTTTTAAAAGGTAACATCAAGTGAATGCTCTCAAAGTTTGTCAATGACTGTACATTGCAACCACATTGACACAAACATTTGGGAAACTGAGATCTATATATGCATTTCATAAAGGAAACATGCAATATTCACAATTGAATCTATCGACCTTTTTCGAAGTAGAAAAACTCACCCCCCTTGAATATGAGGAAAAGTCCCCATATTTATACATATTTGGTCTATAAATTTGGTCTGTTCTTATAACTCAAATTTCCCCCAAAAATAGTAACTAAATTTCCCCCTGTTCGTAATCAAAGATATTTTAATTAAAGCGGGAATTTAAATTTGTCTAACTGAAAATATCTGATTTTCTATTAGCATTTTAGGATCAATTCATGCCTTCACTGCCACATAAGAAAAAATAGTTAGCTCATACTACCGAGGCACAACCGTTGTGTCTTTTTATTTTCTCATTTTCTCCTGCCAAATGCCATCAATTCTTGAATAAAATGATTCCAAATTGAAGAGATCGAGGATATCTTTCCAACAAGACCAATTTTGCATGATTTGGAGCTCTAGATCGAAAGTTATGGCCATTTGAAGTTTTTCTTGGGATGGACATGAGGGGGACATGATAGATTTTGATTGGCTTTGGATTTTGTCCACATGTGCATTACTTTTCTTTTTCTTTGCTATGTGATCTAATAAGAAAACACCTTGTTCCTCTACCTTATTGAACTATTATTTTACTTGTACTTAGCCACCTTGAAACATGAGCCAATGAGGAAACTCCACAATTTTTGTAATGTTATTATTTTTTTTTATTTGTACTCACCACCGTAAAATATAAGCCAATGAAAAATCTCCACGCCCCTTCACAATTCAGACTATTTGATAGGCTTGACTGAGTGCTACTGAAACGTGAGATAATGAGATAGCTCAAAACTTCTCACAATTCTCATTTATTTACAAAGACCTTGTCGGTTTATGATGCAAAAACCAATGAGACAAATCCAAACACCTTTGCGGTGTCAACCTTGTTAGATTGTGAAACATAAACAAATGAGAAAGCTCCATGTTACTTTATATTTTGAAGTGTCAAGATTTATTGCTTTCATGTTTTCTTTTAATTGGTTGTGGGGTCAAGCCTTCACACTGCTGTGACCTTTAGCTAGGCTTACTTCATTACTGGCTTTATAGAAATGTTGCCACGTTTTTTTGATCTTGACTTTATCTACCTCGCCATAGACCCAAAATATAATCAACCTTAGTTGATTCCACTGACTTGAGGTCTTTTGAGTGTATATTTCTTGAATTTCACCAGAATGATGACATGTATTTATTCCTCACCCATTGGATCTTTTCCATGTGGACGTATCCAAACCCATTGCGTGTCCTATGACCTTTCAACTCTACGGACCCGACACCCTTATGAAACTTGGTTAATTCCATGGAACCCAAATGGTTTGAAGAGTGTCAGAATGCTGAAATGTGTCTATTTGATGCCTTTGATCTACATCGCTTGTCCCATCTAACTTTCTCGCCATGTGTACCATTGACTTTTCAACTCTTACTTGGACATGTCACTTTTATGAAACTCGATTTATTCCATAGACTTGAGGTCCACAAAATTCTTTGGCTATGGAAAATGCTGGAATGCTTCCATGTGTCCTTTTTAGGGGTGGGGTTTTAATTTTACTTTACATTTTTGCATGTGAATTGTATATTATAAAAATGTAATTTTTATAAGCTGTCTCGAGAATAATCACCGAAATATTCCCCTGTCAAGGCCTAGAGCCACTTTTGCATTTTGCCTTTTTACAAAAATTACAAACAAGCATGTATTTTCCATCATCACAAATTCCTCTCGAGAGAAGGCCACATCATCGAGTGGCTTGGAAAAATTTACATTTTTCATACGGAAGAACACAATGTTAAAATAATATTTTTTCGGTGATGGACTTACATACATTCTTGATTGATTCATTTGAGTCTCAAACATGTTTATATTGAGTCAAAGGATCATGATTTCCCAATATATTGAGTAACCATTAACTAAGAGTTATTTACACAAATATATCATTACTTATCACGGGTTTATTTGGTTACACGGGAAACTAGTTTCATGGGAATTCTTCTAGAACTAATCGTAAACTAATATAAAACATGGTTTTGACATGTAAGATGGAAAATTTGAGGGGAGCATTTATAAGTCAAGGTGTGAGCTCAAAATGAGCACCAAAATCGGCTCCAAATCAAGGATGGGCACCTCCTATGGGTGCCACAAGAACAAAAGAACAAAGATCGGATGCCTAGTCCATTGGATAATGAGTTAGGGAGAAAAAACACTCAAGTCTTTCTAAATAGATACATTGCATTTATACTAGAATACTATCATTTCTTGAAACCTAGTCACTATAGAATAGAACATGAAAAATGGAAACAACAACACAAACCAAACAAAAACAAAACAAAAATAACACTACAAAGCGTAAATAGTACACCGATCATACTTGACCATCTGGATAAGACCATGCCAAGAAATCTAGGTATTTCTTTAGTAATTTGACATAAGCTTGATTTTCTTTTTTCTCATGCTACATTCTGACCAAAAATTTATGGGATTTTGAGAAGTATCTAAAAATCCCGTAAGTCGATTAAGACTATCAAAAGTCGACACCATGCGGGGCGTAAAATGATCTCATTGGCTAGAACTTCGTGGTAGTCAGTTAAGGACTTGTCAAAGGTAAAATGTGAAGTATGTGTGGAGCATTCTCATTGGCTCATGATTTATAGTGCTTAATACAAGCAAGGGATAATTTAACACTTACAAAGAGTGTGGTAGTTTTGTATTGGCTCGTATTTCATTAAGGAACAAACATGTCTCGCAAAAGAAAGAAAGTAAAGGGAAGCAAAATAAGCAAAGCCCAATCCCGTGAGCCAACTAGAGATGGAAACATATTAGAAGGAAAAATAATACACATGTCTATAGAGGTAATCCCTGAGCTAATCAAAGGCCACCACGTGTCACATTTTTGTTCATCCCAACACACAAAACTTCAGAAGGCCATATCTTTTGATTCCTTGCTCCAAATCTTGTAAAATCTATATCATTGGAAATGTCTCTTTAATCCCTTCACTTTGGAATCACCAAATTCAAGACATAATAAAAATTGGTGGGAGGAAAAGAAGAAAAAATATTTTTCATTCAAGATGTAGTCCCGAAGTTCCAATTTCTAGTTTGTTGTAAAGATTTTGTTTGTATCCGTTTTGTGAGGAAGAGATAAGGTGGTTGTGTTGTACAATAATTACTAGGTTTTGAAGGCATGTGTTTATGCCCCTAGCCAAAACTTACATGAATAGATTCTGATTGTTTTAGTCAAGATATGCTTTCCCGTTTCTCATGTTTTAAAGGAATGAATGAGGTAATATGGTTCTATTTCTATCCTACATTGGCTTTACTTTTCAAATTACGCAAGGGTATTTCTTAGTTAATGTATTATTCTCGTCATTGTAAGACTATTACAGAGTAGTGTATACTTTACAATAGTTTAGTTTGGTTGTAAAATCCTAAAGACAACATCACTTTTGAAGAGCTTTTGTTATCCCTTAAGGGTATTTTGGGTGTATAAGACAAATACAACAAGTGATTTATCTCAGCTCTAACTCCATGATTTGTAGTTAGGATTGTGAAGACTATAGATGACATTTGTGCACATTGAGTATCAATGAATGCAAATGTTATTTCACAAATCATGTTAAATTGATTTTTCTTTTCAAGCATCATAGTTAAGGATGGATTCTTTCCATGGGAACATTAAGACACCAAGGTCATAAAAGCAATTACCCTCCCCTTCAAATATCAATTAAAAACAACAAGTTATCTTCATACCTACTAAGCATATCATACCTACATACCATACATATGTTTATTCTGCAAAGCTAAGTTTAAAACTTGTTCATTATCGCAGATTTTCTAAGAATCCCACCCACCGTGATCCAATATCATTTAAAGTAACCTTGGTCAATAATGTTATGAAAATACAATATCTGAAGTTATTCATTATCTATCTATTAGATTTGTATTTTATTGTCAAGTGCTTATAATAAATCAAGTGACAACTCTTTTGAGAGAAGTATTGTATCTGTGGATTCGATTGCACCAACCATAATGGATACCAAACGATGAAAGTTTTTACTTTATTCAAATCATCCAAATAGGTCCTCTCACCTTGGTCAAAGTAGATCCAGAGTAGTAGGGTTAATCCATCCCCTTTGTGAAGGTTCCACCTGATCACCTTTTAGATTTGAGTCATTGAGTTGAATGTTGAAAAATCCCCCGACTATCATTAACAAAGAAATTTTCATTTTTCATAATTTTATCAAATCCAACCCACACAAAGTTAGCTTATCATTTATTTGGGGTGCAATTTTGGGAGCCAATAGGTTCCTTTACGATGTAGGATTCATTTGAGGTGTTAGTACAAATTTCATTGTTAGCACCAAGATCACCAAATCCAAGGGTAGGATCTATAGGTGGAGGAGAAGATGAAGGTGGTGATGGATGTGGAGTTATATAATAAGGTAAGATGTGTGGAATAAGAGTACACATGCATATCCATAGATATAGATGCCATCTCTAGGTCCATCGGTTGGGCCATTAGTTTTTGTGTTTTAGTACAAGAGGCATACTACCATGATATGGAGGGATATAAAATTTATCACCATATATACCTTTCAAAGGTAGTTAGATTAGTTGAATATTGAGAGAGAGAGAGAGTATGAGACAACATCTGCAATAGAGGAATCCATAGAGAGATTAGTTTTATAGACATGTTCAATAACCGACCATAGAGAGAGATGTTGCATGTTACATAGTGGGTGTAAGCGAAAGGTGATCGATGCATGACATTATTTCCATATCATAGGAGATGGGGTACTACCAAGCCCTATACTAGGTAGGTTTTCTTGGGAATCAAAGACCCTAGACTATATTCAAGTGAGTAGGTAGTAGATCCATGAGGTCTAGCAAATCACAAAGGCCATCGAGGTTAGTTAGATTAGTGTAAATGCCACCACCGAGAGGTGGGGAGGAGATACCAAGAATCCCGAGTGTGAGAGAGAGTTTCCCTTAAATCATTACATGATGTTTTGTATATGTTTTTGTATATGCCTCATGATGAAGGCACATTTTTGTAGATCGATGCCCTTGATGGTATGTTGATATGTATGTGACATTTTGGATATAGTGTACATGGACATTTTTTGATGTATATGATGTTTTGTGATTGACATTCTATGATGTATATATATGGACATTTGACATGACATATGATGATGAGATGTTTGGTGTTATTTGATGTAGTTGTGATAGATGATTATATGATGGTATTGATTAGAGTAGATGATGATGTTGATGTGATTTATTATAAATGTATGATGATTGTATGTTTGTAGCGTAGTTTACATGTGTGTAGCTTAGATTTTATGTTTGTAGCTTAGTTGGTATTCATGATGTATGATGGTTATGGATATATGATGATGTTATATGTGTGATGATGGTAACAAAATACTTACAATTAGGAAAAATACAAAGAAATGCAAACAAACCCAATTAGACACAATAAAGGAAAATACACCATGGATATTAATAAACTAGGATAATAACATAATACTTGCAATCGGTTAAAAAAATAAAAAAATATGTCAAATAAACCCAATATGAACAAAAATTGACTACATCAAAGGTATAGAGAAACTAAGATGCTAACAATTTACCTACAATTGGTCTAAGATGAAGATAAATAAAGCACAACAAACCCCATATACATAGAAATTTGATAAACACCATGATTACAAATAAGTCAAGATGTGTACAAAGAAATGCAATAAGTCCCAAAAAATGGAGATACAACGTAAAAACAAGCTGAAATTTCAAAGAAAAATGATCCAAGATAACAAGTTACCAAACAACTACAAAATTGCAATGAGCCAAGGAAACACTAAGGCTAACAACGAGCCTAGTTCTCTTACTTCTTACAATTGTTCAAAAACGTGTATTAAAAAAAAAAACCTACACATATAGTAACACACACAAGACTAGATACAAACCAAAATTCTAACAAGACAACTTACACTAATTCAATATATAGCAATAATGCAATACAATCATATAATATAAAAATCTAACAACACGCCTAATGTGTTCCATAGTAAAGAATATGAAGATGTGAATTCCCTTAGGAAATTATATAGACAAGGGGATTGGATTGGACCAAAGAGGGGAGTAATTAATCCTCATGACACTCTTATTGGATCATGTTGAAGGTCGATATGAAATTAGATTGGGTGAGTTTTCTAGGAAAGGACACTGAAATGCGAGGAAAAACTTGAGAAATGAATTTTCCCCAAGCGAGGATGAACATGAAGGGTTGGTGATGGTCTTACCCACAAGTAATGATGTATGCAAAGGGTAAGAAAATTTTAGAATTATAGTATAATTTGGAATGATTATTAGATCGTATTTAAATGGAAATATTGTTGAACTATGTTGAGAGTTGTTGAAATTTTGTGAAATATTTTCTAAATGTTTATTGTGGTTTTGATTTTTGAAAGTTTTATATTGTTTTTTATTTTTGATTTATAGAAATTTTGACTTTTTGAAAGGTTTGTGCACATGCCAAAAAAGAAGGAAAGGTGTCCCCAAAACCATATCAAACATGGTACTAAAAAATAAGCCCAATGGAACTAAGGGACGTGAAACATTGGAAACAAGTAATCATGATATGGTGAAGTATGTGATTCACAACCTAACTAGGAGGAACACGTGACACAAGGTGTTTTAAAGGATGTAACATGTGGGACATAATGGAGGGATGAAACAAGTGGTTTTCGTTGACATGCCCCCAACACTAGGGATACTCTTAGAGGATTTAGGAGTATAAATTTTTTAGATGAACCATATTCATGGGCTCTTTAAGCTCTTTTCCATCTTCTTCGGATAGTTTATATGCTCCAAATCCAAACTTATCAGTTATAATATATGGTCCCAACTAATTTGGTTTGAACTTGCCTTGTTTTTCATGCTCTTTTGTAGTATTCTTATGATTATCTTTAAGCACAAGGTCATTGATCTCAAACTATCTTGGTTTAATTATCTTGTTGTAGCTTTGTCGAAGCTGATTTTGATATACCTTCAAGTGGTCCAAGGAAAAAATGCACCTCTCATCTAGGAGCCTTAGCTCTGTAATGCACAATTAGTGGTAATATTCTTCTTACTCCAGGTATTGGAGTGACACACGGAAGGAAGGGAGCTCAAAGTCTATGGGTAATATGGATTCATAACCGTATACAAGGGAGAACGGAGTGGCTCTAGTTGGAGTGTATAATTAGGTTTGATAATCCCGGTGGGTGGGTCACATTTACATTTGCCAATTTTGACCATGTTTGTCAACAGTCTTTTCCAATATTGATTTGATCATTTTATTGGATGCTTTAGATTGACCATTGTGCTATGGGTAGTAAGGAGTTTCCCATTGTAGGTGGCTATGTAATTTTTAGCTAACTCATTGACATTTTTTTGAAAGGTGTGTCGTTTTATGTGAAAAGTGATGTAGGGATCCCAAAGTGGAAAATAATGTGGTTAAGGATGAATTTGGAAATATTTTACCCAATGATGTATGTGAGAGGCATGACCTCTATCCACTTGGTGAAATATTCAATGGTGACGATTATAAATGTGTGACCATTAGAAGATGTGGGCTTTATTTTTTCGACTAAGTCAAGCCCCCATCTAGAAAAAGGCCAAGGTAAAGTGATAGGTTAGAGGGCTTGTGAGGGTGCATGAATTAGATTACCATGTCATTGACATGTCTGACACTTTTGACAAAGTTACATGCATTAGAATCCTTAGTGAGCCAATAATAGCCCATGCACTATATCTTCTTAATTAAGACCATCCCACTCGTACGTACACCATATATACTTGAATGCACTTCAATGATAAGAACTTTGCATATAATAAATCATGAAATTTCAGAATATAAAATAGCACAAGAGATATGGGTGGCCAAGAGGCCCAAATATGCAATTAATTCAAAATAATACCCTTAAGGTAGGGCAACACCATACATTTCTCCTCAAGGAACGAGTAACTCCACAATCTCCCAAGATGGGAATCCACTTTGAGGGGGACACCTCCAATATACCTCTACCAAGTAGAATAGTAAACTCATACATCCATCACCCCCTCATAATGATACTCACATCCTTTAAATAGGATGGGTAACACCTAATCCCAATGTAGGCCGAATCATTACCCAATATAATTAATTCCTATGTTAAGGGGATGTGTGCCACATGTCGGCATCTCCATCAATCCATATATATTATATTATCATATCCCAAGGTACATAACATTCAACTAGTGTTTGATTCACTTCTTCCGGATTGATACATCGTAAGAGATCCCTATCATAACCTCTTTTATAAAGGGTGTCAATAAGGATGGTGTAGAGCGAAGCACTTTGTAAGCGACTTCATCATCAACATTTTCTTCTTCTTCATCATCAACATTTTCTTCTTCTTCTTCTTCTTTAACAAAATTGTGTTTCTTTTTTTTGTTTCCCATCTAGCTAAGAAAATATCCTCCATTTCATCCCAATCCCAATCTAATAGATCTATATCCAAATAAGAATACCAATGTCGTGCTTTCCCACCAAGATGAAGATAAAAACTAACCCATACTAAACATTCTTCAAAATACATTTGTTTAAATTGTATCCACCATTTTTTTACATCAATTTCCCCATTACCATAGAAAATTGGTATATCCATGATGCATAAAAATTAGGGTTTCACAAACTTACTCCTTTGACCAATATTTGACCTGATGATTTTGTCAATCATTCAGCCTCAAATCTGAAACCACAAAGAAGTAACCCCTACTAAAATTTTGAGATATTTCCGAATATGTAAAATAATCAAAGAAAGACAGAAAATTGCAACTTGTAGGCCAGTTTTATGTAAAACCCTAAAAATCTCAATATATTCTTCAAAATAGATCCAAAAATTATGAAATTTTTACCATAGATTTCTTAAGGGAATTCAAAATTCTGGAAAAAATTAGAAAATTAATTCCAAAAAATACAGCCTGTGAAGCAAATTTAGGTGAAACCCTAAAAATGCAATAACTTCCACAAAACACCTCAAAACTTTTTGAAATTTGGACTATAGCTTTATGAAACCCTTTCACAACTATGGTAAAAAAATTGAGAAAATATTCAGTATTTTCCAAAATATAGTTGAATCACTAAAATTAGGGTTTGAACCTAATTTTTTTTGAAATCGATGCTTTGATACCACTTGATAAGAAATTTACATATAATAAATCAATAAATTTCAGAATATAAAATAGCACAAGAGATATGGGTGGCCAGAGGCCCAAATATGCAATATATTCAGAATAATACCCTTAAGGTAGGGCAACACCATACAATTCTCCTTAAGGAAGGAGTAACTCCATAATCTCCCAAGATGGGAATCCACTTTGAGGGGGAAACCTCAATATACCTCTACCAAGCAGAATAGTCAACTCATACATCCATCACCCCCTCATAATGATACTCAAATCCTTTAAATAGGATGGGTAACACCTAATCCCAATGTAGGTTGAATCATTACCCAATATAATTAATTCCTATGTGAGCCCATATAACTAACTAAGGGGATGTGTGCCACATGTCGGCATCTCCATCAACCCATATACATTATAATATTATATCCCATGTGAACCCATACATATAACTAAGGGGATGTGTGCCACATGTCGGCATCTCCATCAACCCATATATATTATATTATCATATCCCAACGTATATATCATTCAACTAGTATTTGATTCACTTCTTCCCGATTGATACATCGTAAGAGATCCCTATCATAGCATCTTTTATAAAGGGTTTCAACAAGGATGGTGTAGAGCAAAGCACATTGTGTTAAGGATATTTTATGGGTTGAATTCATGTTAGTGGGATAGGTTTTATCTTGGATGAAGGTGTAAATATATTGATACCAAGGGTTCTTAGGACCAAAAATTTCACACACCATGGTGGACTCCAGAAAATCATATGAAAGCACAAAAATATATTCAACAAGAAACTTGTTGTGTGTTTGATTTATATAAAATTCAAGAAGGGATATGATAGTCACCATGGTGTATACATTACTTTATTCCGTGCACTTTGAACTTGTTCAAATGTTATAAGCTTAAATTAACCCTTAAGACTTGTTGGTGTTCATTTTTAGCTTGCACTTGACTTATAAATGCTCCCCTCAAATTTTCCATCTTGCTTGTCAAAACCCTATTTCATACCATTTTATAGTTCCAAAAGAATTCCCGTGAAACCAATTTCATGTGTAACCAAATAAACCCATGTTAAGTAATGATATATTTGTGAAAATAACTCTTGGGTAATGGTTACTCAACATATGGGGCAATCATGATCCTTTGAATCAATATAACCATGTCCGAAACTCAAATGAATCAATCATGAATGTATGTAAGTGCATCAACAAAAATTCTTATTTTCACTTTGTGTTCTACCCATATGAAAAAGTTAAAATTTTCCCCACCACCTGATGACATTGTGCTCTTTGTGAGGACTTCATGATGGTGGAAACTACATGATTATTCACAATTTTGTGTAAAAATGAAAAATGTAAAAGTGGCTTTAGGCCCCGATAAGGGAATATTTCGATGATTATTCTTGAGACAATTATACAAAATTATACATTTATAATACGTAATTCACATGTAAAAATTTAAAGTGCAATAAAAACCATGCCCCCTAAAAAGGACATGTGGAAGCATTTCAACGCCTTTTATATCCAAATAATTCTGTGGACCTGAAGTCCGTGGAATAAATAAATTTTTGTAAAGGTGGCAAGTTTGAGAAAGAGTTAAAAGGTCAATGATACACATGGTGGAAAGTTAGATGGGACAAGCAATGCAGATCAAAGGTATCAAATAGACACATTTCAACATTTCGGCACTCTTCCAGCCATTTGCATTCCGTGGACTTCAAGTCCACAAAATCAATCAAGTTTCATAAGGGTGTCGGGTCTAGGAAAGGTTGAAATTTCAAAGGACACATAATGGGTTTGGAGGCGGCCACATGGCGAGGATCCAAAGGGTGAGGAATAAATACGTGTCACCATTCTGATGAAATTCAAGAGAGATACACATGACGGACCTCAAGTCCATGGAATCAACTAAGGTTAATAATATTTCTGTGTGGGTGAGGCGTAAAAATTCAGCACGGTCAAGGAAAATACGTGGCAACATTTCTATGAAGCCAACAATGAAGTAATCCCGATTAAAGGTTGCAATGCAAAGTCCTCTGCTGAACCAATAAAGGGAAAATATGAAGGCAATAAATTTTGACAATGTGAAATCCAAATTAACATGGAGCTTTCTAATTTGTTTATGTTTCACAATCGAGAATCCCGACACCGAAAGGTGTGTGGAGATGTCTCATTAGTTTCTACTTTGCAAAACTAACAAGGTCTTTGAAAATAAATGAGAATTGTGAGAACCCTAGAGCTCTTTCATTGGCTCATGTTTCACAGTAGTCAGTCATCAAGCCTATTAAACAATCTGAATTATGAAGGGGCATATAGATTTTTCATTGGATTATATTTTACGATGGAAAGTACAAATAAAAGAAAAGATCGTAATTGCGAAAATCGTTGATTTTCCTCATCGGCTCATGTTTCAAGGTGGTTAATTACAAGTAATTTTTTTTTTTTTAAGAAGGCAAAGCAACGTGGCATTTTCTTATTAGCTCACATAGAAAAGTAAAATAAAATCAATGCACACATGGATAAAAGACAAAGCCAATCAAAAGCTATAATGTGTCACCCTCGTGTTCATCCCAATAGGAAAAACTTCAAATGGTCATAACTTTCGATCTAAAGCTCCAAATAATGCAAAATTGGTCTCATTGGAAGGTATCGTTGATATCTTCAAGCTGGAATATTTGATTTAGGAGTTGATTTTTTTAACAAGAGAAATTGAGAAATTAAAAAGACACGATGCACCCGACAATATCAGCTTAACTATTTTTGTGTATGTGGCAGTGAAAGGCATGAATTGATCCCAAAATGCTAATAGAAAATCAGATATTTTTAGTTAGACAAATGTACATTACCCCTTTGATTCAAAGATATTTGATTATGAATAGGGGGAAATTAAGTTAATATTTTGGGGGAAATTTTGAGTTATAAAAACAGACCAAATATGTATAAATATCGGGGATTTTCCTCATATTCAAGGGGTTAGTTTTTTCTACTTATGAAAAAGGTTGATAAATTAAACCGTGAATACTATATGTTTCCTTTATGAAATGCATATAGATCTTAGTTTCCCAAACTTCTATGTCAAGGTGGTTGCAATGTACAACCATTGACAAACTTTGAGAGCATTTGTTTGATGTTCCCTTGTTAAGAAATTTCAGATATGAATGAATTATGTCTACTTTTGAGTTTAAATTTTGTGTTATGGGTTATGTATTTGGAAATTTTGATTGATGATTTATATTTTCTTTGCAGTCTTGTGTTTATTATTTCTCTTTGTCATACACTAGATCTGTCCTTAATGGTTCTACTTTGGTCATTAATTTGATATTTTCTTGTAAGCATTTACTCTTTAATATTGGAATTAATTGTAAATTTCTTACTCTAACCATTTTTGGTGATAGATTTTTGTTATCCTTTGAGTGTATCTTGGGCGTACAAGGGATGAAACAATAAAAACTTAATTAGAATATTTGCATGATCTCTTGTAGAGTATTTTAGAGATTGAGTTGGAAATTTTCATCTATTGAGTATCAATGAATGCAAATCTTCCCGTTATCCATATTTCACCCCGGGCCGAATATTGGATCAGCCATGACCCCGCATAGAAAGAACCTAAGAAAAATCGTTCAAATCTATAAATAGGACACAAAAGGACTCAACAATGGAGTGGGGGGCCGAGAAGATTAAATGAACCTATGCAAAAAAATAAATGACTCACGTCGAGCCATTTCCATGTCTTAAATCTATTTTTCAAGTTACAAGTAGACTCAACAATGGAATAATAGGGTCAAAAAAGAAGGAGCAATGCCATAGAGGAACCAAGAGCAAGAAGGAGGAAAAATGGTGAAGCTTTGAATTTTTCGGGCTCAAGACCGTTCAAGAAAGAGTCCAAAATTGACTTAGTATGAAGGAGGTAGTGGAAAGAATCATGTGTCCCGACGACGCTTCTCCAAAGTTAAATCCAGAAAAGGGTTTCCAAACAAGTGCAAAGCCACCACATGTCCCAGATCAAAATGGGCCGCATCGGGGAAAATTGGTTTTTTTCCCCTTACCCTAAAAGGTTTAAAAGTTACAAAATGGACCAAAGCGGGAGTTGGAGGAAAAGGTGAAAATTTTCCTTTTGACAAAAAGGCACAAAGGAAAAAATTGAAGCACATCTCCCCAACCAACCGAAAGGGTGCTAAGTGTCCAAAGTGAAGCTTCGGACCGTGGGGGTTTTATGAGTTTTGCATTTTTTGGAAAAGAGAAAAAGATAAATTACGAGACTGAAAACCTAATTTTTGCTCTAATATGGCTGCCACGAGTCCCATATAAAAAGGGGACCCATTCTTCAAATTGTTTTCCCACCCATTTGTATGGACTCGATACAAACTTCGAAGGGCACATATTTCACTCAGGGCTCGAAATATTGTAAATCTTACACCGTTGGAAGTGTCTCGATGTCCTCTATGCCATGGAAAGATAAAAATCATTTTTTCAGGCCCTAGTAGGTGAAAAATGGAGAAACGTCTTCGGCCTTTAATGCAGGATCTTCTTGCCTCAACAACCAGATCGATTTGATCTACTCCGCCACTTCTTCCTCCTTCAAGGTGCTGAATAAGGATTTGATGCAGTCAAGACAAATTTGGAACAAATTTTATGGGAGACATTAAATAGTGGTGGTTGAGCTTGGATCTGTTTTCCCACTTCTTTCTTTTTCTCCCATCTATATCGAATCTATAAATATAGGCTCGAGACTTGTTGTAAAGGGTTGGACATTCTTTTGTTTTATAGGCTCCCCTTTCCTTCTAGCAAAGGAATTCATGGAGTTCATGCCTTCCATTAAAATTGCAGTATGTTCTTGCCTCCTGCTATTTTGTAATGCATTGTATCAATCTGCAGAGTAATAAAACACGTTTGTGATCAATTATTTTGTAATGCATTGTATCAGATCTGTTTCATTGAGTAATAAAACACATTTGTGATCAATTCTAGATTCTTTCTGTCTCTTACTGTCATCTGGTCTTTCATTATAAATTTGGTTATTTGTGCTTGATTATTGTATGTATTTTGTTGGTTTGTGTCTATCAATGAAAAACTAATGTTCATCATTCCTTCGGTGCATCACCTTGTAGTTTAGTCATTTCTTATTTATTATATCCCTTTTAATCCTGTCTCCTTGGAAAATTTTAGATTAGGTATAGAGATAGATCCTCTGCAAGTTCTCACGTATGCACCTAAACAAAGGAATAGGAACCAACCTTTAATCTGGAGAGATTTTCCATTTGCAAGGTCCCACACCTTGGGGAAAGTTAAATGTTATGCGAGATCACACCAAATGACTCTACCTTAGAAAAGCAGATCTATAGAACTCATTTGGGGGTGTTGTGATTTTGCACTAACAATTTTGGCATGCCTGGTGGGACAGAGAAGTCTCCATCTTATTACAGTAAGATTGATGTGCACTTCTGTGATTCTAAATTTTAAGAAGTTTTAAAATTATACATCTGCGACTCTAAAAGAAACAAATCCATTGGTTTCAGTAGTCCAAGCAAGTTCATGAGAAGGATATAAAAAAGGTCTAGAACAAGAGAGGAAGGACAGTTTGTACACATACACTTGTCTCTAGACAAGGAAAAGAAGAAGAGCCTAGAGGTCTCCATCTCCCCCAAATAGAGCCTTATCAACACCTCCTCCTAGTAGGTTGTTCTTTCAAACAAGAAGGGTACTCAGGCCAATCAGAATGGCTCAGCCAAATCCTTATGTCAACTTCACTGGCAACAACCCACTCACCTTGAATGCACAAAATCCAGTCCCGATTGCAGCATTAAAGAGCATCCCATATTTCACTAGGGAAAACCAGACTTCTCCTGGTGACCATGTCCAAGATATTACAAATGTCTATACAATCCATGAGATCCATGAGATGGATATTACAGTCAAGTTGCTAGCCTCTTCACTCAAAGGTAAAGCTTCACAATGGTTTAGGAGCCTTGAAGCAGGATCTATTCAAAATTGGAACCAGCTGTGCACAACTCTTCATAACTAGTTTGGAGAAAAAGGTGATAACTTGTCTTTGTTGGAGCAACTGACAACAATCAAGAGAGCCCCAAATGAGAAACTAACGGATTTTAACCTCAGATTTCAATGGACCTGGGATAGGATTCCAATAGTAGTAAATCCCACTAATGAAGGTGCCTTCTTATACTTTCTTAGGGCTTTAAATTCTAATATTTCTTTGATGATTTAGTCAATGGGGGGCACAACCTTACTTGCAGCCTATAGCCTTTCCATAGGAGCTGAGAACCATTTGATTTAGGTTGGAAAACTTACCCCTAGGCCATCCATGCCCCTTTACCTTGAGTTAGGAAACCCATGTACCAGCCAAACACCCACATTAGCTCCTATACCCACCCCAAGAGTCAAAGTTCAGCTGAAGCCTCCACTTCATCATCTAACACCTTAAAGGAGCTTCAGAAGTGATGAAACAACTGCAAAACATGGGAAATGAGCTAGTAACCATCAAAAGACAGTAGGCTTAGAGTTCTAGGCCATATCAGCCCCAGGCTCAATATCAAGCCAGACCCCATATCAACAAAATAGACCACCATCCCAGGCAGAAATCAGAGTCAACACCAAGGGCAACCTTAAGCTGCTAGACCTTTTAGGTCATATGACCCAAACATAGTTTCAACATCAAGGGGATTGGTTCCACCATAGAATAACATGGCATAAGATTATGAATGGTGTTTCCCATGTAATTAGCCACATAATTAGTCAACATGCTTCAATGGTGCATTAAATTAGGATTTGATGGTGCAAACCATTGGTGTGTCACAAGAACCTAGCCATGAAGAAAGTCAATAGCAAGGAGCTCAGTAAGAGGGACCCCCAAACGAAACTATGCTTGTCAATTGGTAGGTTGAAGACTTCTATGGAATGAATCAGACTCCTTCTCAAAGTATAGCTGCCAATACATGGTCTAAGAGGAGAAATATTAGAGAAGGACATTCACCAAGCTCAGATGATCCTCAACCCTCCATCACTCAGCAAGGTATTGGCATTCAAAATACAACTCCCAATGTGCAAAGTCAATCCAAGCCACCTTCCAGACCTACTCAGGCACCGGTTGTAACAACCCAGGTGCAAGAGAAAAATGTGCCTGGGAAGGGGCAAAAAAAGGATAGCTCATTCAACATCATTGAGAAAATGAAGAGGACAAGTGTGAACATTTCACTATGGGAGTCACTGGCCATTCCAGGGTAGAGGGATCTATTGCAGACTGCTATACAAAATTGGTCAAGCTCAAATCACACCCCTAACCAAAGCGAGAAAGTGCTTACCAATACAAATCAACCTGTGGAAAACCATCAAGAACAACAAGGTAAGAATCGAGACCTCCTCCATTCTATGTTTCATTGATTATTGGAGACAAATTGGTGCACAATTGTATGATTGATTTTGGGGCAAGTAGTTTTGTAATGCCCAAGAAAATAGCTGATCAACTGGGTCTCTAATATGAAGTCATCTCTAGAGGGGTAGTGCAATTAGATGGGATAGCAATGACAACTATTGGAATCATCAAGGATCTGAGCCTCACTCTGCATGCCTGCCCTAATGTGACTATTTTGCATAATGTATCAATCATAGATTTGCCACCACATTTTGCTTTGTGTTTTTCTAGGGACTTCACTGCCAAAATTGGAGGCTATCTATCTACTGATTGGTCACATATGCTCTTTAGAACAAGGTATGGGGCAAAGGCCACAATCAGATCTAAGCCCATTGCTAATTATCATATTGAATCTTATGTGCCTAGCCCAATCAATGCCAACTGCTCAACTTTTGATCAAGAAGACCTCATAAGCACTTGTGAAGCGATACCAAGGTGGGATGTATCCTAGAATTAACTCTCGATGAGTGGGCTAAAAAAGACATGATTTTGACCCCTATAAGGAGATGGAAGAATATGAGCTAGGTGTCTACTATCTACTTAAAGAGAATCATCCTCTTCTTGACCTAATTAAGCCAAAATATAAAGATGAAAATGAGGTATGACAATTGTTCTTTGATGGCTCAAGGAGTAGATAAGAAGTTGGAGGAGGAGCTATGATTGTGTCCCCCAAAGGTATGAAATATTATTCAGCCTTCAGATTTTAATTTTCCTGCTCAAATAACACTATTGAATATGAGGCTTTGGTCCATGGTCTTCATTGGGAAAGGAAGCTATGAATCAAGAACTTACAAGTGTTTGGTGACAGTGAACTGGTTGCCAATCAAGTTAGAGGACTTAATACTGTCAAGAATGACCTTCTTAAGAACTACAAGAGTAGGGCATGGGATCTCATGGAGGATTTCGAGGCCTTCAACATTGTGTCCATATCCAGGAAGGAGAACAAAGCTACTGATAGGCTTGCAGTAGTTGGAGCAACATTTGATGTGGTCGATAACATCAAAAGAGACAAAGAACAACCACATATCCATATAGTTGTGAAGCCAACAGTTCAGATAACAACACATGTTGGCAGGTGTTCGAGAAAGATTAGCATATCATTAATTTTTTGCAAGAAGAAGCTGAATTCTCAGCTAGAAATCAAAATAGATTAGAGCAGCAATACATGAATCAAATAGTACAACTACATACAAACAAGCTTCCCAAAGGCTTAGTGACATTGGAGTCTATCTTCAATCCTAATGATCAGTTTAGAAAAGAGAAGGCTAACATATAGATCAAAGGAGAAGATTTAGAGTCAATCCCAATTAGAGAAGGAAAAACACTTCAAATTGGTAAAGTGGCCACCGAGCAAGAAAGGTATGAATTCATACAACTTTTCCAAGAATTTCCAGATGTATTTTCTTGGAGCTATGAAGACCTAAGAGGGTTCAATCCAAAGCTAGCACAACACACAATCAAACTAGATCCAAATACTCATTATCGGGTAAAAGTAAAGTAAAGACTGGTCAATCCACACATTGAGCCTCTGATGAAGAAATAACTAAACAAGCCGATAGAGGCAAGTATCATATTTCCAATTAAACACTCAAGATGGGTTGTAAACCAGTCCGAGTCAGGAAGAAAAATGGAGAGATTAGGTTGTGTGTAGATTTTTGAGACTTGAACAGAGCTTCCCTCAAAGATCACTACCCACTCCCTTCAATGGAGTAGATCTTACAAGTGGTGTCTGGATCAGAGAGATTCTCCCTCCTAGATGGCTACTCAGAATACACAACTAGATCATAGTGAAAGAAGATGATCAGTTCAAAACAAATTTCACCACCAAATGGGGCACCTATGCCTATAGAAAAATGCCATTTGGATTGTCCAATGCCAAGCCACTTTTCAAAGGGAAATGGATATGGAATTCAAAGGACTAATTAAAAAAATAGTACTGATCTATCTGGATGACATTACGGTGTTTTCCAAAAATGCAGTAGACCACCTTTTCCACCTAAGACAGGTGTTTTGAATATGTAGGAGTTTTGGGGTATCATTGAACCCTAAAAAATGCATATTCTTGGCCCATGAGGGTAGGATTCTAGGCCATATTGTATCAAAGGAAGGGTTTTCAATTGACCCAAAGAGAGTTGAAGAAATAAGAACATTGCCATTGCCAAGCCATAAGAAATATATTCAAAGCTTCCTAGGAAAAATCAAATTTTTCCGTAGGTTTGTACAAAAATTTGCTACCCTTGTTAAGCCAATAACATTGATGTTGAAGAAGAGCTTAGCATTCAGGTGGACATATGAAGGAAAGGCAAGCTTTGAGGCCATCAAAGAAGCTATATCACAAGCCCCAACTCTCATGAATCTAGATTTCTCTAAAGACTTCATATTGTATGCCTTTGGTGGTAGTGACACAATTTCTGCAATCTTAGTTCAGCAGAACAAAGAAGGTACAAAACAACCAATTAATTTCTTCAGTTAAGGTCTGAAAGACTATGAATTGATATACTCCTTCATCGAAAATCAAGTCCTGGTAGTAATAAGAGGATTAAAGAAGTTTAAACATCTGGTTTCAAATAATAAAATCCAATTGTTGGTCTCCCATGCGGGAGTTAAAGAATTCCTTCTTAGTAAGGATTTGAATGAAAAATGTGCAGGATGGATCACTTGTGTCATGGAATATGACATTGAGATCAAAACTAAGCTAGTCCATGGGAAGGGGTTTTGTGAAAAACTTTGCTACCCATGGGAAGGGTTTTGTAATAAGAGGATTAAAGAAGTTTAAGCATCTGGATTCAAATAATAAAATCCAATTGTTGGTCTCCCATGTGAGAGTTAAATAATTCCTTCTTAGTAAGGATCGAATGAAAAATGTTCAGATGGATCACTAGTGTCATGGAATATGACATTGAGATTAGGTCACTAAAATCTCTTCAAAGTCCATGGGAAGGGGTTTGTACAAAACTTTTCTACCCTTGTTAAGCCAATAACGTTGATGTTGAAGAAGAGCTTAAAATTGAGGTGGACATCTCGAAGGAAAGGCAAGCTTTGAGGCCATCGAGAGAAGCTATATCACAAGCCCCAACTCTGTCATGAATCTAGATTTCTCTAAAGACTTCATCTTGTATGACTTTGGTGGTAGTGATACAATTTCTGCAATCTTAGTTCAAAAAACAAATAAGGTACAAAAAAACCAATCAATTTCTTCGATTAAGGTCTGGAAGACTATGAAGTGATATACTCCTTCATCAAAAATCAAGTCCTGATAGTAATAAGAGGATTAAAGAAGTTTAAGCATCTGGTTTCAAATAATAAAATCCAATTGTTGGTCTCCCATGCGGGAGTTAAAGAATTCCTTCTTAGTAAGGATCTGAATGAAAAATGTGCAGGATGGATCACTTGTGTCATGGAATATGACATTGAGATTAGGGTCACTAAGCTGGTCCATGGGAAGGGGTTGTGTGAACAACTAGCCTTAGGTCAACAAGATGAAGCAAACAGTGAAAAGGAGGCTATTTTTATTCTACAAGATAATCAAGAGGAAGGAAATAATGATGTACCTACTCCTTGTTGGACTCAAGACATGGTGCACTTCCTTTAAATAGGCCTGTGTCCTCATGGGATGAGTAAAGAAAAAGGAGACATTTTAGACTACATGCCATCCCATATGTTCTTATTGATGGTGTCTTGTTCAAAAGAGACATCAATGGCATTCTACTTGAGATGCATTGAGATAGATCAGGTTGAGAGAGTGTTACAAGAATTCCATGTTGAAGTAGTTAGAGGCCATTTTGCTCCAAGGGTGAAAACACTCAAGATCATGAAGGTGGGTTATTATTGGCCCAGAGTGTTTAGTGACTACTATGCATGGATCAAAAAGTGTAAGAATTGTGCATTCTTCAAAGGCAAAGAAAAGTTAGTAGCACTTCCATTGCACCCAATTTCAGTCAACCAACCTTTCATGTAATGGGGATTGGACTTCATTGGAGTCATCAATCCAAATTCAAGCCAAGGCCATAAATGGATTCTGACAACAACAAACTATTTCACCAAGTGGACCGAGGTAGTGGCACTCAAGGAAGCTAATGAGTCTAGTATACTAGATTTCTATGAAGGGATAGTGACCAGATTTGGAGTGCTAACCACCATTATATCAAATAATGCATTAGCATTCATAGGTTCCAAGATCATAGGATGGGCTGTTAAGAATGGGACTTACTTGAGCACTTCATCAAACTATTACCCTCAAGGTAATGGCCAAGTTGAGTCCACAAACAAGAACCTACTAAAGATCATCAGAAGAAATCTTGATGAAAATTAGAGAACTTGGCACACAAAGCTCAAATTAGCCTTATGGGATGATAGGATAACACCCAAGAGATCTACAGGAAGCTCTCCATTCAAACTTGTCTATGGGAAAGAGGTAGTGTTGCCTATATCACTTGAGTTGCCAACATTGGAGCTTGTGAAGCAACTAGAGATGTCTGAATTTGAACCGATGGAGGCCAGGTATGTGGAGCTGATAGAATTGGAAGAAACTAGAGAGCATGCACTCCAAGCAATAGAGAAGGATTAAGCCTCAATCAAGAGATGCTTTGACAAGAAGGAAAAAACAAGGACCTTCTAGGAAGGAGACCTAGTTTTGAAATGGGATGTAGATCGGGAAAAACTAGGAAGGCATTCCAAGTTTGATGCCATTTGGAGTGGCCCCTACATGGTCACAAGATGTAAAAGTAGCAATGCTTTCCAATTGTCTACGTTGGATGGTGAGGAATTGTAGATTCTAGTAAATGGAATCTATCTTAAACACTGCTACTAGAAGGAAGGTTATCACCTTGTACATATTAGTTAATTTATTTTCCTCTAAGTGCTTGTGCACATTGTCTTGTTATAGTTTAGGTTGCTTTTCTCCTAAGTGATTTGCATGCTCTACATGTTCTATTTGGAGTATGTATGATTTCAAATTTTGTATATAGTTGTGGTGCTATTTTGTTGCTCTTATGTAGTCCATTCAGAGAGACAGATGAAGCCCCAGGTCAAAACAATTTTCTACTCTCAGAAACCTTTGTTTCGAGATTTCTTATGAAAATTGAGAGTGCAAACAACCGAGCTCATGAATCAGAGGTAGAATTAGTATCAGACCATTGTTTTCAACTCCATGCCCAATGATTATGACAAGGTAATTGGTCTTTTCATCTAGCAGGTAGATACCCCATGTGAGTCACCAAATTGTTATCCATATTTCACCCCCTAGGAAAATATTGGATCAGCCACCCCACATAGAAAGAACCTGAGAAAACTCATTCAAATATGTAAATAGGTCACAGAAGGACTCAACAATGGAGTGGTGGGGGCCGAGAAATATTAAATGAACCTATGCAAAAATAAATGACTCTGTCGAGCCATTTCCATGTCTTAAATCCATTTTTCAAGTTACAGGTAGACTAAAAAATGGAATAGCATGGTTGGAAAAGAAGGAGCAATCTTTGAGAGGAACTAGGATCAAGAAGGAGGAAAAACGGTGAAGCTTTCAAAGTTTTTGGCTCAAGACCGTTCAAGAAAGAGTCCAAAATTGACTTAGTATGGAGGAGGTAATGGAAAGAACCACGTGTCCCGACGACGCTTCTCAAAATTTAAATATAGAAAAGGGTTTCCAAACAAGTGCGGTGCCTCCATGTGTCCCAGATCAAAGTGGTCCGTTGGGGGAAAGTTGGTTTTTTGCCCCTTACCCCAAAAGGTGTAAAAGTTGCAAAATGGGCCATGACTCGACCAAAGGAAAAAGTCAGTGTTTGAGCCTGAGTCAAACCAAAGCGGGAGTTAGAGGAAAAGGTGAAAATTTTCCTTTTGACAAAAAGGCACAAAGGAAAAAATTGAAGTGCATCTCCCCAGCCAACCGAAGGGTGCCACGTGTTCAGCGAGCTTCGGGACCGCAGGGGTTTTCTAAGTTTTGCATTTTGTGGAAAAGGGAAAAAGATAAATTACGGACCCACAAACATGATTTTTCTCTAATCTGGCTGCCACGTGTCCCATATAAAAAAGGGGACCCATTTTTCAAACTATTTTCTTGCCCATTTGTACGAACTCGATACAAACTTTGAAGGGGCATATCTTTTGACTCAGGGCTCAAAATATTGCAAATCTTACACCATTGGAAGCATCTTGATGTCCTCTATGCCATGGAAAGATAAAAAATCAATATTTCAAGCAATGGTAGATGAAAAATGGAGAAAATACTTTGAGATTTTAATGCAGGATCTTCTTGCCTCAACAACCAGATCGAATTCAATCTGCTCTGCGCTTCTTCCTCCTTTAAGGCGTCGAATAAGGATTTGATGTAGTCAAGACAAATTTGGAATAGATTTTATGGGAGACATTAAATAGTGGTGGTTGAGCTTGGAGTTTTTTTCCCACTTCTTTCTTTTTCTCCCATCTGTATTGAATCTATAAATACAGGCTTGGGACTCATTGTAAAGGGTTGGACATTCTTTTGTTTACTGGGCTCCCTTTCCTTCTAGCAAAGGAATTCATGGAGTTCAGGCCTTCCATTAAAATTGCAGTATGTTCTTGCCTCCTGGCTGTTTTGTAATGCATTGTATCAATCTACAGAGCAATAAAACACGTTTGTGATCGATTCTAGATCCTTTCTGTCTCTTTTGCTTGCATCTGGTCTTTCATTATAAATCTAGTTATCATTTTTGATTATTGTATGTATTTTGTTGGTTTATGTCTATCAAAGCAAAACTAATGTTCATCATTCCTTCGGTGCATCACCTTGTAGTTTAGTCATTTCTTATTTCTTATATCCCTTTTTATCCCTGTCTCCTTGGCAAATTTTAGATTAGGTATAGAGATAGATCCTCTGCAAGTTCTCACGTATGCACCTAAATAGAGGAATAGGAACCAACCTTTAATCTGGAGAGCTTTTCCATTTACAAGGTCCCACACCTTGGGGAAAGTTCAATGTTATGTGGATCACACCAAATGACTCTGCCTTAGAAAAGTAGATCTATAGAACTCATTTGGGGGTGTTGTGATTTTACACTAACACTTCCTTTGTAGAAAACTGTCACTACTTAATAATTTTTTTGTGCTTCCTAGAATTGTAGGTTGCACTAAGTGTTAAATGTTATGTTGTAAAGAGTCTATCATACTATAACCCCCTCATTTAAAACTACATGAGTGATTCTACCCCGCACTAAATTCCATTCATTTTTTTTTCTGTCAGTGTCTCTAAACATCATTGAAAGTGTCCTTTAGATTTTATCAAGAGAATGTAAGAGCAATCTGAATTCTACTGTCTATAGTAACCTATGTCTAATATAGTAAGCATATGAAAAATTTTGTGTGATAACTTGGGAGAGTGAAGTTTTGTGTCCATGGCCATGTTTATTCCAAATTGATTCATCCTTTAAAATAAATCGAGGGAATAAAGACTCCATCTCCCCCCTCTGCATCTAGGTTATGCCTCGGGTTCTCTCACCCCCGGTTCAAGGTAGGACAAAAAGTAGCGGGAAAAACCCATCTCCTTTATATGTTCCCCTCAATCAGCCTAAGGGAATTGTTAGACCCCTCCCCTTTACCTACAAAATGACATATTATCTAGTCTACCATTATTCCAATAAATTTCCCCTTCCTTGAAAGAGAATTGTTGTCAATCCATAAGGGGGTGAAAATCGAGGACCAACACACTTAGCACTATTTGTTATGCAGGATTTAAAGTTTTAAAAGGTGTCGAGGCCAAAGCGGGAGGTTCGAGATCTCCCACCAACACACTTATGGCGTCGTCGTCGGGAATTTCTTAGGCTATATGAATTGCTAGTATTTCTTGATATAAATTGATAGGTATTTTGGCAATTAAGGTTTATATATCCTATCAACAAGTTTCTAGAATCACTACAGGGGACTTATTTAGCCTAATAGAGGTTCAAAATACATACCTTTATATAAATTTTCTAAAGTTAGGCAAGTATAATCCAATAATTTTCTATTTACAAGTAGGATTTACATTAAACCCGGCTCCAATGGGAAAAAGATGGTAAAATTAATAAATATATAGAAAGGTTTGCCTTATAATTTGCAAAGCTATCATTTCAAGAGCTATTTGAGTTAATCTAAGGTGCAAGACCTTAGTGGAGGCTCCATCTTTCAATAGAAAATATGGTATATACCAAAGTGTAATTTTTGTACAACTTCTTGATTAACTCTTCCCTTTTACAAAGATGGAAGGAAGAAGATCCTTTTTAAAGTATGATCTAATTATAATATTACTTCCAAAACTAGAAAATACACAATCAAGAAGGAAGTAGATCTAGAAACCAGTGGGCGGTCAAAAGTCAGAAGAAAGGATTGTTCAAATTATTGAATTTGATCAACATTTGGTGGAAGATTACTGTAGCACACCTGATAGCTCTAATTCAGGTAGTCCTCAAGCATATTTACATAATTTGTTCTAAGAGGCTTCAAAATTTGCAAATAGCAAAGGTATTTTTCATCTCCCTCCTTTGTTAACTCATAAGAATAAAATATTTTGTGAAACTGAATCCCTGAAGGATTCCTATTTTGTGGATCATATCCTCTACCTCTAAGACCCCCAGTTCCCCACCATTTCAATCCTAAAAACATCCACCAAATAATGTTGCATAACCTCCACTAAGGGCTCCTTTTTTGGTTACTACTTATATACCAATAAGGTTTCATGGAATGGTAGGCTATCTAAATGAAGTACCACATGAAATAAGAAACAAATTACCTAGATTTCAAGGGAATAATGTCATATGTGGAGATCAACATCTTTCATTTTTTCAGAATGTTATGGATTACTATGAAGTAGAGCATGAATATGTTTATGTTAAGTTATTCATACATACATTAGAGGAAGATGTTAGGGAATGGTATAACTTGTTGCATGTAAATTCAATTGACTCCTGGATAGAGATGAATAATGCTTTCATATTACAATATGGTGATAATACTGACCTTAGGTTTCTTTTGTGAAAATCAAAGTGCCCTTCATTGTGTTCATGGTCATGATGCTCACATTTTCCTTTGAATTATTTGTAACACTAGTTTGATGCACACCAATATCAATGACATCATGAATTTTATCAATCAACCTACAATTTTTGGTATCATGAGTGGTAGACACCTGTAAATCTTGCAATAAGAAGACACATTCTTCTTTATCACGCGTTACGCAACAATGGGAAATGACTTCAATCGTTATCCAAGTGACAGATCTCGTAGTCTAGCAACATGACACCCACTAAATTCGAGGATAACTATCCTTAGTATGCCCTTATACTTCACAATCTGTGCACTAAATTCCACTACACGTCTCATGTGTTGAGTTAGATGACAATTTCTCTAACTATTTTGCCATCACTGCAATATGTTCCTCTAAAAAGGGGCTAACTCCTGTGTCTACACTACCAACTACCTTAGTGTGAAGAGTCTGCCTCAAGTGCCTCACACGACTATGTAAACATTTTGTGTGAAAGCATTCTTCTAAAAGGCATGCTAAGTCATCTAACAAACCATTGAGCATCTTTGAATCAAGTGTATATCATAAGATAACTTAGACAAAATGGTTTTAAAATGAACATCATACTCTGGATACTCTCGGTAGCACCTTGCTTGATGTCTTTTAGCACGTTGATGCTCTTTTTCTAAAATTCAGAATGTAAATTTTTGTAAGAAAGCATCCCGCATCACGATAATCTACACAAGTCTGCAGTGGTCAAATTTTCTGTACCAAATATGCACATGCCCTTGTAATGTAGTTGTAAACTAGCTAGCCTTATGCTCATGAGCTATAATTCCCTTTGTGTGCCATATTATTTCACACATGCACATGCATAAGCTGCATCTTCTATCCCTATGTATCTCGGAATATGAAGAAATATTTCCATATAAATATTCAGGGGCGTGTAAAGCATGCCCACCGGATCTAGAACTTGTATTCCCTCCCATGTTTCCTCTGCCCCTAGAACCACCGAGATCAATAGATCCACTAGATCTTGAGCCACCCGATCCTCCCGATCCCCATATTTAAGTAGGTAACTATTTCACCGATTCTTAGATCATTTCTTGAAGTGTTAAAGAAACAGATAGGGTAACTGGCGTAGGAGGAATACTCGTTCAAATGCTAGTTGATGGGATGTTGCACACGTATGACTTCTAAATCTAGTGCTGATCATGAGAGCTTATTTTTGGCTAGGAGGAACTACCTGTAATGCAAAGCAAAACCACTAGAAGGAATTAAACAATATGGGCAGTGAACTGCTTAGCGTACGCTAGATCCTGGGAAGTGTGATACTTCCTAGATGGCTGTTAGTCCATTGTTTTAAAAATTTAATGTTGTAAACAAAGTAAATCCTATTATAATTTGAAATGATTTAGGTATCCCACTTAAAACACAATAAGAAATAGATTTAATCTAATAGGCTAAGCTAGAATAGAATCCAAAGGTCAAATGATTGGTTCTAGGTTCTGTAGGTTTGACAGAGGTCTCAGGTAGATCATAGGTGAATGAGGGTGAGGTGAAATTAGGTGGGTAGGTCTCTGTTCAGGCTATGTGGGTAAATATAGAGACCGATGTCGGTCAGGGGTAACTGATGGCGGTCAGGTGTGACCGATGCGAGTTACTTGTGGAATCTGGAAATGTCATAGAACAAGCTTTAGGTATCCTTTGTGATTGCACAAAGGACTTTGGTTGGTCGGGATGAGGTATTGGGTGGCTGGAGTAGGCTTCGGTGAAGTTTTAATGGGTATATGGAGGTGGGGATGTTGGAGAAGGTCAATAGATGGCTAGGTAAGCAATAGATGATAAAATAATGATGAAATGAAATAAAACAGAGAAGTATGACATTATACTTACTTGGATTATGGTCCTAGATGCCTATGTATGAAGGATGGAGGTGCTGATGAGAGGCTTGAAGGATGCAAGTGATCACCAACTGAAGGAAAGCTTCTGCATGGGCTGCATGTGCACTCCTCTTTGCTTGGTTAGATCAGATCATGGCTGGGATGGCTATATAGGAAAAGATGTTTGATCCCCTTCCTTGCATGCGTGGTCTCACTAGAATTCACTCTCTAAAGATGTGTTATCTCTCTGAGATGTGATAATGCTCGCCAACCTTTTTGCTTCCAACTTCCAACTTTCAACCTTTCAACCTTGAGAATAAGGTTGTTTTGGGGTTAAAAGGGTAACCAATGGTGGTTCTAGCTTAACCGGTGACGGTTAGGGGTAACCGGTGTCAGTCAAGGTGGGATTTCCTAGGTTTACTAAACTAGGGAGATCCTCTTGATTTCCTCAAATATCATGTCATTAACCCATGGATTAGACTGGGAGATTCTTGTGAGCATGCGGGAATGTGGTTAGAGGGAATGTAGGCATTGATTTTTAGGGTTTGGGTAAGTCTTAGTTAGTTATGGAAACTTACTAAGAATAGGTCTTAGGGTGATTTGGCTTGGTGAGGTTTCTAAGTGAATCAGTATATGTGGATATTATTTAAATTAAGATATTTAAATAATAGATATAGTGAGGATAATAAATTAATTAAATTAAATTAATCAAATTAATATTAGTGGGGTGAAAGGGGTCATGGCTAGGTGAATGTGATGAAGGGTGTTTATTCATCGAGGGACCAAAGGGGAGTGTGACCTAATTTTAGTGTCTACATTTAGCCCTTTTTTGTTGCGTAGCTTGTATTGGTAAGCGACATTAACAAAAATAAGATATGGTTGTCCCATGTGCGGGTGAAGGTGATCCCCCTCAAACTAGGAACTGATGAGGCAGAAGGGAGAATCAGTGAGTGATTTGATAAAAGGTAAATGGGATTAAAGGTCTACTCGAGCAATCTAGGTAATGGGTCAGGGTCAAAGGTAGCAACAATCAAACACATGCACATGAATAAACTACAACACGCTACCGGGTTGAAGAGTAGGAAAACTCTACATCATCTAAGGTCAATAGGTTTATCCAAACAAGGTTGAAGTGAATCCGGTATCCAAGGTATAGGATATGGTTAGGAAACACAACGTAGGTTAGGTGCAGGAACATTTAGGTATGTTCTAGTACACCAAAGGTAGGGTTGGGATAAACAGTCATGGCTATAGGCTATGTAAGGTCATCAGGTCAATCAACACAGGTAACAATGCCACAAGGTATAGCAAACACATGAGGTCAAAGGTCACTAGCGATGGTCCAGGTCCAAATATCTAGGTCATGACACGGTAAGGCCAAGGTAGGGGTAAAATAATGAGTCCCCAAAGGAGGACAAATGGAGGTAGTAAATGATGAGGTCAGGAAAGGTAAGGGAAATGGGTTGGGTAAAGGTGTGGTTGGGGAAAGGATCAGGGTGAAGGGTGGGGTAAAGGATCAAGGTAAAGGGTGGGGTAAAAGGAGCATAATTGAGGGTAATGTGTAGGTGAGGATGACTGATGGTGGTCATGGATAACCGACGTTGGTATAGGAAAACTGATAATGGTGAGGTAGGGCACGTGACTGATCTTCGGTCAAGGGTAATTGATGTCGGTTAGGTCGGGTTGGTTATAAAAAAAAAAAATCCACATTTTTATTATTCATTTGTTATTTGCAAAGTGAGAAAATGAAAAAAAGAGAGAAAAGTGTCCGAAGGAAATGGGACAGTGAGTTGGCAGTGTGATTGGATGAGGGTTGGGTTGGTGAGCAGTGGGTCCACGGGATCAGGTGAGAGATTTGATTAGGTGGAGGTTGTGAGGAATTATTCGGTGATGGAAAAGGTTAGAGAGGGATCAGGCGGGCCATCGACACGACGCCAGGACGTGCCACCGCGACGGCGATGGCGCGTGAGGTAAGTGCCCAACTCGACATTGCTAATTGGGTAGATTAGAGGTTTGGATAATTGTTATTTTAGGTTTTTGTTTTTGTGGGTGGGTAAAAATAAAATTTGGGTATGGGGGGAATAACGGGCAAAAAGAGGGAGGGGAAGGGTAGTAAATGTTATAGGTGGGGTGGGTAGAGGTCCAGGGGTAGTTTAGGTCATTGTAGGTGGGGTAAAAGGGGAAGGGGGTGATTTTTAGAAAATGGGGGTTTTGGGAAGTTGCGGGATTTTTGTGTCAGTGACCAGCATCGGTCTAGTTTGGCTGGCATTGGTTGGGTAGAACCGGTATCGGTCACCAAACAAGTGACCAATGCCGGTTACCTAAGTAACTATGGTCGAGAAGGTGAACGGCATTGGTCACTAAACAGTGATCGATGTCGGTTTAAGGGTGACCAAAGTCGATTAGGATAAACCGACACCATTTAGGATTTAAGGCACAAGGGTACAAAAGTGATGTGGGCTAGGTATTTGAGATGGGTAGGGTAAAAATAGGGTGTAGGAAAATGATAATTGGTGAATAGGGATTGATACAAGTAAATTAATGTTGTGTTTGTATTAGACACAGGGGAGAGCGTAGTTACATATGCGGGACAAGGTTCCGCCTCTACTGGTGACATTACATGGCTTAGCGACCCCTTTGGAGCTGCAACATGTGGAGGTAGTGGGCTTGAGTGGGATTCATCACTACCACCATGTTGTTCGGCAACCCAGCTTGATGGTCGCACTCATCGATAGATGGGATTCCATGACCAACACGTTCCACCTTCCGACGGGTGAGATGACTATCACCCTGGAGGACGTGTTCTGATTTTATGGCTACCCATATTAGGTGCCCAGTGTATTCTATCTCCTTCGAGGCCTCAGAGGAGTTGATTGGGATAGTTTTTGGTGAGGGGGCGGCTGATATGAGATTCCATAGTGCCAGTTTGAGCTATGGAGAGATGTACCTAGCCCATCCGGATGAGACGAGGCTAGTGGTTCTGTTGATGGAGGCAATGTGCTTTGCTATGCACTACCAAATGCATAGGGTGGATGCTTTCCCCAATCACTGATGGGGGTACTCCATGATAATATGGTTCATGAGACACGCTTTTCACAGGCACCAACATTATTAGCGCAGCTATATAGAAGCTATGGGCATATGAGTGGCTGCGTAGGTTTAGCTGTGTCTTTGTACATTTATACTACACTGCTAGATGTATGAGCACATAGTGTGCGTGTGACCTATAGGGATGCCATGAGTAGATGCATTCCCAACTAGATTTTGCAGTGGGATATAGGAGATGGGTGCTAATGATAGAAGAGAAGAGATCGGATAGGCCGTCACATGATGTGACCCATTTTCGGTAGTTCTAGAGGGGTTGTCCCAGGAGTGGACATTATCCGAGCCCATATGTGGGATTCCCCTCATATAAGCATATGAATGACGAGCTAGCTAAGCTCCAGCTAGAGAGCTGATACAGGTCATCGTGCAGGGAGGATGAGATGATCCCGGTGAGGATGCAGTCCGACGGTAGTTTAGGCTCTTATAGGACATTCCTCCACCCTTCCCACAGTATTAGAGAGATGATGTGGAGAGGCCCTTACCTCTACCACAACCTACAGTGCCCACAGGGGAGGAGGAGAATCTAATGGATCAATGGATAGATGATGCAAGATGTACGAGGCAGTACATGCAGGTGGTGGGTGGCTCAGTTATGAGCCATACCACCCAGATCGGGGCAGCCATACCTAGCTACCATTATAGTGCAGAGAGATGACCTACAGGGGTAGGTAGCTACTCTGATTACCCAGTTAGGTATACTACAGACACATTTGGAGGGTTTGGAGGAAAAGGTAGTAGAGCTACACATACAAGTGGCCAGCCTACAAGCCCAGATGGTGGATGGAGGAGATGGAGATGGTCGGGGGATGGTCAGGTGGTAGCCTTACAGGCTTAGGTGGCAGGTTTATTGGGCTAGTTGGCCACATCCTAAAGCACGATTGGGGCCTTACATGCCCAGATATAGGCACAGAGGTAGGGGGCACCACCACAAGCACCGTGAGCAGTCCCGTTCACGGTAGGCATAGGGTAGGCAGGCTCTTGTAGGGTAGGTACAGGGTCGAGACCTATGGGACCACCATAGACTACACTTGTATCCAGGTTATGGGATGCCCTAGGTGAGGTGAGATATTATCAGGACCAACTTATGGTGGCTAGGATAGATTTAATCTCCTATGCTGAGTACAAGGCACAACAGGCGTCCAGTGAGAGGACGAGATCCCACACTCATAGTGTGGAGAGCACAGAGGTCAGTGAGCTCTGAGGCCTGATTAGGGAGAGGCCACTAGCGCATGGTGACCAGTGCTAGGTGAGGTGATAACAGGGACACAGGAGGCCGAGGGTATAGGTGACAAAGAGATGGAGGACATCCGGCAAGATGCCTGATATGTGGTCACCTAATTTTTGATGTAGATTAGTTATTTTTTAATATATAGGCTGGCCTGCATACTAAAGATAGTTTTATTTTTGATCACATACTAGCTTTGCATCTTCAAGATAGTGAGGATGTACGAGTGATTTGTATATTTTGAGCATATACTAGACCTATGTGCCAAAGATATTTTGTATTGATTCATTCTTTTTATATATATGAGACCAGCCTGCGTGCTGATGACATTTTGTATTGTATATTGGCTTGCGTGCTGACATTTTTGAGATGATGGACATGATGAGATGGGCATGTATGTTGAGATACATATTGATTGATTTATATGATGAGATACATGGTATTTTGTGATTTGTTGATGTATTTATGAGATATTGGTTTATGGCTTGTGTTAGATGAGATATGGATTTGTTACTTTGATGTGGATGGAAATTAGGTGAGTTAGGCATGATGGAGTTAGGTCGGTTTAGGAATGGATCAAGTCAAGTTATAGGCATGGATGAGTTAGGTTGGTTAGGCATGGATGAGTCAGGTTTGGTTAGGCATGATTGAGTCAGGTTATAGGCATGGTTGAGTCAGGTTATAGGCATGGATGAGTTAGGTTGGTTAGGCATGGTTGAGTTAGGTTTGGTTAGGCATGGTTGTATTGAAAGTAGGTGAAGTTGTGATTCATTATTGTTTTACAATGAATGATACTATGGGTCATATGTGAGATGTGGTATAATCCATGCATAGTGATGATAAAGAATTGGTAAGTGTAATAAATGTATAAAATATGTAGCAAATTGTTATGTATGTGGCTTAATTTCCAATTTTGTACATAAAAGGGGAACTAAGTGAAATGTGATGTAAATGGTGAGTTAGGCATGGTTGATGAATTTTTTAGGGTAGAGAATGGCTGAGCTAACCTCCAAGGGCCCCATGCCCTCAGAGTGCTAGCTACATAGTTCCGGTGAAAAGGGACCTCAGGCCGATGTAGTTCTCCCATGAGATACTGAAGAATATGACAATGAGATGATAGGTATTTGGGCATGTTATGGGTTTAGGTTTGATAGGTGTGGGTAGATTGTAGGTAAAATGATGTAGGTGAAAGTGATTATGGCAAAGAGGAGGATTACCCCAAAGGTAAGTGTCGAGGACCAAGTCCTGTATAAGGTAATCAAAATGTAAACAAAGATGGTTAAAAGATAAGAGGGGCAATAAAGCCACTTGATTGGGTAGGATCATACCAAGTAGATCATACCTTGGAGGAGGTGATGAACATAAGACCCTAAAGACATTGCACGATGGACTGTTCTATGGTGAAAAGTAGTCACATGATCACCAAATGTCTAAGTTCCAAGAAGTCCCTTGAGGCAGTAGGAAATGAGAGTGGGCATGGTTAACAGGGTGAAGAGTAGGTAATTTTTATATGGTATGAGGTAGCATGCACTTTGGGCAAGAGATCCGAGGTCACAATGGGAAAGTCCATGACAAAAAGGTTGAGTGTTTTGATAGACTGATCGATGCGGGAAGTCTATATGAGATAAATAATATGGAACTCCTTGAGGTCTTCGTGAAGCTGATCGATGTGGGAAGCTTCGGTTGCTCTCATTTGTTTTTTTTTTTTTTTTTTAGAGCTTCACATAGCTGTCCTTCAAGGGAGTAGTCTATTTATAGCAACAATTTGTCGAGAGGAAGATGTCCTTTTGAGGGAGTCATCTTTTTATGAGAAGTTTGACTCAAGGAGTTTGGTCCCATGTGAGGTCTTTGAAGTCATGGACAAGACCAAGGTGGAGGATAGGAATCTTGTTCAAAAGGCAAGGTGAAACGACCATGGGATCTCATCTAAAGGTAGATGAAAAGTATCCATGAGAATCATGCTATGTGCAGCGCCATGGTACACATATTCAAGGGAAGATAACAAGTGACAGGTACTCACATGATTCTGGTTTAATTGTTAGGGAGGTGTATGGAGTGGGTAGCGCTCAAGGGATGAGCTTGGAGAGAGACAAAGGGTGAGGTAGGAAAACAAGTCAACAATAGAATGGTCAAAGATGCAAGGCATTTAGGGGCTCAGGCTCAGGTTTACCATCGAGAGAAGATAAATGATAAGCACTTGATCCATAGGTATGAGTCACAATGTATGGTCCAAGCCAATTAGGAGCAAATTTTCCCCGTTTACTTTTTTCTGCTTTGGTTACGTGTTGATTTTCTTTCAGGACAAGGTCACCGAATTGGAAGGTTCATTCATGAACATGTTTTTCATAGGCACGTTTGATACATTGTTGGTAAACTTGAAGGTGATCCAGAGCGTTAAGACGACGTTCGTCTAATAACTCTAGCTATGCTAAGCGGTCCTAATGAAAGTCATCATCAGTGAGCATGTCATGGAGAGAAATATAGAGTGAGGGGATTTGGAATTTGAGAGGTAGAACAACCTCTGTACCGTAGACCAAAGAAAAGGGTGTGGCCACAATGGAAGTGTGAATACTAGTGCGGTATGCCCATAGGGCAAAAGGAATGTGCGTATGCCAATCCTTCCCAGTATCGTCAACCACTTTCATGAGAATTTTGTTGAGGGTTTTGTTAGTGGATTTGGCTTGGTCATTGGTTTGTGGGTAGTAGGGTGATGAGAAACTAAGATGAATACCGAAGGCGTTGCAAATTTTTTGCAGGGTTTTGTTTTTGAATTGTTTTCCATTTTTAGTGATGAGGTGATGAGGAACACCAAAGTGACAAATGATGTGGTGGTTAATGAACTCACATATTTTCTCAGCTTTCATGGAGATGAGTGGTATGGATTCTACCCATTTTTGTAGTATTCGGTAGCAGTGATGATCCATTGATGGTGTTGTGAAGAATGGGGATTGATTTCTCTGACAATATCCAAACCCCATTGAGAGAAGGGCCAAAGGTCTCGAGCAACCTGTAAGGCATGACTGGGTGTATGATGAAGATTGGAATGTTGTTGGAATTTTACACAATGTTTGACGTAGTCACAACAATCATGGTTAAGGGTCGGCTAGTAATAGCCTAGACGAAGAATACGCTTAGCAATAGCAAGGCCACTAAAGTGACCTCCACATATGTCATCATGAACCTCCTTAATGGTATAAGGAATTTGAACTTGTGAGGCATCGTAAGAGAATACCATCAAAGCCACACTTATAGAGGAGTCCCCAGGGATAACATAATGAGAGACATTTTAAAGGAAGGCGCTTTTATCTGTTACGGGTGAGATCAGGAGGTAGGATGGAGAGAGAAAGGTAATCGAAGTATTTTTATACCAAAGGTCACTCGAGTTAGGGTATTGGTTTTGATTGAGTAAACATCATGAGGTAAATAAGAAGGTGATTGGAGTCGTTGTATGATGAGAAAGATTTTGGAATCGGCGAGTGAAGCTAGTATTTGGGAAGCTAAGCGAGCCATGGTATCCGAAAATTTATTGGTGGAACATGGGATGGTTTGAAGGATGTAACGATCAAAGGTGGTCAAAAGTATGTCTACATGATGTTTATAATTTTGAAGTATCTTGTTATGACATTGGTATATACCATTGACTTGGTTTATGACCAATTGAGAATCACCAAAGATGTTGATTGATTTGACATCTAGGGCATAGGTGGCTTGGAGACCTAATACGAGTGCTTCGTATTCGGTGATATTGTTTGTGCATTCAAAATCAAGTTTGAAAGACAAAGGCATGGGCTCACCATCAAGTGGAATGAGGATAATACTAGCCCCACCCCCATGTTGACACTTTGAACCATCGAAGAAGAGTGTCATTTGGTAGGGGGTTCATCTAGGGAAAGGGTAGCAATTGACTCATTTGGAAAGTCAAAATTAGAAGGTTGATCCCCGGAAATAGGTGTGTCGGCCAATTGGTCAGCGATATCTTGACCCTTGATGTAATTTTGATGAATGAATTTGAGGTCAAGATTAGCTGAAAAGCACAAGCCATCATGCGGCACCGATTTTGATAAGGTTTGGTGTACATGAAGTGTAAGGGGTCGGTGTTGGTCATAACATAGGTTTTGTGGTTGAGTAGGTAATGACGGAGTTTGGTGGTAATGAAAACTAAGGCTAAGCAAAGTTTTTTGGGATGGGTGTATTGGGTTTCATAGTCCAAAAGAGTACAACTGATGTAATAAACTACCTGCTCCCTGTGTTGTTCATCGCGATGAGCGAGCATGGCTCCCAAGGAATGGTTGGTGGCATATATATATAGGTAAAAAGGTTTATTGTCTTTAGGTGGAATGAGTATTTGTGGTTGGAGAAGGTATTGTTTTAAGGCCTCAAAAGCTTTGTGACAGTCATCATCCCATTTAAAGGAGACATCCTTCTTGAGCAGATGATAAAATGGTTGACACCGATTAGATAATTATGAAATGAAATGGTGAATAGATTGCAACTTACCTTGTAGGCTACGGAGTTGTTTAAGGTTAGTGGGTGGAGGCATTTCAAGAATGGCCTTGACTTTAGTAGGGTCAACTTCTATACCACGAGGGAAACAATAAATCCCAGGAGCTTTCCTAAAAGAACCGTGAAGACACACTTCTTAGGTGAAGGCAGACACAATATTTAATGAGGCGATCAAAGATGGTTTTAAGGATGGCAAGGTGCTCGGAGTGACATTTAGATTTGGCCAAGAGATCATCCACGTAATCTTCCAATATGTGATGCATGATATCATGGAAGATGTAAGTCATAGCCTACTGATATGTGGTACCAACATTTTTAAGGCCAAAAGTCATGATTCGATAGTAGAAGGTCCCCCCAAGGGTGATGAATGATGTCTTGTGTTGATCTTAGGGAAAGCAAAATTTGGTTATAACCCAAAGCCATCCATGAGCGATAACATCTTGTGACCAATGGTAAGGTCAACCACCGGTCAATACTGGTAAGGGAAAGTCATCTTTTGGACATGCTAGGTTGAGGTCACGGAAGTGCATGCAAATGCAGAGTCCCCTGTCACCTTAGTGACAGAGACAATGTTAGAAATCCAATGAGGATAATCAATGGGTAAGATGAAGGAAACAAAAAGAAGGCGTTGAAGTTCTTCTTTGACGAGAAGGGCAATGCGAGGGTGCATTTTCCTTAGCTTTTGTTTGATGGGTTTGGCATTGAGAACAATGACGATATTGTGGACCACTATGGTGGGGTCAATACTGGGCATGTCTCATAAGACCAAGCGAAAACATGGTTATGTTCTCTCGAGAAAAGAAGTTATGGCTTCCTGTTTAGCAACATCTAAAGATTGTCTGATCTTTAGGATGTGTGGGTCATCCTGAGTATGAATGTTGATCTCGATAGTCGATTCATTCAACATGGTTTACATCTCAGAAGGTAATGACCGATGAATATATGAGTCTTCTACACCAAGGTAGGTGAGTATGGATTCATCATCCTGACATTGAATGACGTTGATTGAAGGTGTGTCGTCATCGATCATCTCAAGATATAGGAAGGGAAGAGTGGAAGGGGCCTCACCCTCGCATTGATAAGTTATAGGCCCCAAGGAAATGGTGTTTATGAAAAAAAAGTTAGGAGGGATAGATTCAGGATCCATTGACTCCAGTCGATGAAGGTGGTGATGAAGGTGGAGCGGGTGAAGAAGGTGGAGAATGGCTAGTGTCCTTAATGAGTTTAATGCAAGCCTATTTGGTAGGTGGTTTAGGGAAGCCGATACCACTACGGTCGTTATTTTTGTGGGTGGTACATGGAATAACGGTATGTCGGCCTTGTTTGTAAAAGCCAAAACCAAAACCCTTCCATGTACATCGGTGCAAGAAGGTGTGAGAAAACAATTTATTGGTAAGTGATTGGAATTCAATGGAAAAAGGGTGGGTTTTTGATGGTGGTTCAGGTGTGTAAGTGGTAGTATCAAGTCCTCCATAGGTGAGACTAGTACGAAGGTGGGAAGGACCTTAAAGGAGATTCTCTCCTATATGGTGATCATAACGAGGGTGTTGGTGAAGGATTCAAGACTCTTGTGGAGTAAGAAATGTGTTGAAACTATATAGCAAGACTCCCTAGAGTGAGGCATTGAAAAACACCTTCTAAGGGATCAGTGGTTGGTATGTAGGTAGCTGGTATGGATAATGTGTCGAGCCCGATGCGAGGTGGAGTTAATGGATTGGGAAGGCGATGGGGCAGTTGTGGAGGTTATAGCAGTAGGGAATGGAGGAGGTTTGTGTGGTAGAAGCATCATCCATCTTGGTAGGTGGAGGTGTAGGTGAAGCGTTATTGGTCGCGAAGGTAGATAGCTTGATAGGTATGAGCACATCATTGGGTCAGTAAAGCATGTTGCATGTTTTAAAAGGTGATGGGTTAGCTTTGAATGTATAAGTGTGTCCTTTGTGTTCAAAATTTACACAATGATGTAAACTGGAAGGAATGAAACCCATGAAATGGATCCAGATCTACCAAGCAACATGTTATATTGGAATTCCCCCTCCAAAACGTAAAACAATTTGGGAACAGTGCGGGGGCCCACACGAATGTGGAGGATGATGGTGCCTAGTGTAGAGGTGATAGCATCATTAAATGAATGCAACATGACCGGGTGTTTATGCATGTAATTGTCAGGTATGCACATTTAAGTGAATGCATGGGATGAAATGATGTTAATGCTAGCGCCCCCATCAATCATCACATGGCATACCCGTATGTCATCGATGTGGACAGAGATGAAGAGGGCTAGGTCCAGGTCATCATTTTGGTGTGGCACGATCTCTTCCTTTGAGAAGCTAAGGGAGGCCACTTGGTGAACAAGGTGAGGTGAAGATGAAGGTGGTAATTTGGTGAGAGAGGCTACATGATGGGGTGTGATAATGGAGGCTACGGGTGTAGGGTCATTAGGTAAAACCTCAATAGATTGAAGAACCTCCATGAGAGCTTGACGATGGGATTTTGAGGTTTGAATGAGGTCATATAAGGACATTTTGAGGGGATATTGGTGTAATTGTTTGAGCATGGTGTGATGTGTGACGCCATTAGAAATGGGATACGTGGGGCTGCGGATAGTTATTTTAGGTATGGGTGTAGATGGTATGTTGGGTATAAGATTGGTTGGTGGGTCATTTTCCTTTTCTTTGCCCTTATCCTTCTGAGCATGTGTAGTGACGTGTATCATGTTGATCGAGGAGTTGTAAAATGGAGAAGGTGTAGGGTGAGCGGTATAACAACATGATGGGAAAACCTACCGAGAGGAGATAAACCTGTGAGGTCGATTCACGCGCATACGACATTTGGGTAGTGGCGTGGAAAGTTCTCTGATGCAAACCATGTTAATTTAAAATCTTGGGGGTGGCTCTAGGAGTGGTGAGGGTGGAGGTTGTGGTTGTTGAGTGGGTAGTGTGGGAATGGGTGTCGGTGAAATAGGATCGTCGTCGAGAAGGTCGTCATCGTCAAAGTTGGTTTCTAGTGGACACAATTGGATAAGGATGGTTTTCAAGGCCTTGTAGTTCTCCACATTGTGTCCTAGCACACGATGGTATGCAAAAATTTTAGTATCATCAAACCCTTTTGGCTTGGGTTTGAGGGGGTCGTAAGGTCTGAGTGGCGGTAATGTGATGACAGAGGTCTCAAGGAGGTTGGTTAAAATTTTGGCATAAGACCCTGCTAGTGGATCACAATGGGAAGTGAACGTGGGTTTGGGTGTAGGTGTAGGTGATTGTTGAGGAACGGTCTTTAGAAGAGGAGGGGTCGAGCCATGGGTTTGGGTGCTTTGGTGTGGTTTTAGGTGTTGGTCATGTTTGTTTAGGTATGGGTATAGTAGATGGATGGGTAGGAGGGTGTGTGGTCGTTTTGACTACCTTATTGTGGGGTAGTGGAGTTTTGTTTTTGGGTTGCACCTTCTTGGGTAAAGGTGATGTGGGTGTACGAGGTCTAGAAGGAAAATCAGATGGAGGAAGAGGGTGAGTTACCCATAGGGATAATGAGGGTGTTGTGAAGGTAGATGACACGGGTTGTGCTTGAGGTGTGCGAGACAACGACTGAAGTGTAGTGGGTAGTGAAGCAATAGCTGAGGGTATTAGAGGTATGGGTGGTAAAGAGGCTACAGGTGTAGGTGTAAGTCGAGTTGGGTGTCTGGGTAGGTTAGAGGTTTATGAGGAAGGAATGGGCTATTGTGTTTCTGGTTTATTGATGGATGGAGGTTTCTTGACCATGTGGGGAAGCTGAGATCCTAAGATGGACGAGATAGGTGTAGGTGTGATTGGTGTGGCTAGGGTATGATTTCTATGGGTTTGGTGCTTTTGTTTGGGTGTCGGAGTAGGTATGGTGTTGACTTTGGAGGATGTATCTAAATCCAGTTTGATAGGTGGATGAGTAAGGCTAGTGGTTAGGGTGACCCCTAAAGTGGTAATGGGTTTAGCCTAGGCAAATGTGGTAGGTATGGGTTTGGGTTTAGGTGTAGGTTGAGTTATGGGTAAGGGTGCGATTTGAGCTATAACAGGTGTCGTGGAAGGGGTTGTGATAGAGGTGGTTAGGTTTGGTTTGATTGGTTGAAATATTTTTGGGTAGATAGTGGAGGTATCAACAAGGGATCTTTGCATCTGTGTTGAGACAGGAGTAAAAGGCACCCCCATAGTAGAGCCCTATCCACATAATCTAAGTGATCAGCCAAACGTGAGAATAGAACATCTGTAGGTGGAGTTGGTGAGGACCTAATGGAAATTCTCATAAAATGTGTCTTAGAGGTGGGGAATTGGCTAGCTTCAGCTGTGGGTAAGAGAGTTGAAAGTAGGTCTGTAGGATTTTGGGTAGCTGAAGGAGAATGCTCGCCAAGAGGCAAAGGTATCTCAACTGGGTCTATAATGGGTGGAGAAGATGATGGGAGCTCCTCTATAAGTGGAGGAATGGATAGGTGCTCCTCTATGGGTGGAGGAGGTAATGGGTGCTCCTCTATGGGTGGAGGAGGTAATAGGTGCTCCTCTATGGGTGGAGGAGGTACTGTGGGTAAATGTTCTCTAAGTGGTGAAGCTAGGGGTGAGATGGTCTCAATGTTAGTGGAAGAATCCTTCGTAGGTGACGAAGGAGATGAAAGATGTTCCTCTATTGGTGAAGGAACAAGGGAGGTTGGTTCCAACGTGGAAGGAGGATTTCGGGCTAGGATATCCTCTATGGAAGGAATATGGGGTAATTGGGAAGCAACAACTACATCATTAAAGATAGCGTGAACCTTGTGGGTATGGGTATCGTGAGTTGAGGTCTCATCGATTTGATTAGAGGAAGGGGCATGGTTGGGAAATGGTTTCTTGAAGATATGTAGGTTTTGGTTGGCATGTGCGTTAGGATTATCCATGGTTAACTCACCTTTCTCAAGCATTTCTGGACATTTTTAAAAAAAAGTGATGTAGTTCTTTGTCACTATAACCCTTTACTCGATGATAGTTACGAAATCATATTCTTTATACCATGCGGGCATGGGGGCGGCGAGCAGGGGCCAAACTAGTGTGTGGTTTTATAGGTGGAAGGGTGATGGCTTCGGCTTTGATGAGATTCTCCAAGACAAAAGAGTAAGGTTCCCCAATTGGGGTATATTTCCTTGCTCTCGTTTGAATTGAAAAGTCTAGATAGGTGAGAGATTAGATGAGGGGGTAGCCTAATTTGATGGATGAGCTAGGATGGCCTTGAGTACCACTTGCGCCCTTAGATTTTGAATAATTGGTCCGTGGTTTGGAAGAAGAAGAGGTATCATTCGTCTTGAATGCCGAAGTCTTATTACGTAATTGGATTTTCTTCTCTTGATGGCGAAATCTCTAACTTTCGTGCCATAGTGAATGCTTTGTGAAATGTTCAGAAGGTTTGGACATGCAAGGTCTGTGAGATATGCCTAGCACAATCCCGTGTGAAGAGCTCGATGAGTTCAGTTTGTGGCAGTTGGAAGGTAAGTTGGTTGATTAGGCTGCACCAGTGAGTGACAAAATCTATGATAGATTCATCCTCATACTGATGTGTGGAATATAGATCGGTCATGGTAACCTTTTTGATGTTATTGATAGAGAAATGATCCAATAAGTCTTGGGCTACCTGATTGAATGAGAATATCGAGTGTTTAGGTAACCCACTATACCAATCTAATGCAGGTCCAGTGAGGGACATGGGAAAAGTTCTCAAGAGTAAGGCATCATCATGAGCGATCAGATAACACCCATGTTTGAATGACTAAAAATGTTGCTTGCGGGTCTTCTTTACTATTGAAACGATTGAATTTAGGCATTTCCTAATGCACAGGGGTATGAATGGATAGGAATGGATGGGTGAATGGGCTCGTTACAAATCTCGTCATAGGTGAGAGTGTTGTGGGAGCTGAAAACCGATGCCTCCAATGTCTGCATCTTTTCCAACATCAATTTAATTAGGTTGTTGGTGGGTTGTGATGATTGGATGCCTCCTGTAGTGTGAGAAGGTTGGTTTTGGGCATATAATAGGGGTGACACTCTAGTGTATGGGGCTGCCATGTAGGTTGGTGGAGAAGAAGGCAGTGAAACAGGGGGTACATACCCGGTGTGTATAATGGATGAAACGAGAGGTTGTTGATAGTATGTATATGGGGGTGGAAGGGTCATGGTAACCCTAGTGGCAATAGGGGCTAATGATTATGGAATGGAAAGGACCACATTCTGAAATGGGGTAGGGGTCACCGACACTAGAGGTGGTAATGTAGCTACAGGTATGTGTGAGACATTAGGGGTAGATGAGATTGTTTTTGGGGTAGTTTTCGAGGTATGGTGGATGTAACAGTGCCATGGAGGTAATGAACATATACATCATAGCGGGTATAGGACCTAACTACAAAATAACCAAGGGTAAGGTAGATGTAGGCAACACGGAGCCAGTGGGTCCGATGCGGGAGTGGGTGTGAGAGTCGGGGGGATAGATACGGGCATGCTGTATATCAACTGACCCAAGGCATCTCGAGTGGATGAGTGGGAAAGGTAAAACTGCAAGGCGGTAGGGTTTTGGTCAAGGAGTCGTGCGAACTCCTCATCTCTAATAGTGATAGTAATAATAGGATGGGCTCCATGGCTAGTGATAAAATGGAAGGTGGGAGTGGTTGATAATCGGCGTGAAATATGAGTGCACTTGCTTGTCTTGGTCAAGCACCATGTGAAACAATATCGATCGGGTGGGGTCAGCTTCTCTATAAATGACACAGAGAAACAACATGAACAGGTGAATCTGGTGGCAAAAAGTGGATTAGGTACCAAATGGTGGTTAGAATGTGAAATGGCTAACCGGTGCCGGCCAAACGTAACATTTGCCGCATTCTTGTATAAAATGGATAGTGAGTGAACAAGGTAGAAGGTAAAATTTGAGAGGTATGCCAAATCTGATGATGTTTACAACATCAATTGGAATGATGACAAAGTGATGTGGACTATGAAAATTGGAAGAAAATGAATAAAAATATCCTTTTGATTAGGTTAGCAAAAGGATCTAGAACCAACATCGGTTGGATATAACTCGACGACGATGAGGTAACCAACGATGGTTACTTGTGAAATTGAAATAGTGATGAAAGAAAAGTTCTTGTGAATTAAAATCTGATGTAGAATCAAACCTAGAATTCTGAGAATGATGATGATATGGCCCAGGCACACTCAGGTGAAGCCGGAATACACCAGTTGTGATGAGGAGCATGCAAGGATGAACAAAAAGTGAAGAACGTGATCTCTCACCTCAAAATGCAAGCCAAGCAGAAACACTAAGAAAATGCAATCCTAGGAGTGTCTTTTCTATTATGTTTGTTTAGCTTATGCTATTTAGGGACTGACACATGAATTGTGAAATAGAGTTTTTGGTGAGGATGGCTTCCTACAAAGAAGGAGATCTAAAAGGTGAGGTTTCAGGTATGTTATGGTAGGGGTAGGCTTCGCTCTGAAGTATGACTCGACAAAGTAGCAAGCTAGGTGCCCACTGTGTCTTTGTGATCGTGTGATCACCTACAACTTCTTCTAGGTAGGATGTTGTTTAAGAATGTATGTATTTTGAATTTTTGTGAGGTTTGGTAAGACTCAAAGAAAGAGAAAAGGAAAGAAGTGCTTTTCTACAATTCGTTTGTCAACCATCAGCTAGGCATGACTTCTAGTGTATAGGTTGCCCTTAATTAATGTGAGCTAATGTAATAAATCAGAATGGAATGCACTTTATTTTTAAGCCCAAATTGAAATGTGAAATTGGATGACACAATAAGATGAAGAGGAAGAGGGATGCTCTTTCACTATAATGCAGAAAACATGAAGAAATGATTCTTTTTAATTACACCAAAAGAAAAGTTTCCTTTAGAGCAAATAGAAAGAAGAGGTGGGTTACCAAGGAAGAAAATTAGTGTGTATGCTTTTCAGAAGGGAAACAAACACACAACTTTTCCTAGGAATGAATGAAATGCAAGGAACCCTGGATGGGTCCCATCGGGTGTGCCAAAATGTTTCACCTGATTCTTAGATCATTTCTTTGAAGTGTTGAAAATAGATAGGGTAACAGGCATAAGAGGAATACCTGTTCAAATGTTGGTTGATGGGTTGTTGTGCACGTATGACTTCCAAATCCATAGCTGATCGTGAGAGCTTCCTTTTGGCTAGGAGGAACTACCTGTAATGCAAAGCAAGACCACCAAAAGGAATTAAACAATATGGGCAGTGAACTACCTAGTGTATGCTAGATCCGGGAAGTGTGATACTTCCTAGATGGTTGTCAGTCCATTGTTTTAAACAATTTAATGTCAGTAAACAAAGTAAATCCTATTGTAATTTGAAATGATTTAAGTATCCCACTTAAAACACAATAAGAAATAGATCTAATCTAACAGGCTAAGCTAGAATAGAATCCAAAGGTCAAATGATTGGTTATAGTTTCTGTAAGTTTGACAGAGGTCTCGGGTAGATCACAGGTGAATGAGGGTGAGGTGAAATTAGGTGGGTAGGTCTCTATTTTGGGATGTGTGGGAAAATACAGAGACCGATGTTGGTCAGGGGAGGCCGATGTTGGTCAGGTGTGACCGGTGCCGGTTATTGTGGAATCTAGAAATGTCATAGAACAAGCTTTAGGTCTCCTTTGTGATTACACAAAGGACTTTGGTTGGTCGAGACAAGGTATTGGGAGACTGGGGTAGGCTTCGGTAAGGTTTTAATGGGTATATGGAGGTGGGGATGTTGGAGAAGGTCAATAGATGGCTAGGTAAGCAATATATGATAAAATAATGATGAAATGAAATAAAACAGAGAAGTATGACGTTGTACTTACTTAGATTATGGTCCTAGATGCCTAAGTATGAAGGATGGAGGTGTTGATGAGAGGCTTGAAGGATGCAAGTGATCACTAACTGAAGGAAAGCGTTTGTATGAGCTGCATGTGCACTCCTTTTTGCTTGGTTAGATCAGATCATGACTAGGATGGCTATACAGGAAAAGATGTTTGATCCCCTTCCTTGCATATGTGGTCTTGCTTTGGAATTCACTCTCTGAAGATGTGTATTCTATATGAGATGTGATAATACTCGCCAACCTTTTTCTTCCAACTTCCAATTTTTAACCTTTCAACCTTGAGAATAAGGCTATTTTGGGGTTAAAGGATAACCGACGGCAGTTACAGCTTAATCGGTGATGATTAAGGGTATCCGGCCTTGACCAAGGTGGGATTTCCTAGGTTTACTAAACTAGGGAGATCCTCTTGATTTCCTCAGATCTTGTGTCGTTAACTTGTGGATTATACTGGGAGCTTCTTGTGAGCATGCGGGAATGTGGTTAGAGGGAATGTAGGCATTGATTTTTAGGGTTTGGGTAAGTCTTAATTAGTTATGGCAACTTACTAAGAATAGGTCTTAGGGTGAGTTGGCTTGGTGAGGTGTCTAAGTGAACTGTATGTGTGGATATTATTTAAATTAAGATATTTAAATAATAGATATAGTGAGGATAATGAATTAATTTAATTTAATTAATATTAGTGGGGTGAAAGGGGCCATGGCTAGGTGAATGTGATGAAGGGTGTTTATTCGTCAAGGGACCAAAGGGGAGTGTGACCTAATTTTAGTGTCTATAAGTAATGACCAAAGGATGTACTGGCTTGTGCTCCAACATTTGTGATAAACTAAACTCCCATAGACTGCAACGTTGTGCTACCTCTAGAAGTTATGCCAACATTCTCAAGCGTGCCTATTTTCTACGTGTTGATGACACACTAGAAAACATACCTCCAACTGGACCTCCGAATAACATAGATGATGATTGTGCCACCATAAATGAATAAAATACCTGATTCACTCCTGAAATTGACTGCAAATCAAATCTATCTACTACAACTCTACTTCCCACACTAGCTTGCTTATTGTTAACTGCCATAGAATCTGTAAAACCAAGCACAAAGGCTAGGTCTCCTAGTAGGATCGAGATGGAAGCTCGCGGTCCTCAATTTTTCTTCAAATGTGTGCCCATGGTCCTCAATCTTTCTTCAGATGCACCTTCATATGAAGCCGAAGAGGGTTCTCTACCATGATTTCCCAAATGGGGGAGTTTCAGATGCTCTAGATCCACGTCCTTTACGTGAGCTCTAAATCCTTCACGAGCCATCTCCCTCCATAACACCATTCTTTTTGTGATCTCTCGCTGCTTCTCCAAGTCCCTCTCACACACTTCATTAAACTTAAGCCACCTTTCTTCTCTCTATCTCTTTGCCACTAGATCTACCATCTTTCACCACACCTGCTCCTACCCCCGTGCATGGTGGGGTTTAGCTAGCCATAGGTTTTTCTTCCAAATCCAGGGTCACAATCAAGATCTTAATTGCCAAAGGAATGCTACACAAATAAGATCCCCGAGCTCGCACAAAAACTGGAACTCAATAACCTCAGGACAAGAGTAAGTAGAAATTATGTACTCCAGAATATAGCTATTCAAAGCACCATAGAACCAATGATCCACAACGTGCATCCATGTTAGATTTACATCATTTTAAGTCCCGAAATTCTTCCTATGTCCAAACAAGTGTATAAAACCTCTAATTTCTCTTTGATGCGTAAGCAACCAACCACTTGTACAAATCTATAGGAAATATGGTGAAGAACATCTCATACAACTTGTGATACATATTCTATTCAACCCACGTGCGTGCATTAAAATTAGGTCTAGTGCTAAATCTATGAGCATACTCTTCTTCCAAATCATCTAACCACTCTTCAATACTAGCCAAGGTCAATCGATACATCTTCATCATGCAACATATTGAAAAATAAACTGAAAAAGAGGTCCCGATAATGGAACCAAAATTTTGCCTAGATTTTACCCACAAAATCCCAAGGCACACTGACACATTACTCAACCTAAACTAAGCACTCACCCGAAGTGCGCAAGGGTACCGGTCCCTCTTTTATGTTAGCTTGTTCAAGGAGTTAGCATGATTATGCATATATTCTAGATCCATAACAATTAACCAATTTATAACAATGAATAAACCAGATCTAGATCTCAACCATATGCAAGAACACTTAATCAAGAACTATAATAAGATTTACCATAAAAGATCCATGTTTAGTTATGTTAAACAACAATATCTAGCCATAAAGATCCATTATATTAATTTCTGCAAAATATAGAAGATTCTTACAAACATAACAAAGTCATCATAGTTATGCGCTCCCATAAACTCGTAGTATAACTCTACAAAACATAGGACTCTCTAAAATCTGAAATCAAGACATATTTATAGGGATGGGGAATTTTCCTTCACCGCCTATGTACCTTTCAAAAATAGGATACATGCTAATAATATCCATGCACCTTTACATAATAAATACGAGAGCATGCAAGCTCGCTAATAATAGATTATCTAATAATCCTATTATTAGCTCCAAAACCCTGTATGGAGCTTGATCTCCTACTCATCCAAAATAGCCTTTGCATGCTCCTTAAGTCTTCCATGAAACATGCACTACACTCCATGTCCATAATTATCCCCAATATGTAAAATGACAAAGTCTTGAATTCAAACCTTCTTGGGTGCGCCATGTTTCACTATACTTACGCGTGTATCTATGTGCCCTATTTTTGTGTGCCCAATCATTTTTCACCTTTATACTTAAGCCAAATTTTATCATCCCAACAATATGTCACCCACCGATATAATCGGTATGGCCTCTAGGTCACCATGTGAAGATATAAATCATCAAATGATAGTCTATAAAATGATATGTCACCCATATGGCCTCTCTAGCCAATACCCATAGTATCCTATCCAAATGATGAGGGCTCATTTTCCTTTTTGACATATAGGATGCCCAAAGTGGTCATTCAATAGCTATGTGATTCTAGGACCATATCTACAGTAATGTAGCTAGACTCAAAATCCTCTGCTTCCTGTAGGTTATTAGGTGTAAATCCTTGTACAAATGGGATAAAATACACTATCCCTAAGCAAACACCTCACCCTCCATGTGCTATACCATAACGATAAACATGACCAGATGGAAATGTTACCCGAGTCTTATCAGAAACAAATAACCATTAATAAGAGCCATTAGGTAGACATGTAGTCGTCTTTACCATTGCATCATCCCCGCACTCATATAAGTACACATCCATCTCATCTCTAAAAATATTATCCCTTAAAAATAGGTCCTAAATGTGTCCTAGTATCTACGTGGGATTCCCATCCCACTATACCATTCTACCCTGTATCATCACCCAAAGGATTTGATGCACATCCTATAAGGTCACCATCATCTCACCAAATCAAGAACTTGAAATTATAACTCTCGTTGTGTCATTGCTCGGCTAACGTGGTCGATAAAAAATGATCTAGTATAATATGTGGAAACTATGCAATATATGTCAGCCCTGTCACCTTTAGTAGTGCGACCAACCTGTCTTTGCTAACTACACATGAATATCTCAAGAATGATCACAATCATTTGTGAATCTCTCACATGTCTAATGACAATGGTCTCTCCTAAAAATCATTCAAAAACACTATTAAATCATATTTATTCTATTATAACCTCTAAAAAATCTTCTAAAAACCACCTAACTATAGTAATGCACCCTTTAATATGCTAGTGTGTGTACTTACACACTAGTGCATTCATGTTAGCACACCCAATTTGATGCTCATACCCTTATGTTAACACTATCACATCTAACATGCTATCACATTTTCCTCATCACACTCATGCCCTTAGTTGAACACTAGTGCATACACTCGTATGTCAGCACATTCCTTATACTACGCTAGTGCACTCAAGTACATGTGCTAGTGTTCAAATTCAATTTATTCCTAGGCCTAACTAGCATTAAATGCATAAAAAAACTAAGATTTTTTTCATGACTTATCGTAGAACCCTCGTCTATCCTCCACCCAAACTCTCAAACATAGTTTACATGATGTTTTTGCTACACTCATTGAATCATCTCTATCAAAATTCAGAGCTCATATTTCACTCAAATAGCAAAAACAATCTATAACAAAAATGATTTGTGATATTTGATACCCCTCCCACCCATATATTTATACCATAAAACCCCAATTTCTCTAATTTGTGGCCTCCATGACCAAAACGATTCCTCTTTTTTCCATTCCTCTAGACGTTTATGTGTGGCTTCTTATTTCTCTTATCACGTGGTTGTCCGCCACTCTGTCACGATGCCCACCCACTCATGGAGGCACTCTAATCAAATAATTCAAACCTATTAGGGCATTCAAATGCTTCCCCATAGAAAATTCAACATTCCCTACCATGCCACTTTCCTCTATTATGACCATACCCTCTTTCTTGAGTCCAAGACTCCCAAAATATAAAAAATTCAAAAATATTCAAAATTCAAAAATATTAAAAATCACATATATCGACAAAAAGATAAAAAAATTCAAATAATCAAAACATTATTTTTTTGCAAACACATAAAAATTTCAAAAAACAACACAACTTGATCAAATCAAACTTTAACTTCTACCCTAGTGATCATTTCAATCATCTTATGACTATCATGATAAATAATCTTTCCTTTGCATGTTAGTATCCTTGTTTAGGAAAGTTAATTCAATTATTTCCATCACACATAGCCTCTCTTAGGGCAATCTCAACTCTCATTCCCTCCCATGCATTTCAACATTATTGCTTGGGGGAAATGACCCTTTTTAACTCTCAGATTAGTTTTCAATATAGATCCAACAAGAGTGTCATGAGGAGTAGTTACTCCACTCTTCGGTTTAATGCTATCCCCTGGAATTTCAACGTTATTGCTTGGGGGCATTTCAATAGGCTTACTTATCACCATGACACATATTAGGGATATTATTAATTGTCTTCCTTTCAAGTTGTGTTGCATTGTTGTTATTATTTTTAAAAAAATTGTACGTATTTCATTATCATCTTGGATTATTCATAGCCATGGTGCATACTTTTACGGTGTATATTGGGTTTGTTTTACTTTTTCTTTTCTTTGTTGTGTGTGTTTTTTATGCACATAATGGGTTACACATCATGATTCCTTCATAATCATGATGAAAAATCTATTGTACAACAACAAAATAAGGTTTCTCTAACTTTCACTCTCTAAATGAAAGCTCATGCTATGAGAAAATGCCTCCCTTCCTCCTCCTACTCCTTGCCTTCTTCCTATCAAGTGAATATCTACCCATTTGCCATGTCACCCATCCACTTGAGGAAGCATTCCCAGGGCATCCAAATGCTTCGTTGGGCCATATAAAAGCAAGTCCACCATGTTTCCCTATCTTCCATTTTCTAATTTACACATGTATACTATCTTTAAAATGATATTACTTCGTAATAACACTTTAAAGAAGGAAAATGTAGACACCCTAAAAATACATACTTATTTCTAGCCTATCCTTGGATATCTATATCCTTTGCATAATGTGCCAATTTACAACTCTTTAGAATTAATTAAATTAATTATATCCCACTAGAATTCACCTCCATCCTTTATAATTAATTAAATTAATTCTATCATGATCTAAGTATTCATCCCTTTAAGATTTAATTCAATTAAATCTATCACATCCCCTTTAGAATTAATTAAATTAATTCTAATTACACTTAAACTATACTCCTATGGTCCTTGGATAATTTAATTAAATGGTTAATTACCTACTCATCCTCCACTTAGACTCCACTTCACTATCCTAGTCACCCCACTCAACTCCACTTCTAGAATCCTACAAAGGTGGAAGTAACAAAGTTGCACGTACAACCACCTTCCTAGATACAAACTTATTGCCAATTGAAAATTTACTACCCCTCAATGGATATTCAATCCATTTGAACTATTATAACCTCCTCCAATGCTATTTTAAGAATATACACTCAAAATTTCATTAAAAACCTTCAACTACTCTATGGCCTCTCCTTCAATTATAAATAACAGAGCCATATCCTTCACAAAAATCCTTAGAAGCTTTGTGTAATTGTAGAAAACATATTCCCATTTTCCAATCGAATACATCCTCATGTCCAATATTAATCATAGTACCATTCTTTCATTTAGAGGTAAATTTAGAGCATCAAAAATCCAATAACTATAAGAGATTCTACAAGTGTAACACTTCAGCTAATCTCATCATTAAGGTCGCAAGAGAAGCTTGGAAAAAGGTTTGTTATTTAATTGCTTATCTTTCACTTTGTTAAGTTTTTCCTTGTATATAATTTTGAATTTAAATATCATGCTGACTCCATGACTAATGGATATGCTAGGCTACTCTTGATTGATTCATCTAATAGGTAGATGTTCCCAAAAGTTTCCTAACTGTTGTCCAAAATACACACATGCTATTTTGATAACTTCATTCAAGTTAAAAACTTAGGAAATTTTTGTTTTAAAATCCTCGGAGAAAATCCTAAGTACTTTGCAACATTGTGGGGATAAGTTAGTGTTATGCAAAGTTAGGGAAATGTAGTGTTCCATAGAAGTGGAAAACTTAGTGTTTCAAAGATTTTCGAACTTAGTGTTCCACAAAGTTAGTAAAGCTACAAAAAAGGAACATAGTCGCGAGGAAATATGCTTTGCGAACAAGAGGAAAATACTATGTGGTATTGTGGAGAGTGAGTAAAACACAAAGGTGATAAATGTTAAGCATGGGGTATAAACCATACAAGGTTTAAAAATCCATGCAACAAACAAAATATGCATATTAAAGAGAATTCGTAGAATAAAACATGATGAAGAACCAAAAACAAGGAAAAAAACAAGGCTGCGGAATAAGAATTTACGAAACAAAGAAAATTTCGTGAAATAAAGAAGACTCCACCGAATGCGAGGGTAGTTTGTGGGACAAACACAAAAGACTGTGATGGTGAAAAGAATTATGTAGTTATTATGTTATTTGTGGCTCAAAATGGAGGTCACAAACAAATTTACATATCACCAAGAGTTTTCCAAAAAGATGAAAGCTATGAAAGATATGATCAAGGTGGAAAAATATAAGAAGTACAAAAGCCCAACAAAACTATATGAAGTTCAAACCATATGCTCAACCACTCCAACAACCAAAATTTAATGATGGATGACTCCCATACATGGCCTACAAAATTAATGCCGTGCACAATACCATGACACCCATACCGGCTAGAAAAATCAATGGAGATTGGTACTTAGTGATGGTAGAGTGGTTGAATTTAGTGATCGCCAGATGTGATCGATCCCTTCTCCCTTTCTCTAAAATTTCTATAAATGTAAGTGTGAAAGTACATGTAAATGGTTCACATTTCTACTAATTCTAAGAGATTTTCCCTTTTGAGCTCAAACCTTTTGTCGTAGACCTTTGTGGCGCACTTATGAATATTTTACACACCTTGGCTATACTAGACTATAATGGATAAATTTTTGAGGTTGAATGTAAGTGTGATTTATTTCCTTTGAATGCTTTGGTGTTTATTGTGAATATTTATATCCTCTTATTGGTTTTCAATCTTATTCTATTTATTTCTACTAAAATTTTGTACGCATTTCTTTATGTCTTTGTATATGTTTTCATACATGTGTCCCTGGAGCCATAATTGAACCCTATTCTAGTTTGGTGCATCACCTCACTATATTTCAAAATTTACCTCTTTCAACCTTGGTCCCTTGGAATTCTTAGGATATGATTAGTTAGTAGTAGTGTAGTCTGGATAGTTAGTAACAATGAGATAGGATAGAAGGAAGCTAACCTTATGTGGATATTGACCTAAAAATACACCATTGTCCCACACTTTTGAGGTCTTTCCATGTTTCCCTAAGGTGTTGAACCTAGTTTTAGCAAGGGTGCCACTTTAGGTGATAATAGTTACAAAGGTCCTGGGGGAAGAGATATCTTAGATATATGTTTCCATATTAAGGTGCATATGATGGATTAACCTAGATAGAGAGTGGAGGTTTAACATAGGTCACATATGATATTAATGCCCTAAGAGAGGTGGGCATTATTGTCAGATTGTAGTCACACCCTTTCTAAAGCTAGGATCAACACCTCAATGAAACATGGGATGATCTCTTAATGTGGGACTTAACTATATATGATCAACCTTTAGAGAAATCCAACTTCCTCTACCTATCTTACTAATGTAACACTACTCCTAATATAAATTATAGATTTGCAAGGGAAAAAGGGGAAGGAGGAATGCATGAAAGGAAAACTAAGCTAAAAGAGTGGTGATAACACCAAATAAAGGGGATCTCTCTTTGAGTCTTAAGAAAACAAGAAAAACTTATGCAAGGATGAGAGGGAAGATACCGGTCATAATATAGCTCTAAAAATTCCTCAAATTGAATCCTTGCATATATGACACACATTAAATGGAATCGTGTAGATATAGTCCATACACAACATGAAATGAAAACAACAGAGAGGCAAGAAGATAATAATCTAAGCCAAAGGGCAGATACAAGCCACATTCAACATCATATTATTGCTTATAAATATGCACAATCTATTATAATCACTTGGAAGGCTTTGGATGCATTACAAAAGCTTCTATCAGAGGCTTGCAACTCAGAATACTTGGCTACACAAAAGGGTAGCATAACCTTGCATTTAGGACAGAGTGTTTTAATGAGCTCTGAGCTACAATATACAAACAATAGAGAAGGGGAAGAGGAAAAACTACCATCAAGAGAGCCACCCACTTCTCCAACCACCAAGGACCACTTAGCATTTAAGTGTGCAGACTTATCATGGTACGCCTTTGTTGGTAAGAAAATTTGTTAAGGGAAAAATTGGTAGGTATCGGCCAATGCTGAGACTATTGGTCCCTCTGCTTTGAATGGTGCAACTCCATTTATTATGCATGAATGAAATGTAAATATGATGTGTCCATAGAGGCTTGAGATCCAACATGAAACCTCCATTTTACCTACGGAAAAAGCTTGTAATTTATTGTAAGGGAGGAATTTGCTGAGAGAGTAGGAAAGGGAGTTGGAAAAAGAGAGGGGGATTAATATCTCAGGCATAAAATTAGATTTATGTAGACATTAATCAAAGTAATTAAACACACATAGATAGAAGGAAAAAAACTATGCTACTATCAACAATACAAGAGAATATTGTGAACACAACATTTCGGTAATCTCCTCATAAAAAAAAGGTAAGAAACTCCTTTATTCTTCATTGATGTTTTGACAAAGTATTTCATAGTGAGAAATGGAAGAACATGAAAGGAGAGAATAGAGAAAATAGCTATCTCTTTTATTTTTTCACAAGTAGTAATCACTCATGAGCATAAAAATTGACAACACCTAAGAATGAGGGTGCCATTACAATTTATACACTTTGAGAAGGCTCTTTGCCTACGCCCACGCGACCTTTAATTTTTCCTCTAACATGTGACTTTTGATATTCCTAGGAGTGAAATTAAGTCCCCTTTTATTAATGAAGGGTGAATTATAAAATGTTTGCTAAAGTCACATTTAAATGAATAGAACAAACATCATGATTGCTCACAATGAAGAATTAGAAAAGGGGTAGAGAAGAGGAGAAATAATGAGGAAGGAGGGGAAAAAGAAATGCTATAAAGGATGAAGATACCTCTGTCATTGATGAAGATCCACCTTGAAGAAGTTGAAGATGAAAATATTTTCCTCTGATGACTTCAAAAACTCTTGAACTGATGTAAAGTCAGTAATGAATTTAACTTTGAACAATTTTCCCTTGCTGATGATGATCACAAGCTACCCCTTGTACATGATATACAAACACCTCGGACTACCAAATGAGTGTTTAAAAACACTGTTCCAAGACCTCTCAAAGTGATATTTGAGATGAACACAAACCTCACCCATGATGATGCATTCCCGATATCATAGTGAGAGTGAGGATCACTCTCTTGTTCCTTAGGATTTCATAATTGTCGTTCGGTGCTCGAATCTCATGACACTTGCATTCTCGTTTTGCACACTATACCGTAACATTGCAACGTTTTCATTTACTATTATGAGAGATGTGAGTTTTTTCATAGATTACTCCTAGATATTTTCTTGGGTTAACTCAATAAAATTTAATCATTTCTAGTCAACTTATCGAGCTCAAATGACCTAGCTAACGAGAGATGATGATGATTCCACTTCTTTGTGCCCCGCAATTTTTCTCGCCTTGCTTCTAGAAAAAATGAGCTCAAGATGATGTTTCTAGGACCCTTATAAAGTTATCATTTCTCTATTGGAGATATGAGGTCATCTTACAATCTCACAAAGTGTATAAAGTGGAAAGATGGGGCCATTTACAACTTTCTCGCATCAAAATGAAGAATTTCTATTTTTAGCAGGTAGGATTAAGACTTGCTATTTTGGGACATATCACCCATTTTGCTCCAATATGACCTTTTGAACCTTTTGGCACACTCCATCCTCTTCTATTGATGATGAATTTCTATTTTTAGAAACTTTCTATTTTTAGCAGTTGCTCTTTTTTAACCTGCTATTTTTGGAATTAACATTTTTCCCTGTCTTTCATTTTACATCTTTTCTGATTGTCCTTGGGTGATCTAAACTTGTAATTCAGGGAACTTACTATTTTTAGCATGTGGAGGGCATAAAATATGATATTTTTAGTAAGTGATAAAAATGGCCTCGATTTTGATGGGAACAATATTTTTAGGTTTGAATCTTTGTCGCGACCTCGTGCTCCAAATTTAACTGTGTTTCACCCACTGAAATGCTTGAAAATAAAACATGATTTTTTTGGGTGAGAGATTTAGGAACAGAGCTACCATGGAAGCCATTAATGGATTCACTAAGATTTTTATAGTGTTATTTTCCACCTTTGATTGTGATGAAACCAACTTCATTGGGATAGGTTTTTCTCGTTGGAACTTGTGCTCACATTTTTAGTTCGATTTGCTGCCAAAGTGATGGGAAATCAAAGGAATGAATTCCATGAAAAAATAGGGGTTTTTTTGCTGTTAAAAATATGTATCATCACTTGAAATTATGTATCTTTCTTCTTTAAGGTCTCTAAAAATGGTGAAGTTTGTAAAAATATCACTTCGATCCATGCACCGGATTGTGAGATATGAGCATTTTATGTTTTTGATCATCAAGTCAAACGGCAAAGAATGGTCATGGTGTCTAAAGAAATTATAGGTTTAATGGAGTTTTTTCATCCATGAACATGGAGGAATGGAATAAAAATGAATAAACGAAGGAGGAAATGAGTTTTTATAGTTTCTTTCGGAAATGGTTTTCTCACACACACGAAGAGGATACAACATGACAATTTAAATTTTGTAATTTTTTAACTTTTTAAATACTCATGAGGTTGAATGAAATTTTATATCCAAAATGTCCCTAGGGGATGGGAAAATTGGTGTAAGAAAATGCACCTCACCCTCAGCTTGACAAGTGGTGGATGAGGATTGGCCGATGGAGGAGAGAGAAAGAATGAATGAAAGGCATTCAAGGGCTAGAACTGGGTCACATGGATGACCAAATTGAGGGCTAGGATTGGGAAATTTTTGTGTCCCAACTATCCTAATGGTATGGGAGACATGGTGCAATAAAATGCACCCTACTTTGGTGATGAAAAGTGACATTGTGGGATTCGGCGACAAAGAGTGCTTAAGATTGGTGCAAGGGGGCTTAACTGGCTTGTTTGAGCTCTGCGAGGTCACATGATGGTCTAGGAGTCTATCTTGGGGCTGGGAACATTTTTGTGTCCTTTGAGTCATATAGGAATGAGATAGCTGGGAAAATAAATTGTGCTTAGACTTGGGAGTGACATGTGTCCACCCAGAAAATGGCTAAGTCCCAAAGCATACCTTGGGAGAAACTTGTTAACAACATAAATTGAGCATCCAAAGGTCTTTTTAGAACTTATTTATATGATATTGATAAACAAAACTAGTTAAAGAAGGATGGGATGGGTATCATGCCTTGATTCTTCTTGAAACCCCCTAAAAATATGATTTTTCTTGGGATCATAGGTTATGCATGTTGAAAACAATCTATGGGTAGAATTACTTATGTATTGTGAAAAATGTGAAACCACCATCACTTAGAGATCTGAAATACATTTCCAACGGTGTATCGTTTGACCTCAAAATCCTTACAGAGCTCCCAAAATCACTTCCCAAAGCTCAGGGGTTGTTTTGTACTACAAGCTCCTTCACCCTCCAAGACCCGATTTTACTTGAACTTATCCCAAAACCTTTGAAACTTTCAATTTTTTTCCAAAATCAGTTAAAAATTTCTTAACTCATTAAAAATACTCCTTAATGATTTTTTTCCTACAAATTCACTCAGGGGGGTGTGAACCATGTCTTAGAAAGGCTAAAAATAACCACTCCTATGCTTCTTGAAAGTCTTGCCTTGAAGAGATTGTTCTAAAAGCACTTGAATGATTTTTTTCCTAAATCACATATGGAAAAGATTGAAACAACACACATGACCACTTGACAAGGTAGAATAATTCTGATATAGGGGATGAACTGACCTGGAGGGGTGTTAGGGAAGGTCTACAATGAAAAATTTGACACTAGGGTATAGTTTTCCTACTTTCAAGTTGAATTTTGCCCTTGCAAAAACACAAGACAACAACCTTTAACCCTAATTCACATATCGAGATATAGATAATTGACACATGTGGCTAACTTAATATTTTATGATGCCATATCATAATTATTTATGTTTTCATATGCTTAGTGGGTTGGCCTTAGGGATTTAGATAGTGTAGTAGGGTATATATAGGAGTTAGAGAGTAGGATATGATCATCATATCAAGCAATTGAGTCTTATTGTATGGTTTTAAGGTTGCCATCTTGAAGTGGCTAAGTAATTCTACTTGTGTATTGTGATCGAGTTCTCTATATTTTGGTGTTCTATTGCTAATGATATGAAGATGGATGGGTTAAAAATCTACAAGGAAAGAACCCGTACAGGACCTTGAGATTGAGTGATTTTTGTTGGTAAGGAGACTTGTTTTTTCTTCACTGATGGTATTGCTCGATCATGTATTCTTGGAGTCTGGAAGGATGTTTGCCTTCAAGTTATGAAATATATTACGCTGGAGGGTAAGTATAGAAAAATATATACCCATCACATGACCTTCCTCAACATGTTCCATCACAAGTTTATGGTCAGTATTCCCTTTTTCTTGGCTACCTCTCTTTCAAATTTGCTTTGATGGCTTTCCAGAATAAGAAAGTTGAGCTGCCCCTTCATGAGGGCCTGATTCTTCTTCTGGTTGAGAATGGAAAGCTGGTTCTAGATCATCCTTTGATTACGGCCCTGGAGGAGCAAGACGAGGAAGATGACATTACTCTGCGAGTGTCTTACTAAAATGAAAGAGGGTAAAGGTACCCCTAGGGGGATGAAAAAGATAGAGACAAAAATGAGGGAGGTGGTGGGGAAGCCAGTGCTTCCAGGAAGAATGAATGTGTGGGTGACCCCATTGTTTTTGAAGAATGGAACAGGAAGATGGTGTATTTAGAGGGGGTCCTTAAAGCTATGGAGGACATGAATGAGGGGCAAAGGGAGTCCATCTTGAACATCATCAACATTTCAAGAATATGGTCACGGATCAGGTCCAGATAAAACACAGAATGAAGGAGCTGGAGACTCAGGTCAAAGTGTTGCTTGACAGAGTGGAGGAGATCGAAGGGGAAAAGAAAAGGAGGAGATTCAACCTTCGCATTAGCAGCTTGGAGGAGTAGGTGGTGGTTGGTTCTGGACTCCTGGTTGGTTGTTGTTGGTATGGGGCCTCTGGTGGTTTTTTTTTTTGTCATGGAGGATTTGTTGGTCTCTGAACTTTGTGTGGACTACGGGCGAACTGTGGTGCCCTATTTTTCTAGGTCTTTTTGTCCTTTTGGGGGTCCAGATCCTGCATTGTAAGAGTTAAGCCTATTTAACTCATTTTTCTGGGACCCCTTTCTGGGTTTTTCTTTCTGTTTTGTCTCTAGTAGTGTTCCTCTCTTTTTTTTTGGGCCCTGGGAGCCAATCCCTATTTTTTGCTTATCTAATAAAAAATATTCAAATCTATGTAATTTCATTATAAGTGGTATAAGAGCTTAATCTCGGCCAAAATTACATCAAAACCCTAATTACAAATGTTCAAATATATCTCAAAAATAGTAGAAATTTTTTCTACAATTTTTTTGTGGTGCAAAAAAATCATCAAGTAAGACCCTCTCCAAATTTCAAGGTTTTTTTTTTTGACTTGATTTGTAAAAGTTATACTAGTTTTAGGGTTTTTCATAAATTCACTACCTAGGCTGTAATTTTGGGAATTTTTCTAAGTTTATTATATTTTCGGAAATCTTTCCAATTTTTTTTTAGAGTTTGTTCTATATGTTTTTATTTATCCATCCAATAACTTTAAAAAAAGCGTGAGCCCTAAATTTCTACCCTAACCCTGTATCCCAAGACATAAACCCTACATCATGACATGGAGATCAACTAGAGGACAAGGGAAGGGTAAAATCCTAGTAAGGAAGATGTGTATTTTTAATATTTACCTATAGGGGCATCAAATATAGTCTCCCAACTTGAGGACATGGTAAACAACCGCATAAATAACGTGTAAGGAAATTTTAGTCATAAGCTTGATCACAATGAATCAAGAAATGATGTTAGAATTGGACAATGGATTGAAAATAGTGAAGGGTGACATGAAAATGGAATTTGAGTCATTAAAGGAGTTTCTATAACTGAGATCATTCCTAAATTCTAGCAATAATGTCCATTCGAGTTACATTAGCGCTTCAAGTAATGCACAATTTGACTCAAACCACACCAAATAGGGTGGATCCTCTACACACACCATTGTATCTTCTAACCAATGACATAACATTATTCCTAAAGTGGAGATGTGCAAGTTCAATGGGAATGATTTGATCACTTGGATCAACCAAATGGATAATTTATTTGATCTACATCAAGTACCAAATGGATAAAAGGTGGTAATGACATCCTTATACTGTTGTCAAAATTTCACCCCCCCTGGGTAATTTTGATAACATGCATCAGAATATTCAAGTCCCAGGAAAATTGATTGATTCGGGGCCAAAAATCATGTTGCTAGAGTCCCCTCAAATATTTTCTAAGTTCCCTGTCTGAGAGGAAAAGAGCAAGCTCTGAGAAAATGCGAAAAAAGGTTGCAGAAGGCAAGTAGGTTGATCCAGGAAAAAATCGTAAAAATGACTAAGTCCTAGTCCTAGGGGCAGTCGGGACATTTGGGACAAAAGGCCGAACCGGCCGGCTCGGCCGAAGTAAGCACAAACAGCCCGCAAAGCAACAGGGACATCTGGGACAAAAGTACGCGGCGGGCGCGAAATGCCGGTTCGACCGAGAAAAATTGGCCAATCTACGAGAGGGACGAAATGGGACAATCGGCCAAAAGGCGTGAACCGGCTGAACCGGCCGAAATGGGGCCGATAGTCCAAAATCAAATGGGACAATCGGGCCAAAAGCGCGCCTAGCTTAACGGCCCAGAAAAAAGAGTCAAGTCAGTCCGAAGCAAAGTGGGACAAGCGGGCCAAAAATGCCCGAACCGGCCGAAATGAGCACAAAGGGCCCAAAATCAAATGGGACATCCGGGACAAATGGAAGCGAAGTACGCGAAGGAGCCGAAGACCAATCAGAAACTGCCACGTGTCCTCACAGGAGAAAAAGTCAAAAGGTCAAAGGGACGAGTTATCGAGCGCTGAACCGAACCAATGAAATGGCGCCACGTGTCCAAGTTTAAGGGGCCCACAAGCAATTTCAAAAGGAAAGCCCGCGAAAGATGGAGGAGAGAGAATTGCTCGTCCAATCAGCACGTGCCACGTGTCGTCCAGATGGCGAAGAGCGGGAAAACATTTTAAAATTCGTTTTGATCTGTTCCGTGCCCTAAATCTTCAGATCGCCATATCTTTTGATCCAGAGCTCGGATTTCCACGTTCTTTATATCAACGGAAAGCTGTTGAGATGCTCTACATGATTCTGGGATCAATCTCGAGTTTTGGTGTAGTATGAAGAGAGAAAATCGAGAAACGGCTCTGACACGTGTGCACGGCCAGAAGTGACATTTCAGCGGCCAAATTAATGCAGAATGGGTCGCATTCTCCTGTAATCCGGTCAAAGGTAACAGGGTATGGGTTTGTAAGGTCCCCCATGCCAATTTAATGCACCTGTAGTCATGAGGAATGGGCTTGCGCGTTTTCCTACGTTTTTGTCCCCTGGGCTTGACCCATGCAATGTAAAAGCCAGATTTGGCTCATTTTGAAAAGAGGTTGTTCATTCTTTCTACTCTGCTCTCCCTTCTTTTCTTCTCTAGGGTTGAAAATGGAGTTCAAACCTCCTCCCTTGCTCTGTAATGGCGTTTTTGCCTTTTACTAATGAAATGATGTTCTGTGCAAACTTCTGGAGCAACAAAACGTGTTTTGTGATGCATCTGTCCATCCTTCCTCGTTTTTGCTTGTTCTCTTCTTGCCTCTCTTCATTGCAGGTATTTGTGCATGTTTGAATGTTCATTGCAGGTCTGGAGCTGTGTTCATGGAGTTTTGGGACATTTTCTGTGTGAAATCTATCCTTGGGCCTGTGATGCATCTGTCCATCCTTCCCATTGCTCACCTCTCTTTGTCCCATGGCAGTTTTGATAGATGTCCAACATTCTCCTTCTCTGGTGTATCACCGTTTTAGTGTAGGCTTTTGCTGTTTTTCCCTTCTCTCTCTCTCTCTCTGTCTCCTTGGCATGGTTAGATTAGGATTAGATTAGCTTGCCTGCACTGGAATAGCTTGTGGCAGGTAGTTTAGGAGCAGGAACTAGCCTTCTCTGGAGATTCCTCTCTCAGTTTCACAAGTCCCACGCTTGGAGAGAGGTTTCCATGTTGTGCAATCACACTGGATGCCTGAACATCAACCTAGAAGCCCGATGTGTGTCCAGGGGTCTTTGTGATTTTGCACTAACAATACCTAGAACCAAAACAATTCATTTGGTATAGATGGATGTGTGAGAAAAATAAAAGAATGGTTTTTTGTTACTTGGTCTATGTTCACTGATGAGCTCTAAACACACTATAGTAATAGTGTTACAGAGAACTATTTTAGCCAGATTTCCAAGCTACGACAGACAAGTTCAGTCAAGGATTATATCCAACAATTCCAAAATCTATCCTTATGAGTGACTGACATCTCAAAGGATTATCTAAATGATATCTTCTTGGGTGGACTCAAGGATAACATCCAACATGATGTTTTCCTTCTTAATCTAGGTTTGATATCAAAATCCATGATCATTTCTTGATGTGTGGAGGAAAGAGATATGGTAAAATGAAGGAGCTTCACTAATCACAAGGAACACATGAATCTAACACCATATTTTCCCCAACCGACACAATTGAATCCTCAACAAATTAAAGAGAAACAAGTAAAAGGCATATGTTACAATTTTGATAGAAAGTGGAGCAAAGGACATAAATGTCTTGAGAAGAATTTATTCTACATTGAAGGTCCTAATGAGGAACACAATGGGAAGAAACAATTAATATAGAGGAAGGCTCCCGAGATCGAGGTGGAATAATCTCAACCAACTATTTCTTACCATGCCATTTTAGGAATCAACACCCCACAAACACTCAAAGTTTTTGGGTTCGTGAAGAAGTAAAACATGTTAGTATTATTTGACTAAAAATTACTCATAATTTCATCAATCATAAGTTGGCCATATGCTTAAATTGTTTCGTTTATCCAACACCAGAATTTTAGGTCATGGTTGTAGATGGAGGTAAAGTTAGTTGTTCAGGAAAATTCCATAAGATTAAGCTATCTATGGGAGATTACCTGCTAGAGGGCCCCATGTATGCCATTTCAATGGGAGGAGAAGACATTGTATTGGGGGTCTAATGGCTTACTACTTTGGGAACAATGGAGATGAAATTCTCGATTTGTTCATGTGGTTCCATTCTAAAGGAAGGAATTTTTGTATGTTATGAAAAACTAACTTTGAAATGGAAAGTAAACAAACACAACAAAACTTCCAAAGAATCTTCCAAATCAAACCTCGGTGAAGGTTGAGAGAGCTTTGAGCTGTACAAACTTATGGAATTGTGGGTGCTCTTAAACTTCCTCCAAAGTGGGGATGCAATTATTATGAATACAGCTTTTAGGAGCTTCCAATATGCGAGATATTTGAGGCAAATTAGTAGAGTTTTTGTGTAAATCCAAGAGGATTTGATAGAGTGTAAGCCTATATTTAATAGAGGCAGAAGTGGTTGGATTTTGGTTAAACATAGTTGAATGTACATGATAAAAATAACATTTGAGGTGGTTGCAGCAGTTCTAGGACATTTAGGAGAAAAAATGGAATGTATTAGTAGAAGTTGCATCCGAAAGGTGGTTATACGTATAATTTAATTTCCCCCACCTTTATAGGATTCTAGAAGTGTAGTTAAATAGGATGAGGATGTGAAGTCTAAGTGGATGTTGACTGAGAATCTGAGTGACAGTTGACTAAGATGTGAACACTAATTAATTAATTAATCATTTAATTAATAAATGATAATTAAAATACTAAAAACTAGGTACTAGAGATTAATTTAAAATTCATGGTATCCACGTAGCAAAAAATCATGTAAGTCATGCAATAGCTCAATTATCTTTGAAACCTCTTGGTTTTTCCAATAATCACCAATGATTACTTCTTTCGGTTTTACTTCTGTGTTAACGTTGAACTTCTTTGTCTTCAAAGGCTTATGGTAAGTGCACACCTTCTCATCTACACTATTCAAGAATTTGCACATACCCTCTGTATGATCAACATCTAGGTTCTCTATTTCCTCATCATCTATTAGGTACACCATTTTTCCTTTCTCTTTTCTAGGTAGGCACACTCAAATTGTAATTCATCTGTTTCTTCTTCTTCAAAGTGCACCTCCAAATTAGGTTCCCCTAACAAATATAGGATGGGGTTCTCAGCTTTGCACTATCTCCTAGAGTAAGGCACTTGATTACCTATAAAGCTTCATTCACTGGTGGTTTAGAAGATAGATACTCAAAAGTTTGAATAACACCTAGTATTAAATCCTTCCAATTTATTGTCTAATGATGTAACTCGAATAGAAATACCATGTGCATGCGACAAACTTACAAGGTGGAATATAAATTATGCACCTAGAGTGAAGGGGGTAAAGCTTCTAGGCCTTCCATCCAAGCTCTCTCACATTCCTGAATGTGGTATGAGGTGGATTCCTTCCCATGATAGTCACATATCTTTGAAGGTGCATTGTTCCGGAGAAATCTAATAGAGAACGTGATTCTTAATTTGCACCACTCTATAAGATTATCTTGACGAGTCTTCCACCAACGTGCTACTGTTCCACACAAGGTGTAAATAAGCACATTCCTCCATTCTACTTCATAGGTCCACTGGACTTCCATAACGTGTAAAAATACATCAAGGTTACCTTCCCTAGTGTAACTTGGTAATTGTCTTCCTCCTGACGCCTAACTAAGCATGCCTTGACAACTCGAGTCACAGTGCCCTTCAATTATCTCCTAATCAACTCATAAGTCCCATGCACTCTATTATCACATGAAATTCTAGTCATATCACTCATGGAATGAGCATCATCCCATTGAATGACTCCTCTCGATGGTTCAATAATCTTTGGGTCTCTGATGGTGCACACATAAATTATATTTATGTCTTATTTACCCAAAGGCTCTACATAAGGTACAAACCTCCCATATGTTAGTGGAATAATTATGTGCTCCTTCTTGTTCTCAAAATTGATGTATCCTTTGTTGAAGCACGAATCAACATTATTTGCATAACACCAAGGGCATCCAAGTAATGTTGGGAAACTATCGCCTTAAAACTCGCTAAGACATCAAAATACCTAGTGAACTTGGCCCCTTTAATGGTTATGGAAGAATTTTTCAAAACTCTGATGGGTGTAGCTTTAGTTATATTCACCATGTACAACACATTTGAAGATGAATGCAATGGTTGTATCCCTATCGATTCCATACATCCAAAGTAAGAATATTAAACTCTACACTTATGTTAATTAGTATGTTGCTTAGGATCCATCCATCAACTACCACATTCAATGTGATTTCCTTGTCGTAATTAGGACTATGAGGGGTAAAATTAGCATGCAAGATCTACCTCTTACACCCACTTCCAACACGGGTATCTTTCCTATCAACCACTCTCCTAACATGGGAATGATATTTTCCTAGCGCAACATCTTACATACCTCTTTAACATCATCAACGTCCTTATGAGGGATCTCAACATTATTTTCCTACTCTAACTTCTGTGACTTCTCTTTCAAGCATTAAATATCCCTTGCAAACTCCTAATAACCTCCATAGTCTCCTGGTAAACCTCCTTCTGATAAGTTATATTAGGGTATTTTCCATGCAATAATTATTCTCTTATACTGAGAGGCCTCTGCTTTGGTATTTCTTTGGCACATGTAACTTTAACTCACGTAGTTACTAATACAGTTCGACCGAGGATTAGGCACAACCGTAGGAATGAGTAGGGTCTCAACACACTTCACACTAACCATTCCCGGGCCCTTTTCCTTCTTATGATTATGGCTCATGTGATCATACAAATCAGGGATACTCCTCATACTTATGTTTTTTCCACACCACGAGCATTGCAACAAATCTGGGCATTCACGCTTGTAGTGATCCGTAGATCCATAATTGAAATAAGTTCCATAGGGGAAGTCACTCCTTCCTCTTTTGTGACCACTATGGCCACAAAATCCTCTATAAAAATTCTTCCCCTTCCTCTGCCATCTTCATGCCCTTCATTCCGATGCTCGCCATTCTTAGAAATATTCACAATGGTGGTCTGGTGCACACAAATATCAATTGCATCATGAATCTATTTTATCAACCAACAATCCTTCATATCATGAGTAGTAGATGTATAAATATTACAATAGCAAGACACATTCTTACGGAGTGCACGTTGTAACAATGGGCATATACTTGGATCATGATCCTCATGACAGATTTCACAATCTAATATTATGGCGTGCACCAAATTTTGAGGGAAAATATCCTTGGTGTGTCCTTATACTTCATAATTTGTACACCAAATTCTACTTATAGTCTCATGTGCTTAATTTACAGATATTTTTTCAAGTTTCTTTGCCAAGGAAGCAATCATGCCTCCAAAAAGGGACTTACCCTAGTATCAACACTTCTAACAAACTTATGGTGTAGAGCAGCCTCTAATGCCTCACGAGATCCGTGAAAGTTTTATGTGAAATTTTTCATCTAAAAGGTGTTATCAAGCCTCAAATAAACCATTGAGCATGTTGAGAAGGATGGATATTATAAGATAACTTTGACAAGAGAGTCTTAAAGTGCGTATCATACTCCCACACACTCTCTGCCATACCCTGTTGAATCTCCTTGAGTACACTGATTCTCTTTTGCTCAAATTCAAGAATATGAAATTCCTCCAAGAAGATATCACACAATGTATTATAATCCACCACCATCTGATGTGGGTCATACTTTTGGTACCAACTATACACGTGCCTCTGTAACGTAGTTACAAACTGGCTAGCCTTCCACTCCAGGGTAGTGATCCCCTTAGAGTGCCATAGAAATTCACACTTGTGTACATACTTTGTAACATCCTCGACACCTTTATAATTAGGTAAATGAAGAGATGTATCATAAAATACCTGCTAATGGGGTTGTGGTCCTTGCCCACCAGATCCAAAACCCTAATTCCCTCCTATGTTTCCTCCACCACTAGATTCACTAGATCCACTAACTCTTGATCCTACCAATCCACTAGATCCTCTTGCTATATTAGGTACAAGGAATGAAGTACTACTAATCTGTATACCCATTATTGTGCCAAAATAAGCTCCAACAGTTTGTGAAGTTGAAATACTTCCAGACGTGATACCCACATTCTTTGCATCCACACCTTGTCCAAATGACGTGCCTGACATGATACTGCCAAACAAAGGAAATGTATGCATGGCCATATATGAATTTAATGAAAAATGATATCTACCTGATGCTTATCACTTACCAACACCAACACCAACCAGACTAGAAATACTTGTCTTAGGAATTAGAAAACTAAGTGTAAGGGTTAGGTTTCCAGGTGGTTTCAAATGCATGCTTATGGTCCATATCCTTTATTCATCTAACAAGCTCTCATTAGAATTTGAGGGGGTTCTTCTTCTACACTTTCCAAGATGGGGTAGCATAGACTCCTCAAGTTCCATGTCCTTTACGTGAGCCTCAAATCCTTCCTATAAAGTCTCCTCCTCCATACATCCATCACTCCCGCAATCTCATGTTGTTTCGTTAATTCCATCTCCCACGCTTCATTATACTTTATCCTCCTTTCCTCTATCTCTGCTTCTATCGTAGGGTCCTCCATCTCTTACCACACCTTCTTCCATTCTCACGCATTGTGGGAGTTTAGCTAGCCATAGGAAATGATTCTAAACTTAGAGTGATGATCAAGATATCAATGGTTAATGGTAAAGCATACAAGAAAGATCCTCTCGGTTATCACAAGGAATCGAAATTAGCAACCTCTGGGTAAGAATAAGTGGAAACCAAATACTCCAACATTTATCTAGTCAACACACCACTCCATTAATGATCAAAATCATGAGTCCAAATCGATCAACATCATGTAGCTAATGATAATCAGCTTGGGTCCAAACATGAGCTTGATAATACCATATATTAGTTGATGCATACGTTGAAAACCATTCATATAGTTCTACTTTGAAAACAACAAAGAACATCTCATAGACCTCATGATATAGATAATCCTTTACCCATGTACGTGTATCAAACTCGGGTCTAGTGTTGAATCTCTATGCAAACTCATCCTCCATGTTCTTAAACCTTGTTATCCTTTGACTTCACTTATTAACAACAATCCAATCACTTCCCACACTAATACTATTACCACTTCTTCCCCATGTGTCATGTATCCATCATATGAATAATCATTTTCCACTATCTCTCAATCACCATGCACACCTAGTGTCTCCTCATCTATGTCATCCCCTTCTCAATCTCCACCATCATGTGCTTCCACTTTGGATGTAGTCTCATCATCCTCCTTTCTAGATTTATCCACATTTCCATCATCTATATCATCATGTGATTCTATCTTTCCCACCATGTCCTCTAATTCATCACTTGGTTTGATCATATACACTCCAATTACCATAAAAACCATTACCACACCTACATTACACTCTTCATCACATATGGTTCCACTCATCACTTCACCTATCTTATATACCTCTTCCAAATGCATCTCAATTCCTTCATCATTACTCATTCATGCACCATTATTTCTTGCAACACCACCATTACATCGTATACCATATATTGTATTCAGTCACACTCTTGTATTTATTCCCGCCATTTGTATCCACTTGTTCTTACATCTCTTCCTCACAAGTCACATACAATTTCTCTCATTGCTTCCCTTCTTTTGGTGCATTATTCTACATCACCACTCATTTAGGAACCCTTCTTATTACCGGATCCTCCTTCATTCACATCATCTATCACAACTACACTACCATTTGTTCTTACACAATTTCATCATAAGCATCCTCTACATCTAATTATGCTTTCATATCATTTTTATTTTATCCCACATTCTAATTTGTTTAACATTTGATCATACATACCCCTTCCTATTCCATGCAACCATCATCTCATTACACCCATTCATCAAAAGACCACACCCTTAGATCTCGCACTTCCTTCAAATATCAATATGTTCTCCACTCATCGTCTACTTGTTATTTCCACTAGCACCATTATTCATAACACTTTATCTTCTACCATTGATTTACTTTCATGTCGTCATTCACTGACATTATTAAAAATTCACCAAACTTGACATAGTTATCATTTGATTCATCGCCACACTCACCACCATTCTATGACCTCTATTTTATATGATTTATTCATTCATCATTCACATCATCCAATCCAATCCCATTATCTACCTCATATATCACTCACTCCTCTACATCATGTCTCTTATTCATTTGGTCCCTATACAGATTGGGGGACTCTCATTTATTTTCACTATGACATTTTGTATGCTCCATAACTTCCTCTTCTTTTCATCCGGTATGAATTTGAAACATGCCATGATTCTCCACACATTTTTTTCTATTACTATTTCCACAAAAAACACAAAAATTCAGAAATACTAAACATCTTTCAAAATACAAATCTAAAAAATATATATATTTCAAAAAATGTGATAAACGATGCTTGCTCATGGATGTTATTCCATATTTTCTCCATTCATTCATATTTCATCCCAATTCTTGATTCACTATTGTAGTCATTTTTCCTAACCCTTTAATTCCTAGGCATGCTGACATATCATCCAACCTAAATCTGGGCACTCAACCAAAGTGCGCGAAGGCACTGACCACTCTTTTATGTGATATTTTTCAAGAATGTTACCATGAATGGTGGAGTAGTGCACAATTGTAAATGCATACATCCTATAACAAGAATAAAGAAACTAGACCCAAGCATAGATGAACCATATTATGACTATGAACATCAAAAACAACATGTAGGAATCAGATCTAAACCATGGACATAATACAAACACAAACATTGAGATCCATAAGCACTGATATTTAGAACAAACACCATTGTATTAATCCACCATTGTTACAGTAGCCAAATACATCATAAGAATCATAATTAGACCAGATACATCAACATAACAACATTCTAACCCTACAATGACTCTTCTCAAGAAGTTCTAACATCAACCCTTTTCATTACTATATCTTTCCTCTCACTCTCTTTGTCATGAAAATGAATACATATCATAGATAAGGGTGGGGAATTTCCATGTACCACCTAGTCATCACTCAAGAGTAGGTTGTATGCAAAATTTCATCATGCCCTACCATACTCAAGTACCTTAAAGCATGCAAGATTTATCCTAATGACAACTAAACTATAACTAACTCTACTTTATAGATCTTAATCCTAGCATAATGATCATATCCTAAAGTAGGATTTTCTTGGTATGAGAGTCTCCATGCTTTAAACTTATCCATAACAAAATATGGATGCATCTCCATGTGTCCTTCATTTCAACTCTAACTGTGGCCCAAAATGTGGCTAAGTTCTCGAGCCGATCCTTCTTGGGTGTAAACCTCCACTCTCTTCGTAAAACTAATTTGTGTGAGTCTTTGTGCCTCGTCTATCATGCGACAAAACCCTTCACTCCTCGTACTTAGCCTTATTAGGGGTTCAAAAATACCACATACTTTACTTACTTTTTTACATTCTATGTTTTTGTTTGCTTCAAAACTTCGGTGAACTCTTGATTATCTTTTTGCCATGTTTTGTGAGCCAATAGTCTCTACTATAATTTCTTAAACTTGGTATCTCCTTGGTGAATTAAGAGAGATTGTCCTCTTCGATATCCATACACTCTTACACACATAACAACTTGTTGTGAAGACCTTATGGAATTATTTGTTGATGCTTTCCACTGTCATCTCCATAATCATTTCCACTCCCTCCATTAAGCCACTTGTGGTTCTAAACCCCTTGGAAAAATGAGAGAGATTAATATCATGTAAAAAAAAAAAACAAAAAAAAAACCAAAAGCCCAAATTCAAAAGAAAATAAAAAACATGAGAAATATCGAACACTCTTTCTTAGGGGTCTTTGTAGTATCTCTCTCGGGGCTATGGACACCTGGTTGGCATTAGAGCAATGTTGCAGCTAAGATCAAATATATCTTCGTCAGGGATCTAGGCCCCTGATTAGAAGCAGATAAATGCATGGATTATAATTTAATTCCATTCCATCTATCATAAATAACATGTTTCTAACACACCTAAACATTGGATCATGTTTTCACTCATTATCCTATATGTCTTCACTTTAAGAAGAATTTAATTTCACATTCACACACAAGATCTAAATGAGACACATGGATAACATGCCACCAAATGATGTTTATACCTTGTTCAAGATATTTTTAAACTCATTTATTGTATCATGATGCATGCATTCTTGCTCATCATGTGTTCACCAATAATATTATTTCAAACCATGTAAATATCATCCACTACCACTTATTGCACTCTATCATTGTAACCATGTCACTTTCATAATTAAATTCCTCCTCATTTGGAATGAACATCCATGGGAATTCACTTCCTTCTGCACACTTTTGCATTATCACCAATTTTCATGTCATTTACCTTGCAATAATTTCTAATCACTTTGTGTTGGGGCAACACCGCTCTCATGATCTCTAACTTACATCCATTTTTTAAATATCTCTCATCACATTTTCATCTAAATATGGATGTGGAAATTTTTTTCAGGCTTCCTCTCATCATGCCTTCACCAAGATTCATTTTTCTATCATTTATCAACTGAAATTTTTTGTCTTGCAATATGCTGGGGCAACTTGTGGATCTAAAAACTATCACTTGAGAGGGATATCACATCAAACACTTCTCATCAATATTATGACATCCAATCATCAATCACCTTAGTAAATTAACTCAATAGTATTTTCCTTGTGAAATAAAATTACCAATCCCTTCAAAGACTCCAGCTGAAGTGGCCCATTGATCAAATTTCTAGGTTCCTATCTATCCAATTAACCATATAAGCCTGTGATTGTGGAAACCATTGTCATAGGGTTAGAAAACCCCATCTCATATTCAATTTTTATGATGCATCCTTCCTGCTACAATGCACAACCCAAAAGGGGAAAAATATAGACACTAGAAAACACACCTTGTGCATAAGGTCTTCTATTAAAAATACCAAAAACATCATAAAACATAATAATCCCCCAAAAAATCAAATAATCCCACAAAATCAAATAAAATTTATAAAACCCCACAAAATGGTGATAAAATACACCTCATCATTCATTTACTAACCCTCACCCATTCACATTTAATTTTTTTCGATCCCACCTACCCATTTGCATGCCCAATTCATTATGAACCCTTATCATCTCACCCATCCATGCACATTGCACCCATATCTATTAAAATATTATATGCACTCAAAAAACTATAAAATACCATTCACCCCCATCATTTCACCCTCTTGACATCCTTGAATTTTTGTGCACTTGAGCCCATACTTGATTTTTTTCTTCTTTGCTCGCATATTTCAGTATTATAGGTTTTGGAGAGGTGAAGGTGGATCACAAAGGATAGGTGTAACTTATTGCATCACTATTTTAGTGAAATTTCAACATCGGTTTCAGTAACAACTATGATTGGCTTGTGATCTCCATGTGATTTTCAGTGAATTACAACTATGACTGGCCTGTAACTAAGTCAGGTATACTTTTCATTTGCATACATTGTTTTTTCATTTTTACTTCAATAAAATTTATTTTATCTCCTTAAATGAATAGGGATATGACTGAGGAAGGTCCCCTAACCACAAAAACTAATAACATTTCTCTAAGTGTGTTTATGTGTAGGTTAATATTCAGATCAAGAAGATTTTACCCACTTTATTCATTAAAGAACCTATGATTGTCCCTCACAAAGCCTAATATTTTTAGTAGAATTGATTTGGTGATTGTTATATCTACTAATAAATATTTTTAGGTGATCCAAATATAGGTATACAATTGGGTAGCTAAATAATGAAGTATGTGATTTTTTTTTATAGAGAGGACCATAGCCGAGTGACACTCTTTTACCGAGGGTGCACATCATGAAAATCTATATGGCATACTAGACATGACATATATTTTTGTGATACTTAATCCACCATAAGAGATGCTCAAACTTGTGGTGCGTTCATTTAGACTTATGGAAGAGGAACCTTGCGACCTATAGAGATATAGGGATGCTTAGGAGGTAGTGAGTGTAGGAGATAAGAGTACATTAGTGCGGGGCCTTCTTTAAGGACATGTAGCTTTAGCACATGACTAGGTAGTGAGGATTTCAAATGTATAGGAGGTGACTACACGTTAGGTGAAATATGTGGATTGTATTATAAATTTAGAGCTTTAGGTGACTAGAGTAGAGGGAGTAGATGTATGGGTTCAATTGAGAGCCACATCACTAGCATGATCCATACATGTTAGTAGAAAATGTTCTAAAGCTGTGTGAGGTGGTGCTTAAGGGATTGATGGTATATTTTGTTGATATGTATAATGTATTGATAATGTATAAAACTATATATATACATACATATACATGCATACACACACATGAGATAATTTTTTTGGTTTACTATCATTGATAAGTGATGTTAAAAAAATGATGTATGCTTAATTTTATGGATCTATTTTCTTATTTTTGAAAAAATGTAGGAACATTCATAGGCAAGGAAAATGAAATGATAAGAGGTTTAAAAAGATGACAATAGAGTAGACAATATGTGTTTATATGATTGAATGGGACATGGCCTAAGTAGAAGGAAAAACCAAATGACAAGAGGTAAACCCAAAGTAGGAGATGATATGAAAGCTACAAAAGTATCCAAAGTAGGAAGAAATGGCCATAAAACCCAAGTGGGAGATGGTATATAAATTATCGTAGTATCGAAGGTAGGAAGTGATGGTTGTAGAAACATAAACAAGAGATGAGAGATAAATTACCAAAATATTCAAGGTAAGAATAAAATAATCATACAACCCAAATGAGAGGAGGGTAACCCAGTGGGGAAAGATAAACCCAAGTGGGAAAGATAAACCCAAGCGGGATAGCTAAACCAATGTAGGAAAAGAGAAATAGAGGTATGAAACATGTTGAGTAGAATCGAGTGAATCAATGATGATGTGCGAAAGTTTGTCATGCATAATTTATTATTTTAGTTACATCAAGGATTATTTGATGATGAGTATGAATTACGAGGTCTTCTAAGTTGTCTTGAATGACATTTATACCACAATGGAATTTTTATCATGTGGTGAAGAGAGAATTGTCAATCCATTCAAATACCAAGTTATAACATCATGATGGATATCATCAAGGGAAGGATGGGGGAATAATAAGTAGGGTAGGATTGAGATGGTGAAATGGAAGGTTATTTTTGTGATTGAGGAGAGAGGGCCCTACACTTAGATTCATGAGGGGAAGGTTCCCATACTCGATGCTTGCGAGAGATAACCTAACACATATAATTTCTATGTGAGAAAAATCATGACAAGATAAATAGAGTCTTTGAAGAATTAGAAGGTTGAGTATAAACCATGTTATAAACCAAAATTAACTAGAGTAGGTCCACATATAATAGGAAGAAAAAAACCATGTAAGCAATAGTAATATTAACAAATCAAAGACCAAAATTTCAATTGATTTATTCCTCAAAGATATAAAACTCTTTCTTGGTTTTTTAAGATTACAATGCACACAAAGTTGAAAGTAGGAAATAAAAGAACATAGGCAAGAATTTATAGAAGAAATAACTTCTTGATTATAGTAGAAGAACAAAATATATCAACCCCTTCGAATAGAGAAACCATATCAATATATATATATATATATATATATATATATATATATATATATATATATATATATATATATATATCTGCAATGTCTCTTCATCTCCACCCACATTACTTTTCACATTCCTATCACTTGTGACCTTTCATATTATTATAGGACTACAAAATAAGCCCATTTCTTATTAATGAGAAGTAAATTTTATAATGTAAAATTAAAAATTCACTTAAGTGAATAAGATAAAAGAGTCAAAAAGTACATTCCCAATGAGGAATTAGAACATAGAGAGAGGTAAGAGGATAGAGAAGAAGAGAGTGACTAGTCTGAGGATGAAGAAGCTTCCAATGTTGAAGAGCTAGCTCTTAGATATTTTTGAGGAAATGCTCCTGGAATGAAATCCTTGCCTTTGAATTACTTACTAAAATTTGCTACTTCTAGTCCCACCTTCTCTTCCTATGGAATGTAAATACAACCAAAAGCACCGATCCGAGTCTCAGGGAATACCAATAGTCTTTCATTGATTGAACCAAACTTGATGATATTTTACAATATTAGAGATTGAGCCTCTAATTTCCCCAAGGGATTCCAAATTATATTCATTGAAAGAGAAATGATCCCCGCCTCTTTTTGGACTAAATCTTGGAAATACTTTAGGATCTCTTCCAAGGATGAATTTTCACTGAGTGAAGGTGATATGAGTTTCTACACACTTTGTATTTTAACATATTCCAAGATTTCAAATGTATGGTATCCACAAGACTCAAGTTCTAAGATAACATCATCTATCAAATCACATCTAGCACTTGCTAGATCCATATAATGTATACTAAATATAAGAAACATGAGGGATTTTCACGTGTGGGAGTTAGGTGTGAAGGCACATGTGAGAGTAATTTAGACAGTTCATGAGGGATCCCTAAAAATTTTTCTTCCATACTTATCCGCATTGTGAGCCATGCTAAAAATTGGAAAGATAGAGGGCCGGAGTAGCGGTCAGCAAGGTTTTGGAGATAAGAATAAAGCATGAAGACTTACAGTTCAAGAAAAGTATATTTTTAGATATATCTCATGTGAAGAAAGTTAAAGTGTCATACAAAGTTTAGGCTATTAATAGGATTAGATATACAATTTATATTAGAAGATAATCTATTATTAGTGAGCTTGCATGCTCTTGTAATTGGCTTGTAACACACACATGGCTATTTCTAACATGCGAGGCTATTTTTGGAGAGTGCATGAGTAGTGAAGGGAAATTCCCCACTACCTATATATATGTATTGACTTGCACAACATAAGGGTATGTATCATATTGTGAATGATTATGAGGTTATGCTGCTATTTCACTTATGCGCATAATCTTATGAAGTTACTATTGGTGTATTTAGCTATTATGTTTCATGGTGATTAATAGAATGGAGTTATGTGGATGGATTCTTGTTATTGATGTCTCTATTACTAGATCTTGCATGGTAAACCTATTATTGATTCTTTTTAGCTTGTTTTGCACATGGTTATGATATTTTACTTGTATGCTTAGATCTGGTTCATCTGGGTTGTTTGTTGCTATTATGAGATATATTTGCATTCATCCTAACTCCTTGACAGATCTACCATAAAAGAGGGACCTGATACATTAACACACTTCAAGTGAGAATTAGGATTCCAGCTGAATGAGGTGTCGTGTTCCTCGGATATTGGTAAAACAATAGTGACTACAACACTCATTGTGTGTGATCACACCAAAGAAAAATTATATGAGATATAAGTGAATACAATCTTGCTCACTAAGGATTGAAAATCAAGAAAAATCATCTCAAACACCAATGGGAACACACTATCCTAATAGGAAATTTACTTCTCAATCTCTTCCTTGGTCATATTTACCTTAGAAGAAGTGGAAAAGGAAAATTTTAATAGAGAGAATCTTAGAAAACACTACCTTTCCTTTTTCTAGAATATTATCCATGCATTTGTTATTATCTCTCCCTTACATGGAATACCCTTGACCCTTCTTGATCACTTGAGGATAAAGGTTGTTTATGGAAGAGATAGCCTCTTCCAGAGGAGGTGGTATTGCGTTATGTTCCGGGAATGATTGTACCTATGTAGTGAGGGTCATCACAAGCTCTTCTAGTTACTCCATTTTTTTCTTCATTCCTTGTAAGCAATGGAGATACATATTATTTGAATAGGTACACATATCCCTCATGAGTGGAATGTCCCAAAGAAATACTAGTCATATAAAATTTTTCCCGTGTCATTTCTCCCATGGGTTTAACAAATTTCATATGGGTTACTCCCACATTCTGAGATAAAAAAGCCTTAGTGAAGAAATGAGAAGTTGTCAGTGCTTTCTTGGTATGCTTAGCGTTGATGTACTCCTAGATGGCCTTATAGTTAGCTATCATGTCTTGTTAAACCATTCTTGAATCTCCTCAAAGAAAATCATGTACCCATGGGAAATTTTCAACTGGTGTGGACACAAATTTAGGCATAGGGGAACTCTCAGGAACTAGAGCTCAATCGAGATAAGATAGATCAACTACCTTCGAGTGAATATTTGGATTGTAGGGATAATTAGAAGATGACAGATCAGTTTCCCCTAATTCAAGTGGCTCCATGGGGTATTTTTGAATTTTTCCATCTTGTGAAGCCTCATAAGGGGAGAAAGTTTAGTACACTCAATTTCCACAATATTCCTCTTAATGAGTAGGCCCCGTGGACCTTTCAAGTGCCTTGAGAGAGGAAGTGAGAGACACTTGCCTCAATGGAGATAATATAACAATAGATTCCATGAAATAGGACCTCTTGCACTTGAATAAATATTTTGACATCCGAATCACTTCCATGGTTCTTTCTTTATTGTCACCAGAATCCCGAATGTTCTATGGGGTGGGAAGAAGAGGAGAAGATTACACTACTTGATATTCATGATCAAATAGGTCTGATCCATCATCCTTCATTCCTTATACAAACCATTCAAACTTGAATTATTGCATTTGATCCACTATCATTATTATGTAGTATCATTTCCTAACCTTAAATTGATTAATGCAATTATCCCAATATTCCTCAATTTGTGGAATATAATGTAAACATGGTAAGAGGAAAGTCTTAGGATTCTTCCTTATGTCAAAGATAAACCAAGACGCATAAGAATATGAATCAAAAGCTGAAAATATTTTTTTAATGTTTGCAACATATGTGATACTCTTGCATGCATAGATTCATAGAGAAATAGGAAACGATATAGCTTTATTTTTGCACTCTTACACCTAATGTGAACATGGGATAATTGTATATACAACTCAATTATGAAGATATTTTAGCATCTCAAGTACCACGGTAGCACATTTGTGGGGTGAAATATCAAATTGTTTGACCTTGAGATAGGTGAAGGTAGGTGTTGTCCAAAATAACTCCCTAGTTATTTTGAAAACTTGTATTTCCATTCGGCTCTAGTCTAAGTTTTCATCTTGTGCAGACCGCAGTTTCTTTCCTTGGTGCATATGCTTGGCTGCAATTCATTGCTCATGCTATTTTGCACCCTTCTTACTTTTTTTTCTTATTCTCTCTCTTCCATTTTCTTAATTTTGTGAGTTTCCACCTTCATATTTTATTATTTTATCTCCTTCCATTTCACCTCTGTGCATACTCATTGTGTATTCACTTCCCTTCCCCTAGTCGCCACTCATCCCTCTTACACCCACATGTGGACTTGAATTACATTTCACTAAGTCCCCGACATGTTTTATTTTATGCATGCCTTCCTTCATGATTTCCATGCATCTTTCACATGAATTTGTTATCCTTTCACATATTTTCCTCACATATTTTCCCTGTGCATTTGCTTTTGTGATCCCCTTCTTTCCTTTCACATTTACATAACCTTGAAAATATGCACATTTTCTTCTATTTCATGCACACTCTCATGCACACTTGTAGAACTCTACATTCTTCCCTCTCGCACCTCCCCCCTTGTGCATGCACCCAAGTTGTAATCCTATATTCTAGTTCTTACTAAGTGCCACGTGTCACTCCTTGGAAATTTTTAGATAAAGTGCACAACACGCAACCTATCGAGAACATTCCATCTACATACCGAATCCTTGTGGAAAATGAATGCATGACATGTGGTAGAAAAAAAAATGAATAGACAATGATCGACCAAATATTTCTTCCTATCAAATCATGGCATGTGTCTTACATGTTCATTTTATATTGTAAAAAAATAAACTTCAATAACTTCTTCTACAGCTCAAATTCGATGCACATGGTCTTGTTGGAAAGGCTGTTGAAGAGGGACACACTCTAGGGTTTTCAATATCAGATTTTGAGAGGATTTAGTAGGTGAAAAATATGGAAACATGAATCAGGTCATTAATAAACACATCTAATAGACACAACCACTAATATTTGATTATATTTGGTCTCCTTCCTTCTTCTACAAGTTATGATGAAATAGGGAGGTAGATCTAATAGTGATGTAGGTAGATTTATAGGAATTCAATGTGGGTTAATGGTGGTTAGATTTGAAAAAATGAGTTTCCCTCTCTCTTTTTCCTCCTCTTCTCTTCTATATATTGTAAAATATTGTTCATTTTTAAAGTTTGGACCCTCTTGGTTTGAAAGAGCATTATTTAGAGTGTTGTTACTTTGCATTTTAAGATGCATGCCTTATATCTAGTTCATTACATGTGGATAGCTACCTCTTTCCACTACCGTAACAAATTGTGAATCATTTAGAATTAATAAAAGTTTTGTTTTGTGGCTATTCTCTTTAGCTTATATTTTGTTTCATATTATTATTTTTCTTTTGCAATATGGGTATGATGTGCACTCTTCATGTCCTTTACATGTATCTTTTCTATTTTTCTCTATGAAAGTGAGTGTGTGAGTGTTGTTGCATATTGTGGCACATTTTTCGCCATCCTGTGTGTGTAGTTTCCTTTGTTTTTACTCATATGAGAGCCTTCATCACCTTATTTCTTGTTCTATCACCTCCCTTTACCATAAGTTTTCATTATATACATCTCCTTCTCATATTGATCCCTTGGAATCGTAGACTAGAGTTATATAGCTAAATTTCCCTTCCTTGGAGTAGTTGTAGCAGGTAGAAATAGGTAGAGGAAGATGAAATTATCCAGAGGCCTATCTCGAGTGTAAGTCCCATAACTTGGCGACAATACCATGTTGCCTCAAAGCCCCAGATTCATCCCGATCTGGAGCGGGTGAAATTTTGAGCTCCAACAATGGGAAACTAAATGAAGTGACTTCCATAATTCTCAATCAACTCAACTACTTGAGATGAGATTATTCATTTAGGATTTCCTTTAAGTAGCCTTATAACATGAATGGTGAATGCATCATTCAACCTAGATAAGTGTGAGTTACTTCTTGATAGGTGAGTTGTAGATATTTTTCATAGGCGGCGACTTCTTTCACATAATAGGTGCAATGGAGAGACCTCAGAAATACCTCATGTACGCAAGGGCATATACTAGACAAGAAGTCATGGTGAACTTATTTGATTTAGGAAACTGTAAAAAGCTAAAGATGAATGTTATTTCTTATGATGTGCCCCCAATTAATAATTTTATGTCCTTTTATGACCAATAGAATGAATTGATCCATCCAATCTTGGAATTCCTTTTTGTTTTATTCTCCCATCACCCTATTTAATAGGAAAATTTCATCTAAGTATGCTTTATGAAATTCACTTTGTGACCAAGTCTTAGGGATTCAAGAAGGCTTCCTCCCCTGCTTAAGTCATGAAAAAATTACCAAACCTTATAATTATGTGTCTATTCTTACCCATCCCTATGAGGAAAAATCCCGATGATGAATACCATGTCATTGTAGGCGGAATTTGTAGGCTTTGAGAAATAATTTTTGGTGTGAGGATCGCGAGAATGGAATTTTCATAAGGTTATAGTGTTGTGCATAAGCTAGGACTAACTTAGTGCTTTGAACAAAAATAGGATGACCACATGCTCTGAATAGACTACTCAAGAAAATATTTCCCTCTATAGGTTCACAAGGTTAACCTATCATCCTTAGTTTTAGATCTTCCCGGATCTATGTGTGTCACATCACTGTCACCCACATTGGGATATTCACTGTTTAATGTGGAAATTGGATCCAGACCTGAATATTTGACCTTCATGATGCTATAAAGTAGTGACATAGGTGGGGTATGAATGGATATGGATAATTAAAACTTAATCCCAACACTTTATATTTTATAAGGTCCTATCTCGGACGAATATTTTTAGTAACTTTCCAAATTTGTCACTTTTTAGTTTTTTTGGCTTGCAAGGAGTGCCATTTACAATGTGTTGGACACCATGTCTTGTTTTTGTCATTGATGTCAAGTGTCATTGATGGAAAATGAGGTGTCTATATAGGGTGTCATCCATCGAGATAAGGTTATGGTTGATTGGTAGTGAAGTGATGAGGTGTCATGATGTTGTTGTAGTATGGTGTCTAAGCATGTATGCATGGTTCTTATGGCATGGTCAAACAAGTAGGTGATGCAGGTGTGCTTAAAAGTATCTATGAAGTATACAGGTGTCAAACATGCTTAGTAAGGCATGTAAAATTTTTAGTAGGTTTTCATGGTGAAGGAAATGATAATTTATGTATGTCATATGGTGAAACAAGTTATTCTATGTCATCTTCTTGACCTAATGCAAGCATAGTGAGATGTTAGTTTGAGAAATGAATAAAAATAGGTTAGTTCAGGAATTTGAGGTTTGTTGTGGCATTGCATAACAAGTATGGAAGGGCTACAAGGCCATAACACGTGTATAGAGTAGGTTTAAGATAATTTGAAGCAAGAACTATAAAAAGGATAGAAAACATGGGTAAGTCATGGTGTGTGTAATTTTTCCAAAGTATGAAGACATGAATGAAATTTGGGATAGTTGAAGGAATTTTTTCTAGTGCTTTGAGAAAAATTTTAGGTCAAAAGAGTGAAGACAATTCAAGAAAAACATTTTTGGCTCTACTGAAATTTTGAAAGCAAAACCAGCTCGATAGGTCATATTCAGATGCTTACCCACATGTTCATACTTTTCATGGGGTTATAATACTTTATGGATGTTATTACATATATTTAAGAAGACACAAAAAGTGGAATGAGGAAAATTAGACATTATAGCTTTATGAACCATTGTTAAGAAGTAGAACATGTAAAAACTCTTGTTAAACCCTACCAACAGAGAAATAGGAAAGAAATGCATGATATGGTATCCAAATGGCATGTGAAATAAAATGTGAAGCTTCAGGGTTGTTGATAATTTTTTTGAGCTCATTTTGGTGGTGATTTCATGTTCTAGGTATTCTGGTAAGATGGAGAAAAACCCTAGTTTTGTGGATATTTACTATTTTAGAGATGAGACAAAGGTTTCATGAAGAAAAAATAATTGTTCCATATACCTTGGGAGGTGTGATAAATGTCAATGAAAATTTTTGGGCATTTTTAATGGAGAAAATTGAATAAACAAGTCTCACAAGTTTCCCTAATGCTAAAGGGCTAAAAGGTGTAAAACTAGTCATGATGGTATGAGGTGTGTGTGATGTTATTACATATTATAGTAGTGGTTTATGATATGGAAGAGTTTTTAGGATTTTGATATGATGTGGTGAAGGTATTTTCTTGATAATATGAGGTAGTTTCATATTGAAACCCTTGTAGCCTAAAAATACCTATTTAGGTATGTCAAGAAAGCTTGTGGATTAGGTATGCAAGTAAAGATTTATCGATATGATATCTGATTATAAATTCTTGGAGAGGTGTACCATTATTTCCTTGAATTTTTAAATATTTTGGTTGAGATTGAAAGTGGCCTTACAATATTTTTAAGTAAGTTTTCTCAAGACCGGTCCTTGAGACCTTGGATCTGGTTTGAGAAGTTTCAGAGATACATGCTTTATGGAGCCTTATGCATTGATTTTGTGATTGACATGAGTTGTATGAGATAGTATACATTGATATATTTCCATTGATGTGTCATTTGTTTCATGATGAAGTTTTTTTCTATGTGAAGTTTCTTGGTCTTATGGAGTGAAAATTGGGTGCATGAGACCTAGATGAGTGTGCTTACAAATTGGAGTGTGTCATGGTGATGATATGGTGTATAGGTTATTGGTATTGTTGAAGGTTGTGATAGTATGTAATTGACATGTGTGGAGTTGTTGAAGTCATGGTGAAGATGTCCATGCCCTTGTAATTCAAGTTTGTGACCTTTGGAGTGATGAGAGTGTTTTAGGCCTAAGTAAGAGGTCTTGGTGTGTCTAGGCCTGTAACGACCTAATGGGGTATTGGAATGAAATTTATAAGGATGTGTTTTAATTTTTTCATGACCAAACTTAATGGTCTCGTATGACTGTGGTTTCTTATGACAAGAGTCAAGTATATAAGTGAGTTGTAATGACTCATTTTTTCTAGAGAAGAGATGAGAGTTTAAACAATCTAGAGGAGAGTGTGAAGGGTGTTGTAAGGGATAAAGGTAAGGTTAGAGAAGATGATGAGAAGTTGAGGATGGTAGAGGAAAATGAAATTAAAGTAACTTGACCTAATCAACATTTTATGATGCATGTATGAGAGAGGAAGGAGAGAGGGAAGTATGAGAAGGTTTTGAGTGAGAGAAGTTGATGTAAAGATCAGGCAATCCTTAATTTTAGGTGGCTAGGTATGTGCTTAGTCAACTTACGGATTATGGACTCCTTGTACGGTTGGTTCCTTACTAAATAGGGTTTGGTGCTCCTTGTAGGTTTGATGTACTACTAAAGTAGGGGTTGGCGCTCTTTGTGGGGTTGGTGCTCCACTAAAAATATCATGTGATGTCTAATATTCAATTGATTCCTTTGTTTTGAGTAATATAAGTAGAGGTTGAGTGAGTTTTCTTCCCTTTGAGGGTTTCCCACTTTATATCTTGTGTTCTTGTGTACTCTCTTGATTCATGTTCTTGTGGATGAATGTTTCATGTTAATAAGCTCACATTGTTGCATGATTGAATGGTTAATGGTTCACACATGTTAAGTACAATTGAATGAAAGTTTTTATAGAATGATTCACCCCTAGTCCTAGTGCTTCTAACATAGTGAAAGTTTTCCATTTCTAAAAATTAATATTTTTAGACTGAGAGGACCTACCACAACTTAATATTTTTATAAGGTGGACCTTTGTGTGTCGGAATGGAATGAAACCAATCTTAAAAGTTTAGGTATTTCCTTGGGATCCTCTGCTCCAATTTTCGAGAGGATTTTAATCAGGTAAAACTCCGTAGATCTGAAAAATAAAGTGTAGGGGATGAATATTTCTTATAGATGTTAAAAATGGTTCAAATTGCCAATGGGGATGAGATTGTATTCTTTGTAAAGGTGTTTTTGAGAAGAGACTAATGTTAAATCTTATGGAAATCAAATGATGGGTTTTGGAGATATGAATGGATATGAAAGTGTGTGGAAAATTTTTAGTAGCATAATAGTATGGAGGTGAGTTTGGGAGGGAAAAATTACAATTTTAAATGCATAAGAAATGTCTTAGTGTTTTATTTAACCCTTTCTCCCTCTCAAGCAATATAACTAAAGTTTAACCTAAATATTCTTACCAAGATTAGTTGGGGGTTAATGGTTTAGTTGTACCCAAAAATATAGTACAAAAGAGGAGAGGGGGTAGATGGGACAACCCAGTGTGCTTTTCATAATATTTTGACTAGTGGCACATTGTGGTGATCTAATAATGAGTCGGAAGGAGCTGAAATCGAGTCTCCAGGAGATGCAACTTGGTCTTGTATGTGACTTGAGGCTAATTGAGGAGGGGGGAGTCCATTTTAGTGTCCCTTATGACCTATTATATTTTTGGATAATGGGACATGGATAGATGATGCTAAAAAATGTTGCATGGGGCTTGCACATATGAGGAAGGGACAAGGTGAACTAACATCAAGTTTGAGCCTTCTTAGAAGAAAGTTACAAGTTTTTAAGAGAAAGAATCAAAACAAGGTTGGGGGAAATTTATTGTCCATACTATCCCTTTATACCATGGGATAAGGGACAAGGGATAGACAAGGATAAAAAATGTGCTAAGGGTACCAGGGTCATGATTTTATCATGTGGAGTGATCTAAGGAGAAAGTTGCAAGTATCAATTGAAAAAATTGTTTGCTTGAGGGGGAGCAAAATTTTGTGTCCCCATTGTCACCTTGCACCATGGGATAAAGAAAAAGGAACTAATGAGGGTGAAAAGTGTACTCATGCTTGTAAACCTTGCGATGTCATCTCACCAACTTGAATTTAGAACATGTGGAGTTATTTTTCTACCCCGAGAGAAAGACATGGATTTTGGAGGCCAAACCTTATATAATTTTGAATAAAAAACAATTGGAGAGATAATTAAAACCATTTATAAAAGCAAATTCTTCATATAAAGTTATTTTTAGGCCTATTCATTCTTTTGGCACAAAGGGGAAAATACAATGACTTATATTATCATAGAAGATAATGAAGACTTGGACCAAAAATGATGTTTCTAACATGTGGATAATTCCAAGATATTTCTAGTTCATAATTACTTAGCTTTCAAATCCGCTTACAATTTTCTCACACAGCTCGAACTAATGGTGGAGAGGGATCTCATCATGTTAACCAATTCTACGCCAACACACCCCCACACAATGGAGCCAAATATAACCACGTGAGCCCTGGGCCCACCATGTATTCACCCAATTAGGTCTAACAACATTAGGAGGAAATGACACCGGGACTTCTTGAGAGGTCACCCATCCCACTACTACTCGAGGTTGGACACGCCCCGAACTTTTTGTCTTTGATACCATGTTACAATTTTCCCTCACACCAAAAGCTCAAACTAATGGTGGAGAGGGATCTCATCATGTTAACCAACTGCTACACAAAAAAATTCTCCCAGAAATCATAGAATATTTAGAACAAGTACACTTTCTCTATTAAGGCATGACATCCCCTACACCTACAATGACCTTGTTTTTCTTAAATGACTCCAAACACCGTATGACTCCATAAAATTATTTCAAACTACCTTGGATCCATTCAAAAATACCTGTATAACTTGTAGATAGGTTATTCCCTTATAATCATCTCCTAAAGGGTAATCATTTTCTATAAAATGACCTAAAAGAACCCTTTTGATGCCTATGAGAACAATTACTCCACCTTGGATCTCAAAGAACTTCAAGAGTCAAACTGGGTATACTTCACTTTGCATATGAAACAAAATTGAAAACCATGTTAGCATGTTATTCTTATCCATGATGAGGGTGCCACAATTGATATGATGGCTAGAATAAGGGTTTATAATGACTGGGGAGGAGGTTTTTAAGTGGGGGTTTGGTTGTCATTGCCAAAATTTTAAAGTTTGCATGCTAGACATTCAACATGATAATAAATGGCTCTCACTCAGGAAATAAAACATAATGGATAATGAAGGACTTCAGATATCTCATGGAGGAGGAGAATAATTTCTTATCCATCGTGCAATAGAGTTAACACTTTACCAATCAATACAAGAAAGAAACATGAATGAAGAAAAACCAAAAACACATGAAAAAGAAATGAAACACACAAAGTGGAAAGGGAAACACACAACTAAAAGGGAAACTATGATACATGGAAGGGAAAATTTACAAAGGTGGAGAAGAATATACAATATTTTCAAAAATCTAATGACAGGGTTAGAGAAATAGGTACCACCATGGAATAACTAATTGAAAGCATACAACTTCAGAAGCTCAAAAATAATCAACTGATCATACCATGATTTCATGATGGATCTACATGGTTTGAGAAGAAGAAGGAAATTATATTTCGATTATCATATTGATATTTCATGGAATTTTTTTACATCTAATGGACACTCCATCACTTTCTTAAAAATTCCGCTCTTCACATTTTCTGTCCAATATCTTGTGACCGTAGGAAGCCATTCTTCTATGTTTCTAAAATCAGAATCTTTGTTTTCAAAATGAAGGAAGTCATCATATCTGGGTAAAATATGCACCACTAATTCATTTCTAGAATTAACAGAGAATTTAGAAGTGGTGAGAACAAGTTGGCTTTGACTCCATTCATAGGATTCTTGTAGCTTCTCATTTACTTGTTCTAAGTGGTTATCTTCTACACATACCGACTCATTATTGATATGATAGGACTCACATGATGCATTATCTTCATGGAAAGAGAAATAACACAATGTTGGGGATGTAACATGGAGATAATTATTTTTCTATCCTGAAGATCTCCAAGAAAGTACTCTTCTCCAAATGGAAAAGAGAAAGCTTCATACTCATAATTATAATTGTTATCATGCTCTCTTGGTGATGACTGGTGTGTACATGTAAAAATAACTATGCTAATTGAAATGAAACTAACACCTAGTAGCTTAAAAAAAACAAGAACATCATGATAATAGATTAAGGGAAAATAACTTCTTGAACCCATATACATGATAAAACCATTAAATGCTAAGCCATTCATACTCTTTGTGATTGCTACCTAAAGAATGAACCTAATTAGATCACCTAACAATCAAATTGGTGTAGTTTGCCTCAAGAATTGAGGATGAGATCTCACCAATAAATTGCTACAAGGCCATATTTTGATCTTCGCATGTTCCTCAATTAGAGAGAATGGATGCAAGATGGAGAAGCTATTTCCAACAATGGAGAATGGCTCAAAATCAAAATGCCTATAGTTTTCACTAATGCAAATGAGGTGTAAGAAGAAAGGGAAGGAGGATGGTTTTTATATAGCTTGCATGTTTGGGAAAGGCTAGAAATTTGGTTGAGAGGGGTTTAAATTAATCAAATGTGATTAATTAATAGGTAGGGATAATCTTGTAGAAGCTATTTGGAGGGGATTTAGAGGAAAAATAACATGATTTTTGGGATGTAAGAGAGCAATTTAATCAATAAAATGGGTTTATTGATTAAATTAGAAGGCATAATTAACTAATAATGTTTAATTAATCACTTAGAAGTGGATTATAAATAACAAAAGGTCATTAATTGGCATCCGGACTAGGGGAAGGGTTAATTAATTAACGAAAGGTCATTAATTAACCCTTTCGTTAATTAACAAACAATAAGGGGAATGCTAGATAATTCGCAGAAAGGGCTACTTATTTTTATTCAACGCATAAACATGATAAAACCATTAAATGCTAAGCCATTCCTACTCTTTGTGATTGCTACCTAAAGAATGAACCTAATTAGATCACCTAACAATCAAATTGGTGTTGTTTGCCTCAAGAATTGAGGATGAGATCTCACCAAGAAATGGCTACAAGGCCATATTTGGATCTTCCCATGTTCCTCAATTTGAGAGAATGGATGCAAGATGGAGAAGCTATTTCCAACAATGGAGAATGGCTCAAAATCAAAATGCCTATAGTTTTCACTAATGGAAATGAGGTGTAAGAAGAAAGGGAAGGAGGATGGTTTTTTATATAGCTTGCATGTTTGGAAAAGGCTAGAAATTTGGTTAAAGGGGTTTAAATTAATCAAATGTGATTAATTAATAGGTAGGGATAATCTTGTAGAAGCTATTTGGAGGGATTTAGAGGAAAATTAACATGATTCGTAGGGATGTAAGAGAGCAATTTAATCAATAAAATGGGTTTATTGATTAAATTAGAAGGCGTAATTAACTAATAATGTTTAATTAATCACTTAGAAGTGGATTATAAATAACAAAAGGTCATGAATGGAATCCGGACTAGGGGAAGGGTTGATTAATTAAAGAAATGTCATCAATTAACCCTTTCGTTAATTAATGAACAAGAAGGGGAATGCTAGATAATTCACGAAAAGTGCTACTCGATTACGAAAATGACGGTAAAGAGGGTAATTAGTGAAATTTTAGTATTAAAATTGTGTAAGTAGATTTTAGGTGTCTACATTTTCCCCTCTTTGGGGTGGTGTAAGTGATGCCACTTCAAAGATAGTAGAAAATTATAGACAAGTAAATTTTTTGAAGGAATAGAAGAAAAATTAGTAGAATGAAGGATTCCCCCTCAAGTGTCGATGGGGTGATGGAAGAGGTCGATCGACGATTGAAAAAGAGGAAGGAAACAAATAGAAGAAATGAAGGGGGAGGGGGATATAAGGTGATCCCTATTGCCCCAGGTGTTTTTGAAGAAAAAGTGTGATAAAAGAAAATGATAAGGAAGAAAAATGAAGATGAAGAAAAATGGAGATGAAGAGAATTGAAATAGCTTTCATCAAGCTGATGTATAAACAACTTTATTTAATCATTTTTCTTTATGATCTATGTCATTGGCTCTTTATTATATATATGCATGCAAGGATTGACTCAAAGCAACATACAAAACATAATGCTTTATGAGAAATTAAACAAGTAGACAAATAACCAAATAAGTACATATAAATACGCTCAAACAAACAACGTTCAAGACAATTGTACCAATGTTTTTGTTATCTAGCTTCAGATTCCACTTGTTCAAGTTATACGACAAGGGTTAAAGATGACACCCCAAACAACAATACATTGCAAGGTGAATAAATGGAGGACAAGGAAGTCCCATGAAAAATTAGATGTGCCCTATGAACAACACCATTCAACTCGTGCGTGGAAGGAAGTATAGACATAGCAGGTGAACCAACTTTTTTAATGGAGGTAGGCGAAATGACCCACGAGTCACGCGAAAGAAATAGCGATAATCGAAGAGAGATGTTTTGTAGGATGATTTTTGATGTTTGAGGACATTGTGTCTGAAAAATTCAATTGAGTAAATGTTGTGTTTACTAATTTTGTGATTTTTTTTTGAATTTTTAGGATTTATGAATGTTTACCAATTTTTAGGATTTTTTACCCGTTTTTAAATTATTTTTTACGAATTTTTAGTATTTTTTTATTTTTCCAATTTTAAAGGATTTTTATTGTTAGGAAGAAAATTAGTCGGAAGAATGACAATATATGTGGGTATTTCCAAAAACACCGAGAAGCAAAAATATTCTGTTGTAATAGAAAGGGTAACTGGCGGGAAGCAAAACATGCCCCATTGTAGTGAAAATGGACAAAAAAAGATTATTTAACAAAAATAATCATCATGGCGAGTGATAGAAGAATATAGAAGAATCACGTAGGTCCTATAATGCTCTGGGGGTGAGAGACACGACGAATTAGGTCAAAAAAACTATTAGAAGTAGGGTGGGAAGGTAAAAATCCATCACAAAGTGAGTTATTATTACCTTACCCTTATTGAGTTTTGAGAGTATTTTACTGTAATTTTTGAGAGAAATGACACAAGTTTAGGACCGTAAGCACCATGTATATATATATTTCAAGACTATACGAGGCTTCTCGGGTATGGCTTCATAGTATGCAAAACACTTTTTTGAGTTTTGAGTACATTTATTACTTTTTATGGCTAGGGAAAATGTGTGGAAGGATCTTTAGCGGCCCTTGAGGCACGCCCAGTGTGAAGGGTGCACATTAGTGTTAGATTAGATGAGTTGGTGAAAAAAATAGGAATAAGGTTAGTTAGGAGCGTGATATTGCGAAAATAGGAGTGTTGGTGTAAAAAAGGAGGTGCTAGGACTAGTGAGAGCTAGTGCTAAAAGGAATGCGCTAGTGTAAAAACATAGGCGCTAGCATAGAATGTTAGTTTTGGAAAACTGTTAGAGGAATTAGAAGATTTGTAGAAGAATTTAGAGATGAACAAAGAAAGTAAATGATGTTTTCCAGAAGAAATGATGTTAACGAAGTGTGTTACGTGATTGTTGCAGATTAAATTACCTAGATTGGAGACACGTGAGTGGTATGAGAAACTTTGAGCCTATACAAATACTTTTACACTTCTTGAGCATATTTACATGGAGATTATGCTAGATTTCATAGGTATTTTTTACATGGATCATATGCCATAGATTACACTGGATCACATCCTTCTCATGGCCTTAGCAAAGAGATGGTAGAGTGAGAGCTAGACATTTAGGATCCTAACAAGTTAGATGGGCGTCACTTTGGAGGACATATGACACATACTCGGGGTGCCCATATAAGGCATCTTGATTACTTATGATGACGATCACATCCATATTTTATAGTGCATTAGGGAGATGTTTGGCTTACCTGACATACCTCGCCAGGGCATGAAAGTTGACGTGTACAAATGTTTTGGTGATCTCCAACTCTCATGGATACCGATATATTTGATGGATCTTACCAGCAGATTCATTGTCGAATAAGATTGGTGTGTGCTTTCTACTAGGTCCGACCGAGGTGATACATGGTCTCGTGAGTGGAGAGGTCTACTATTAGGGCTAGTGCTTATTAGCCCACTTTTTAGTTAGAATTTCATTTGATAGTGTATCATCATCTGAAGACCATGGGTCTAACCACTTTGTTACAGATATGGGCATGGGACCACATTGTAATAGGGCACCCACTAGGAGTCTTTGCATGTCGGGCTCCCAATGATCCCTCTGTTTTGGGTTGGGTGCTAGTTGGTGATGACATTCACTCATATATTAGATATATAACATAATAGAGGATGGCATTTGATGAATTACAACGCACATGGTTACATGATGCACGTATAGGTTATATCGGTGGCCTCGTGATGATGTAGAGCTTAGTAATGTATAGGTAGATCATTTCATTATTAAAAGTAGGATTCATATCATGGAGTGGTATCAAATTGATAGAGTATAGAGACAACTAGGCCATGTCCAAGGGATTCCTTGAGATGAGATGTGGTATGGACGCCAGGCCCGAGAGAATTTTGATATTGGCCCATGAATTAGAAAGTGGCAAGCCTATGAAAAATTTAGACAAGTTTTCCCACAGCCATAGGTTGTCTTGTCATAGGTGGTAGATCTTGGTACTACCCTAGATTATGGACCTCGGTATGATATAGTGTTACCACAATAGCTTACCATACCACGAGGATGTCATAGAGGCAAGGATTTCTACCACAACACATGGATTACATGTTTGGGCTCCCGAGAGATAGGGCTGGATTGGGATAGTAGGAGGCCCATGCAGATCCTAAGGCATAGGGCCGTGGTGCACTAGGTGCACATAAACAGGTGCCACAATAGGGTTTCCCACAAGTTAATGTACCACTGTAGGTTCCCTCATAACAGCCTGTACAATGACATCCATAACCATAACCGCAGATCATAGATACAACTTTTATTGAGTACAATAGGTTGCGCACAGATGGTTATACATGCCCCGAATATCCTCCTAGAGATGGATGGGGTTCATCGTCGCACACGATTCGATAGGTGGAGGATGGGGAGAACCACCTAGGTCACCACAAAGAGTTACATAGATACCGTCAAGTGCACTGGTTTAGTTTCATTCAATGAGTAGATGGGCCATCCTTGACCTCATTAGAGATATAAAGGGCCATTGAAATAATAGGTATGATGGTGTAGTCCTCACATAGACAGGTTAGAGTAGGACATATTAGAGAAAGATCAAGCCATTGCTACATGATATTAGCTCACGGGAGAGAGCATAGTGGGCTGCTAAGAGGATGTAGTTGTAGGTTGAGGTGCTTGAGTTTGAGAGAAAAGCATGATGTGCTTTAGTAGGCGGGCCGTAACAAGGGCATAGGACTTAGCATTTGATATTACAAAAGCCACGGAGTGAGGTTGTTTATTATAGGGAACTATATCATGTGGATGTACTAGAGGGGAAGAGAGCTATGTAATTTAGCTAGATGGAAGGTATTCATTCCAGATCCAAGTCATAGAGGCCCTCTAGATCTGTCAGTCCATTCGGATGCCATCTCCATGACCGGGGCCTTAAGTGTAGTAGATGTCGCCACCTAGGGCTAGGCTAGATAGTCCTAGTGTTGATGAGATTCATGGCTGACTTTATTTATTATGATGATGGATTTATAGATGTACTTATTTTTGATGTATGCCTCAATATGAAGGCACATTTTTGATCCATCCCCATGATGTCATACTTTGTATCCTATGATTATGTACTTAGAAACAGTATATATGGACATTGATATATTTGATACATTTTTATATACATGATGATGGAATTTATTATGATTGTATCACATGTTTTTGATTTATGAGATAAAATTTGATGATAATTTGATTAGTACATGTTTTACTTTTTGATATTGGTGAGGGGGATAGAAGGTGATCCCTATTGCCCCATTGATGATATGGTAGGATGATAGTAGCTTAGCATACATGTTGGATGTTTATTTTCATGATGATGTAGCTTAGCAGTTATTGATGATATATGTGATGATATAGATGATGATGTGATAACAAAAAATGTACAAGTAATAAACAAGCACAAGAAAAATTTAACCTTCCAAATCTTAAGGGCAAGTAGGCGCACATGGCCGAGGAAGCGTGCAAGTTAAGGCGCGCATGGTAGTATTCAAAAGGCTTCTTGAGAACCCGTGGGCATGCATGCGCTGCGTGAAGAACAATTCGGGACTTAGCCATTTTTGGCCTTTTGGGCAGGACACATGAAGAACGTGTTCCATTTGGATAAGGTTCCAGCCTAGTGATAGGGTGTCCTGGAGGGAATATACCTTGTGATAGAAAGATTCAAAAAGTTAATCATGACATGGAGAGGCATGCACCTGGGTGACCCATACCTTGACACTTGGGGCCAGATCTGAGGCTGCAGAGGAGTTTGTTAGAGCTCAGAGGCCTATTTATACGTGTGCCCTTGGCAAAGAAGAGAGAGAGAAGTGAGGTAGTAGAGCTATGCAGAATTACTCATGAGAACTATGGGATGAAAATGGGTAAAGAATTCCAGTAAGGATGTAATGGGGAAAATGGGGAATGAAATTTTTGTTTTGTGGGAATACATGTATGAATCCAGAGATGGTGCATGACTATGGTCTACCCCTCTGTGATACTTTGTAGCAAGACTATGAATAAATATGATAAGGTTACCATCATGTTTACATTAAGATCTCCTTCTGTATTATCTACATGTTTTTACTCTACTTTTGATCTTGTATAATCCTAGACCTCACTTGAATGGTTAAGTATATTAGTGGATTTACAACTCTTGGTTCTATTATTTCTATTGCATGCTTTGTTTCTATTATGACTGAAGGGGTGTAGAAGCCATCCTGAGCTCTATAGCTCTTCATGTCTGATAAAAAACTAAGTCAGAATCATGCACTATGCCTTCCACTAGACTCACATAAAAGAGAGACTCGGCTCCCTCTCGTGCGCCGAGTGAGCGCCCAAGACTCCCGGGTGATAGGTTGATGTGCATGAGGTTCCCTTGTTCTTAGTGGGTGCAAAAGTGACTACATCTTGGTTCCATTTCTGGACCTCTTTTCAAAGTTGTAGTGGAACATGGCATATATCATGATCTCTATAAAAAGTGATGGTGGAGCACTTAACACTTGAAGGTGTTGAAGATTGGTTTAAGAGCATGGAGGATGAATTCACTTAGATATTTAGTACCGGATCTAGGTTTGATATGCAAAGATGGGTGGAAGACACTCTTTATCATGAGTTATACGAAACCTTCTTCTGTTGTTTCCCAGTAGAGTTATTCGAATGGCTCTCAACTTATACATCTAGATCGGGGTGGCATTATAAATCACACCCTTGGACCCAAGAAATGTATCAGAACCTGCAAGATGCTGATCTAACATGGACCCATGCTATAGATCATTGGTGGAAGGGAGTATTGACTAGCTACACTCTAGAATACGCCATTTCCACGTATTCCTATCCAAAATTTGCTTGAGTTTGAGTTCTTGTGAGAGCCCAGGGGATCATTTCTGTGTGTTATTCCCCTTGCATCAAAATCTTGATGGTAACCATGGGTTTAGAGGCATTTCCTATGGCCGGCTAAACCACCCTGAGTGCTAGGTGAGGAAGCCAGGTTGGGGAAGGATGGCTGATCTGACGATTGAACAAGAAAGGGAGGAGAGATGGCTCAAGTATAACGAAGCACGTGAAAAGGAGATCAATAGACAATGTGGGATTACAAGTGGGTTATGGAGCTAGACATGGTGGAAAGGAGTTGAGGTTCACGCGGAGGATGTGGAACCCGAATAGTCTATGGTACCCCATCTTGGTAAGCGTGGGAGAGAAAACCTTGCGGCTTTTGATGAGAGTCCATCACATAGAGAGAGAAGAGTCATTGGCACACATCTGACCCCACCCAATGACCAAACCTTGCACTTGGTTTGTTCAAATGAGGGAAAAGTATAGTTGATCCATTTGATATCAGTGGAAGCAACCGATCGGTGCCTAGAACATACAATTTCTCATTTGGGACTTCTATGGCTTCACACACTATTCGTATTTGGTGGAATGTTTGGACAAGGCACGTATACAACTAGTTTTGGAAGCGTGTTAGGAAGTGGTGGAGGAACTATGACTGGGAGTGGTACTAGTTCAAAAATATCGATGCACAATTTAGTGGGATGATGGGAGCATTTGGCATGAAAAACATAGGCCCTGTACCTAACACAGAGGATTTGGAGGTGGAAGTGGTGGAGTTGGTGGCTTAGGATCTAGTGGATCCGGCGGAGGAGGAAACACCAGAGGAAACCAAGGGACTGGATCGGGAGGGCAAGGGCCTCAGCCACCTCCTCAAGTATTTTTTGAGATGTCTCTACACTTACTAGATTACAATGGGATAGAAGATGCCACGAGCATGTGCATAAGTGCGAGTTGCTTATGGCGTGCGAAGGGAATCATGACCCAGATCGAAAGGCTAGTTAATTTGCAATGACCTTGCAAGGATGCACACATAGTTGGTATAGAAAGTATGACCCTCATCAGAATATTGTGGATTATACCACACTGAGAAATGCATTCTTGGTAGAATTCCACATACTTGAGTTTGAACAGAAGAGCATTAGCTCTCTCAAAGAAATCCAACAGGGAATGGTAGAGAGCATGTGGGAATATGATGCGTGCTTTAAAACTCTATTGTCTAAATTGTCTTATGATATCCACCCTTCACAACATGCTTAGTGGTTTTTCGAGGGTTGATCACACCCTTTAGGAGGGATTTATCTCATAAAACATTCATGGACCCACGCGAAGCGTTGGAAGCTACTTTATGCATTGAGGCAGTTGGTAGTGTTGACACTAGTGTTAGCCCATTTCTGAGGCTCAGATTGCTGCCATGGCTAAGCAATTGGAGAAATTATCTACCAACACAGTTCTAGAGATTCACGAGGGAATGTGGTGCATGGATTGTAATGTAGAAGGGCACACGAAGGATAATGGTGGGATATGTACTCGAAGGTGGTACGTGCATAGTAGCAAGAACTATGAAATATGTCACGAGGACCATGATGCAAGTAGGTGCCCCTTGTTGCAGCACGTGATCCATAAAAATGTATCTTGTTATTGTAAAATATGTACCTCAACCACACATGACACCAAGGATTGTAGATTGATTGACCAGATTCATGAGGTAATTGATCTTGGTGTGTGCTAGACTAGCATTGCCAGTAGTTCCAAAGGAGATGAACGTCGGTATGAGGAGCACAGAGATGGAGATGTGCGTGGAAGAGGGTTTCAGAGGATTTCATGGTCATGGTAACCATGGAGGAAGAAGTGAGTTCCCATGTGGGATGTGTTTTAATTGTGGAGCCACAGACCATTATAAGCGCGAATGTCCAGATCTTCTACAATGCTCCTAGTGTGGAAAAAACATAAGTACAAAGAGTGCCTAGAGTTATATGAACATATGAGTCAACAGTACTAGAAGGATAAGGGCACTGCCATGGTGAGTATTAAGAAGGCTAATGTGTAATGGCTTCCCGAGTAATACGTGAATCAGAACTAGAGCCTATTATGGTAACAACAAGGGTGGAATCCACATGCAAGCAGGAAGCACCTAGGTAGAGACCTCTGTTTCGAGAGAAGAAGTAGTACATGGGAAGTATCCAAACCCGCTCACCAGAAAGAAGTCTACCAGAAACCATGGACGTAATTCAAGTTTACAAGGGGAGATCCAATGCTTAAAAGAGCAGACTAGAAAGGATGAGCAAAGGAGAACCGTAGAAGCACCAAGGGATGACTTGGATGAGGTTAAGGAGGTGTGTAAACTATGCTGAGGTAGGAGAATATTATTCCCCTACTAGGGGCATGGTTGAGAGAAAAGGTGCCACGCACTAGGGAAGAACACAAAAGGTAGATCTTGCATGTAAACCTCCCACCTCACAACCTTGATTATGACAAAGAGATTACCCTAAACATAGTAGTGGATGGATGGTTACTTAGAAAATCCTCATTGACATAGGTACATGGAGGTTAATGTTCTCACTCTGGATGCCTGGCATCAAATGGGAAGACTGTATTACAGCCATCTTCAAATGTGTTATATATGGAAAATAAGATAAAGGTAATGCCCATAGGTGTCTTGAAGGATGCGACCATTACCATTCAGGGGACTAGGTTCACTAGGGATTTTGAAGTCTTGGCACTTCTTGCTGAGGCAGATAATTTCCCAGCTCTACTTGGGTGCCCGTGGTGTTATAAGAATAATGCAGATCTCTGGTTTAACAAGGGGTACATAAGCTTTGAAAACAAGGAAGAGTGGGTAGTTATACCATTGGTTGATGGGAAGTCCACCCCCTATACTAAACCCCTTGGGAGGAAGTCCTAGATAGAATATATGTGCGCTCCATAAGAGATCCAGAGACCATCCACCCTACAGAAGGAGTCATCCAGTTTGATGATGCTCAATCTATTAGTGATACTACCAGTATAGCATGTGATAATTGGGTGCATGGGACTTATGAATTGATTGGGTGACATCTGAAAGGATCAATAACCAAGGTAATAATGATGCGTATAGTTTGGCACCTAGGAGGGAAGGCAAATAACCAAGTATTCTGGGGATGCATACCCTGAGGTCTTTTTGAGAGAGATGGAAGCTCACTGAGGGAGGATGAGTGATGAAGTATGCTAGGTTATGTTTTGATAGGCACAACAACAAGGTGGTGGGCCGCACATAGTGAGAACTTGTTGGAATGGCATGAAGTTTGAATTGTGCTCACTGTCTGATTCTCAAAAATAACATACCCACCACTATCAAGGATTACAATGGCAATGGACCCACCTCTTCCCACATCCAGGCATGTGAGAGGGTCTAGGGAGAAGGCGTGGAAGATTTACCACCCTCCCTTTGGGTGCACAAGCTATATTCACACTACAAGGTTGTGTGCGCGCTTGGTATATCCATTCTGAAACACGCCACCAAATGAGAAGTTGGCAGAATTAGCGGCTGACTTGGTTCACACATTCGAGTACCGAAGTACCAAGTAACCAGTTGATGAGGCATGTAGAGACTATCAAGTGCCTCACTCTAGGGGATTGTGCCATGGCAGAAGATAGGTTAGTAAACTTACTCAGTGGACCTAGCTTAGAAGTGTAGTTCAAAGAGGAGGAACCAGAAGACATACAATTCGAGCATGCATGTGTGCTGAAAAGGAGAAAGGAAAGATGGTATACGTTGTTGATGGAGAGGAGATGGAAAGCCTGAATGTCGACCATTCGGTTGGGGTGCACAAGTAGTTGATAGTGTGGATGCATGTGCACGCACATATCATGAACCACTCAAAACCAAGAAATTTAACATCGGCTCGGAAAGGAGCCCAAGGAAGCTATCATTGGGGACTACTAGTCAGACAAGGAAGTATCAAAGATCATCGATCTCTTACGTGAATTTGAGGATTTATTCCCACGTGGATACCATGAGTTGAAAGGCATCCACCATTCATTGGGGAAATGAGGATAAATTTGAAAGATGGTGCGCACTCGGTCAGGAAGAGGCCTTACAGGATGAATCCCAACATGCGCGTAAGGGTTAAAGAAGAGCTAGACAAGATGATAACATCCGGTATCATTGAGGCTATGGAGGAATCAGAGTGGATAAGTCCAATGGTGATCAACATAAAGAAGGATGGGAAGATTAGGATATGTGTGGATTATAGGGAATTAAATGTTGTTTGTATCATAGATCCTTTTCCCACCCCCTTTACTGAAGAGATTTTGGAAGGAGTTGCTTGGGCGTGAGGTCTATTCCTTTACGGATGGATTCTCGGATATCACCAAGTAAGGATTGCCAAGGAAGACCAAGAAAAGACAAATTTTGCCACCGAGTGGGGAAGCTTTGCATACACGGTCATGCCCTTTGGGTTAAAGAATGCACCTACTTGTATTTTCACGCATAGTGGTACAAGCATTTAAGGACTTCATCCACAAGTTCCTTTAGGTATATTTGGATGATTGGACAGTGTATGGATTGGTAAGGGACCATTGTGATAACTTGAGGTTGATGTTTGAAAGATGTCGGTAGTTGAGGATCTCCCTCAACATCAAGAAATGTATCTTTGCAACTCCTTTTGGAACGTTGTTGGGGCATATCATATGTAAAGAGGGCTTACTGTGGATCCCGTGAAAAGTTGCAGTTATTGTAGGGTTAGGGGAGCCTACCAGCCAAAGTGCCATGCATGATTTCTTGGACACACTGGGTACTATAGAAAGTTCATTAAGGGATATGCCAAGATCGCCACGCCTTTAGAAATATTGCTTAGACACAAGAGTGCCTTTCAGTGGGGAGAGGCATAACAGAGGGCATTTGACACTCTAAAAGAAAGGCTTATCACCACACCGATTCTATGATTCCCATCCTAGGATAAACCTTTCCATGTCCATGTGGATGCCTCTGGTACAACAATGGGAGCCATTCTTGCTCAACCAGGAGAGGGGATTGTTGATCATCCCTTGTGTTTTGCAAGTAGAAAGTTTACACCAAAGAAACAAATTATACAATGACCGAGTGCGAGGCATTGTCAATGATCTATGTGCTCCACAAATTCAGACAATATCTACTGGAAACTCCCTTCATATTCTACACTAACCATATGGCCTTGAAGTATCTAGTAAACAAAGTAGTGTTGCAAGGGTGCATATGTCGTTGGGTACTTTTATTTCAGAATTTGAATTCAAAGTGGTGGTAAAACTAGGAAAGAACAATTGTGGGCCAGATCATTTATCAAGGATTGATTTGGGAGAGGATGTGCAGAGTATCGAGGAATCCATGTTAGATGCACAACTATTCAGGTTGTGGCATGCACACCCTCAAAACTAGAAGACATTGTATTTTTCTCTCAAAGAAGGTGTGGCACCCGAAGGGATGAATGCTCTGAAAGGAAAAGGTTAGCCATACATGCCACACCCTTCATGTTGATCAATGGGGATTTGTATAAGATGGGCTATGATGAGGTTTTGCACTGGTGCATATTAGAACATGAACACATAGCTATAATAGAAGAAGCCCATGGTGGGATTGCTAGAGGACACTATGCAAGGAATGCAACCGTACGTAAGATCCTAGTCACTGGACTATGGTGGGAGATGATTCACTAGGATTGTATTGAGTTTTGCAAGGCTTGTGACCACTACGCCAAAGTGCCTCTGGAAAACCTAGAAAAAGGGACGAGATGCCCTTGCACCCCATCACCAACGCGAAACCTTTTGAAAAGTGGGCAATAGATTTTGTCGACCAATCTCACCAACTGCACAAGGACTAACTCATGGTATATCATTACCTGTACTAATTATCTGACAAGGTGGGCAGAGGCACGCCCACTAAGGATTACACCACAGCCACGGCTTGCTAGATTTTTGTGGGAGAACATTATCAGCAGGTATGGGTGCCCATTAAGTTTAACAAGTGATAGGGGCACTCACTTCTTAAATGAAACAATCAGATTCTATTGGCAGAATTCATGGTAGCCCATCACAAGACTACCCCTTATCACCCTCAGAAAATGGGACTATAGAGGCATTCAACAAAATCCTTAGTCACACATTGACTAAGATATGTGACGTGGGTAGGAAGGATTGGGATGACAAGGTATCAATAGTCCTTTGGGCATACAGAACAACGTATAAAAGGTTAAACAAGGCCACACCATTTCAACTGGTGTTCGGTGTGAGGCTATTTTTCCAGTTGAATTCATGTTACCATCTCTGCGTATAGCACACAGCAGGAGGGTTGGATGATGAACAAGCACTGGAAGAAAGAATTGATGAATTGATAAAGTTGGATGAAAGGCACTCACTAGCAAGATGGAGCCAAACAACTAAAAAGCTAAGCAAAAGGCATGGCATGACCGCCACATTAAAAACAAACAGTTTGAGGTTGGCCAGATGGTATTGCTATATGATTCAAAATTTCTACGCCATCCTGGAAAATTGAAGGTGCATTGGTTGGGTCCTTATGTAATTTCATACATCCTTGATTCGGGTGCACGTGCCAGTTACAAGCGTTGGATGGAACAAAATTACCTAGACACTTCAATGGGAGTAGGCTGAAGCCCTACTATAAATAATGCTTCTTGGTGTTTGTAAATAAGGTAGTTCTGCCAATTAGTTTAGCATTTCCTTTTATGCTTTTCCTTTCTTGTTTTTCCCTTTCGCGTTGTTGTCTTGTTTTGCGCCTTGGGCACCGGTAACCTTATTACTTTTTGACTTATGAATGCAGAGGACCGTGCATCAATTTAGTGTGGGGTGAGGTGATAAAAAGAGGCATGAAGTTATTCTAGGAGGATTGGGTTGTAGACCATTCGAACTGGCCCTGTTGAAAAGATGCATTAGGAAGGTAGATGGATGACAAAATAAAGTTACATTGGAAATCCACATACAAAGGAGAAAGTGCAAAAACACGAGGTAGGTGAAAGTAAGAATCATGAGGATGGAAGAGGTGCCTTTGCATTGGTAACACATGCAAAGAGTCTTCTATCAAGATGGATTTTCTATGCACCATAAGGTTGGAAAAGTTTTCACGCAAGGATTGGGTGTGGGTGAAAAAAATTTTTCACGCAAGGATTGGGCGTGCAAGGAAAAGTGCTGAAGTTGGGTTTGTTTGAAAAATGCCGCATTAAATATTGTCATACGGTGGTAGGTAGCCTAGCCTTTAATGCGTAAAAGTGGAAAAGCTATAAATACAAGGATGGGCAGTTCATTATTTTACTTTGCAAAAACAAGGAGAATGATTTTCTTTCAAGAGCTAGGGTTTTGAGAGCTAACTCATGCGAAGGAAAATCTCAAAAAATCACGCGCAATCGGTCCACTAGATCTACAAACTAGAGCAGAAGTGATTCACGGTGTGGGGAACATTGTGAAAGAACACCGTGATCGAAGGAGGAAAATCAGAAATTAGGGTTTGTACTCTAGGGCATGGGGCACGCGAAGAAAACTCTCAAATAACTCAAAAGTAACTAGGGAATGAAAGCAAAGGGTAAAATGATGGCCACAAAACCAATTGATAAGCCTGTAGTACAATCCAAGAAGGGAAAGGGTAAGGGAAAAGGAAAGAAGAAAGAAGAAGAAATCCCTTTGATACCAATGAGGAATGGTACTCAGAGATGCAATACCCAGATGGGGTTTTTCTAGGGCAAGAGTGGGAGTCCCACATCAGATAAATGACCATAATCGATTACAATCACCGGTCAGTATAATTGTGAAGGAAATGGCACTTTGGAGCTAGTGTGCCCCACAAACAAATGAACACCTAATGGGATGCCAATCTACAACAATGTAGTCAAGGTGAAAATGGAGAAGGTAGGGCTTCTCCAGCTTTACGAGTTTCCATACTTTGGAAGCCCGAGCACCTGTACCAATGGTTAATGACATGTGCACAAAGATTTCTTCTATTTCACAGGGCAAAAAATGTGCATAACTCCCTAGTTAATCTCACACTTTACAGCCTAAGTTGTAAAGGGGACACGATCTTAGATGACCTCCAGGATGAGGAGGCAATTAAGGAAACCATTGCATCCCAGGATTATAAGAAGGGATCAAGGTACTACGACATCACGGATATCAGTGATCCGGTGATGAAAATGGCCACGCACCTCATTTCCAAGTTGAATGGACAAGAGAGGTGGACCCAGGTGAGCAAGCCCTAGTTGAATGTCTAGTAGGAAGGTCACGGAGGGCACCATGTACAATATCTCCCAGTACATAGCAGATGAGATCATAAGTAGCGCGAGAATGGAGGAAAGATATTATTTGGGAACATTCTATTAACCATTGTGTTCTCAGAAATCGGGGTGCCGGATGCATCTGATAAGTTCATATGGGAGTACCCCGATGAAGACCCTTCACCCGCGGATAGGTTCCAGAAGTATACTTGTGAGTCAATGACAGGGGTACACAAGGCATGCTTGGATAAATGGTACACGTGCCTTAGGAACACATTCGGGCTGAATGGTGAATCCTTGAGCAACTCCCCATGGTGACTGAAGGAGAGGAGGCAGAGTTCACGGTATACCAACACTTCTGCATTGGCAGATTCATCTTGGTGGATGGTAGTTGGAGTCCTTGGTGCAAACTCCCCTTCTCATTTACTACCCAATTTTTCCAGGTGGGAGTGAACAGGTATAAGGAGTCAAAGAAGTTAAAACTCAACCTGTCCACCCTTGATAGTGAACACAGAGAGATGAGAAAGAAGCTGGTCTACCTGGGAAGCACACATACATTGAAAGGTACATGTCACAGGATGTGCACATCGTAAGGCCGATGACCTTACCGATTGCTGAGAGCGTTGCTGCTAGAATCTACCTACGCATAAGGCCAAAGTTTGAGAAGGGCATGTACATAGAGAATGAAATATCCATCCCGATGACCCCATGGGAAGGAAGAAGCCAGCGCCAAAGCACAAGGAGAAAGAAGAAGAAGAGGAAGAAAAAGGGGGTGGAAAGGCAGAATGTAGGTACCGCGGGGCCGAGTACCTATGTCTGGAAGAAAAGGAGAACGGTGGTCAAGGAAAAGACCCCAGAGCCTAGCAAAGCCACCATCCCCTAAAGAACCTTCAGATGAAGAAAAGATAACATCCCCGACTCTAGAGTTTTCTGCAAGGGAAGAAGAACAAGGAATGGAGGAACAAGGGTCTGAAGATGCAGATGACCCAAACGCCTATCTAGGTGAAAAGGATGATGTTGAAGGGGAAGAGTTAGAGGTGGATCAAGAGCCAATTGATGTCCATGACTCGGAGGGAGAGGAAGTAGAGGATACAAATGATGCCTTCATCTTTGTAAGGAGGAAGGGTGCCCAAAGGGAGGAAGGCACACGTAGTGAAGAGAGGAGCGAAGGAGCTAGTACCAAGGAGCCAGATATGCCCAAGCTCACTCAGGAGGAGGTGAATGAGAAGGCAACAAGGGAGGTAGAGAAGATAATCAATACCCTAGGTCAAGAGGAGTTGGAGCGCAGTGTAGAGCTAGTGCTTGGTGAATTCAAAGAAGAGTAGAGGGAGAAGAGTGTGGGTAGCATAAAAAGGCCCAACTCTTTTGGTAACTATTCCCAAGGGCATGTGTGCATGGGAAGTAAATGCGTGGAAGGGGGAAGAACAATGATGGGTTACATTGATGACCCCAACAAAGTTTTTGTGTGTGCATTTCCAAAGTACCGTGCCCACCAAGGAGCTCACCACCATGGAGTCCTTTGACCCTGAGGGTGGATACCCGTGAATGAGGAAGATGCTATCATGGGCATTCGACTCCCACCTCGATGAGCCTGAATTCGAGATTAACCAAGGAGCGGTATTAAAGCTATCCAAAGGAAAGGGGGACAACCCCATTGTAAACACACAACAACTATCGATGAGCAAGTGTGTAATGCACTCAACAAAGTCTCCATGGAAATCGAGGCTAGGCTCTTCAGTAGGAATGATAGGGTTAGAGTCTTGGAGGACCTATTGGAGAAGAGGAAGGAAGAAGTGGTGAAGCTAATGAAGGATCTCAGCCTTGAGAAATTAATCAGCGCTCAACTACGCAGAGGGAGCTTCAGGAGGAAAAGGCCAGGGTACATGAAGTTTCCAAGAAGGTGGAGCTCATCTCCCAATCGATTATCACAAAGCACCCAGACCTTAACCCTCCCACGCAAAAGTATAGATCCTCCCTGGAATGTCTAGAGGACTTGACTTGATCCTCACCATGGAGAGGCAACCCTTGGCATTAGAGTCGGTAGAAGAGGTAGTGGTGCACTTGGAGAAGGAAGACAAGTTGAAGGTCATCACACTTGTGGCTGAATACAACAAGGTGCTCACCGACATAAGAACAACTACACAAACCACGGGGGTCACTTACGACCATTGCACGTAGATCAAGACAAAGTGACAAGCATACTGCTTGCCAATGAAGTTGAGTTGAAGGAATTCAGAGAAAATAATAAGGGCAATAGAGCCGAGTGGGAAAGGATCATAGCCGAAGTAGAAAAGAAATCCAAGCCATTGAGAACCGGTGAGTCTCAATCAAAACCCAGCTAAAAGAGCTCTACAAGGTCATCACAAGGAAGATGGATGCCCTGGAAGATCATGCTAAAGAACTAGAGACTATGGTGGAAACCATTACCACACAAGGGGGGGGCTAACCTTCGACGAGGTGAGCACCTTGGTTGGTGACATCTACACTAAAGCACAGGAGGAAGTCAGCACTTGGAGTACACTAGAGGCCGACCTCCAAAAAAATTTTCCCCTTCTTCTTCTTTAGGAAATTTTCCCCTATTCTTTCTCTTCCCCATTCTTTATTCTTCCCCCCATTCTTTTCCAAGGCAAGGCCTTGCATTCTTTTTGTACTGCATTCTTTGAGAAGGTTCCCAAGGGTGGAGAATAGGTGAAGTGTGGGGTAATGTTGGGCCCCTATCATAGCTTCCAAATCTTAAGGGCGCATAGGCGCACATGGCCGGAGGAAGCGCACAAGTTAAGGTGCACAGGGCAAGTATTCAAAAGGCTTCTTGGAGAACCCAGGGTGTGCGCACGCACATGAAGAACAATTTGGGACTTAGCCATTTTTGGCCTTTTGGGCAGGACACATGAAGAACATGTTCCATTTGGATAAGGTTCCATCTTGGTGAAAGGTGTCTTAGAGGGAATATACCTTGCGATAGAAAGATCCAAAAAGTTAATCATGACATGGAGAGGCATGCACCTGGGGCGACCCATACCTTGACACTTGGGGCCAGATCTGAGGCTACAGAGGAGTTTGTTAGAGCTCAGAGGCCTATTTATACATGCGCCCTTGGAAAAGAAGAGAGAGAGAAGTGAGGTAGTGGAGCTCTGTAGAATTACTACGTGAGAACTATGGGATGAAAATGGGTAAATAATTCTAGTAAGGATGTAATGGGGAAAATGGGGAATGAAATTTTTGTTTTGTGGGAATACATGTATGAATCCAGAGATGGCGCATGACTATGGTTTGCCCCTCTGTGATACTTTGTAGCAAGACTCTGAATAAATATGATAAGGTTACCATCATGTTTACATTAAGATCTCCTTCTGTATTATCTACATGTTTTTACTCTACTTTTGATCTTGTATAATCCTGGACCTCACTTGAATGGTTAAGTATATTAGTGGATTTACAACTCTTGGTTCTATTATTTGATTTGTTTCTATTATTGCGAAGGGGTGTAGATGCCGTTACGATTTATAGCTTTCTATTATGAAATCACTAAGTCGAAGGGGACTGTAAAAGAGACACTTGACTCCCTCTCATGGCCTCGGGTGCTCTATAGCTGTGCTTTCATGTTCTTAGTGGGTGCAAAAGTGACTACAAAGATGTAAATCAAACAAGCTAAAAACAATACTATGTTTTTGTGGGATAGTTTCAAGACATTTTGCATTGTTTTGGGAGTTTTGTGACATTAGGTTTTACTTCCACTAGACTTTTCTAAACATATTTGACCCCCAAGGTTAGATGGGAATGTAAAAGGAAAAATATTCACATATATACAAGAGTAGGATTAGCCGGATCAAGGCCACAAAGGATAGGCTCAAAAGGATCTCGAAACCGGCAAAAAGTAGCTCTAGATAAAGCAAATGTACCCCCAAGATGTGAGATGCTTGTGAACAACGAATCCTCCCAAGGTGCCAAAACCATTTTTCACTAAAGGACCTGTCCAAAGTGCCACAATTGCGTGGTTTTCACACTTGGACGAACTAATTTCTCTTTACTTTTTCTTGATTTTTTTATATTTTGTATATTTTTTTGTTTTTGATATTTCCCCATACTTAAGTGTATAATCCCTTAAGATTCATGGTGTTAATAGGTTCATGCATCTCATCTCCATCAGGATAGGCAAGTTTGTAAGCTCTTGATCCATATTTTGCTACCACAACATAGGGTCCCAACCAGTTTGGTTCGAACTTACCTTTCTTTTCTCTTTCTTTGGCGAGTATTAAATTGGTTTTATTTAAGGAAGAGACCCCATACCTCAAATGAGTGAGGTATGATACATTTTGTAGTCCCATAAACTCAATTGTGATACACTTTTAGGTGGTTAAGTCTACGAAGGTGTTTTTCATCTAACAACTCTAGCTCTATTAGTCTAGCCACATGGTAGTCTTCATATTTGTCTTGATAGTCTCTGATTGATATTCTTAGGAAGGAAGCTCAATTTCCAATGGGATGATGGCCTCAATGACAAAGACTATGATATAATGTGTAGCACCAATAGGGGTGTTAATGGAGACCTTATAAGTAGGCATGACGCCGGCATGTCATAAGTAGGCATCCGTATATTTTTAATGAAGAATGGAATATCATTGTTTCTTAGTGGAATAAGAATAAAGGATCCTACTGTAGACATAACCTCTGTAGACTAATATTATGCTCTTGGGATTTTCTCAAACATAATGCGCACAAAGTATTCTTTGAGAGTTTCCACCATTTTCTTGTATGGGATGATATTTTCATCCTTAACCTTATATTCTTCATTGAATTGCTTTATGATTAATTTTGAATCTCCAATTACTTTTAGTTTTCTAATATTCCACTTGATAGCAAGTTTCATCCCTACGATGAGTTCCTCATACTCTGCTATGTTATTTATACATGGAAAACCCAAACGAAAAGATTGAGGAATGAAGTCCCCTAAAGGGGTGACGAGCATAACACCGGATCTTGAGCTATGAAAGGTGAATGATACATCAAAATACACCTTCCAAGTGACAGATTCTTCACTATACATAATAGAGGCATTTGAAAGATCCAAACTCAATGGTTCTATTCCAAGTAGAGGGGCTTCAACTAGCTAGTCTGCAAGAACTTGTCCTTTTAGTATTTTTATTTGACATATTTGAATTCAAACTCACTTAATAGGATGATCCAATTAGCAATCCTTCCATTAAGTGTTTTTATACAAGAGGTATTTCGGTGGCTTAACTTTGGAAATAAGATTTGTCTTGTTATTTAACAGGTAATGATGAAGGTTTTGAAAGGAAAAGACAACAACTAGATGATATTTTTTGATTTGCGGATAATTAAGGTCATAGGAGATTAAAGTGCGACTAAGATAATAGACCTCTTTTCCTTTTTGGCTTAGGTCATATTGAGCTAGAAACACACTAATAGAAAATTGGGTGGTTGAGATGTACAATAACAAGGGTTTTCCTAGAGTAGTCAACATAAGGATAGGGAATTAACTAGATATTTATTGAGCGGTCGAAGGTTTGATGGAATTTGGGACCCCAATGAAAGTTACCATATTTTTTAAGAAAATGGGTAAATGGGTGACACTTATCTCTAAGCTAGGAGATGAAACGAAGAATTTCTTGAATTGTTCCCTCTGCTACGTAGCTTACTTTTAGAGGTTCTTTGGTGGAGGCATTTCGGTGATATCTCGTAACTTTGGATGGATCGACTTCAATTCCTCTTGTTGATACAATGAAACCTAACAAATTTCCTCAAAATACACCGAAGACACATTTATTTGAATTTAGCTTGAATTTTTAGTTTGGAGGCGTTGAAAGATGCGCCTGCAATATTTCTGGGTGTTCTTATCTTATTTTAGACTTTCCTATAATGTTTTCAACATAGTCCTCCATAATTTCATTCAAAATATCATGGAAGACCATGATTATAGCCATTTGATAAGTTTCTCTGGTATTTTTAAAGATCGAATGGAATAACTTGGTAACAGAATGTCCCCAAGGGGTTGTAAAGGAAATCTTGTGTTAATATTCTTCTATGATTTGGATCGGTTGTATCTAGAAAACCCATCCATGAGGGATAAAATTTCGTAGCCTATAGTTGAATCAACAATCATGTTGATATTAGGAAGAGGAAAATCATCTTTAGGGCATGCCTTATTTATGTCTTTGAAATTTGTACATATTTTGATACCAATTGGATTTTTTTGCATAGGTACTATATTGGAGATCCACTTTGAGTAATAAATAGGTCTGATAAAACCTACTGCTAACAATTTCTCTAGTTCTTCTTTACTAGGAGGGTGAGACATGAATGCATCTTTCTAAGATTTTTTTGATGGGCTCTGCATTTGCATGCACAAAAATGTTATACACTACCAGGATGGATCCAGCCTAACATATCTACATAGAACCAAGAAAATAGGTCTGAAAATTCCCGTAGAAGCATTACAAAGGTTTTATGTTCTTTTACTTGAGAGTGAAGCTCCCAACTTGACCATTTACGATTGTCCTCTGTTCCTATATTGACATCAATGGTCTCCTCTACAATCATTTTAGATGTATCCTCCATGTTTGCAGGATCGGGGGAGATTGAGATCCTCTTCCAAGGATGTGTTAATAATATTTTCACCACAGGTATGGTCACTTTGTATGTCCATTGATTTTTTTACCTATTTATCAGCTAGTGCCTTAAAGAGGTTTTCACTTGGCGTCTTGGATTTTATATTTTTCCAAGGATTTTCGAAGAACTTTTTCCCTCACTTTCTTCTAAATTTTTCGACCAAAAACTCACCTCCTCCCTAAAATATGTGCATGTGTCTAAATTGATGGAGAAGACTTTCATGTGATTACCGATTGGAATGTTATCATGGATACCCAAGAATTCAATTATTTCCTCATAATTTTTAAAGAGGTTGATTAGTAAATGAAGTTGTTGGTCCCAGATCAACAAGAGTGGGATGGACAAGGTTTACTTGGGGAATAAAATGTGATAAGGTAAGGACATCGATATAAAGGAACAAGTTTGTAGAGGAAATATCCTCGTATTAGCTATGACAGAAATATGTGTTACTATCTATATTAGAATAACTATCCTCACACTTGGAAGAAGTAACATCAATGTTTGAGGGCTGATCCCCATAAGGTCTAATGCTGATGTTGTATTTTTCTTTTTTGAAGTGTGGGGTTAGAATAAGCTGTCTTATGCCTTGTTCATTTATTCCACACCCATATCCTTTGTAACCCATTGCATACATCATTTTATTAGGCATGGTATAGTCTGGAGCTTGGTAACAGGGAGCCTTTGTGTCTTTAAGGAACCAGGTTGTGGGAGAATCCAACAATTTTTGATTTGCTAAGAGGCCACCGGGAAGAAATTTCTCAATAGTAAAATTTTTTCAGGACCACTTACTTTGGTAACTTGGCCTACCTCGTGTCTTGGGTGATAGGGAGAGATTAGAAACATGGAGAGCATGCTTTGAAGGTTGTAGTCTCCACAACAGTTATCAATGACCTTCATCTCCCATGAAGCAAATGGAGCAATGGATGTGGAATCATCTTTATCACATGAACTTAGTGTGTTTGGATCAAAATGAGAGGTGAGAGATTTATACCAAAGTGACACAACAATATCAATAGAAGGATAGTGATAGGCGGTACATGAGAATCATGTAAGGCTCTGAATGTGCAAATGGCCATGGATCTTCTTTAATAGTATTTTTTTGTCCTTCATGGTATAACTTGATACATTGATGGAAGGTTGATGGTACGACCTGCATGACATGGATCCATGGGCAGCTAAGGAGCATGTTGTAGGGAAGTTCCAAGTCTAGGACATGGAACTTGGTATCATGATATGTAGGCCCCACTTCCATAGGTAATATTATAGTACCAATTGACTCATATTCTACATTGTTGTAGGTTGTGATAGTAATGATATGAGACTCTAGGTCTTCCTCTGTGCATCCCAATTTCTTAACTAGCTTCAAAGTACAAATATTCAAACCAAACTCGTTGTCCACAAGAACCCTTTTTATATTTTTGCGAGTAACAAATACTTCAATGTATAGGGGTAAGTTGTGTGTATGATCATCATGTGGAACCTCATTTTGGCTAAAAGTAAGGTGTTCACTAGGAGCAAGATGTGCAACCACCACTTGGAGGTGCGAAGGATCAATATCTGTTGACACTCCTGACCCTTGAAGTGTTTTATAAAGGATATATTTATGAACATTTGATATCTTAAGAAGATCTAAGATTGAAATATTAGTACTAGTCTTCTTAATCTATTCTAATAGATCATGCCAACCATCCCGAGGGGTGGGTAGAGGAGGTTTTGGAACTACAAGATGAGTGTGTTTCCATGGCACAATCTTGGTTCTTGATTCTTATAATGTTTACATGATCATGAGGAGAACACAAACAATAAGTGAATTAAATGGATTACAAGTTTGGGAATAAATGTAGTTGGAAGTTTTGTAGTTATTGGAAGATTGACCCTAATCGGCTTCTTCTCTCCCTGTTTGTCATGTTTAGGGAAAGGTTCTTTTATAGATTCCTAATTTTTGATTAGGTGCTTGGTTAGGTTTAGGTGAATCAACCTCAATTTCTCCACTATCAATAAGATCCTGGATAAAGTGTTTCAACTTTAGACACTTGTTTGTTTTGTGACCTTTGATGCGATGATACTCGCAATATTCATGGTATTATACCATGATGGTTTAAATGCATCATTGCCATAGGGTATTATGTTAGGATACTGGACCATGTTCACTACATCTAATTGTTTTAGGATTGTGGAAAAATGTTCTGTGAGAGGAGTGAACACTCGACGTTCAATTGTGGGTTGAATAGTTCCTTTAGTAAGTTTGAAAGCAGGGCCAATTTGAACCACTTGGATACATTTAGAATCATTGATACCATCTCCTACAAAGTTTTTATTTTTGTTAAAGGACTTTGGTTTGTCCTTAGGTTTGGATGCATGGTTGTATTTTGAAAAGGGTTTTAATATCCCTTTAGCTAACAAATCATTTTCGATCTGGCTACCTTTTTATATAACCTCTTCAAAGTTATTGACACAATGCATTTTCAAATGGAAATCAATGTTTGGATTTAGATTGAGTACAAAAATGCTAACCATTTTTTTCTGTTAGATTTAACAAGGGAAGCGTCTAGCCAAACCTCTCCATCATTGTAAAAAACTAGCAATGTTTTCATTAGGTTTTTGTTTAGTGCTGCACAATTCTAACATGGTAATGTCACTTTATACGTTGAACGAGAAATGTCATACAAATATTTTTGCTGATTCAGGTCATGTAAAGACAGGCCCTTTAGGTTTGTGAAGAAACCATTCTAAAGCTTGACCCCCTAGACTATTTTGGAATAACCGTAAAAGGTAGTTTTCATTATAGGCTACCTCGACATACCACGTAGAAGTCTTTGACGTGATCATGTGGGTCACCTTTACCTTTATACTTATCAAATTTTGGGTGGTCAAAATTTTTGGGAATGGTGTGCATAACATATCTTTGTCAAAGGGGTAAGGACATAGCTCTTTGTATTGGTATTTTTTACTATGCCCAACATTACTTTCCTGAAGGATTGTGAGTATACTTTTCATGGACTACATCTCTTGTGTGAAGAATTGATCTTTGGTAGGGGAAGCTAGTATGTATACCTGACTATACTTTGATTTTTCATCCTCTTGGTTTTCAGTATGAAGTTCACTATGTTTGACCTTAGGTTTTTATTGATGTGTTTCTTTGTCCATGTCCTTATGCACATAGGAATCCAAGCTAGCTAATTATTGACTAAGCACGTATAGTTGTTGTTGCATAATGAATTTATCATTTTGGAGTCCTTGATTTTCATGTGGAAAATATTGTTCTTTTTGCTCACATTCCACCCTAACTTTGCAAGGAATTTTAAGAGGTGGTAATTGATAACCAATCATGTGTTTAGGTACCTCATTTTCACTATTGTTGTTTTGGGGACCTGAAGTAGAAGCATGTCCTGGGTTTATAATGTCATCCATATTAATAAGAGGAGGACGTTGTAATTATTCTTCCTCGTGGATGTTATTCGTAGGTGTAATAAATTCATTTTATTTTCCCATCTTGGAACCTAATTCTATAACTCGTGTGAGTAATATATCCCCATTAAGGTAAAGTAAATCATCCAAGTAAGTGGGATCAAACTCAAACTCGTCCCGTGGTGAGTCTACTTCATCACCACTATGATCAACTAGGTCCTCTACGTTTTTTACTATGGAGAAAAGGGGTCCTAAATTATGACCAATGAAAGGATTAGACCCTCATTTCTTGGATGTCATCCTTGTGATGGGTGGAATAATGAGGAGTGTTTACAAAGGTTTTTGTCAAACGTGATCAAGGACACAAAAACCTAAGTAAAAACCAATAAGCGCGATAATGACCGTGAAGTTCACAAAATAATGTCCAACAATGGTCAAAGTATGTCGAATGACAAAGAATAAGGAACCAAAGGTTTAAAGGATAAAAAAGGATAAAAAGTATTCTCTTAGGAAGCAAGTCTACAAGATGAAAAATCACAAGGAACAATCATGAAAGTTCAGAAAACCAATCCAATCTACAAGGAAATACTCCCTATGCAAATGTGTCTCAATGGTATTTTGACGCAATATAATAAACAAAATGTCAAAAATTAAGTCAAGTTTAAAATAAATAAGGTATAATTATTAAAAAGGGGTTGAAATGAATTCCGATTCAAAGTATACTATAACGAGTTTAAATATAAACAAGGCATGAATCCCAATAAGTGTAAGTTACAAATGTGAGCAACGCAACAATACCACTTAAATATGTTAATAAAGCTTTATAGAAAAACTATATATTAGTATCAAAATAATATTGACACGATGTAAAAATGTAACAATAATGATTTTCAAGGTTAAGGAAATTTTTGGAAGGAACAAGGTCAAAGTATACCAAGGAGTTGTTAAGGTGTGAGCAACGTAATGGTACAATCTAGACACTTAAATCAAGTTTACGAGAAACAAGATGTAAGTATTAAAATTGTATCAAGCTGATGTGAGCAGCGTAACACCTCAAGGGAAGATCAATGATGAAGCAAGCCTAACTATGATGAAACGTCTTGACGTGGGTATCAAGATAAGGCTACTCAAGATTTGAGGATGTACCAACACAATTTCAATGCTTACTATCATAGTTGCAATAAGGAAGGATGTAAAATGGTGCAAAAGTGGTGGACACAATCTTAGTTAACACTTCGTATGTATGATTCTCTTTTCTCCTAAAAGGGAAACAAGAAAATAAAGGAGTATACCAAGTGGTGATGAAAAATACTTGGCGTAACTTTGGCAGAGTTTTTCCTTATCTTAGGAAAAGTTAAAAGATAGGAAAAAGTAACACTTCGCAAATTTCATGATGAATAAAACTAGGCTCAAACTTCAATGGACTCTCCCTTGTTTGACCAAAAAGGTTTTGAATCCAATTTTTTTGCTTCGTGATAGTTCTTTGAAATGATGAGGCAATAGATTGGCCATAAATTACCATTATTTTATCCTTCCAAGTTACCTTTGAAAGTGGATTTAAATGTAATCTAGGAACTTATAGTTTTCTTAAGATAGAATATAGGATATATATCTTGTTCATTCTTTAGAAATATTTTTTTATCTATTTTTTTGACTAATCCTATTGATTATTTGGGAAAAGATGCAAAGTCTTGTGTATGCAGGCCATAAAGGAAAGATAATGCTAGTATTGGGAAAAATGGAACTGATCATGAACAATACATCTAAAATAAAATATGATTTCATATTCATATTCCTTTCAAAAATTATGCAAGTTTAAAAAAAGAATCATCTCAATCCAAGATTGCATGCAAAAGTTATAGCTGTTTTAGCTAGCTCTAGAACCATTGGAGTTAGCTTTGGAACCTGTAAAGTTAGCTCCAAAACCTATAAATTTATCTCTAGAACCTACAACATTAGCTCCGGAACCATTGGAGTTAGCTCCAAAACCCGTAACATTAGCTCCGAAACCATTGGATTTAGCTTGAACTGCGCATCAACAAAGTAACGTTAGCTCCAGAACCTACATCAATAGAGCAACGCGTAGCTTAGGAACTTGCAAAGTTAGCTCCAGAACCTGCAATGTTAGCTCGAAAACCATTGGATTTAGCTCTGGAACATGTATCAACAAAGTAACGTTAGTTTTGGAACCATTAGAGTTATCTCTGGAACCATCATCAATAGAGTAATGTTAGCTCCTGAACCTACATCAACGGAATGCCAATTTTTGAGGAATTTTGAAAAATAAGAGAATCTAATGGGAAATATGAGAAAGGTTTTTGTTCATAATTTTTTTTTTAACAAACACCTCATTCATATTTTCTACACGTTTTATCAATAAAGAGAAATTTAACTTTCATTGAGTTGTAGTCCAAGGAAAAGTGTATCAAACGAGCACTAAAAATTCCATAAACAGAAACAAAAAAGTCAAATGGAAAATATGAGAGAATTATTTTTCATAGCAATGTGTTTAAAAAAAATCTCATTCATATTTTCTATAGGTTTTACCAAAGTGAATAGAAATCTAATTTTTAGTGAGCTGCATTGATGACGAGGAAAAGTGTATCAGACGAGCACTAAAAGTTCCATAAACAAAAACAGAAAAGTCAAATAGAAAATATGAGAGAGTTTTTGGTCATAGAAATGTGTTTAACAAAAACCTCATTCATATTTTCTATAGGTTTTACCAATGAAGAGAAATCAAAATTTTAGTGAACTGCACTCTGAGGAAAAAACGTATCAGACAAGCGTCAAAAGTTTCAAAATCAAAAACAACAAATTCAAATGGAAAATCTAGGAAAGGTATTTGGTCAAAATCATCTTTTGAGGAAAAACATCCTTCCAATAATGTAGGAGAATAAAATCATTGTGATTCTTGTTACCAAAAAGCAAAGAGAAGATTTGGGAGAAAATATTCCTAAAACAACGAGATAAGACTTTGTGTAGACACTAAAATTAGGTCACACTCCCTTGGTCCCTCGTTAAATAAATACCTTGAACACATCCACCTAGCCATGACCCCCTTCACCCCACTATAATATTAATTTAATTCATTATCCTTACCTTATTTGTTATTTAAATATCCTAATTGGGATAATGCCCACATATCCACCTCATCTAGCCACCTCACCCTAAAACCTATTCTTAGTAAGTTGCCATAACTAACTAAGACCTACCCAAACCCTAAAAATAATTGCCTACATTCCCTCTAATAATAGTCCCACATGTTATAAGGAAACCTCCAGTCTAATCCATGGTTAAACGAAATTAGATCCCAGAAAATCAAGGGGATCTGCCCAGTTTAGTAAACCTAGGAAATCCTACCCTAACCGATGCCGGTTACCCTTAACCACCACCGGTTAAGCCGGAACCACTATTGGTTACCATTTAATTCCCAAAACAACCTTATTTTTAAGGTTGGTAGATTCTTGAGAGATATCACATCTTTTGAGAACAAGTTTCGGGAGAACACGCATGCAAAGAAGGAGATCAAGTATTTTCTCTTGCACAAACATCCAGGATTCACCCAGCAACCATCCAACACTCACCCCCAACACAAATTTGATCCAATCAGGAAAGAAGGAGAGCACATGCAGCCCATGTAAGAGCTCCCCAATTTTTGGTGATCCTCTGCAACATTCAACCTCTTATTAGCATCTTCATTCCTCACTCACGAGACACCTAGAACTAGATTCCAAGTAAGTAGGACATTTCACTCCTTTGGTTCACTCATTTCATCATTGTATTTTATTCCTTTGTTCTCCTATCCACCCACCGACCTCCATTAATACTCACCCTCCATATCCCTATTAAAACATCACCAAATCCCATTCCAACAACTTAATACCTCATTCCGACTAGCCTATTCCTTTGTGTAACCATAAGGGAGATCTAAAGCTCATTCTCGTGACATTACCAAGACCCCACAATGGAACTCGGCACTAGTTTTCCCAAACCAGCATTGGTCACCCTTAACCAACATCAGTCTCTGTATCTACCAATATAGCCTAAAACAATAACCTACCTACCTATTCCCACATCACCCTTACTCACCCGTGACCTTCCCAAGACCTATGTCGACCTACAGAGAAAAAAGTTACTTGACCTTCGGATCTTATTTTAACCTAGCCTGTTAGATTAGATCTTTCTTATTGTGTTTTAAATGAGATACCTAAATCATTTTAACTACAATAGGATTTACTTTATTACCAACATTAAATTGTTTTAAACAGTGGATTGACAACTTCATCTAGGAAGTATCACACTTCCCAGATCTAGCATACGCTAGGCAGTCCACTACATATATTGTTTAACTCTTTTTGGTGGTCTTACTTTTTATTTCAGGTAGTTCCTCCCAACCAAAAGGAAGCTCTCACGATTAGTTATGGATCAAGGAGTCAACACGTGCGCAACAACCTATCAACCAACATTTCAACAGGTATTCCTCTTATGCCTGTTACCCTATCTGTTTCGTCATTTTCAAAGAAATGTCTAAGAATCGGAGTTAAACACTTTGACTCCAATAATATATCTCTCTCCATATTTTGTGGAGATGGAGATCTTAGTTGTTATGATTGGAATAAAGATAAGATCAGATTGTATTTCCTAAAATAAAGAGTTGGTTAGATGCATGAATTATAAATGCAACCTTCCATACTTTTGAGATATGCAATTCTTTTTCCCAAGAAATAAAGATTTGTTCTTTCATCTCAAATATTTTATAGCTTTAAGATCTCGAAGTATGATTTAAATCCTCTTCCAAGGAATGAGCTGACCACTCATTTCAAGGAAGATGGATATGTGTATTTATGTTTATGTTAATTCATTTGTCTATAATTCATTCTGTTGTATTGTGAAAATCTAGTCATTGTGAACTGCAGGTATTTCATTTAATTATGTTTATTTCCAATTCAACAATTTCAATTTATGCAAGTGTGTTTTTATTTCCTGTAAGTTTGATTTCCTTCATGCAAGTGTGATTTATTTATGCAAGTGTGCCTTTAAATTTCTGCAAGTGTGATTTATTTTATGCAAGTTTGGTTTGTGTTTAAAGGAGTTACTTTCCAATATATTCTTCTCTTAATACATACAACCTTCGGACACCAACCCGGATTGACATTATTAATGGAGAGTATTGACGACCCTCATCGTGAAACACGTTGGATAAAGACAAGGTTGGCCCCTGTGGAAAATGGTTTCCTAGGATTTTGTTTGCAACACTCATCAATTCCTACATAAGAGAGGTACACACATTTATAATTTCTTTTAGAGAGGTGGAACATAAACCACAATCAAATTAATGAATGAGGCCTCATACGCGTAGCTTTAAGCTTATCTCACAAGGGTTTCAACTAGTCAAGTGGGTAAGTGGGGTGATTCCCATTTCTTCCACTAGTTCCCCTAAGGTGTGGACTACTTTGGGATTCCTGGGGTAATCCTCACAAATGAGTTTTATGGCTTATGCCAAGATACTTCCCCATTTAAAGAGGACAAGCCATAGATCTTATCTCGAACTTACAAATACAATGTTTTTAATAGTGGTGTATTTTGTTATCTTTTGAACTTAATGTGGTTTTGTACACCATTGGAAACCTACAAATTTTTTTATTAGTATTGGTTTAGATCCTTTTTCTTTGACAAATGAGTATTGGTCCTACAAGCGAAGGTTAATAATTTTCCTTAAGATCTAAAACATCATGAAAGAGGAGCAAATGCTTCTTTTTATTCTAAAGATCATTATAAAATGCAAGAGAAGAGCATACACAACAAGTAACCCAACAATTTTGAAAAAGAAAAATCTTGTGAATCAAATGACTAGGCAAGTTGTTTTAACCATTTTTGTTCATTCCCTTAACCATGAATTTAATGAAGTGTTTGTAAATGTAAGAAGGCTTAGAGTTGTTTCTGATTCCCAAGATCACCTAAAAGGTGTGAGGGAAGAGCATACACAAATCTATCCTAAGATATGAAATCATGAAATTCATTAAAAACCATTAAAAAAGTTAGCATAGAAATGATTCAAAATATACCCTGTAAACAAAAGTTAGCACTAAAATCCTACAAAATTCTATAAATAAAAAGATCAAATCCTCCAAACCTCTAAAACACAACCCAAATTTACTTCAACACAATAATGTGGGATTTTTAATAGTAGCACGATGCAGAATAATAGTAACACACCCCTAGTAACACTAGTGTGGTTAGATTCACAATAGATTAGGTCCGATAAAAAAATAGAATGTCTAAAAACAAAATTACAATAGCATGGAAAGAGAGACAATGGCGCAACCTAGTTCACACTAACATGGGTCTAAGATAGAACACAAAGTGACAAAGCCAAAAATTACACAAATGCGTACGAGAGACAAGAACATGAGGTATGGTTCACACTAGTGTAAGTATGAGAAAAAACACAGACTGGAAGAAAACAACATTACAATATTGTGGCAAGAGGAACAACAATGAAACCTAGTTAACACTAGTATGGGTTTGAGATAGAATGCATATTTGGTAGAAAACAATGTTATGGTAGCACGACTAAAGGAATAGTAGCGTGCCCTTAGCTTACACTAACGTGGATCTCTTGTGTGATGTCATAAACACATGATTCTGACATGGAAAAACTCAATAAGGTAAATTTTTTTCCATTTTAACCCAAATTTAGCAACAAACCATATCCTTTAGACCTATAAGAGAGACTCAACACATGTAAAGTTAACAAAATATGTTAAGGAATTCAGGTTATTTTACATGTGTAAAATAAAGGTTAGAAAAATTGGAACAAACTAACAAAGCTTGAAATCAAATACACGGAAACTCCCACCGGCATGCCAAATGTGCACATGTAAAACTAATTATGATAATTAAAATTAAACTGAAACCTAGTAGCTTTTAAGTAAATTTAATCAAACAAGAACATCATGATAAGAGCTTAAGGGAAAATATCTTCTTCAATGCATAAACATGATAAAATCATTAAATTCTAAGCCATTCCTACTCTTTGTGATTTCTACCTAAATAATGAACCTAATTAGATCACCTAGCAATAAAATTGGTGTTGTTTTCCTCAATAATTGAGGATGAGATCTCACCAAGAAATGGCTACAAGGCCATCTTTGGATCTTCCCATGCTCCTCAATTTGAAGGAATGGATGTAAGATGGAGAAGATATTTCCAACAATGGAGAATGGCTCAAAATTAAAATGCCTATAGTTTTCACTAGTGCAAATGAGGTGTAAGAAGAAAGGGAAGGAGGATGGTTCCTTATATAGCTTTCCTGTTTGGGCAAGGATAGAAATTTGGTGGATGTGGGATAAATACCAAAGAAGAAATTCATGTTTAATAAAGGATGTGCACTTTATGGGGGTTGAGAGGGGTATAAATTAATCAATTGTGATTAATTAATAGGTAGGGATAAACTTATAGAAGCTATTTGGAGGGGGTTTAGAGGAAAATTAAGATGATTCAGGGGATGTAAGAGAGTAATTTAATCAATAAATTGGGTTTATTGATTAAATTAGAAGGTGTAATTAACTAATAATTTGTAATTAATCACTTAGAAGCGGATTGTAACTAACAAAAGGTTATTATTTGGCACCCGAGATAGGGGAAGGGTTAATTAATTAATGAAAGGTCATTAATTAATGAACAAGAAGGGAAATGTTATATAATTAGTGGAAAATTTATAATTACTATGGAAATGATGGGAAAGAGGGTAATTAGTGAAATTTTAGTATTAAAACCGCGTAAGCGATTTTAGGTGTCTACAACAGGAGATTAATCTATCAAAAAGTTCATGTGATCCTAGCTCATCAACAAATGTCTCAAGAGAGACATTGAGATATCCCATTTTCTATATTTCACTATTGGGCATTTTTGTGTGTAATGAAGATTCAAATTTTGAAAGGAAATTATCAATAATTACCTCAATATCACTCTTTTGAAGGACTTATGGCAGAGAAGAGGGATTCATCTCTTGGATGTTTTCATAATCAGTGGTAACCTCATAAATCATTGGATCATTTATTTTGAGACAAAGGTATTTATTACCCATGCATGTTTCTTCTCCAGAGGATTTTTCTTCAGGATGAAGTGCAGCTATGGATGGAAACTCAACTTTTATGCTTTCTTCATTATCTACCAAGATGTTAAGTTGACTTTCATTAGAATGATCTAGAGATAACATAAACGAGTGGAAAATAAGTGTATTTCTGGAATAAACACCTTATAATATGGATAATCATCATAATTTATTTTTAGAAGATGTCTCTTATCCTCCTCACTATGGAGCATCTTAAGCTTCTCATACTTATCTCGCATAACCATAACATATGTTAGGATTTCAAGATTGAGTTGTGGGTCTAAATTTCCTTTTGAAACTCTTAAAATAATTTGTACATAATTCTTTTCAAAGCTTCCATCTCCTCATCTACATAAAAATAAAATAATCCAAGGGAAGGGAAAAAAATATAATGTTTTGAGTTTTTCAACCAAGAAATGTAGAGTCTAGGACATTATTTTCAGGATATTGCTCTTCTAAAAGTAATTTATCTTTTCTTACCTAATGATTCATCCTCATGTTCTTACAACATTTCATACCTTATTTGCATTCTCCTCATCGGATGCTTAAAAACTTGATCATTAGTAGGTGAAATCTCCATTTTCTTGCCTTTAGTAAAACTTATTTTTGAATCTGAAGCCATAATGATTTAATGGTAGGATCATTGGATGCACCAATTTTCTACAATCTAGATATTATTGTCTATAATTTCATGTTCCTTTCTATAGTTTGTGTAGGAAGTTCCATGACTTTATTTCCTTCTATTGATTACATATTTTTAGTCCATACAAGATACCTCTTTGTTATATTATAGTCCATTCCTTTGTAAAAGCTTGCAAGAGTGAAGACTATTCTCGAAACTTGGATGCCTTAATAGTTGTCTTCATCTTCATCATTTTTGTCACTTATTGATGTTAAAAACCAATCTTTAGACTTCATCTTCTGGTAATAATGAGATGTGAGAAATGAATGTGATAGGGATTCATTCCTTAATAGAGTCACCTTTTAATTTTATTTTTAGTTTTAACTTTTATTTTTATGGATCATTATAAGGTGAAGGAAATATAAATATTCCATATGGTGGGTGCCAAAATAGTTTGCGAAATAATTTATCATAAGGGAAAATTAGTGATTTTTCACCAAGCTTTGGGACTAAGTCCTTTTTCTTGTGAATAGGGAGGCCCACATTTATTGAATGCAAGAAAGGTAAAATTTGTGGTGGCCGTTAGGTGGGGATCACACATGAATACTCCACTATACCTCTAAAAATTTATTATATAGAATACAAGGGAGGAATTTTATTAGGGAAAGGTGAAGGGGAGATGATACTATCAGGAGAGAGGATTAAGGTAGTGAATAGGCACTTTTAAAATTCACCGACACTAACTAGAGTAGGTACACATACAATAGGAAGAAACACAACCACGTAAACAATAGTAAGACTAACACATAAAAGACACAAAGTTCAATTGATTTATTCTTCAAATATACAAAGCTCTTTCTTGGTTATTCAATATTAAAATGCTTGCAAAGTTGAAAGAAGGAAATATAATAACATAAGAAATAGAATAGAAGAAATAACTTCTTTATTATAATAGGAGAACACAAACTATCAACCACTTGGAATGGGGAAGACATCACACTATTTAGCTTTATAATATGTCTCTTCATCTCCCCACATGAATTTTCACATTCCTATCACTTGTGACCTTTCATATTCCTATAGAAATAAAAATAAGCCCCTTTCTCATCAATGAAAAGGAACTTGTACAATGTCAAATTAAAAGTTCACTTAATTTTTTTTTGATATGGGGTAAAAGAGGGTTGAGGGAACCCTATCTAGTATAATAACAAGCTCCTCGATAGAGAAAATATTCAATGATGTAATAAAAATAATAATATCATAGTTCCACAAAAGTAAAATCAAACAAACAACATATTAAACCAGAGAAACAAAAACAAAAACTAGAAAACCAATAATGCTCGTCGGTCATCCTTTTTCTCAAAATTATCCAATAATGTGGTCCACTCTTTAGCAAAGGTATTGATAGAAGTGCCTAGGTTTGCCAATTCAGACTCGATAATCCAATCTTTTGTTTCTTCAAAGTCTCAAGATCTTTGCACTACCCGTAGGCATTGGTGAGTGGGAAAGAGTATGAATATGTTGGATTTTTGTCTTTACATTAAAGATGGTACAATTAGAGTATTTTTGAAACATGACCAAGGTTTAGTTTCTCCACATGTCTGTCCAAACCCTTGTACTTCTCCTTAAGAATATCAACACTACCATCATTGAGAATCAGTACTACGTCTTCAACTTTCATTTCCATGGAGTGCTAGTCATTTAGAATAAATAAAATATTAGTATTAGTGAGTCATGTATCACTCTTGACATTATCCAAGTCCGTAATTACTTTGGCCAGAACTACTTCCTGATCCGTATTCTCATTTACTTGAGTGCTAATTTGGGAATTCCCTGCATGTCAATATTAACCTGTCTCACTTGCTTTGGCTGGTTTCTCCTTAACATACTTCTCCATAACCATTTACTTAACCTCTATTTTTGTAGGTATTTTAAACCCTACACTAATTCCACTTCCTCAACATATTCCTCTTCCCCTTCACTTAAAGTAGGATTTTCAATGGATTAAACCTCTTTATCTCGCTTAGTATCTTTATCAATGTTGTATTCCGCTAGGGCTTGTGAAAGAACACTCACCCCTTAACATTTTTATCCATGTCAGATGTATATTTTCTCAATATTTCCATGATAAACCCTTGATGTAAGGGCACACTTATTTTTATTTTCTTAAATTGATCCATGGTAGTACATAGGGAACCTAACATATGATAAGGAAAAATGTAGCTATGGCCATGCCTAAGGAAGTTTAACATTGGCAGATGATAGGAAAAAATGCATTTGTGATATCCTTCTAAAGTGACATATTGAATTAAATTAAGGGAAACATCATTGAATGGGACAAGAAGAGAGTTCCTTAAAAACTAGTGAAATGATTATTAAGTTTCTCCTTACCTCTAAGAAAGAGTTTCACCTCTTCTACGCAGTCCTTATTTGGCTTGTAGACTTCCATCCCTTCTTTTTTCATTCCCATTACGTAGGCAAATATGTCTATTGATATTTCAATCTTCACACCACGCATAACAACATTTCCCCCAATCCATTTTTAGCGGGCTCCCAGGTAGTGCCAACATCTTTGCTAAGATTTTCATTATGGCCCTCAAAAATCCTGAAAAAAAGAGCCAGACCCATTCTTTCAAAATTTCCATAACTTCGTGTTTGGTACCGTTGACATACAAGCACTATGTTCTCACAAGATCCCCTCCCATTTTCCTTCTCATAGCAAATCTCACCCGAGTAGCACCGAACTTTCTTTGAAAGAAGTTCCACAATCCATAAGCCAAGATGATAAATTTGTTCTCCAAAATAAGTGCAATTGATATGGTGATTTAATGACATGAATGAAATTTTTTACCTTCATTATTAAGAGTTTCCTTACACAAATTACCATGATTCCCAAATATCTTTCCAATCAAAGAACTATTGTTTGTTGTAAACTTCCTAGTCTTATCACTAATATCAATTAATGATTTTTTGGTCTCTATAATCTTTACCAAGTTAGGTCCTCAACAAACAGTCTAAATCAACATAATTGGTAACCAATTTCATCCAATCACAAATAACCCCCTTTTGGAAAAGGAATCAACAATGCTATTAAATTCTTGATAGACATGTTTAAAGTTAATACCTTCAATTTTTTTCCATTTCTCCGATGCTAAAAATAAATCTTGGATTGATATAGATGTAGATCCCTTATTTAAAATGCTATTAATTATATTAAATGAGTCACCTTATACCTCTAATCTCTGATAGTTATTTTTATTAGCAATTTTAATACCCCCAAAAGTAGAACTTTAGAGGAAATTTGTGGAGGGAAATGAGAAACTGGTATTTGTCACGGCGGGTTTGTAGGTCAGCTCTATCCCTCTACCTTTTGATGAGGTCACCCATATGATGGTGAGATACATCTCTTTAGAGGGGAGATTTGTCACAGTGCCCTTAAAACATCTTGTGTTCCTCAATCACTTCGCAAAAATTACATGGTATGTTTCCCTCATTATCTTCTTAATTCTCTTGAGTGCTCCATTTTGGAGTTCCAAAAGCATGCTCGTGTGGTCCCTTTGCATCAAGGTCTCATTTTCTTGTTGCATAAACTTTGTCTTCTTAAGCTTCCCGGCATTCCAACTTCCCCCATCTATGTTCCTTCGTTTCCCAACACCGCTGCCGATACCACTCCTTCTTTACCCATCACCACTATTGATACCCATATGAATTTCTTCTCAGCTTCCCTTGTCATCCCCCCCACCTCTACTCCCACCCATTTCACCTCCACCTCGACCAAACCTATAACTAGGTCTTCTAAAGACTGAACTTGGATACCCCCTGTTTCAGGAATGTTCCTCGAGACTTGGAGGTTGCTCATAATATCCTTCACATCGGTAGTACGGGTTCTCAGGAGACACATGCTGAGAGCTCCACTAAAATTCTGGAAGCTTTAGAAACTAACATGTTGTTGCTGAAAGAAGAAGTCAAAAACTTGACTAAGCAAAAAGGTAAGAGGATGAAGGAGGATGAGGCTGATATTGACAACAAACAAGTTGAAGATATCTACAAAAACTTTAATCCCTAGACAACCGACTAGGGAAAATCAAGACTCGCCATGATCATAATATGGCTATATTTAGTGTAATTGAGGAATATATTAAGCAACATGTCTGATGTGTCTCTAATCTCAGCGCATACCAGCAACTCTTTGGGGCACGAAAAAGAAAGCAAACAAACCATTCAATAGCTGGATATTACTGACCCTACTCACATGACGACATTGGCTATGTTCACCTCCTGGTAGACTATTAAATCCAGAATTTCCAAAGCCACCAAGAAGTAATTGTGGATCTGCGCTGCTCTTGCTAACTTCTATCATGTTTTTGCTATTTTTGGCTGCTCTTATGCAGTGTTTGAACTAGTTTGATGTTTTGGGGTAACTTCTCTTTGGTTACACTAGTTTTTATGTCTTATCTGGATCTTGATCCTTCTTATAATGTTTTTCATTCCTATTCTGGCTTCTAGGCCCTTTTTGTATACAAGGGTATAGTCCCTTTCAAAAAACTATTTACCAATAATAAAAAAACCTTAGTGTTGTGGTATTTTTGAATCCCTAGGTTAAAATATTACCCAAGAATAAAGGTGCGAGTATGATCTATAAACCCCCACAACCATCTTTACCCAGATTTCCTTTTGATGCCCCATTGAAATTAAACTTAATCCACTCCTTGTTGGTTTCCATCCCTTGAACTTGGGGTTATGTTTAGGGAGTTGTTTTGGATATTCACCACACCGTAATTTCTTGAAATTTTACTCTCTTCTTCTAGGGTTGTTTTCTTATTATTTTGTATAATGGAGAAATTATCATTTTTGAATTACAAAGTTGAGCCATGAGTATTTTTTCTGATTCCTTCTTTCCCTTAAAGATGTTCTTATTCCTCTCCTACCATATTTCTTAGCATAAGTGCATACGTGTAAAGATATATAAATGCTTAAGACCACGACTTCTAAAAATGCAACACCATTGACTCTAAAGCATTTTTAGAGAGGAGGGGAAAATCCAATTTATCTCAAAAAGTGTTAATAAAGTGTTCCTTACCTTTTCCAAAAGGGAAATTCAAAGAAAAGGTGGTTTGAGTTTTCTATTTCAATTTCAAGGAAAAGGTGGGTTGGGACATTCAAGTAAAAGTTCACTTAAGTGAATAAGACAAAAAATTCAAACAAAACATTCCCAATGAAGAATTAGAACATAAAGAGAAAGAAGAAGAGAGTGAAGAAGAGAGAGAAGAAGAGAGTGATTAATATGAGGATGAAGAAGCTTTTGATGATGAAGAGCTATATCTTAGAGAAATTTGAGGAAATGATCCTGGAATGAACTCCTTTCCTTTGACTTCCTTACTTGAGATGAGCTACTGCAAGTTCCACCTTCTCTACCTATGGAATGCAAACACAACCCAAAGCACTTGATCCAAGTCTTAGGAATACCACCAATGGTCTTGCATTGATTGAACCAAACTTGATGATCTTTTTTAGTATTAGATATTGAGCCTCTAATTTCCACAAGGGATTCAAAATTATCTTTATTGAAAGAGAAATGATCCTATAGCTCTTTCTAGATGAAATCTTGGAAAGAACGTAAGAGCTCTTCCAAGGATGACTTTTCACCTTGTGAAGGGATCTGAGCTTCTACACACTATTGCTAACATATTCCAAGATTTTAGATGCATGTTCTCCATAAGACTTAAGCTCCTAGATAACATCATTTATGAAATCACAACTAGCACTTATTGTGGGTGGCCACACTAGAGAGAAATTCTTTGAGATAGAAGTGAATACATTCTTTCTCACTAAGGAGTGAGAATAAAGAATAATGGGAACACACTATCCCAATGGGGATTTTCCTTCTCAATCATTTCATTGGTCATCTTTACCTTAGAAGAAGTGATAAGGGAAAATTTGAATAGAGAGATAATCTTAGGCAATAATACCTTTCCTTTTTCTAGAATCTTCTCCACCCATTTTTCATTGGCTCTCCCTTACATGGTGTACCCTTGATCACTCTTGATCACTTAAGGATAAAATATAATGATGGGAGAGATATGCTTTTCTAGAGGAGGTGGTGTTACATTGGGTTACAGAAATGACTATACATAGGAAGTTAGGGTCCTCACATGCTCTTCTATTTTCTCCAAAGTCTATTTTTTTCTTCATCCTTGTAAGAAATCAGTGCAAATTATTTGAATAGGTGCAAATATCCCTTGTGAGTGGCCTATCCAAATTAAATCCTAGTCGAGATCATAATCACCCTATTCCAGTTCTCCTATGGGTTTGAAAACTTTCTAAAGGGAAACTTCCACATATTGAGATCCATAAGCCTCTGTGAAGAAATAAGAAGTTTTCTATGTTTTCTTGGTACACTTGGTTTTGATGTACTTTGAGATGGCCTCAAAGTTATTCTATGAATTATTGAACCATTCTTGAATCTCCTCTAAGAAAATATTGTACCTATGGGAATGTATCAACTACTTTGTTGAAACAAAGTTAGACATATAAGAACTCTTAGGAACTTGAGAAGGAACTAGAGATTGAACGAGATAAAATGGATAAACTTCCTCCAAGGGAATACTTGGATTGCGGGGATGATTAGGAGATGATGGATCAATTTACCCTAACTAAAGTGGATCCAAGAGATATTATCTAAAGTTTTCCATCTTGTGAAGTCTCCTAATAGGAGAAAATTGAGTACACTCATTTTCCACTAGCTTCCTTTGAATGAGAAGACCAAGTGGAACTTTCAGGTCCCTTGAGAGAGGAAGTGAGAGACACTTTCCTCGATGGAGAAAATAGATGACCATATTTAATGAAAGAGACCCTCTTCCACTTGACAAAATATTTGGACCTTTAAATAATAGCCATGGTGCTTTCCTTGATGTCACCATACTCTCAAATGTTCCATGGGGTGGGTGGAAGAGGAGAAGATTACATTGCTTGATATTCGAGATTAAATAGGTCTAATCCATCATCCTTCATTCCTTCTACAAACTAATAAAACTTGAATTCCCACATTTGATCCACTATCATTCTCATGTATTCTAATTTCTTGACCTAAAAGTCATCAATGAAATTAGCCCAATAGTCCTCAATTTATGGAATATGATGCAAACATGGTAGAAGGAAAGTCTCAAGATTATTCCTAATGCCAAAGTTAGATCGAGACACATAGGAATACAAATTGACAACTGCGAAGGAATTTTTTAATGTTTGCAAGATTTGTGATACTCTTTCATGAGTATATTCCCAGAGAAATGGGAAGGATGCACCTTTCTTTTTACTCTCTTGTACTTGGTGTGAACATGGGATAACTACCTGCATAACTCAATTATGATGATCTTGTCACTCAGGTACCTTGGTAGCCTGTGAGGTGCAAGATCAAATCCTCCAACCCTAAGATAGGTGAAGGTGGGAAACTGAATGAAGTGAATTCCATACTTCTTGATCAACTCAACTTCTTGAGATGAGATTCTCCATTCAGGATTGCCATTAAGTAACATTATTCCATGCATGGTGAATACATCATTCACCCTAAAGAAGTGTGATCAACTCTCTCAATATGTGAGATGTGGGTATTTTTCATAGGTATTTGAATTTTATGGTACATAAGGTGTAGTAGAGATTCCTTACAAAAACATCGTGTGTGTGAGGGTATACATCAAATAAGAAGTCATGGTGAACTTTTTAGAGGTAGGAAACTTCAATTGTTGTCGATGAATGTTATTTCTGAAAGAACCCTAAACTTTACAAAGAAAATTACATGACTAACTAAGGAAGGCTAACACCATTGCCACCTATAGTCAAGGTTCTAAGTCTAGGAATGTAACATTAAGATAGAAGCTTAAAGGAATGCTTAACTAACATGAATATAATTCAAAATCTAACTAAACATTCCTACTAATATGTTCAATTACCTAACATGGGCCTAAATAGACGTAAGAGGAAATTAAATTGGTATGGTTGCTACTCCAAACAAGGTGAAATGGCCTCTCCAAATGACTAAATGGTCATTTTGGATATCCATCTACTAACCCCATTGAAGAATTTAGGCAAGGATTGAGCTTGGCTATAAATCATATTTATTATATGAGATGCAAATCAAAGCATGGTGTAAAGTATAAAAGAATGAGGTGCACCATTTTTATAGTTTTCCTTTTGGGATAAACTTGTATTTTGGTGCATGTGGTACTAAAATCCCAAAATTAGATTATAATTTATAATCATGATTAGGCCTTGCTAATCACAAGTAGTGAATTACCAAATTATTAAGATGTGTGGAGCCTTAATCAACCACTTAAGGTCAACTAGGAGGCTAGGATAAGCTTTTGAAGCTTGCTGAGATGTTATGGAGGTGAATGGGGCAATGTTGAGTGGTTGGAAGAGGGGTTTGGGTCAATATTAGGGCATATTTACCAAATCAAGGGGAAAATAGGCTTAATTAGCCTATAATCGCTAATTATCTGTTTTGAAGAGGATTTTGGCTTACGATTCATCATAAAGTGACATCCTGAATGTAAAAGGGGTTACACAATTAACAACATGGTGTTAATTAGATTATTTAGTAAGGAATTTTAGTTAATTATCAAAAACCTCTAATTATAATGAATAAGGAAAGAATGAGAGTCATTTACATGCATTTGGCAATAAGATTGCAAAAGTAGAATTTAGGTGTCTACATTTTCCCCTGTTTGAGGTGAAGTCAGTGACTTCACTTCAAATATAGTAGACAAGCATAACCAGTAGATTTTTGAATAAAAATTAGTGGAATGAAGGATGCCCCCTCGAGTGTCGATGGGGTGATAGGAGAAGTCAATCGACGATCGAAAATAGGATTTGAACTGGATAGAAGAAAATGGGTCAAAACGAGCGCAAAACCCTTAGGTATTGAGAATAAATAAGGACATGATAAACATGGTTGTTTATTGCCCAGGGTGATTTGGAAGAAAAATTAGTAGTGGTAATAAATGAAAATAGAGAAGAAACTATTAACGGATAATATAGGACAAGCCCAATCTTTGCATCCAAGATTTTAATAAGCAACCTATTGATATCATTTTTCCCCTAGGTCTACATCATCGAACTTTATTTAAAATAAAACAAAAGTGTAAGATAACATGAAAAACTAAATTACTAACAATTATTTACTTTAAAAATACGTAACTCCATGTAACATACATTATGAAATGTAATACAAGAAAGTAAAATGACACTTAGCTCGACACTTAACTCCATGCAACATACAAAATGCAATGTAATATGAGAAAGTAAACCAACTAACCTAATAGAGAAACATGCACACTTACATATACTTAAACAAAAACATTCAAGATAATTACACCAATGTTTTTGTTATCAATCTATAGTTCTGAATGTTTGTGTTGTAACGAAAAGGGTTATAAATGATGCCCCAAACAATAACACGTGATGGAAAGATGAATGACACAAGTAGTCTCATGGAAAGAATTTGTGCATTATGACATAGTACATGACAACTCATTGTTGCAGAAGTACTTGACATAATAAGATTACCAAAATTTGATAATATAGGTAGATCATGATGATCCACATGTCGTTTGAGACAAGAACAAGAAAGAACATCAGAAATATGGATTTGTAGGAGAAATTTTGATGTTGAGGATAATGTAGGTGATATAGGATTCAATCAGTATTTAAGACATTTAAAAATGAAAAACCATAAATTTTTGGTAAATCTAAAGCCAAAATTAATGTTACCATTTCATAGTTTGCGTCAATACCTTTCTAACTAAAAAAAATGGAGTCATTTCGAGGTTAGAAGTAAAAGTTATGGCCTCTCCAATGCTGGGTGCACCTACACACTCAAGGAAGTGCCTCTGCTGGGTAGCATGGGCGCCCGCGTCTTTGGCCTAATTTTTTGATTTTTTGACTTTTTTGAGGTAGTATGAGTGCTTGAGTGCCTATGCTAGCCTCATTTTTTATTTTTTGACTTTTGTGAGGAAGCATGGGTGCTCAAGCACCTGTGATGGCCTCCTTTTTTGATTTTTTTGAATTTTGTGAGGCAACATGGGCATTCGAGAACTGTCGTGCTAGCCTCCTTTTTATTTTTGAATTTTGTGAGGCAAAATGGGCACTCGAGCGCATGTGCTTGGCCTCCTTTTTATTTTCTAAATTTTGTGAGGTAGCATGGGTGCTCGGCGCCTATGCCACGACCTACTTTTTTGATTTTTTAAATTTTGTGAGGCCGCATGGGCACTTGAACACTTGTGTTGGCCTCCTTTTTTTTTTTTTGAATTTTGTGAGGAAACATGGGTGCTTGGGCACTGTGGTGGCCCTATTTTTGAGTTTTTGGATTTTGTGAGGTAGAATGGGCGCTCGAGTGCTTGTCTTTGGCCTCCTTTTTTGATTTCTTGAATTTTGTGAGGGAACATGGGCGCTCAAGTGCATGTCTTGGCCTCCATTTTTATTTTTGAATTTTGTGAGGAAGCATGGGCACTCGAGCACCGATGCTTGACATCTTTTTTTTTTTGATTTTTGAAGTTTATGAGGCAACATGGGTGATTTAATTCCTGTTATGGCCTCATTTTTGATTTTTTCAATTTTGTGAGGCAAAATGGGACCTCGAGCACTGTCTTTGGCCTCTTTTTTTGATTTTTGAATTTTTGAGGCGCATGGGTGCTCAAGCACCCGTATTGGCCTCCTTTTTGATTTTTGCATATAACATGGGCAATCAAGTGCATGTGCAACATTGAGTCCACTACCTATCTTCTAGATGCCATAACATTTGCTCCAGGACCTTGAAAGGACTCCGTTTTGTTTTGCGTTGGAGGGAATCAAAGTGAACTATGCAATTATAAAAATAAATTTTGGTTTTTGAATTTTTCTTACTAATTTGTTTGGGATTTTGAGTTCATTTTACCAATTTGTTTGGGTTTTTATGTTTGCTTTACCAATTTGTTTGGGTTTTTGATGTTTATTTGGATGTTTTGACTTTTTTGACTAACATATTTGAATGTTTTTATTTTTGAAACATATTTGAATGTTTTTTATTTTCTAGAAGTTTTCTAAAGCTATGTATAGGAAATGAAGAAACGTGGATGCCCCTAATGACAGATGGGATGTACAAGGAAGAATGCCATGTACACGTGCAAGAAAGTGAAGATGTGAAATTGCCCCCAACGTTAGATGGGAATATTCAAAGGAAAAATATTCACGTGTAGAAGTTATATTAGGGACAATATGGATAGGTTCAACATGATGATGAATGTAACCTAATGACACGCTAAGAAAGAGAAAGAATGCCCCAAGCGTAAGTCGCCAAGAAGCACATGATAGGAAGAAGTGGTAGATTATTTTGAGAAAGGGGAAAAGGTGCCCACAAACATGAAAAAAGAAAATATTATACACATGGATGTACTCGAACTAAGTAGAAAAATGATGTGAATGTAGCTTAGAAGCCTTGTGATGAATAAGTGATTAGCCAAAGGCACGAATCGTGAGACAAGATAAAGACTAGAGTAAGAGTCTGAACAAGGTCTTAAAAAAATACACTTGGTAACATACTAATCATATTTTCTCATCAAGATCAAGTGTATGCACGTGGAAATTTATTACCTCTTAGAGGGAAGATTTGATATAAAGCAAGTGAAGACACTCTAGCCAATGTGTAGGAATGATTTATTTTTCAAAGTTGATTTTTTTTGAATGGATTGTGGAAGAGAGTAGTACATTGCTCCGCTACCAACTAGACATCCATAGCTGCGATGGAGATGCATTTTATTCTAATCGAAACATTTCTCTATTTCCATTAGGCATCCATAGCCCAGTAGAGAATATTGGAAATACCCCAAGAGAGAGTTATATATCAATTTACTTTTGCTTTTAGCGTTTGCTTTCAACTTTGTGATTTTTTTATTTAACTAATTTATTTTTCTTTTTTGAAAAATTATTCTAGCTCTCTTGCTTGAAAATAGGTTAAGAACCACCGATGTCTTAATGGAAGGATTCGAAGTGAGTGCGATGAAGACGTTGGATAGTGTCAATAAAAATGTCAAAATTTTCTTTGTAACAAGTTTTTTAGATGTTGATTGTGATAGGATCTCTAAGAGGTCAGTCATTCTTTAATTTACCAAGGTGATAAAAGATCAAGGAAAAAAATACCATAGGGATAACTATCATAAAATGCGTGTGAATAGGCTAACTAAAATATCATTGAAGGAATGAAAATGATAGGAAGACTTGTAGAAGAAGAGAAAGAAAGGGAAGAAAGAACATCCATGTGTATGCAATACCTTATTGCAATGTTTGATCTTTATAACTTTGATATATATTTTTTTGAAGTGTTTTTTCATTTTTTTGTACATTTGTCTTTTTTGAAAGGTGGGACCGACAAGGTCACTTGATGTGATAAGATCTAACAACAATGTTAGAAATTTAATTGATAATGAATAGTAGGCATGTTTTATTATCAAGAGTCATATTATCCCTGATCTCAATTATCATGGTGAGCTCATAATCAATAGATGAATGTGTTTTATCGTGAAACATGGATGTTGCATGTGGGAGCTTGAAGTTGCTATCTAGAAGTTTTTGTAATTTACGCCATACTTGATGGGTGCTTTGATGTGCATTTGATTTTGAACTTTAAGATCATTTAAATTGTTGTGAGGTTTTGAGCTCTTGGAATTATTGATCTCGAGCTTGATGAAGGAACCGTTTTGGTTTCTTATAAGATACTACATGACTTATTTGATCTTGAGAAGTGAGAGAAGAAATTTGGTGAATATAATTGATGTGAGAAATGACAATGGGTTTGCCACAATCATTAATAGAAGAAAAATATGATGGATGTGAAGGATATGGTCCAAGAATTGAAGAGGATGGGATACTAGGAGGTGTCCCATAGACTGAAGATAAAGGACTATAAGGATGTGGCCCTAAGATTGAAGATGAAGGACTTCCTAGAGGTGTCCCATATATAGAAGATAATGGGCTACATGGAGGTGTCCCATATATAGAAGAAGATGGGATATTAGGACATGGCCTAAGAATAAAGGATGAGGGAATTCTAGGACATGCCTCCGGTATAGATGAAGATGGGCTGCTAGGAGGTGAGCCACATATAGATGATGTGGGGATACTTGGAGGTGGCCCACATATAGAAGAAAATAATGGGCTACTAGGTGGTGACCCAAGGTGAGATTGTGATGGAGGAATCCTGATAGATAAAGAATGATGTGAAGAAAAGATAAGATCTTCCTTAATGGTCTTAGGATCTTACTTAGTATTATGAAAAAAGGAATCAATTTCTTCTTCCCAATATGCAAGTGTATTGAAGTCAAGATTAAATCCTTGATTGTAATCCTCTAGGGGAATGTCATCGTGTGACCCCAGGAATTTTGTGATCGTCTCCTCATATTGAGATGAATCGATCGGTAGGGGTATTTGTTCTTCGATCATAGGAGGTTGAATAGATGAAAGTGATATGGGAGTCGTATTGGATGATTGATTAGAAGGAATTTGAGTTGGAGAGATCTTCGACAAAAAAGGGTTCGTTGAGGTGACTCGAGAAATAGGATCCTATAAAGATAGGGAGGACCTTGACTTAAGAGTTGTATTAGAGGAATAATTTGGATTGGAATATTTAGAATAATCAAAAACTTAGAATCATTGTGATTAGAATCTTTGGAAGAATCAGAATCATGCCACTTACCATGGGTCGAAGATGGGGAAGAGGTAAGTGAATGAGTTATTTAGCATGAAGAATCAAACAAGGTCTAGTTATGATAGAAATCCTTTGATGGTAATGATAAAACCTAGGTTCCTTACTATCATAAGTATGCGTAATCACGTGATAACAAGTATTTATCGACCATGCCTAGACATAGATAGTCCAGGGGATATCACATGGGTTATTGTGTTGACATGTTCAACAAGTGTATCTACACAACCAATGAGAGCATTAAAATGATTCTCCTCATTAGAAACATAATTAGAATTCTTATCCTGATTATGCTTAGGAAAAGTTTTTATATTGGGGGATTTGTTAGGAGTGGATGAATCCATCTCCACATCACCACTTTCGATTAAGTCCTGGATGTAGTGCTGCAACTTCAAACACTTATTTGTTTTGTGACCTTTAACGTGATGGAATTAGAAATATTCATTATCTCTAAACCATGATGGTTTAGGCGCGTCATCCTCATAAGGCGTAGTTTCAGGATATCTAGCCATGTTAACCACCTCTAGTTGTTTTAGTATTGGCGGCATTAAGGCGATAGAGGAGTGAAAGTACAATGCTTATACTCTCTAGGTGGAGCTCCTTTGCAAGCTTCAAAAGAGTATGGTTTTGAATGGCTTATAATATTTTAGTGTCAACTATTCCATCACTAATTTTTTTTTGTTCTTATTGTCAACAAACTTTTGTTTTTCGTTGGTATTGGAATTGTTATGATCTCTTGAATAGGGATTTAGGGTCCCTCTATTTAACAATAATTTTCTGATTTGACTCCATTTTTCGATGACCTCTTCAAATGTGTTGCCAAAATGCATTTGCAAGTAGAACGTAATGTTTGGATGAAGGTTGGGAACAAATATACTGATTAACTACTTTTCAGGTATGGAGCAAGGAAAACGGCTAGCTAATCCTCTCCATCATTTTAAAAATGCAGTGAATTTTTGATTATTTCTTTGTTTGGCATTACAAAGATCTATAATGGTGATGTCATTATCTATATTAAAAGAGAATTTTCATACAAAAATTTATGCTAGTTCTAGCCATGTTGATATGGATCCCTTAGGGATGTGAACAAACCATTCTAGTGTCATTGCTCCTAAACTTCGTGGAAAGAGGCACATAAGATAATTATTTCTGAATGCCACCTCTTAACATGCCATATAAAAATATTTAATATAGTCACGAGGGTCACCTTTTCCCTTATATTTTTAAAATTTTGCAAAATCATAGTGTCTCAGGAAAGGCACCTACAACATGGATTTTTTGAATGGGTAGGGACATAACTCATCAAACTGGTACTTCTTGTTATTGCTACTGGTTTGGCCCTCTTGTAATGCTTGAAGGGCATTCTTCATAGTAGACCATTCTTGGTGGAAGAGTTGGTCTTACATGGGTGGTGGCGTAGGTCTATATAAAGGGTTAAGCCTAGGTGTATCCCACCCGATTCTTGGTGAAAAAGTCCTCATAAGGATCCTTTTGTGTCTCCCATCGAGGAGTGTTTATTGGGAACTCATGAAATGAAGCTTTAGGTTTTTCCTTTGGTATGGTTTGTTTCACAACTTTTGGTTGTTCCTTTTGTATATGCAAAGCCAAAATTTCCAATTGGCGAGTGAGGGCTTGGAATTGTTGTTCTAACGTAACCTATTGAATGAGTATTTCGTTACAATATTCATTAGGGGAGGTTGTGCATGATGAACATGTTCTTCATGGTCTTCACAACAAATTTTAATAGGAGGTAAATGATAGTCTCCGTCGTTTTTGAAAGGTACTTCCTCATTATTTTGTCATGTAGAAGTAGAGGTGTGACTTGTGTTTAATATGTCATCTATATGGCGATGAGGATGTTCCACTTCTTCTTCCCCTCAAACCATTATGAAAATGAGAGAAGGGTCCACCGTGGGAGGTAACTTAGCTCCTAGTTCCATTACATGCATAAGAACCTCATGTTTTTTTGAAAAATGTAATCATCAAAATTGGTGGGAGGATGCTCTATATTCATACGAGGAGAATCTTCCTCTCCACCACTATGGTCAACCATGAGATTATCCTCTAAGAGAGGGTTGTCACCTCCAAATATATCGGTTCCTAATCTTTAAGATCCCATCCTTGTAGTAGGCATACTCGAGATAGGAAATACAACACAAAGAATTTCCACTAAGGTTTACTAAAAAGGGACCTTAGTCAAATTTTTGTAGCATAACGACACTAAATTGCTAAAACAAGGTGACTATAGAATAGCCACAAAATTGATAGGTCAAAACAAATGTATGAACTAAATAATAATGAACAAGCTACCCTAGCAAGGTAATATATGACACAAGTTTTCCTTAGAATAATATAATGATGTACAATGCTCAAAATTTAGTCATACCAAATAGTTTACTCTTTAAGATTCATCTAGATAGGTTTACAACCCAATAGTGACAACACAATATCACCAGTTAGGTCAAGTTTACAACAAACAAGACCTAAATGATAAGAGAATGTTGACATGATCTTCTAACAAGATATGCTAAAATCCATTTTCTAAACACTAACAAAGTCTAAGCTTTATAAAATGGATGATACAAATCGAGCAACGTAACAATACTATTTGGACACATAATCTAACTTTACGAGAAAGTAATATTTTAGTATCAAAATGACACTATAACGATGCTAACAAAGTAACATCAACACTCACAAAACTAAAGTAAAATCTAGGGTGTAAAAACTACGTATAAGTATATCAAGAAATTGATATGCATGCGAGCATCCTAACCCTACAATATAGAGATTTAGGCCTAATTTAATAATGGAAACAAGACATAAATATCTCAATTGTATGGCTATAATTTGGGCAGCATAACAAATCAAAAGAATACAAGGATTAAATCACCTAACTACGATGATAATAAGTCTCAAATATGGGTCCTTGAGATAAGGGGATAGACTAGATCGTGAGTACATACCATGCACACTTTCAACACTTGCACTACGACACTACAACTTAGTCACGCAAGTAGAATAAAAAGTGGTGGAAACTCGATATCTAGCGGTATCCGTATATGTTTCTTCCTTTTTTCCAAAAATGGGAAACAAGAAAACAAGGGTGTAGACCAAGTGGTATTGAAATAAACTTGGTGTTATTTTGGTAGAGTTTTGCCTTGTCTTAGGACAAGTGAAATACTAAGAAAAATGACACTAACTAGATTTTGTGATGAAAATAACATGGTTTCAAATTTGAGAGATTCTTTCCCTTGTTCAAAAACAAGAGTTTGAATCTAACAAATTTTTCACTTTGTGAGAGCTCTCAAGTATACTAACTAAGACAAAAACAATGGATCCAAGCCGACAAGCTTCCTAGGTGGTTCTCTCTCTAGGTGTCACAAGATATCTATGGAGAGCTCGACTTACCATGTTTTCCCAAGGAGTATCTTAGATTTACTTTACCCTCTTCAGTACAATGAGCACTGAAGTGCATTCAGTTATAATTTCATTGGGGTCGTAATACATATATCTTTGAATCTAATCTCACCAAGGTATACTAATCAAGTCAGTAGTGTGGAGCACTTTCCTGTTTCATTCACAAGCTTCCTTTTGTAAGAACTACTTTAGGGTTCCTAGGACCACCCCCATTGTTGTAGCTTAAGGAGTATGCAAAGGGGTTATGTCCTGAGTTAAATGGATGAGCCACAACTCTTAACCAAAACTTACAATACAACGTTTTTAATGGTGTGTTGGTGTATTTTTAATCTTTTGGATTAAGTAATTTGGTTTAGACCACTAATGGAAACATATAACACACGTGAATGTTATATTTTGGTTTTAAAGAGAGCCCTTATTTATTTGAAAGGTGTTTTAGGTCCTTTACACAAATGATTAGTAGTTCAAAAAGAGGTTCACAATATCATATAAAGAATATTAAGTGTTGTTTTTGTTTCTCAAGATCACATTAGGTACAAGAGAAGAGCATACACAATAAATAATCCAACTAAATAGAAATGAAAATATTGTAAATCAACTAACTACCATACAAATTTGTAAAGTAAGGTTTATTCCTAATTAATCCAAGTGCTTCTTAATGAAAGAAAAACTATTGTTGATTCCCAAGATCATGCTAGGTACAAGGGAAGAACATACACAAATTTTAGCCTTGATTTCTTTATTAAGTGAAAAATATCTTAAACTAAAAGATTAAACACATGAAAAAATGAAGGTTTATTATCTTAAGCACAAAATGAATGATAATTGTTCCTACTTACTCCCAAGAAGTAAAAAGAATGGTTTAGAGGTGCTTTTGGTTCTCAAGATCACACTAGGTGCAAGAGAAGAGCATACACAACTCTATCCCAAACTCAATTAAAGTATAAAACAAAATCACTCCTCAAACTCTAACCCAATTTTCTCAAAAAAACCCTTTATCAAACCCTAGGAAAATTTTGTTAAGAATATTGCTCTAAAATCAATAATTTGACAAAAACAACATCTAAAAACCCTTAAAAACTGATAAGAATCATAAAATTGAAGTTCTAGAATTTTAAGAAAATTTTACCTTGATGTGCGCAGTGCCCCTACAAGTGCACAGGAACTCACAGTCATGCAAAAGCACTCATAGTCATGCACATGCATTCATAGTCATGCACATGTGCCCCTTTATCATTTTTCACATAATCAATGATATACATGTGATTTCAATGAGGCACAAGTGCTCACAATCATGCACATGCACCTTTTTCCTATAGATGGTCAAAAATATGAGTTTTGAAGCAAATTTCTTGAAAAATGGTCCAATCTTTGGGATTTCTTGGCAATTTTGATAGGGCTTCACCTCCTTATATCCTGCAAAAAGCAAGAAAACACAACTTCTACCACTAATCTAGTTGTTTCAACTTTAAAAATGGAAATTGATCTAAAACTTTGAAAATTACTCTAAAACTTTGAAATTAATCTAAAAAGATTGAAAAACTAATCTAAAAAGCTTGAGAAACTAATATGAAAAGATTAAAAGTACACTAGAAATCTTGAATTTAATCTAGGAAACTTGAAACTAATCTAAAAATTTGAAATAAAAGACTTTGAAACTAAGTTAAAAAGCTTAAAAATTGAATGCAATGGGGTATTGTCCCACCGGGCGTGCCAAATGAAAGCACCCTAAACTTTACAAAGAAAATTACATGAATAACTAAGGAAGGCTAACACCATTGCCACCTCTAGTCAAGGTTCTAAGTATAGGAATGTAACATTAAGATAGAAGCTTAAAGGAATGCTTAACTAACATGAATATAATTCAAAATCTAACTAAACATGCCTACTAATATGTTCAATTACCTAACATGGGCCTAAATAGACCTAAGAGGGAAATCAAATTGGTATGGTTGCTACTCCAAACAAGGTGAAATGGCCTCTCCAAATGACTACATGGTCATTTTGGATATCCATCTACTAACCCCATTGAAGGCTTTAGGAAAGGATTGAGCTTGGCTATAAATCATATTTATTATATGAGATGCAAATCAAAGCATGGTGTAAAGTATAAAGGAATGAGGTGCACCTTTTTATAGTTTTTCTTTTGGGAGAAACTTGTATTTTCATGCATGTGGGACTAAAAGCCCCAAATTAGATTAGAATTGTTAATCATGATTAGGCATTGCTAATCAAAATTAGTGAATTACCAAGTGATTAAGAGGTGTTGAGCTTTAATCAACCACTTAGGGTCGATTGGAGGCTAGGTTAAGATTTTGAAGCTTGTTGAGATGTTGTGGAGGTGAATGGGGTGATTTTGAGTGGTTGGAAGAGGGGTTTGAGTCAATATTAGGAATATTGACCAAATCAAAGGAAAAATAGGCTTAACTAGCGTATAATCACTAATTGTTTGTTTTTAAGAGGATTTTTCTTACAATTCGTTGTAAAGTGGCATCCTAATGTGAAAGGGGTTATACAATCAATAATGTGGTGTTAATTGGCTAATTTGGTAATGAACATTAGTTAATTAGTGAAAACCACTAGTTACAACAGATTAGGCAAGAATGAGAGAGATTTGCGTGCATTTGGAAATAAGATTGCAAAAGTGGAATTTAAGTGTCTACAATTGCTTATGATCTGCCCATAGTTAATCATTTGATCTCCTTATGTGATCACCAAAATGAATTGAGCCATCTAATCTTAGAAGTCATTTGTGGTTTCTTCTCCTATCACCCTATTCAGTAGGAAGATTCCATATGAGTATGCTTCTTGAAATTTTATTTGGGACCAAGTCTTAATGATTCAAGAAGGCTTGCTTCCCCATTTAAGTGTGAACTAATTACCAAGCCCTGCAAGTATGAGTCTGTTCTTGTCCATTCCCATGATGAAAAATTCCAAGTGAGGATTACCACATGTCATTATTGGTAGGAATTTGTTAGTATTGATTAATACCTTTTGGTGTGAAGACTCCAAGAATGGAATTGTCACCCGCTTGTATTGTTTTTGAGTCTGGGTCATTATGTTGCACAAAAGATAGGACTCGATTAGTGATTTGAACCAAAAAGGATGACCACCTACTCTGAATATCCCGATCGATAAAATATTTTCATCCACAAGTCTATAAGGTTCACCTAACATACTTACTTTCGAGATCTTTCAAGTCCATGTGTATATCACATCACTATCACTTTTTAGTGTTTTTTTCTCATGGAGTGATAGTGACACTGTAAGTTTTATGTTTTTAAACTTACTATTTTTAGAATGATATGACATGTCATAACTTACTCTTTTTATAAGGTGGACCTCTCGGTGCAAGAACGGAAATAAACTAGTCTCAAAAGTTTAGGTTTTCCCCGTGATCCTCTGCTCCAATTTTTAGAGGTTTTTAATTGGTAGAACTAAGTAGATGTTAAAAATTGTTTAGAGATTTAATGGGGATGAGATTATACTAATTATAAAGGTTTTTTTGAGAAGAGCACATTATCCAAAATGAGCCCTTGCTCATTTTGGCTAACTTGCCTTCATTTTGTGCCTTAGTCAAAATTTTACACATTTCGAGAACTCAAAAGATTCTGAAATGGCTTCATTAGATAGGATTTTTCCTCCTCTTTCTAGAAAGGTAAGGAAGTCCTCCTAACTTCTTATATTTTGCAAGTTATGGCTTGGCAGAGTTTGGAGGGGAAATTTTCCCTAGGCAGGCCCGCAGCCAATAAGAAGCTAACACGTGTCATCAAAAGAGTGGTGGGCATTGGGGGGAGTTTTAGAACTTAGCCATTTTGGCTGAAGGGCACAAAGGAAAAATTTCTCCCGTGGGCCTGTGGTGAAGAATGGAGAAAAGTTGTTAAGGCCCCGTCGAGCAATCACATAATGCCACGTGTCCAATCATCGGTGGAGCGGCAAGGGTAGAAGAAATTTTGTTTTTTTGCCTTTTTGGTCAAAAGTGTTGAAGGCATGAAATGAACCTGCAGTCCCATTGAAAAATGAAATGGTGCCACGTGTCTATGTTAGCGTGGAGGTCGGGCCCGCGGAGGTAAATTGGGAAATTTTCCCAATGAAAAATTTAAAAGGCACAAAGGGAAAAAATGGAAGTGCATTCCCCCAAGAAACTAGAAGATGCCATGTGGCAGAGGAGTGGCGGACCGGTGGAGGTTTTGGGAAATTTTTCCCAATTTGAAAAAAGGGGAAAAATTTAAAGTTTTGGCCCACTGACCCGATTTTTGCCCCATTTTTGCCCTAAATCTTCAGAAGGGCATAACTTTCGATCCCGAGCTCGGATTTTTGTGATCTTTATATCAATGGAAAGATGTTGAAGTCCTCTACATGATGGATGGTTAAATTTTGATTTTTGATGGAGATTTGTAGGAGAAAAATGGGAAAACGTATTTGGCATGCAAAAAATGCAGAAAACAACTCCAACCACCAAAATTAATGAAGTATGGGCCTTTATTTTGCTCTGCAAAGCAATGTACAATGAAGTATGGGATTTCTCATGGAAATCCATCATTTTGTAGGCTAACTAAATGGATCTCACGGTTGGTGGTTGAAGTTTCAAATCAAATTTTCCCGTGTTTTTACCTTTCTTTCATTCTGTTCGATGGTTAAAAGCCAGATTTGGCTCATTTGTAAAGGTTTTCATCATTCTTCTCTGCCTCTCCCTTCTTTTCTTCCCCAAGGTTGAAAATGGATTTTAAACCTCCTCCCCTACTCTGTAATGGTATTTTTTCCTCTTACCTGTGAAATGATGTTTTGTGTAAACTTCTGGAGCAATAAAAACATGTTTTGTGATGCATTTGTCCATCCTTGCTCATTTTTGGTTGTTTTCTTCTTGCCTTTCTTCATTTTAGGTATTTGTGCATGTTTGGATGTTCATTGCAGGTTTTGGAGCTATGTTCATGGATTTTTGGAACATTGTTGTGTGAAAACCATCTTTGGTTTGTGATGCACTTGTCATTCCTTCCATTACTCACCTCTCTTTGTTTCCATGGAAGTTTTGATAGATGTTCAACAGTTTCCTTCTCTCGTGTATCACCGTTTTAGTGTAGGCTTTGTTTTTCCCTTTTCTCTCTCTCTCCTTGTCTCTGTGGAAGTCATATTAGGATTAGATTTAGCCTTCCCGCTCTAGAATAACTTATGGTAGGAAGTTTAGGATGAGGAACCAACCTTCTCTGGAGAGCTTTCCCCATTTACAAAGGTGCCACACTTTGGGAAAGCAAAATGTTGTGCATTCATGCAAAATGATATTGCCTTAGAAAAGTAGATCCATAGGTGATTTTGGGGTGCTTTGAATTTGCAATAACAATTTTGGTATGCTCGGTGGGACGTTAGACGTCTTCCACTTCATCTTTTGTAGGTTGGTGTGTTCTTCGTGAAATTTCAGCCTTTGGAGGCATTCTCAAGCATATCTGGTGCCTCTATCTCGATCAATAACTTATTCTCTCGAGTTTTTGACCTATTTTCCATCAATTTTCATTCATTCTTCTTTCCATCTTCTTCCATTCCATGAAGTTGTGAAATCATGACTTCATTTCTATCATGGAATTCACATTTACAACATCAGCAATATTTCCCACCTCCAACATGTTTTCAACTCCTTCAAATCAACATTTTGATCAAATTAAAAATTAGTATGCATATCCATATGAGAAATGCCAAAATCAATTTGGCTATGAAGCATGTTAAGCACAAGGATATGCAGATTGTGAGGGCAGTCAAGAAGAAGATGCTATTTTGTTGGAGAAAATCCAAAATATGGAGATTGGCATGGTGAAATCAAGAGAAACAACACAAATGAAGGCATTTCAGATTGGTTTTAGGGCGCCTTGTCCATGGGTTGGCCCTTTTCCAAGACACTTCAGCCCTCAGGAGAAGTTGAACTTCATGATTGAAATGCTACCCCAACTTGCACAATGGACAACAGAGATAGAGACCTATAACCTTAGTGTTGAGAAACCTTGTCAATGGGTAAGTTCTACACCATCACCTAGTTTTTCTCTTTCCATTCCTCAAGTAGCACCATCTCATTTTGAATGCCAAATTCCAAATCTAGCCCTTGCTGCCCCAAGTGTTGATTTCATTTCTCCATTCCTAGTCTTCCACCTCATCTCAATTATTTTGTCCTTTTCCCTTCCAAACAGTCATCCCCTCCACAAGAGCTAAAAGAAATACCTTCCACTCCAAGGAAACAAGAAGTTTCATCTCTTCCACCACCAAAAATAATTGCAAAACCAGTTGAATCACAACCCACCCCTCCTCTTGCATTCCCAAATCCATGTTGGGAAAATGAAAATCAGAAAATCAGTCATGAAGGACAACAAGAAGAGGAGCCCAATAGGAAAGAAATGACAGACAACTTGAGAAGTTGGGCTCTCAAATTTGGGATAACAAAGATCCCCTTGCTGGTTAATCCTATAGAGGAGGTAAAGGTTGAAGAACAAGTGGTGGTTAGGACTGATTTTGGTGTAACAAGAAGAGAAAAAGGAGCAGATCAACAATCGGGCTTTCTCGAATGTAGTGTCCATGTTGGCACTCTACTTGAAGAAAATGCCGGTCCAATTCAAGTTGCACAGTCAGCCATGGAAAGGAGCTCTGAAGAAGATCTTGTAGCCCCAACTTTTCCTCTAGAGCAGCAGATTGCAAAGTTTAATTTGAAAAACTTCATGCTAGAGGAAGAGTTTCAATCAAGAGCAAGATTGTCTTCAAGCAATGAGGAAGAACAAGCTTCTCTAAATCCAAAAGAAGAGGAGAAAATTCCAGCTTGTGAGAGGAGAAAGGTGTAGATCCAAAAGATTTGAGCACAAAATAGGCTATAGAAGAACCTTTAGTTCTTTCTTCCACTTCATCTCTCTTGATTTCTAGTGTTGAAGAAGAGTTTGATCTCTCAAACTCAATGTTGGACGATGAAAGAAACCATGGTGATCAATTTAGATATAGAGAACACCATGGGAGAGGTTGAACATTTGCAGTAGGACAACAATGAGGCCATTTACTTGTCTGATTTGGAGGATTGTTTTGATGAAGAAGAACCGGTTGAAATCACACCATATTCTCCTTCATCATCCATCTTCCAAACACAAGAACTCTCTACTATGGAGGAGAGCATTCATTTGCAGCAACCTACTTTTTATAGCAGCCTTTTGGAGCCAATATTGGAAGATTTTAATCTTCCATGTTCTTCATTGGAAGAGGAAGGAAAATAGCATGAGGATTCCATCATCTCTTCCACACCATCCATCCAAGAAGGTATACAAGAAGAATCCATTTTTTAGAGTTGAAAATCGTGAGCTATGGGCATATCAAATGGATCAGACCTTTCCCAATTAGGTATTTGATTTCATCGGAGCCAAAGGAGGAGTTTCCAATGGTCATGCTTACTTCTGAGCATGAGTATGAGCTTCAAAGTGCTAAGAATCACTGCAATATCTCTACAATCCAAATGTAGAGCAACTAAAAGAGGTATTGGATTTGTTTTTAGTTGATACCTTGCCAATTTGGGTAGAATAACAGCTTCTTGTTGATTTTCCACTCATTCAACCAGCCATGATCATCTCTAAATCAATTACATGGCTGCCAATTTTGAAGAAAGGAAGCTATTAAATACACAACCAGATTCTGGGGTTTGTTTAGCTTACCTTTGCTCTTGGTTAGAGTAACGTAGGTAGGTTTTATTTCAAAAGAATAAGTGCTTGTGCACACTCGCATATCCCACTTGGGATATGTATGATTTACAATCATGTACATAGTTGTTTGGTTCTTTTTGGTTGCTTTTGCACGCAGTGCATTTAGTTGGTTTTGGTGAAAATCAACTCCAAGTTTCAGCTTGGTTCCCAAGTGGCTCAAGTGGTCATATTTTCATAGTTCGATCAGATTTAGTTTATCAAGCTTGAATCTATACCAAATAGATGCTTCAAAGGCCATTGATCATTCATCTAGCGAGCAAATATCCCTCTCGAGTCACCAAAATTGTTATCCAAAATGAGCCCCCTACTCATTTTGGCTAACTTGCCTTCATTTTGTGCCTCAATCAAATTTTTACACATTTAGAGTACTCAAAAGATTCTAGAAATGGCTTCATTAGATAGGATTTTTCCTCCCCTTTCCAGAAAGGTAAGGAAGTCCTCCTAACTCCTTGTATTTTGCAAGTTATGGCTCGAGTGGAGTTTGGAGGGAAAATTTTCCCTGGGCATACCTGCATGACGATAAGAAGATGACACGTGTCATCAGTGGAGCAATGGGCATCGAGTGGAGTTTTGGCACTTATCCCTTTTGGCTGAAGGGTACAAAGGAAAAATTTCACCCATGGGCCCACGGAGGAGAATGGAGAAAAGTTGTTAAGGCCTCGCCGAGCAATCACATAATGCCACGTGTCCAAATGTAGCGGAGCGGGGGTAGAAGAAATTTTATTTTTTTTCCTTTTTGGTCAAAAGGGTTGAAGGCACAAAATGAACCCATGGTCCCATCGACAAATGAAATGGCACCACGTGTCTACGTTGATAGCAAAGGTCGGGACCACGGAGGTAAATTAGGAATTTTTCCCAATACAAAATTTAAAAGGCGCAAAGGGCATAAATGGAAGTGCATTCCCCCAAGCAACCAGAAGATGCCACATGGTAGAGGAGTGGTAGACCAGCGGAGGTTTTTGGGAAATTTTTCCCAATTTATAAAAAGGGGGAAAATCTAATGTTTTGGCCCGCCGACATGATTTTTGCCCCATTTTTTCCCTAAATCTTCAGAAGGGCATAACTTTCAATCAAGAGCTCAGATTTTCACAATATTTATATCAATGGAAATATGTTGAAGTCCTCCACACGATGGATCGTTAAATTTAGAGTTTTGATGGATATTTAAAGGATAAAAAAGGGAAAACATCTCTGGCATGCAAAAAACACATAAAATGACTCCAACCACCAAAATTAATGAAGTATGGGCCTCTGTTTTGCTTTGCAAAGAAATATACAATGAAGTATGGGATATTTCATAGAAACCCATCATTTTTCAGGCCAATTAAATGGATCTTGGTCGGTGGTTAAAGTTTCAAATCAAATTTTCCCACGTTTTTTACCTTTCTTTCATTTTGTTTGATGGTTAAAAATCCATATTTGGCTCATTTGTAAAGGTTGTTCATCATTCTTCTCTACATCTCTCTTCCTTTCTTTCCCAAGTGTCAAAAATGGAGTTTGAAGCTCCTCCCTAGATCTCGTAATGGAATTTATTTCCTCTTACCCATGAAATGATGTTTTGTGCAAACTTTTGGAGTAATAAAAACATGTTTTGTGATGCATTTGTCCATCCTTGCTCGTTTTTGGTTGTTTTTTTCTTACTTCTCTTCATTGCGGTATTTGTGCATGTTTGGATGTTCATCATAGGTTTTGGAGCTGTGTTCATGGGGTTTTGGAACATTTTTTGTGTGAAATCCATCTTTGGTCTATGATGCACTTGTCCATCCTTCCATTTCTCACCTCTCTTTGTTTCCATGACATTTTTGATAGATGTTCAACACTTTCCTTCTCTGGTGTATCACCGTTTTAGTGTAGGATCTTTTTTCCCTCTTTTCTCTCTCTCCTTGTCTCCTTGGAAGTTAGATTAGGATTAGATTTAGCTTGCACGCACTAGAATAACTTGTGGTAGTTAGTTTAGGAAGAGGAACCGGCCTTCTCTCGGAGAGATTTCCCCATTTTCAAAGGTCCCACACTTTGGGAAAGTTCAATGTTGTGCATTCATGTAAAATGAAATTGCGTTAGAAAAGTAGATCCATAGGTAATTTTGGGGGTCTTTGTGAATTTACACTAATAGTTTGGCATGCCCGGTGGGGAATTAGAGCTCTTCTAAAATTGTATAGACAGATTTTCATAATAATCGTACTATCTTGATATTCAAACGTCTACAAGATAAATAGGAGAAATTGATCCTATTTTCTAGGAGGTTGTTCTAACAACACTCCTCACATTTCTTATTTACGTGAATTTGGTTTAACAACCAAATCACAATCAAATAACTATATGAGTTGTTATTACAACTCATTTACTCCACATTATTATATTTACTAGTATGTAAATATAATTAACACATCTAAATAATGTGAGCACTAACCAAGTATTCCTAACATTCCCCCCCTTAGTGCGAACATGGTAGAAAAACATCCACACACTCCTCTGCAGTATGCTCACCCCTGTGGCATGTCCAACTCTGTGACTCATGACCTTGATCCAAAAGAAAGGCTCGCTCCTTCCATGGTTTTAAACAGGCTTACCACAAACCTTGAAGTGACAGAACCTCATCAATGCCAATCGACCTTGTGTGGTTTTCGATCCTCCCACAAACCCTTTCAAGATCCATGAACTCGACTTACTCGGGTGCTCTGCTTCACCACTATGCTTATACATCGAGAATTATGTAGGAAACACAACATGCATATCTCAAAATAGCACAATAGAAGATATATCTAAACAATTTCACATTACTTCCTATAAGAATCGTAATGTTCTTAATTGTAGTCTCTGTCTTTGATCGCGCCACTCGATCTCGAATAGCATAGAAAACTCACCACTTTGCCACTTTGGAAGCTTTCCTTGACTAAGTCGTTTTGGGTAGAATGGGAATGGAACATTGGTATGTATTCCCCCACAATGTGAAATTCCACTCATATAGATCTTGAGAAGCAAAGCGCATCAAGAACATACTCCCATGAATGGATCTTGCTAGTTAGGTCTTCTTGCACATGGTCACTAATGCTAGTGAACGTATTCTTCTAGCTGACCATCTTCCAATGAAGTATGGCAATCGAGGACCAATTCATCGAGGATCACTGACAGTCATCTGTGCTCCAACACAACTTTCTTTCCAACATCCATCAAATACCAAACAAAACAGGAACTCTGCAAATAGAAGCACTATGAGAAAATGGAAACCACACTGAAAATCACATACTCACACTACACACTGTGCCACTAAATCATTCTGCAGGCCCCGTCGTTGGTGGTGATGAGAGAGAGGTCACCGTCGACCTCCAGCCTCCGATGCCTCCATCCTCCATTTATACATACCGCTTAGGTCAGAGAAATGTGCTCAGACTTCTTTTCCGAACTTCTCATTTTTCGTAAAAGATGGTCTTTGTATTCTTTAGCTGTCAACCTTTTTCTTTTTAGAGATCTAGGTGGTTCAAATTCACTGTCACCTTCATATCCTTCTTCTAAATTTAGCATAGCTGAATTTTCTTGATCTTGTATATTTTTTATGTCTCTCTCCATGGTAATTGGTTCCATGAGAATACATTGTTTTCTTCTTTTCTTGACCATTGTGAGATAGGTGTCGGATACAACCGAAAATGCACCCTTTTTACAAAATTATTTACCTAGACAGACTGACAATAAATAACGACACTTTATTATACTTAACGTAAAGACCTAAACAAAACAACTTTTTTTTTTAATATAAATTTGACAAAGACAACTTTATGACTCTTGACTTTTGACGACTTTGGATAACTTTCAACAATGAATTTTATTGACATAAAGCTTTATTTTAAGGACCACAAAATTGACACAAACAATCTTTACATTAATACTAAAAGTAATATTTAATTACTTTTTAATATTTTGACTTGACTTAATACAAAAATTACAGAATTGAAAATTCCAACTCATGCTCAATACAAATATACATAAAGCACTACACAAAATAAAAAAATTAAACCGACAATGTACTAAAAGATGACCAAACACAACTTATAGTTTGACTCACAATTTTGCATGGACATGTGGATACATGGAAATAGTTTGGAAGATACTTGAGGCGCTCTATCAAATCAGGACTGTGTGATCATGCAAGTCACCTCACCCTTTCATTTGACACGTCCATAACAGTTATTGATCACGAGTCCAAAAAATACAGTAATATCTTGATGAAACACCACGATGCGCTGGGTAGACAGTCAATGAACAATCAATACGCCTTCAATTCTGCAAACTGTGGATACGTGGACTGCACCAGAAATACGTGGAATTTTGGCTACTTTTTCCCACGAAGGTTTTAGGCGAGCATTCCACATACACCAAGGCGCAAAAACAATATTCCAGTACTGCACGTGGATACGATGAGTCTTTGCAATTCGTGGGGCATTACAAGAATGGTCTGCCCCTCCAAATAATTTAATTTTTCATCACAGGTAGAATGAAAAGTTGCTCTGATAGCAAATGAAATTGTATAGACAGATTTGCACAATAATCATACTATCTTGATATTCAAACGTACAAGATAAATAGGAGAAATTGATCCTATTTTCTAGGAGGTTGTTCTAACAACACTCCTCACATTTCTTATTTACGTGAATTTGGTTTACCAACCAAATCACAATCAAATAACTATATGAGTTGTTATTACAACTCATTTACTCCACATTATTATATTTACTAGTATGTAAATATAATTAACACATCTAAATAATGTGAGCACTAACCAAGTATTCCTAACATCTTCCACTTCATATTTTGTAGGTTGGTGTTTTCCTATGAAGATTTCATCCTTTGGAGGCATTCTCAAGCACATATGGTGACTCCATCTGATCAATAACTCATTCAGCGTGAGTTGCAGGACACGTTTTCCATCCATTTTCATTCATTATTCTTTCCATCTCTTCCATCTTCTTCCATTCCATGAAGTTGTGCAATTATGAATTCATTTCCATCATGGAATTCACATTCACAACAACAACAATGTTTCCCATCTCCAACAATTTTTTCAACTCCTTCAAATCAGCATTTTGATCAAATTCAAAATCAGTATGCATATCCATATGAGCAATGCCAAAATCAATTTGGCTATGAAGCATGTCAAGCACAAGGATATGTAGATTGTGAGGGTAGTCAAGAAGAAGATGCTGATTTGTTGGAGAAAATCCAAAAGATGGAGATTGGCATGGTGCAATCAAGAGCAACAACACAAATGAAGGCATTTCAGATTGGTTTTAGGGCACCTTGTCCATGGGTTGGCCCTTTTCCAAGACACTTCAACCCTTAGGAGAAGCTGAACTTCATGATTGAAATGCTGCCCCAACTTGCACAATGGACAACAGAGATAGAGGCCTATAAACTTGGTGCTGAGCAACCTTGTCAATGGGTAAGTTCTACACCATCACCTGGTTTTTCTCTTTCCATTCCTTAAGCAACACCATCTCATTTTGAATGCCAAATTCCAAATCCAGCCCTTGCTGCCCCAAGTGTTGATTTCATTTCTCCATTCCCTAGTCTTCCACCTCATCTCAATTCTTCTATCCTTTTCCCTTCCAAACAGCCATCCCCTCTACAAGAGCTAATAGAAATACCTTCCACTCAAGGAAACAAGAAATTTCATCTCTCCCACCATAACAAATAATTGTAAAACCGGCTAAATCCCAACCCATCACTCCTCTTGTGTTCCCAAATCCATGTTGGGAAAATGAAAATTAGAAAATCAGTCATGAAGGATAGCAAGAAGAGGAGCCCAATAGGAAAGAAATGACAGACAACTTGAGAAGTTGGGCTCTCAAATTTGGGATAACAAATATCTCCTTAATGGTCAAATCAATAGATGAGGTTAGAGTTTAAGAAAGAGTGGTGGCCAAGGATGATTTTGTTGTAGCGAAGAAGAATAGCAAAAAGAAGGAGCAGATCAGCAATTAATTTTCTTAGAATGTAGTCTCCATGTTGGCACTCTACTTGAATAAAATGCTGGTCCAATTCAAGTTGCACAATCAGCCATGGAAAGAAGCTTTGAAGAAGATCTTGCAGTCCCAACTTGTCCTCTAGAACAACAGATTGAAGAGTTTGATTTGAAAAATTCATGCTAGAGGAAGAGTTCAATCAAGAGAAAGATTGTCTTCAAGCAGTAGAGGAAGGAGAAGCTACTCCAAATCCAAAAGAAGAGGAGCACATTCCAGCTATGGGGGAGAAAAGTGCAGATCCAAAATCTTTGAGCACAAAGTAGGCTATAGAAGAACCTTTAGTTCTTCTTTCTACTTCATCTCTCTCAAGTTCTAGTGCTGAAGAAGAGTTTGATCTCTCAAACTCAATGTTGGAGGATGAAAGAAACCATGGTGATCAAGTTGTAGATCAAGAGAACACCATGGGAGAGGTTGAACATTTGTAGTAGGACAGCAATGAGGTAGTTTACCTGTCTGATTTGGAGGACTATTTTGATGAAGAAGAACTGGTTGAAATCACACCATCTTCTCCTTCATCATCCATCTTCCAAACACAAGAACCGCTGCCATGGAGGAGAGCATTCATTTGCAGCAACCTGCATTTTATAGCAGCCTTTTGGAGCCACGATTGAAATATTTTAATCTTCCATGTTCTTCAATAGAAGAGGAAGGAAAAGAGCATGAGGATTCCATCATCTCTTCCACAACATCCATCCAATAAGGTCTATAAGAAGACTCCATTTTTAGAGATGAAAATTAGATCTATGGGCATATCAAATGGATCAGACCTTTACCAATTAGGTATTTGACTTCATCGGAGCCAAAGGAGGAGTTTCCAATGGTCATGCTTACTTCTGAGCATGAGTATGAGCTTCAAAGTGCCAAGAATTAGCTGCAATACCTCTACAATCCAAATGCAGAGCAACTAAAAGAGGTATTGGATTTGTTTTCAATTGATACCTTACTAATTTGGGTACATGACTGACTTCTTATTGATTTTCCACTCATTCAACCAGCCATGATCAGCTCTAAATCAATTACATGGCTGCCAATTTTGAAGAAAGGAAGCTATTTTGCACAACCAGTTGCAGGGTTTGTTTAGCTTACCTTTGCTCTTGGTTAGAGTAGAGTAGGTAGGTTTTCTTTCAAAAGAATAAGTGCTTGTGCACACTCTGCATATACCACTTGGGATATGTATGATTTCCAATCATGTACATAGTTGTTTGGTTCTGCTTTTGGTTGCTCTTGCACAGTGCATTTAGTTGGTTTTTGGTGAAAATCAACTCCAAGTTTCAGTGGGTTCCCAAGTGGCTTAGTGGTCATATTTTCATAGTTTAGATCAGATTCAATTTATCGTGCTTGAATCTATACCCAATGGATGCTTCAAAGGCCATTGATCATTCATCTAGCAGTAATATCCCCTATGAGTCACCAAAATTGTTATCCAAAATGAGCCCCCTATTCATTTTGGCTAACTTGCCTTCATTTTGTGCCTCAATCAATTTTTTACACATTTAGAGAACTCAAAATATTTTGAAAATGGCTTTATCAGATAGGATTTTTCCTCCCCTTTCCAAAAAGGTAAGGAAGTCCTCCTAACTCCTTGTATTTTGCAAGTTATGGCTCGGCAAAATTTGGAGGGAAATTTTCCTCAGGGCAGCCCATGAGCCAATAAGAAGCCGACACATGTCATCGGTGAAGTGACGGGTGTCGGGGGAGTTTTAGCACTTAGCCCTTTTGGCTAAAGGGCACAAAGGAAAAATTTCACCCGCTAGCCCGTGGAGGAGAATGGAGAAATGTTGTTAAGGCTCAAAAGCAATCGCATAACGCTACGTGTCCAGTTAGTAATGGAGCTGCAAAGGTAAGAAATTTTATTTTTTTGCCTTTTTGGTCAAAAGGTTTGAAGGCACAAAATAAACCCATGGTTGCATCGAAAAATGAAATGGTGCCACGTGTTTATGTCGATAGTGAAGGTCGGGCCCGCAGAGGGTAAATTGGGAAATTTTCCCAATACAAAATTTAAAAGGCGCAAAGGGCATAAATGGAAGTGCATTCCCCCAAGCAACTAGAAGATGCGAGGTGGTAGAGGAGTGGTAGACTGGAAGATGTTTTTGGGAAATTTTTCCCAATTTATAAAAAGGGGGAAAATTTAAATTTTTGGCCTGCCGACGCGATTTTTTCCCCATTTTTTCCCTAAATCTTCAGAAGGGCATAACTTTCGATCCAGAGCTCAGATTTTCATGATATTTATATCAATGGAAATTTTTGAAGTCCTCCACATGATGGATGGTTAAATTTTGATTTTTGATGGATATTTAAAGGAGAAAAAGGGGAAAATGTCTCTGGCATGATAAAAATGCATAAAAATAACTCCAACCACCAAAATTAATGAATTATGGGCCTCTGTTTTTCTTTGCGAAGAAATGTACAATGAAGTAAGGGATATTTCATAGAAACCCATCATTTTTTAGGCCAATTAAATGGATCTAGTTGGTGGTTGAAGTTTCAAATCAAATTTTCCCACATTTTTTACCTTTCTTTCATTCTGTTCGATGGTTAAAAAGCCAAATTTGGCTCATTTGTAAAGGTTGTTCATCATTCTTCTCTACCTCTCTCTTCTTTTATTCCCCGGGGTCAAAAATGGAGTTTGAACCTCCTCCCCTACTCTGTAATGGATTTTTTTCCTCTTACCCATGAAATGATGTTTTGTGTAAACTTCTGGAGTAATAAAAACATGTTTTGTGATGCATTTGTCCATCCTTGCTCGTTTTTGGTTGTTTTCTTCTTGCCTCTCTTCATTGTAGGTATTTGTGCATGTTTGGATGTTCATTGCAGGTTTTGGAGTTGTGTTCATGGAGTTTTGGAACATTTTTGTGTGAAATCCATCTTTGGTCTGTGATGCACTTGTCCATCCTTCCATTTCTCACCTCTCTTTGTTTCCATGGCAGTTTTGATAGATGTTCAACACTTTCCTTCTCTGGTATATCACCTGTTTTAGTGTAGGCTCTGTTTTCCCTCTTTTATCTCTCTCCTTGTCTCCTTAGAAGTTAGATTAGGATTAGATTTATCTTTCCGCACTAGAATAGCTTGTGGCACGTAGTTTAAGAAGAGGAGTCACCTTCTCTGAGAGCTTTCCCCATTTGCAAAGGTCCCACACTTTGGGAAAGCTTAATGTTGTGCATTCACACTAAATGGCATTGCCTTAGAAAAGAAGATCCATAAGTCATTTTTGGGGTCTTTGTGAATTTGCACTAACGAGATCCTCATGTAAAATCCTTATGGAAATCGATGAGGGATTTTGGAGATACGAGAAACTTTTTGATTTTGGATATAAAGGTGTATGTGAATTTTTATTAGCATAACCAAAAGGAGGTGAGTTTAGGATCTAATTTGAAACTCATAAAAATGGTATTGTTTTATTTAACCATTTCTTCCTCTCAAGAATTGTAACTCAAGTTTAACCCAAACATGTTTAAACAGGGTAATCCAGGGGTTAGTGGGTGATTTTCTCCCATAAAATAAGGGAAAAAGAGGAGAGGGTGAATATGGTACAACCAAGTGTGATTTGTACAGTGTTTTGACAAGTGACATAGTGTGGTGATATGAGAATGTGATGGAAGGAGTTAAAATTAGGGTTTTCAAGAGATGCAACTTGGTCCTGCATGTGACCAGAGGATAACTGAGGAGGGGAGCACATTTTAGTGTCCATGTTGTCCCCTTGGATACCCAGGATAATGGCATAGGGATAATAGATTCTAAAAATACACCATGAGGACTCATGCACATGAGGAGGGGATATGGTGAACTAGGACCAAGTTTGAGCCTTCCTACCAAAAAGTTATAGGGTTTTAAGTGAAAAACACACCAAATAAGGAGGTGCACAATTTTGTGCCCCTATTATCCCCACACACATGGTATAAGGGTAAATTGATAGAAAAGGATTAAAAAATGTTCCAAGGGTACTTGTGGTCATGATTTTGGCTTGTGGAGTGACTCGAGAGTAAGTTTTGAGTATTAAGTGACACAACATATTTTCTTGATGGGGGCACAATTTTGTGTCCCTCATGTCTCCTTACACTATGGTATAAGAGAAAAGGGAAAATTGAAGTAGAAAAACACACTCAAGCTTATTAACCTTACTGATGTCATCCCACCAACTTGAATTTAGAACACCGTATGATTTTTTCACCACGGGAGAAAGACACACGAAGTTTAAATGCTAATAATTATGTAATTCGGACTCGAAACACGTAATGAGATATTTCCAACCATTTACAAGACCTAATTCTTCATAAATTTTAATTTTAGGCCTATTCACTCTTTTGACACAAAGGGGTAGATGTAATGAATCAAATTATCACAAAGATTGTGAACGCTTGGAGGAAAAATGATGTGTCTACCATGTGGAGAATTCCAAGATATTTACATTTCCCATTTTTTATCTTCTAACTCCTAGAATCTTCAGAACAAGTCCACTTTCTCTGTTAAGGGATGACATTTCCTACACTGTAATGACCCTATTTTGTTTAAATGACTCCCAACACCATATAACTCCATAGAATTATTTCAAACTACCTTAGATCTATTCAAAATCCTCTTCACAACCACTAGATGGGTTAATCCCATGTAATAATGCTCTGGAGGGTATTCCTTTTCTACAAAATGGCTAAAAATAACCCTTTTTATGCCTCCAAGAATAATTAATCCATCTTGGATCTTAAAAACTTCAAAATTAAAATCGGGTATACTTCCTACACATGAAACACACTTGAAAACCATTTTATCACGCTATTTTTAGCTAGAGAGAGGGTGTCATAGTTGATAAAATGGTCATAAGAAGGGTTTACAGTGACTAAGGGAGGAGGTTTTAAAGTGGGTGTTTGGTTGTCATGGCCAAAATTTTAAATTTTGCATACTAGACATTTATCATGAAAACAAGATCATAAAGATCTTTACAATGGTTTTATGGAAAATAAGTACAGAGGTGAAAAAGAAAACACATGACCAACCATTAAGAGGTGGAATTTTCATGCAAAATCCCTCTTAATGATATCTTGAGGCCAAACATTTCTCAAAACTTATAGAATTTCATAAAGCACAAAATGGTTTTGTGAAGATATCTATAACATGATCTTTAGTAGAACAAATTTGGAGATATATATCACTGCAGAGAACCTTCTCTAGGATGAAATGCATATAAATATCTATATGATTTTTATACTGATGTTGAACTAGATTATTTGTGAGAGAAATACAACTCTAGCTATCACATAAGAGAGGAATACTATAACATCCATGTGAATTTATTCTAATAATTACTTTAGCCACATGGATTCTTTTGTTGCTTTCATAACAAATCTTTACTCAATTTCAAAGTAGAAGATATAGAATTTGTTAGTTTCTTTTTGCTACTCCAAGTACTTACACCTATACCAAACTTGAAAAAATATCCAGGAATAGATTTCTATCTATTACATCACCAACACATCAAAATCATAAGCATATAAATAAACATTATCACAATAAGTGTAATGTAAACCAAAATTGATTGTTCCTTTAATATATATTAATATTCTTTTAGCTAACTTCCAATGATCTTGATATGGTTCCTGCATGAATATGGAGGAAATACCTATTACATATGCAAAATCAACCCTATTGATAGTAATATAGATTAAAATATCTACAAGTTTCCTATAAATAGTAGGGTTTGCTTTCTCACATGGAAGTTTAGGATCTAGTTTATAACTAACTTCATTAAGAATACGAACTAGTTTACAATCAACCATATTAAATATTTTAAGTAAATTAGCATCATATTGTGATTGAGATACAACAATATAATGTTTACATTGAAAAATATCCATGCCTAAAAATTGATGCAATAATCCTAGATTAGTCATTTCAAAGTATTGTTTTAATTTAGTTTTGATTTTAAGAATTAAAATGTTTGAATTGATAGTAATAAGAAGATCATCTACATATAATACAATAAGTATAATATGCTTATTTTCAGTTTTAACAAATAGATCATCATATGATAAATTATTATAGCTAATATCTTTGAAAAATCTATTTATTTTTGCATACCAAGCTCTAGGAGCTTGTTTTAAGCCATATAGAGATTTTTTCAGTTTACAAACAAAGAGTTCTTTTTTAGGTTCCTCTAGCCCTTTAGGTGGGGCAAGTATATTTCCTCTTTTAGATCACCATTTAGGAAGACATTCTTAATATCCATTTGGTGAATTTCCCAACCATATTGAGAAACTAAGGCAATGAGAATCCTAATAGTGCTAATTTTTGCAACAGGGGCAAAGGTTTCTACATAGTCAATAATAGGTTTTTGAGTAAAATTGTGAGCTACTAGCTTGGCCTTAAACTTATAAAATTTTCCATCGGTATTATTCTTGATTTTGAAAATCCATCGAGATCCAAATATACTACATTTTTATAGAGGGAATATATTTGAAGTTTTTAGTTTTGATTAAGGAATTGCACTCGGTTTTATGGATTCTATTAATCTTTCATTGTGACATGATTCTTTGAAAGATTAGGGTTTAAGATCACACATAGTCACTAAGGCATTGTAAGCAAGAAAAATTCTAGTCATATTACAAAGATGATTAGGATTATTGTTTTAGAGAATAGACTATGTTGGTTCTCGATATAACACCCCACACAGACTCAAAGAAAAATGTGCATGAAACAAGGATCAAGGAAGAATGATGGATATGTTAATGTTTCATTTATAGCCGGGGGACAGATCCATATTGATTTCATGACCTAGTATATGGAAATGGCAGGGAAGCACCTGACTAAGGGTGTGGTTGTTCACCTGATACTTTATGAATCTACCTAAATAAGGGTGAGAGGACCTAAGGGGTGGCTTGAAAGGGGGAGATAAATAGTATGTTTCAAACCCTCAAACTTTTTGGAACCTCAACTTGAGATAAAATTCAACCAAAAATGTAATGATCATTCAAAATAATGGTCACACAAGAATTACAAACACTTAATAAATTATACACAAGCCACTAAAGGTAGATTTAAGGAGATCACAAGCATCATTTTGAAGGTATATGATGAAAACTTGGAATCAAATGATACTTGATATGCTAAACATAAAAAAATAATATCAAACCCACTCAAAATATACACATGATGTTGATTTTGTAGGGAAATATCATGTTGAATTAAAAATAAGTGATGAAATCTATAGGGGCAAGGAAATGAGTAGTGTAAGATAAGATGAAAGTAGATGTAAATGGGGAAAAATGACTAATGAGAGGGAGTAGTTGTATTAACAATTTTGTCTCACCAATTCTTCATGCATTAAAACCTGAAATCAAAGAAAAATCACCATCCAAAGGTTATTTACCCTCATATACACCCAAGTAAGGTAAATAATAGAAAATAACTCTTGAAACCTCATCTCGGACACCTAAGAGTGAAGTATCATGCACTAATCACACCAAAGGAAACCGTAAGGAAAATATGTATGCATTTTTAGAAATTGCATAAATGATATTTATAATTGAAGTTAGTGATGCAAGGTAACACTACAATGCAACAAACCCTTAATACCCAATCAAAAAATCAATTGAAAAATTATTCTTTGATATTATTTTGCATGATCACCACATAATTGCATAGGAGAATGGAAATTTATTGATTTCATATTTGTTTACAACAAGGAACATCAAAATTGTGCATGGCAGAAGGGTTTTGTGTGTCCATTTTCAAAGGAGACAAGAGAAACATGCAATAATGAGTCTAAAATATTTCTAATGGATATATAAAAACCACCAACTTAACATAGACCTACAAATGACAAGCACAAGTCAAAATTTTTCTGTATATATGCTCTACAAATAAATCCACACTCTTGAAGTAGAAAACCCCAAAAATTCCAACCAGGCCTAATGAAGAGAAGCCTTCACTTTTTATACAAAAATGTCTCAATCCTAAAGGAATATCCCATATATGCTAATCTGAGGACTGTGAGCATGCTAATTGGTGATCCATGTGCTCAAGGAGAAAATCAATGGAAAATCATACAATCAGGAGGATGAATGTATGTGAAATTTCTAAGTGTTTGACCCTTGATGCTTTTGTTAAACCATAGTCGAGGTTCAACACAACATAGTTTGAGTGCGCTTTCCCTTCACCCAGACATAGATCTAGATGCTCACCCAAAATTCATGTAAACCTAGCGGGTTACTTCTCATGTTTTCTGTTAAGATGTAGTTCTGCACCCATGGTTATCACAATACAAACATACTACATGGAGAGTATAAAATCACATAATCATACCATGCATGTGTTCATAGTAAAGAGAGAGATGCGTACTTATTATGAGTCACGATGCTTATATAGAATATATTGACCAATAACATAGCTTCATGATATGTTCATACAATCTCCAATGAACGTAATTAATATTTCCCACTTTCACTTGAACCAATCCTTTCATTAAGACTTACAATAAGAAGATAATCTATAGGTGTAGGTGTCTTAGTGGAATGAAACCAAGGACTCCCAACACCACTTGCATCTATAGGTGTATTAGTGAAAGGTAATTCCCAATTTCACTTTGAAAAATTCAATGGCACCAAGCACCCCCAATACCACTTACATCTCTTCCACTACGCATGCCACCTCATTCAACATGATGATGCACTCCTCCTTAGCATCTTCCCCTTTCACTCACTAGCCAAACACTTGACTGGTATTCACACCTCTCACAACATAGAATTTACACATTCAAAAAACTTGCTGACACATTCTTATCCCAATTCTTCATCCATATTTCACCCAAAGCAACAATCGTTGACCTTCACATGCTTAAAAATCCCATAAAAAGTATATTATTGACTTTGTCAAGAATTGATGTGCTTTTGTTCACTTTGCATCTTGTTTCCACTACCACCAACTAGGATCAATGACCTCTTTTGCAAAATTTGCATCCCCCACATCTCACACTACTTAAAAATTCATCCACTATGAACATTTGATGAGGTTGTGCACATGGCACAATGCCTCAAGGATATCCATCTTGGTCATCCTCCTTCCTTGCCACACGTTTCAATTTCTCCCCTCCTACTACACCATCACACTCCCATATTCACAATGTCATCCAATCAGATCCTCCTCACCTCTCATCACCTTATACACCCACATATTCACATTCATTTCATTCTCCTAGGGCTCATAGCTTCATCAAACTCCCTAAAAAATTCACTATTTTTTTTCGAGTCACTTTCTTCTATTCTCCACAATTTTCTTGATGGCCATCTCATCGCTTATCCCTCCTATATCACACCTAGCATTGTGATTTTACTCCCATGAAACATGTAACTATCATCATACTTGACGGTAATTACATTGAATAATGTCCCTAAATTGACAACCACATTCAATACCTTCTCGATAAGGGGGAATTTTTTTGAGCTTCCATTTCCTTTGACTTAACCTACTAACACCAATCCAATCACTTCCCACACTACTACTATTACAACTTATTCCCCATGTGTTATATATCCATCATTTGACTCATCATTTTCCACTATATCTCAATCGTTATGCACACCTAGTTTCTCCTTATCCATGTCATCCCCGTCTCAATATCCATTGTCATGTGCTTCCACTTTTGATGCAGTCTCATCATCCTCTTTTCTAGAGTTATCCACATTTCCATCATTTATATCATCGTGTAATTCTATCTTTCCAATCACATCCTCTAATTCATCACTTGGTTTGATCACATAAACTCCAATTACCATACCCACATTGTGATCTTAATCACATTTGGTTCAAGTCATCACTTCACCTATCTTATAGAACTCTTCCACATGCATCTCAATTCCTTCATCATTACTCATTCAAGAACCAATATTTCTTGTGGAACCACCATTGCATCCTATACCATCTATTACATTCATTCACACTCCTCTTGCATCTATTCCCGAGTCATTTGTATCCACTTGTTCTTACATATCTTCCTTACAAGTCACCTACACTTTCTTTCATTTAAGAATTCCATTAATTTCAATTTTTTCATTTAAGAATTCTATTAAGAAGATAATTTGTTATTGTATCCACGGAGATCAATTAAGAATTCACCATTTCACTTGAATCAATCCTTCCATCCATGAAACACTTGCCACTCTGTATGATCCTCTTCCACTTGATGAGAACTTGAAATAATTGTTTGTATAATGAAACCATGATGATCCTTCACCTAGGAAACATGATGACTAATGAAATGTGAGACCCAAAAAGTTTTGATCCCGAGATGGGTGAAAGTAGGAGATTAAATGAAGAATTATTCTATATTTTTATCAACTCATTTGATGATATGAGAAACATATTGAGACCAAAATGAACTTTGAGACAAAAATTGGGAACCATGAGGGCTTCATTACCTTTGAGTCACGGTTCAACTTATCATCCTTTGTGAGCATGAATTTATCCTTACCATTCCTAGGTGGAAATATCCAGAGAGATGACCACTACATAGAGATGGGTGGAGATTTACAAATGTTGAGAAGTATCTCTTGGAATGAGAACTGTAAAAAATAGACTATTATTTACCAGATGTGGTCTCGAAACTTGGTCACAGTATGGTGCACATGATAAAAATAGCCCACCGTGATTTGAAACAAGTGTCCATTTTATCTGAATGATACAATTTTAGATAATAATTTCTATCAAAATTTAATGAGCTTCATTCCACATCATATTTCTAAATTTATTAGATTGACTTGAGACACCTTATTCTTACCACATCTAGATATGAAGAAATTTACTTGTAAAATGAGAAATTGACCTTCGTGAAGGTTGGAATTAATGAGACATGAAGGGGAGGAAATTGTGTGACCATTTTTATCTCATTCTAACCACTTACTATTTTTATTAAGTCATACACGGGTGTCTATTTTTAGAAATTTTATCAATTTTCTATTTTTGAGCATTTTGATCTTGGAGGAATGAACCCAGGTACTGAAAACCAACTATTTCTCATACTTACTATTTTTAATAGGATACATGGTAGAGACTTAATAAAAATAGAAAGTGGTATTTTGGGTGTTTGATTAGAATGAAAGTTTTCTAAAAAAATTCTATTTTACATGAGATGCTTTGCTCCAATTTTCATGTAATTTGGTTTCTTTGCATTTACGTAGATCTTAGAAAAAAATATTTATGGCTAGAAACTTCACGTGGCTATAAAAACATTCAAAAAATCAATGGAATCAATATTACATTCATCTTAAAGGAATTTTGGAGAGGAAAGGATGGTTAAAATTAAGATGAAAATGAATCTTAGAATCAAAAGTTACGAGGAAAACAAGATTTTGATGTCTAGGGCACAAAGGGGAGTTTGTATGTGTTTGAAGAATATCAACCAGATATAGATGTGTTTTAATGGCTTAAAAAGAGTTAATTTATGTTTTTATGAAGTGGTAGAAAGTATTAGTGTTTATATGGTGGAGATGAAGAAGGGGAGTGCACATGGGGAAGTGGAGGAGTGGAAGATGGAGAAATAGAGGATATAAAAATGGAAAATGAAGGCCTCCTTGAAATTTAGTGCGCCAATGTGCCAAAGTGTACAAAGGGACACAAAAAGTGCACCAAAGTGAGCCCAATTCTTCAAAAGGGACACAAAAAGTGTGCTAGTGTGCCTAAGTGAGGCTTTAGAGTATGGTTTACACTTCTATTTTGCTTCCCAAAGCGTTTCCTTCACCTCCGAGTCTAAAATTGATGAATTGAGGCCACATACTATATGAATTTTCATGGAAAACTAAAATAATTCAAATGGGACCATTTTTAAATGCTTGAAAATTATATTTAAACAACATTTACATGTACCTTCAATTTTTCCTAGAGTGGTGTGTCGATGAGTGGAGTGGCAAGAATATTTTTCAACAAAAACGAGACAAGTCAGCTTATGTGTCATGAAGAGAATTGAATATACTCTAATTCAATATTTTTTTAGGATCCTAATGCTTCTCGGTGTTTCCAAAACCGTTTTAGAAAGTTACGCCCCTTAGAAGGACTCTTGTGCTACATCGATGGAAAGGTTTCCACATTTTTATACACCCAAAATTCTTTTTTATTACAGAATCATGAAGTAGGCTCTATCATATTTATAATACCTAGGATAATAGCTTCGATATCAAAAGGCTCTTGAAACCCTTTAAACAAGGTGACTAGCTCCTTTGAAAAATGTATTCCCAATGCCTTACCCAAAATATCTAGTTTTTATTCACTTATTTGTGACCTCAATTATATCCACAAAATCCTCATGAACTACCTTGGAAAACTTCAATGCTCTCCCATAAAAATCCTAAATTATTTTAATTTTTCTTGTAAACTTCTAGAGGATGTTCAACAGTGACAAAAGACCAAAAAAATCCCTTTTAAAGCCTCTGGGAGCACTGTTTTTTCTCATATATCACTAGCTTTAAAAATAAAGATAGGTACACATATATACACATGAAGCACACTTGAAATTCACTTTATCATGTTCCTCTTGGAAAAAATGAGGATGACATAGTTGAAATTATGGTCAAATGAAAGGTTTATATTGAATGGGAGAGGGAATTTCAAGTGTGGTTTAGTTTTCATGACCAAAATTTTAAATTTTGAGTACTATAAATTTCACACAAAAACAATGTCATAAATGTTTATCTCAAGAAACATATTCTATGAATGATACTGGGTATTTTTTAGGTGGTAAAAGGTTAGTTATATAAATGATATGTGAAATAATGGCTTATACCTTCTCCATTGGATTTCCCTATTTTTTTTTTGAAGGACGAGGAAAGCATTGCTATGTTTTTAGATCATTCTCTATATTTACTCATGCTCAATCTTATTAGATTAATGGGGAATTATTTGGGCATGGTTAGTTGTGGAGACTAAGGCTTGGATCAGAACTTGCATTGGAAATTCTATGGAAGGTGGGTTAAGAAACTATAATTTGTGATTAGGGGTGACCTATCTCAAAGGTACCATGGCTCAAAATTGTACATGATTTAGTAAGGGAATTTTTATTGTTTTTATGGAAGGATTACGTGATGGGAAATTTAAATCTATCATTTCTCCCAAAAATTCTAGCTTCTACCTCAACCAAAACTTTGTTGAGTGCATTACAGATTTGCTCATCCAAAAGCTACTGGGAATTCACCAAGGAGTTGTCTCCTTTTGACTTCAGCACTGTTATTATTTCCCCTTGGCTTACTTTGAATTCTACTTCTTCGATATGGGAATCAATTTCCCAAGAGAGAATATTCCTCATTTGAGGGTATGCACCTTCTTCATCAAATGACTTCATTTCCAAGATTTGATCTATTGGTATTGTGCTTTGGAAGCACGCACGCAACACCTTGTTTAGATCATCAATATAGCTCATATTTTTCCCTTGGCTCTCTGCACACATTCCTCATGTGCGCATGCCCTTGGGGATAGTTACCATTAGACTGAGGCCTCCTGCACTTCTGTGATCTTTTCCTATGCTTCCTTCTTTTCCTTCATTCATTATCAACTCAGTGTTGCACTCCAACTCTTCCACCACTAAGGTCTTAATGATCTTCTCCACTTCTTTCTCTACTACTTTGTTTGCTTCATCCTTAGTGAGGCTTGGAGTCCTCTAATTCTTTGTGCTAAGCTCTTCACTTCCTCCCATGTCCTAAGTGCCCTCCTCCTTTTGGCTGCCCTTCCTTTGCACAAAGTGATAATCATTCTTATCCTCTTCGCCTTCTTCTCCCAAATTGTGCACTCTGAAAACAAGTGGTTCTTGGTATCCTTCAAATTCATATTATTCATCATCATCCCTCTCACCCCTATAGTTCTCCAAGCTCTCTGTGTCCTCTGAAGCCGCCTCCTCCATTACCTTATGTTTCTTCCTAACTAGGGATTCTAGTAAAGGAGTTTCTGATTCCTCTTCCTCTCTCTCCAATGACTCCTTAGTTATGGGATTTTTTGGTTTTGGTGTCTTTTCCTTGACTGGAGACTTTTTCCTACGTGAGTAGATACTTGTCTTAGCACTTTTCCTAGAGCACCCACCGTTTGTGTACCTTGGACACTTGGTGCCTTTTTCTTTATCGCTTCCATCTCCTTTGTCTTAGGCACGGTCTTATTTCTACTTGTTGGGTCTTCAGTGTAGTATTTTTACACCCACCAAAGAACAAGGGAATCCCATGCATGCCGACATATCACCCAAGTGGATGCTTTGGGTGCTCACCCGAGGCGTACATGAGTGCCGAGTCTCTCCTTTATGTGAGTTTAGTGGGAAAAATCATCTATGATAGGAACTTAAGGAGAGTGAGTGGAAACGAGACATGCAATCATCATAGAGCTCAGAATAGCTTCTAGACCAATGCAGTCATTCCAGATAGAAAGATACTTAATAGATTATAGGACTAAACCAAAACAGAAAGGAAAATGCATAAGGATTCATACTCATTTCATAAACATACATGAAATAGAACTATGAAGATATGTGTATGGACCAGAATCATTAATGATCATATTCAAATAAGTTGGTAACCTCATTACATCCATTAGATCCATTATAGAACATCATAGTATGGTAGACTGAAGTCATACATCATAACTAGATTTACATCCCTTAGCTCTCAAAAAGAAAATTTACAATCCCAAGCCCCTTGATGCATCCTTCTCCTATATTTCATCTACCTAACCCAATACAAATCCTCATAGAGTTTCTGCAAAGCTTCGCTCTCTATTAATCTCCTCCCTTTTCTTATGTGGGTGTTTGTATTTATAGGCTTCTTGAACTACCACCTCATCTTTCCGAGGCTTTAGATCCATCGCCTAGTGTCCCAATGTGGTTCTCCATGGGAGCATGACCCTCCAGGCCTGAGCTCTCCACTCCTTACCATGATGGTATTCTAGAAGCTTCCATCACAGTGTATATTCCTTCCTAGGCCAACCTATCGCTAGGTTGGAACCTTATCCATTCTGCATGTGAATTTGGGTCATGATTTTCACATGTCCTTCCTAATATTCCAAATATCAATAAGTCCCAATACCTTGTTACATTTGGCGTGTATCGTGGGTCCTTCTAAAACCCTCCTAGAACACTACCTTACGTCCCTTCTCCCTACTCACCCACCCTTCAACTTAGGCCTTGCGTGCTCATGCACCTTTTTGTACTTAGTCAATATTTTAGGGGCCCAACATCACCCCACACTTTACTTGTTCTCCACCCTCGGGAACACTTCTTCAAAAAGAAGAAGAAAATAATTACAATAGACTTAACGTCTTGGGAAAAGAATAAGGGAATGAAGAATTGGGAAAGATGAAAGAATGGGGAGTGTTGTCATTACTGCAACCAAATAGGAAATTCTCTTTGCAAGTCGGCCTCCAACTTGTTCTAGACATTGACTTAATTTTGCGCTCTCTGACAGAGAGGTTTCCAACTAGGGCACTTACCTCCTCAAAACCTAGTCCATCTCCTCGAGTGTTCATTGTTTCAACAATTCCTTCCAATTCCTTTCCCACATCCTTAAGCACATCCATCCTTCTTGTAATCTGTGGGTATAACTCCTTCACTAGTTTTTAATTGAACCTCGTAAGGTTTCAATAGCTTCTAAATTCTTCTCAACCTTGGCTAGGATCCTCTCCTACTCCGCTCTATTTCCTTTGTTCTTCTCTTGGAATTCCTTGAGCTCTACCTCATGAGTGGCAACCAGAATACTCGCCACTCTATCTCTATTTATGCAATTATCATATGTGGCCTCGCAATATGGGTAGCAATTTTCACATCAGCAAGAACTTTGCGGTACTTGCAATGATTGCTACAAACTTCAATTTTTCCTCCTTTTCTAGGCACACTACTACTTCTTCCATGGATTCTAAGGCCAATGGTTTCCTTTCCATGGTGAGGATACATGTTAAGTATTCTAGGCACTCCAAGGAAGATCCATACTTTTGCACGGGTGGTGCTAGGTCCAGATGCTTCAAAACAATGACATCTGTGATGGATCATACCTTCTTGTATACCTCGTGCACCCTTTCCTTTTCTTCCCTTAGTTCACACTTTAGCTAGGCACCTTAACCCTTCTTACTTCAGATATTTTGTTCTCCCAACTAGCTCTTCTTCTTTCTTTTCTAGTTCAACCTCTAGAAATTTAACTCTATCATTTCTCGTGAAAAGTATAGCTTCTACCTCAACTGAAACTTTTTTGAGTGCATTACATATCTACTCATTCGAAAGCTACTAGGAATTCACTAAGGGGTTATCTCCTTTTGACTCGACAACATGTTATTATTGCCCCTTGGCTTAATTCAAATTCTGTCTTATCAACGTGGGACTCAATTGCCTAAGAGAGCATATTCCTCATCTGAGGGTATACACCTTCTTCATCAAATGACTTCATTGCCAAGATTTGATCTATTGGTACTGTACTTTAGAAGCGTGTGTGAAACACCTTGTTTGGATCATCAATATAGCTCATCTTTGGCTCTTGGATCTTTGCGCACCTTCCTCCCGTGAGCGTGCCCTTGGGAATAATTACTATCGAGACTAGGGCCTCTGCACCGCCATGATCTTTTCCTACGCTTCCTTCTTTTCCTTCATTCATTATCAACTCAGCGTTGCACTCCAAATATTCCACCACTAAGGTCTTAATGAGCTTCCCCACTTCTTTCTCTCTGCTGCTTTGTTTGCATCATCCTTAGTGAGGCTTGGAGTCCTTTGATTCTTCGTGCTAACCTCTTCACTTCCTTTCATGTCCCGAGTGCCCTCCTCCTCCTGGATACCCTCCCTTCACACAAAGAGATATTCATTATTCTCCTCTTCACCTTCTTCTCCTAAATCATGCAAGCTGAAAACAAGTGGTTATTGGTATCCTTCAGGTTCATCTTCATCATCATCATCCCTCTCACCCCTGTAGTTCTCCAAGATCTATGTGTCCTCTGAATCTACCTCCTCCATTACCTGCTATTTCTTCCTAATTGGGGATTCTAGCATAGGAGATTCTAATTCCTCTTCCTCCCTCTCCGATGACTCCTTATTTATGGGCTTTTTTGGTTCTGGTGTCTTTTCCTTGAAAGGAGAATTTTTCCTGTGCAAGTAGATAATTGTTCTAGCACTTGTTCTCAGAGTGCCCACCGTTTGTGTACCTTGGACACTTGGTGCCTTTTTCTTTACCTCTTCCATCTCCTTTTTCTTGGGCACACTTCTTTCTACTGTTGGGTCTTCAGGTATAGATATCTCATTTTCAAGATAAGTGCCCTTCTTAAACTTGGGCCTTATGCGAAGGTATACACGCGCCGCAGACCCTCATGCAATAGTTAGTGTCATAGGTTTCATCATCTTAACTTTATGCGATACATAATTTTCCACATACACACGCTTGTTGGGGTAGATCAATGTTCTGCGCATCTCCTTGTGGTCCCGATCCATATTTCCAAGGTCAAAATTCAGCTTCTTGGATTCCTTGAATCTGTTTAATCCCACCTAGAAGTATTGAGCGGTGAAGGAAAATAGAAGTTTACACCATGGGCTCATGTTTTCATCAACTAACTTAAATCTTCCAATGTAGAAGTGTTGGTATACTACAAATTCAGATTCTCCTCTCGTGAGCACTCGACGCTTGTCTTGGGATCCTCCACTCTACCCCGAATGCATCCCTTAAGCACTTATACCATTTTTCTAGGCGTGCCTTGTGAGCAGCTGTCATGGTATTACAAGTGTATTTTTGAATCTCTTTACTGGGCGAGGGTCTTCCTCTGGGCGAGTCCCAAAAAAATTTATCTATGGCATCGGCACTACAATCTCTGAAAACACAATAGTTAAGAGGACATTTCTGAAAAGTATCTTGTCACCTTCCTACACACTATTGATGATCTCATCCACGATGTACGTGGACAAGTTATAGATGACACCTTCTGAGATCCTTCTGCAAACATTGAGCCATGACTTGCTCACTTGCGTTTACCTCTCTTGGTCATTAAGTTTGGTTACCAGTCACGTGGAAATTCTCATCACCAGGTCTTGGATATCTACAATATCAAAGTACCTTAACCCCTTCTTGTATGCATATGTAGCGATGATTTCTTTGATGGCTTCTTTGTCGCATAGGTCATCCTTTATACTTTCTCCTTCACATATGAGACCTATGAATTTTGAAATCAGCTAAGGAGTTATGCACATCTCACTCCTCGCGAAGTGAAAGTGGTCATTGTGTATGCATGACATCATCCACTGATAGAGGAACTTAGGCTTCCCAAAGTAGGGCAACTCATAGAGTTGCAATAATCCCACCTTCTCCAACTTCACTTTTACTTTGTCACTATAAATGGGTAACCCTTCTGGTGTCCTCTTGTTTATCGGGTGCACTAACTCCAACACCATTTCTTTTTAATCATGTTTGTGTGATGGTTATAATCACTTACTGTTATGTTTCTTAAATGGGACTCCCACTCCTTTCCAAGCAAAACCCCATTTGGGTACTACATTTCTGCATACCATTCTTCATTGGTACTTGCGGTAGTTTCTTGTTATTTTCCCTTGCCCTTGCCTTTGCCCTTCTTAGGTGTTACAGCTGGTTTCTTGGGTGCCATTGTGTAGGTTATCTTTGCACTTCAACTTCTCTTGCTCGCTTCTCTACCATTTCCAAGATTAGATATCAAACTTGTGAAGAAAATCCTTTTCAACCTGTACCTAGCTGCCAAACCCTCACATTGGAATGTTCATTTCATAAGACAACTCTTATCCACAAGTCTTTGTATGCCCGTGAACTACTTCCCTCCTATTTTTCTGATCCAACCTAGTCACTCACGGTTAAATTTTTATAATTTTCCTTCACACACGGATCAACTCTAGAAACCCTAGTTCGCAAAAGCTCTTCCTTCTTCGTATTTACAATGTAAATAATGAAATGTCCAACCTTCTATTTATAGTTTTTCCCACTTTTTAACATTAAATGCTACCTCACCTACCACCGTACTTCAACACTTAATGCAAATTTTTCAACAAAACCCAACTTTAGCACCTTAACTCACGTGCCCAACCTTGCGTGGACAATCCCCCAACCTTCTGGTGCACAACCAATCCATCTTGATAGGAGACTCTTACATGCGCGTCATACCTCATGTTGATTTTTCACTTATTTTATCTTGTACATGGATCCACAATGTAGCCTTACCCTGACACCAACCATCCTTTTTCACCTTTCCTTCCATGCACTTCCTTTCCCAGGGCCATCCAACCGGGCTTTCCAATGCAATCCTTCCTAGCACTTCACACTTTGCAATTTCTTCCACCTTACTCTACCCCACACTAAAATGATGCACGGTCCTCTGTGCATTCACAACCTTCAAAAAATTAATGAGATTACTGGTGCCCAAGGCGCAACACAAAAAAACAACCACGAGAAAGGAAAACACAAGAAACTAAAATGCATTAAATATAATCCTAATCTAACTTGCAATATTACCTTATTACAAACACCAAGAAGAATTATTTATATTAGGGATTTTACCTACTCCCATTGAAGTATCCTGGAAATATCGTCCCATCCAACACTTGTAAATGGCATGCACTTTGAATCAAGGATGTACGAGATGATGTAAGGACCCAACCAATGGAATTTTAACTTCTCAGGATGGCACAAAAACTTGGAATCATATAGTAGCACCATTTGCCCAACCTCAAACTTTTTTTTCTTAATGTGATGATCATGCCATGCCTTTTGTTTTGATTTTTCAGTTATGTAGCTCCATCTGGCGAGTGATCATCTTTCGTCCAATTGCATTAACTTGTCAATTCTTTCCTCTAGCACTTTTTCATCGACCAATCCTCCTATGCACACTATATGTGGAGAAGGTAACATGAATTCAACTGGTAGGATAGCCTCTGCGCAAAACACCAATTGAAATGGTGTGGCCTTATTCAACCTCTTATAGGTTGTCTTATATTCCCAAAGAATAGATGATACTTTGTCATCCCAATCATGTCTACCAACATTACAGATCTTAGTCAACGTGTGACTAAGTATTTTTTAAATGCCTCAGTAGTTCCATTTGATTGAGGGTGATAGGGGTAGTTTTGTGATGGGCCACCATGAATTATGATACTATAATCTTGATCATTTCATTGAGGAAGTGCATACCTCTATCGCTTGTCAAAATAAATGGGCATCCATACTTGCTGATTATGTTTTCCCATAAAAATCTAACAACTGTAGCCATTGTATAATCCTTTGTAAGCACTTGCCTCTACCCACCTTGTCAAATAATTAGTGATAGTGAGGATATACTATGAACCAGATCCTTTACCACTTTAGGTGAGATAGGTATGACAAAGTTGATAGCCCACTTCTCAAATGGTTCCAGCATGGCTGCTATTGGTCGCAAGGGCATTTCATCCCTTTTTCCAGGTTTTCCAAGGCATTGGCAATGGTCATAGGCCTTGCAAAAATCAATGCAATCTTGATAAATGGTCTCCCACCAAAGCCCTATAAGTAGAATTTTACATGGTTACATTTCTTGCTTAGTTTCCTCCTATAATCCCAACATGCACCTCTTCCATAATTGTAATGCGCTCATGTTCTAGTACGCATTGAATCAAAACCATACCACGACCCATTTTTATAGATTCCCACTAATTAGCGTGTAGGGCATGGTGCATATGGCTAACTTATTCTCCAAGGACTTCATTCCATCTGGCACCACACCTGTTTTAAGGAATAGCGCAATGTCCTCCAAATATGAGGGCATGCGCCACAACCTAACTAACAATTGCGCATCCGACATAGTTTCTTCAATGCTCTATGCGTCCTCTCTCGAAATAAATCCTAAACAAATGATCGAGTCCGGAATTACTTTTACCTGGTTTTACAACCACTATGAACTCAAATTCTTAGAACAATAGTACCCATCGACATATGCACTCTTGTAGAACAGACTTGTTCACCAAGTATTTCAATGCCATATGGTCAGTGTAAAATATAAAAGGGGTTTCCAGCAGATATTGTCTAAACTCGTAAAGCACGTAGATCATTGACAATACCTCACGTTTAATTGTAGTATAATTCTACTCTACTTGTGTCAACTTCCTACTTACAAAGCACAAAGGATGATCAACAATCCCTTCACCAGGCTATGTAAGTATTGCTCCAATGGTAGTTCCTGAGGCATCCACATGAACATGGAAAGGTTTATCCCAAGAAGGGAAATGTAGGATGGGCGTGGTGACAAGCCTATCCTTCAAAGTGTTGAATGCCTTCTACTGTGCCTCTCCCCAATAAAAAGGCACTTTTACATCTAAGCAACTCTTCTAAAGGCATGGAGATCTTGTCATATCCCTTGATGAACTTCCTGTAGTACACCGTATAACCAAGAAATTCATGCATTGCGCTTTGACTAGTAGGCTCCCTCAATCCCACAATTACTGCAACTTTTGTGGGATCTACTAGTAGGCCCTCCTTACATATGATGTGCCCCAATAATGTTCCAAATGGGGTAGCAAAGACACATTTCTTAATGTTGAGGGATATCCTCAACTTCTAAAACCTCTCAAACATCAACCTTAAGTTGTCACAATGGTCCTTCACTAACCCATATATTGTCCAATCATCTAGGTAGACTTGAAGAAATTTATGGATGAAGTCCTGAAAGCTTGTACCACAATGCGCGAGAACACAACAGGTGCATTCTTCAACCCAAAAGGCATGACTGTATAGGAAAAACTTCCCCACTTAGTGGTGAAAGTCATCTTCCTCTAGTCCTCCTTCATGATCCTTACCTGGTGATAGCCCGAGAATCCATTTGTGAAAGAGTAGACCTCACGTCCTGCCACTCCCTCTAAGATTTCTTTAGTAAATGGGGTTGGGAAAGGATCAATGATACACACTACATTCAAGTCCCTATAATCAATATAAATCATTATCCTTCTATCCTTCTTGATACTAATCAACATTGGACTTTTCCATTTTGATTCTTCCATAGCCTCAATGATACCTGATGCTATCATTTTGTCTATCTCCCGCTTGACCTTTACGTGTAAATTGGGATTCATGTGGTATGCCCTCTTCCTAATTGGGTATGCACCATCCTTCAAATTTATCCTCATCTCCACAAGGAATGGTGGATGCATTTAATCTCATGACACCAATGCGGAATAAATCCTCAAACTCACATATAATATCAATGATATTGGAGACTTTTTTCTCCGACCAATAGTCTCCAATGATTACCTCCTTGGGTTCTACGCTTTTGAGCCAATGTTAACCTTTTTCATCTTTAAAGGTTCATGGTAGGTTCAACACTATCTATGAATTCACGTGTCCCTATATAACAATTAACATCTAAGATTTCTGCCTCTTCCCCATCAAGAACATACACCATCTTTCCCTTTTCTTTTGCTATACACATGCGCTCAAGCTATATCTATTATGTTTCTTCTTCCTCAAAGTGTGCCTCTAGGCCAGGTTCACCTAGTAGTTCTTGTATTTTATCTTCCGCCATAGCATTATCCCCTATTGTAAGGTGCTTGACTACCTACAACACCTTATGTATTGATGGATTTGTACTCCGATACTCAAATGTTTGAATGAGATCAACCACCAATTCTTTCCAATTACTAGTTTGATGACACATCTTCGAGTGGATATACCACACACGCACACAACCTTGTAAGGTGGAGTACAACTTGTGAACCCATAATAAAAATGCTTCATGCTCTCCCATTGAGGCTATCTCACATGCTTGGATATGGAAGGAAGTGATCTCTTTACCATGGTAGTATTTTATAGACATGGGCACATTGCTCCTACAAAACCTTACAGAGAAGGTAATTCTCACCTTGTGCCATTCCAAGAGGTTCTCCTATTGTGTCGCCCACTAGATTACGCAACTATTCCGAGTAGGTTGTAGTTAAACATTTCCCTCCTTTCCTTCTAATTTCTCCAATGGGCCTCCATTTCTCACAAGAAATCTTCTGGATTAGCCCCTCCCAAGTAACTTGGTAGTTTTATTCGTCCTAGGCACTAGATTGTACGTGCATTTGTCACCTTGGTTACTGATCCTTTTAAATGTTGTCTAATCAACTCATAGGTCACATGTGCCCAATTTTCACACACGATGCTTATGGTATCACTCATAGAATGGGTATCCTCAAAATGGATAACCCCTTTTGTAGGGTGAATTATCTCAGGATCCTTGATTGAGCACACATAGATTCTATCAAGGAATTCTTCTCCCAATGGATCTGTGTAGGCCGCATTGACTTCCCATCTATCAAAGGGATGATCACCTGTTCTTCCTCATTTTTGAAACTGATATATCCTTTGTTAAACCTTATGTCATCATTATTCTTGTAACACCATGGGCACCTAAGCAATGCTAGAAAATTGTCTACCTCGGCGAGCACCAAGACTTCAAAGTCTCCAGTAAACTTGGCCCCCTGAATGGTTATCACTGCATCCTTTAAAACTCTAATGGGCATTGCCTTAGTTTTGTTTTCCATATATAGCACATTTGAAGATGGCTGCAACGTGGGCCTTCCCATCTGATGCCAAACATATAAGGTAAGAAATTCACTGCTCTTGTGTCAATTAGGATATTGCTCAGGATCCATCCATTAACAACTGCATTTAGAGTAATCTCTTTGTCATATTCAAGGCTGTGTGGAGAAAGGTTTACATGTAAAACATGTCTTTCATACTCCACTCCTAAGCACGTGGTACATTCTCCCTTAGCCATTCTCCCAGCAAGGGAATAATATTATCTTGCATCAACATTTTACATACTTCTTTGACCTCATCTAGGTCATTTCTTGGAACCTCGTCATCCTTCTACTACCTCACCTGCCTCGATTGCTCCTTGAGACACTGTATCTCCCCTTGTAAACTCCTAATTATGTCCATAGTATCCCGGTATACTTATTTCGATGGCTAGGGTCTGGTAATTTCCATGTGGCACCTCCTCTCTTGAAACTAATGTCCTTGGTCTGGGCATCTCCTTGGCACACGTGGCCTCTGCACGCATTGTCACTAGTATAGGTTCTAGCTCTGACTCACATGCCACTCTTGGCATCCATTGTGAATCGGACCTTTTACACTCACCATAACAACACCCTTATCTTTCTGGTGCTTTTGGTTCATATGCTCATATAGTTTTAGACACTCCTTATACTTGTGCTTATTTCTGCACCACGAGCATTGTAATAGATTAGGACACTCACATTTATAATGCTTTATAGATCCACAATTATAACATGTTCCCCATGGGAACTCACTTCTTCCTCCTCTGTGGTTACCATGACCACATAATCCTTTGTGAGAACTTCTTCCACGTGCTTCACCATCTGCGTGCTCCTTATAACGGTGATCATCACCCTTAGAACTACTAAAAATCTGGTCCGTGCACACCATGATCAATGACCTCATGGATCTAGTCAATAATCCTAAAATCCTTAATATCATGGGTTGTAGAGGTGTAAATTTTACAGTAGCAAGATACATTATTCTGAATTACACATTGCAACATGGTACATTTACTCACATCATGGTCCCCATGACCAATCTCACAGATCTACTACTACGACACGTATTGTCTTCCAGGAAACTATCCTTTGTATACCCCTCCACTTATCAATTTGTACACCATATACCACTATGAGTATCATGGGCTGAGTTCGCATGACAACTTCTCTAGTTGCTTAGCCATATAAGTGATTTGAGCTTCTAGGAATGGGTTAACACTAGTATCAACACTTCCAACACCTTCGGCATGCAGAGAAACTTCTAATGCCTCACGTGGGTCTGTGAAAGTCTTATGAGATAAATATCTTTTAAATGGTGTTATCAACCCTCCAAAAAACCATTGGGCATCTTTGTGAAGGGTGAATGTCATATGAAAATTTTGACAGAGAGTTTTAAATTACACATCATACCCCCCGCACACTCTCTCGCCATTCCCTATTGAATCTCCTTGAGTTCACTGAAGCTCTTCTAATCAAACTCAAGGATGTGGAATTCTGTTAGGAAGGCATTTTTAAAGCAAAGATAATCCACCATTGTTTGATGGGGGTCATATTTTCTATACTAGCTATGCGCACGCCCTTACAACATCATTACAAACTAGCTTCCTTCTGCTATAAGATAGTGATCCCTTTCATGCTCCATAGTAACTCACACTTGTGCACATGTTCTGCAACATCTTCAATACCCTTATAGTTTGGTAAGTGCAAAGACATCTCAAAAAACACTTGGGGGTGGTTGGGGTCCTTTTCCTCCCAAACCAGAGCCTTGGTTTCCTCTCGGTGTTTCCTCTGTTGTTCACTCCACTAGATCCACCACATCCACCAGTCCTGTTCTTCCTAACCCACCTAATCTAGTAGATCCACTAGGTCCTATTCCTCCTGACCTACTAGATCCACTAGGTCCTATAGTGGTCACACTAAGGGTCCCCAAATCTCCACCGAACTACCCACTTTGACGCCTCTATGATAATGTCCCACTACCAATAATGCACCCTATGCCACTCCCGGACATGAGGCCGAAGGCTTGTGTATCTCGCACTCTTCCCCGAAAATTCTTCCAAACAATGGAATGATATATGCAGCCATAGAAGTCCCAAATGAGAAATTACATCTCCTAGGTGCAGATTGGTCACTTCCACCAATACCAACTGGGTTAACGATACTTCTCCCTTGATCTAGAAAACCAAGCACTAGGGTTTGGCCACTAGGTGGGTTCTGATGCATGCCAACGAATATTCTCTCATCACATGAAAAAATCTCATCAAAATTCGAAGGGGTCTCTCTTACGCGCTTGCCAAGATGGGGTAACACAAACTGCTCAGGTTCTACATCCTCTGTGTGAACCTCAAATTCTTCCCGCAATGTCTACCTCCATATATCCATCAAACTTACAACCTCACATTGTCTAGAAATACCCCTTTCACATGCTTCACTATACTTAAGTTGTCTCTCCTCCCTTTCTTTCTTAGTCGCAATATCTGCCATCTTCCTCCACCCTAGCTTCCTCACCCAATGCTCGGAATGTTTAGCCGGCCATCGAAAATGCCTCTAAACTCAAGATAATAATCAAGATCTTCATTTCTAGAGGAATAACATGTAGAAATGACCCTCTGGGATCCTCCATAAATTCAAACTCAGTGAATTCTAGACAAGAATATGTAGAAATAACATACTCTAGGGTTTAGCTAGCCAATACTCCTTTCCACCAATTATCCACAACATGAGTCCACATCAGATCTACCTCTTGCAGCCTCTCGGTAATCTACTTGGGTCCATGTGCGTGATCTATAATACTAGATTGATCTAGATGCATATGCGGAGAGCCATTCATACAACTCGATGGGAGGAAAGAAGAAAGTTTCATACACTCATGGTAGAGGTTCTCTTCTACCCATCTACGTGCATCAAACTCAGTCCAAAGTCTTTGAATCTCTAAGCAAATTTTTCCTCCGTGTTCTTAAACCATGTTTCAACACCTTCCAAGGTTAAACGCTCTATCATCACTCATTGCATAGATCATGATGTATGCCATTTCCCACTACACATTTGAAAATAGGTCCCGAAATGAGAACCAAGATGTAGTCATTTTTACACCCATCAAAGAACAAGAGAATCCCATGCACACCGACCTATCATCATAGAGCTCGGAATGAATTCTATACTAATGTAGTCATTCCGGACATAAAGATGCTTAATGATTATAGGACTGAACCAAAACAGAAAGGAAAATGCATAAGGATTCATACTCATTCCATAAAGATACATGCAACATAACTATGAAGATATATGTATGGACTAGAATCATTAATGATCATATTCAAATAAGTTGGTAACCTCATTACATCCATTAGATCCATTACAGAACATCACAGTATGGTAGATCAAGTCATACATCATAACTGGATTTACATCTCTTAGTTATCAAAAAGAATATTTACAATTCCAATCCCCTTGATGCATCCTTCTCCTATATTTCATCTACCTAACCGAATACAACTCCTCACAATGTTTCTGCAGAGCTCCACTCTCTATTGATCTCCTCCCTTTTCTTCTATGGACGCTTGTATTTATAAGCCTCTTGAACTGCCAACTCATATTTCTATGGCTTCAGATCTGTCGCTAATTTTTCCAATGTGGTCCTCCATGGGAGCATGCTCCTCTAGGCCTGAGCTCTCTACTCCTTGCCATGATGGTCTTCTAGAAGCTTCCATCATAGGGTATATTCCTTCCTAGGCCAACTTGTTGCCAGGCTGACACCTTATCCATTCCGCATATGCAATGGGTCATACTTTTTATGTGTCCTACCCGATATGCCAAATATGGCTAAGTCCCAAAACCTTGTTCTACCAGCGCGTATCATGGGTCCTTCTAAAACCCTCCTAGAACCCTGCCTTGGGCACCCACCCTTCAACTTAGGCCTTGCATGCTCATGCACCTTTTTGTACTTAGTCAATATTTTAGGGGCCCGACAAGCTTTAAAAATAAAGATAGGTACACATATGTACACATGAATCAAACTTGAAATTCACTTTATCATGTTCCTCTTGGAAAAAATGAGGATGACATAGTTGAAATTATGGTCGGAGGAAAGGTTTACATTGGTATTTGGAGAGGGAATTTCAAGTGTGGTTTAGTTTTCGTGACCAAAATTTTAAATTTTGAGTGCTATAAATTTAACATGATAACAATGTCATAAATGTTTATCTTAGGAAACATATTCTATGAATGCTACTTTGGTATTTTTAGGTGGTTAAAAGGTTATTTATATATATAATATGTGAAATAATGGCTTATACCTTCTTCGTTGGATTTCCCTATTTTTTTTGAAGGACGAGGAAAGCATTGCTATGTTTTTAAATCATTCTCTATATTTCCTCATGCTCAATCTTATTAAATTATTGGGGAATAATTTAGGCATGGTTAGTTGTGGAGACTAAGGCTTGGATCGGAACTTGCATTGGAAATTCTATGGAAGGTGGGTTAAGAAATTATAATTTTTGATTAGGGGTGACCTATCTCAAAGGTACCATGGCTAAAAATTGTACATGATTTAGCAAGGGGAGATTTTTATTGTTGTTTAGGGAAGGAGTACGTGATGGGAAATTAGGATTTATAATAGGCATGACCAAGGGAATTTTTCCTTGTGGATTCAATTGTCTATCTACATTTATTTCTTCCATATAGGTTGTAGGTAAGTATTTCACTAGAAGATATCTAAACATAAATACTAATGTAATGGGATCAAGGGATTTCTTATACATTTATAAAGATAGGGAAACATTAGGCCTATATAATATTGTGATGTGGTGATACATAATTTATAGCCTAGCATTAAAGGCTCTTATAGGTTCATGTGATTCTCTACAAATGTTATAAAAATTCTAATATAATATGCCAGGGTTAGTAATTTTTCAAAATTGGAACAAGAAAGTGTCGTTTAATCTCACCCAACCATTAATTGAAATTTATGAAAGTTTTAAAAACCAAACATACGATTCATCTTGTAATGTTAAAGAGAAAATCCTGTAGGTTTGATATTCATGTTCAAAATTTAGTAGTTTAGGGAATATTTAATTGAGGTGACATGTCTGTTTTGTAATACATCCACTACTAGGGAAGAATCTATGACGATACCTCTCTGGGTTTCTAAGTAAATCATAAACATCTCTAGGGATAGTTATAATAGATCTAATAATCCAAGTCATTATTATGGGAAAGCTTGAATATAAATTTTCTACCTCTAGAGATATCAGGGAATGGATAATGGTATTTCATTCCCTTATTCAATCTATCCTTATGATACCTCACAAGAGTTAGGAAAAAAACTACCCAAATTAGACTTGGATATACTTGAGGAGAGGCTTACAATCTTGGTTTCTTCTAAATACTTAAAAGAAATTATATGGCTCCTATTTTATAATTTTTATTGTGCTTGAAATAATGGGATAAACTTAAAATCATCCCCTTTTGATTTGTTTGATTAAATCCCTCCTTTTAGTGATAATTTTCTCCCTATTGATGAGATTTTTATGCTCATTTAATTTAAACACAAACCCAACATGAGAGGATTGAATGGATTTCACCCCTCTTATATTAGGATCACAAAAAGGTGAACCATGACATAAGCTATAGGTTTTTATTCTCCTAAATAGTCTACTATGAATAGACTTGTTAGAGCAATGTAAAAATACCATAATAGAAGGAAAAATGTTTGTTTGACCATCTAATTAAGATGGTTGCATCACCTACATAATCTAAAAAATGGTATAAATAAAAAAATAAACAAAAAGAGAAAGAGGGTAGGGTATAAAAGAGGATTTCTATATTATATTCCAATTCTTGACTTGAATGATCTCTCATAGACTCTGATACTATTTTAGCACTACCCAAAATAACATAGAAAATTATTAGACTAAAATAGAGAAGGAAGAAAATTTGAGGAACAATTACTTATGAATAATAAACTTCCACAATACTACATCCATTGGATTTATAGATATGACATATTTCTAATGTACTTATATCCATAACAATTCATTTGGCTACAAAATTATGAAAATCAATTATACTAGAACTATATTAATCTAACTTGTTTCACTAAAAAAATTAGTACATTTGAAACTAAAATAAGAAAGCATTATAAATGGAGTTATTGAAAATATGATGAGAGAAATAAGAAATTAATTTTGTTTCCACAAAAACATTTCGTTTGATATTATTTCCAATGTCTCTTTAAAATATTATTACAAAGATATTAATATCAATTTGGATCCTTTGGAGTTATTATGAGTACCTTAAATAATACCATAAGTGCTACACTCAAGTCTAGGGAAACAAAGATATTCCAAAATTTGTTATAAAAAATTTCCACAACTGGATAGACATGGCATCTCAAAGTATTCACAAATGATTTTTTTCCTATCCCTTTAATCCTCTTATGTTCTCCATAATTCCTCAAATATTTTGGAAATGAGACTTTCCTTTTTTAATTTTGAATCAATCTTTCCCTATCCTTACTTGGTTTCAAATTGACCTCCAACTTAACCTCTACCAACCAATTACTTGCATGATACTATTTACTATATATATTCCACAAAATAAAGATTTGCAAGTTATTTTTAGAGAATGGTCCTAATGGTATAAATATTAGCTAGAATACTAGTAGGGACTATCACTTTATGAAAATACATAGAGTTACCCTCTAGGAAACTTTATAAAAACAATTTTCTCCAAATATTGTGAGAATGTGTGATGGTGACACATTACAATGATCCATGAATCTACTTTAGGAGTGATTATATATAGTTACTTGTGTGACATTGTTAACTATATATATCTGCCATAAAATAAATATTTATAAGTTATTTTGGATGAAGGTGCCTAATGGAATATATAAAATCCATAATCCTACTAGGGACTACCAATTTATGAAAATCCATAGATTCACCCTCCAGAAACATTGTAAAAAACAATATACTCTAAGTATTATAATAATTCATGATGGTGACACATTACAATGATCTATGATTCTACCTTATGAGTTCTCAAATGTCCAAGGCTCCAATATTTATATATGAATAAGGGAACATATATATATATATATATATATATATATATATATATATATATATATATACCATCTATTGGGGATCTAAACATTTATGTTATGTGGTATGAAGGAATTTAATTCTCCATTACAATTTCCCACAAGACACATGAATATGAGATGATGAAACATATAAATCATCCATAAACTATGCCTTTTCCAAGTATTATCTTTAAGTCTAACTAGATTTACAATCTACCCTAATATGTAGATTCACTTGATCATTCCATATGGTGTGATCTAGTAGCCATAGGACACAAGCTATTTCAAAACAGGGGGTGATTTCCAAAGTTCTTTAAGACCGTAATATCACTAGATCATGCCACATGACATGATATACTGACTCAAGTAAAAATGCCACTTAACTTAGAAATTTTTTCCTCATGAGGTTTCCATTTTAACACTTCTCATCGAGATCCAAAATAAGTTATAGTCCTACAAACATTTCACTTGTTCCACTATGATATGCATCATCTTTCTTATATAATTACCATGCATTACTACTTCTTAAATAATATGGGTTCAATCCCAAATAAAACGTGTTAAAACACATGAGGTCATGGTGAATGGGAGCACATGTAACTTCAATGCAACAACATGGGTGTTTTATCATGGTTTTGATCATTCATGACCACCTACAAGATTTACAAGTCAAAATTATCTTCAAGGATATCAATCATGACCAAGGGTATAAATTATGTGTGTTATGTGGCATTGTTCAAGCCACAAATTACTAATAATTTATTTTACAAGCTACCATAAATTGTCTATAATGTTTTTGGTTATGGATCTTTATTTCACCTTTTTGCATATTCTCTCTAGCCACAAAGTAATGAGAGGTATTTGTAAATGTGAGTAATGGTACAATTAGCAACGTAAAACCAAATCAAACAATGTAAAATGAATTAAGATTGCATAATGTTCTTCAAAGCTACATATTGTGGAAATATGACATGTATTATTATTTCAAACCACACAAAGCTAATTAATTTTACACAATTTCAATTTAAACCTATGAATGGTACACATTTCCACGAGTGATTTCTTGGAGAATTTGGAATGGAAAATTAATGAAATGAAGATTTCAATCCAACTATATATAGTTCTACAATCCTGCACACTAAAAATTCCTTTGAAACAAATTTTCTAGGTATAAAACCATTAGAGTAATTGTGAAATTATAATTTTTATTCCAAGACATCAAAATAATTCAATTAATAAAATTCATTTTTTTAGGGTCTACATTCACCAAATGGAATGGGATATGTTAGTACACAATATGTGTTATTTGAGAGCATCAAAAACATGTTGTTATGTACATGTATAACTAAATGTCAATTTATCCTATATGATATAATTAAGAGTTCATGTGATGTGAGAGAAATTGAGAAAAAAATCTAAAGAATATTATAATTCCAAAAAATCATAAATTTAGTGATGTTGCATATAACATGAAAATCTTGAAACATTTTGATTTTATCAGGGATCTACATGTGTATCACCATATTTTATGATGCAACCTATGTAATAAATATTAGCAACATTATGGATACATTTGGATAAATTAGATTGTAACTTGTCCTACGTCATGTGAGACATATTAGAGATGCTCTTCCTAAGTATTTCTCTAGATGAGGATGCCATCCAAGTAGAAAATGGTGAAGGGGTGGATTAATTACCCAATTATTTTAATTATTAGTCATATGAATTTTATTAGTGTGTTAGTCAAGTAAAACCAACCGTTCATACAATCTCTTCCATGTATTCAAATAAATCTTCTAGATGTCTTTAGGATGGATTTGAGATCAATGGTAACCTAAATTTAGGTTTGTCTTGGTGAAGTATCAAGTTCCTCATAGATGCTCCATAAGGTCATCAATATGTGGAAGTGTATGTTAATTATTTACCATGATTTTTATTGAGTGAGTGATAGTGTATGAAAATGTAACACACTCTATATTTATTGGGATAAAGGACCATTAATGTTCACAAAAATGAAGAGCTAGGATTGATATTTCCCGATCTAGGAGATCTTTCATTTGGAATAATATTTTATCATTATCCCAACTTGATATTTAATACAAAGAGATTTTTGTAATAGGATATTAAAGAACCAGATATATGTAGTTATTTACTATGAAATAAATTTATAGCCCTTTTATTTATGCAAATATTTAATCATGATAGTATAATAAGTTTTTCATTACTACTCCGACTACCTTTATTAATAATAATGATTTCTAGCTCTCCAACGAGAGGTTCTTCTAAATGGAACATAAGTTAAAAACTTTTCAAACCTAGAAGATGCGTCTTATTTAACATAGATAAAAGAAACGTTGGTAGTTTATATGAATCAAAGAGGTTAAGTAACTATTCTTTAACATGAATAGTACATCTCAGCGTCTTAGAGTGATATGTATTACCATTTTCATATAGGTATGGTCTTCCTAGAAATATGTTGCAAACATCAAGAGGTTCAATTTCATAAGAAAAATTAACATCCATTATCTTATATTTTTATTTGAAGGTAAAATTTCACCACACACACACACACACACAAATACACACTCTTAACGAGAGTCATCTAAGTGAGTAAAGCTAAGGGTGTGGAAGTATGAAGTTCACTACATTGAAATGTGTCTTGTGAAATGATGTTTTTTCACTCCCACTATTCATGACGACATGGATGTGTTATCATTTTCCACAAATATTCAAGTGAAATATATGTTCACATTTATTTAAAGTTTTAATAGTAATGAAATTGATATTCTAAAAATAACTTGCTAGATTAATGTCATGTATGGTTGTAGGATACAATATATATTGTACAAGAAATGATTTCTACATTATGAATAAAAAATAGTTGTGGGAGTGTGATTTATGTTAGTGTCACTACTTGTAATCTAATATCTTCTTTCCCTTTTCCTATTTAAACACATGCCTTCTATTATACTTTGAACTTCTAAGGCCATTGTTGAGTATGATGCCAATATGGGAACCTAATTAATTATACTGTTAAAATTAGTTTTAGTTGTGTTTATCATTTTTAAAATATTTATTTGAGTTAGTTTTGTGATATTATTTTTGGTTAAGTATAAATGAGATTTTCAATAAATTTTTATAAGGGTTTTTAACCCAGGAAATATAAAACTTCCTTAATATGAATTAACACCAAAAGCGCAAAAATATCAATTAAGTTGCTTTGTTGAAAAAGCAGGTAGGGGAAAGGCTGATTTCTGTTTTGAACCACAATAACCGATGCGATTCTTGATAACCGATATCGGTAGGGTCTAGGATCGTGGGTTAGTTGTGTTGTGGGGTGGTTGTTGTTGTAGGGTATTGTGTGTTGTTTTGTAAGGCTAGTATATGGGTGATATTAGGTAATGAGGTGATGAGAAGTAAATGAAGGATAGTTAGATGCAATATGTTGCTTAGGTAGTGGATCTAGGAATGGATTTGTGAGGATTTGTGATTCAAAAGTCTAAGAAGTATTATTAAAAGGACATGCAGATGTAACTTACTGGTTATTGTGAAGATGCGAGTCAAGAACTCGATGACAAAGGCGGGCGAGGTAGGATGGCACGACACAAGATGAGATATCTCCCTCCCGATGATCAGTTTGAGTATCACGGGGCTCACAGTATCCGATTGCGATCTTGGGCTTGATCTCCTTTGCTGCAAACTCTTCTTGTCTCTTCACTTGTCTCTGCTCGGCCAGTAAAGATCCGGATTCTCTTGATCGCTCCTGATGCTCTCTCTCGATCCAAAAATCCTTCGACCTCTTTTTTTTGGTTTGGGAGCCCATTTACGAGGCCGATGGCGGTTACGTAACCGGCGGCGGTCGAGTAGGAACCGGTATCGGTCGGTAAGGAAAAAGTAGGCTATTTTTAGTAAAATAGCCCACTTTCCTACTTTTCTCTCGAGAGATTAGTTGCGGGCTTGGTCAAGTGACTAGAAGGTCGGTTTTGGAGTGCGAAAGGGGTCATTAGTCATGGGTGTAGGTGTGGACCAAGTTATAGGTCTTAATTAGGTTAGTTTAGGGTTAGGACTAGGTCATGATGAGGTGGCAAAATGAGGTGGCGGGTAAGGTGATGTGGATTTATCAATTACTGAGGTAATTAATAAATAATTGTGTAAGGTTTAGGTGATGAGGTTAGGTTGCGAAATGAGATGCGGGTCACAAGGGGTCGTAAGACACAAATTTGGTGTCTACATTAGCCCCTTATTGTCGTGTAGCTTGTTTTGTAAAGCTGCACGGACAATAATATGAAGTGGTTTCTCCTGTTAAGGGTATAGGTAATCCCCCTCAAATCTATCACAGATTGAGAGAACTTGAAATCAGGGATAGGGTTGATAAAGGGTAAATGGTGTAGAGATGATGGGGAAAGGTGGGGTAAGTCGAGGAAGCGGGCACACGTTGAAATGCAATAGTGCGACTAGGGTACATGATTTGTGAGCAAACCAGCAATGCATAGGCAAAGGTCGATAGTTTATCCAAACAAGGGTGATATAATCCTGGTATCCAAGGCATAGGAAGTAGCTCCAGGGTATATAACAGGTAAGGTACAGGAACGTTTAGGCATGTTCGGCAGTACCAAATGGTTGGTTTGGTTGAGATAAACGTCACGGTCTAGGTCTAGGCAAAGTTGGTCGACAGATCAAGTCAGGGACCCTAATCATGCTAAAACACGAACAGGTGAGCTCGATGGAACAAAAAGCTACATGATGGGTGGATAAAAGTGTATGTTGTTGATGTTGGGTAAGGTATTGAAGTGATACGGCCGTGGGTCGGGCCAAGTTGTTGGGTTACGGCCTTGGGTCGGGCCGGATGGGTAGGTTGAGGCCTTGGGTCGGGCCTTGGGGCTTTGGGTCGGGCCGGATGGGTAGGTGAGGCCTTGGGGTCGGGCCGGAGGGTTGGGCCGGGGTCGGGCCGGATGGTTAGGGTGAGGCCTTGGGTCGGGCCGGATAGGTAGGTTGAGGCCTTGGGTCGGGCCAAGGTTGGGTTGCGGCCTTGGGTCGGGCCAAATGGTTAGGGTGAGGCCTTGGGTCGGGCCGGATAGGTAGGTTGAGGCCTTGGGTCGGGCCAGGATTGTTGGGTGGCGGCCTTGGGTCGGGCCGGATGGTAGGTGAGGCCTTGGGGTCGGGCCAAGTTGGGGTTGAGGCCTTGGGTCGGGCCAAATGGTTAGGGTGAGGCCTTGGGTCGGGCCGGATGGTAGGTAGGTTGAGGCCTTGGGTCGGGCCAAGTTGTTGGGTTGCGGCCTTGGGTCGGGCCAAATGGTTAGGTGAGGCCTTGGGTCGGGCCGGATAGTAGGTTGAGGCCTTGGGTCGGGCCAAGTTGTTGGGTTGAGGCCTTGGGTCGGGCCAAATGGTTAGGGTGAGGCCTTGGGTCGGGCCGGATAGGTAGGTTGAGGCCTTGGGTCGGGCCAAGGTTGGGTGGCGGCCTTGGGTCGGGCCAAATGGTTAGGTGAGTTGGGTCGGGCCGGATAGGTAGGTTGAGGCCTTGGGTCGGGCCAGTTGTTGGGTGGGGCCTTGGGTCGGGCCAAATGGTTAGGAGTGAGGCCTTGGGTCGGGCCGGATAGGTGAACAAATGGTGTTCGACAAAGGTGGATATAGGCGATGTTGGGAGAAAGCGATTAGTAAATAGGGGCGAAAGTTGGGTGAATAAAGACAAAACCGATATCGGTTAGCTATGACCGTGCTGGGTTAGGTAACCGATGCGGTTCCTTAGGGCACGATTTGGCCGGTGTCGGTTCTATGTTAAAAACCTATAAAAAAAAAAATACGGCTGTCATTGTCACATTTCTAATTTGAAAACCGATTTGGGGTGTACGAGGTGGAATAGTGATATTGGTGCATTTGTTGGTGAGGTGGCACTAGTTGAGTGGAGAAGTGAGTTGATTGGTGGGCCCGAGTGAGTAGCAGGCAACAGTTGATTGGTAGAGGACCCAGCAAAGCAGAGTTTGAGCCATGGCACAGCCAGGAGGAGCGAGAGGTCTTGGACCAGGTGGACCACCACCACCTATCCCACCACGCGCGACGTGTCGTCAAATCGTGCCGTGGAGGTTCGAAACCCTTCATTATGTGAATTTAATGGTATTATGTTGTATTTGGGATTCGGGTAGGAATCTTAGATTTGGAGAAAATAATGAATAAATGGAAGTTATATGAAAAGAGGAAAGGGTAGATAGGCTAAATAGGCCAAGGCGGTTGGGTGGGTAGGTTTTAGGGTGTTTGGGTGGGTATGTAGGGAGAAATAGGAAAAAAAAAAAATGAATTGGTAGCCGCGCGGGTTCGGCTCGGTAATTTTTCGGCGGCCGATGTCGGTCACTAAGCGGCCCGACATCGGTCCGAAAAATCTAGGGGCAGGGTTGATCGGTGGTGACCGGTGTCGGTCGGTAGTTGACGGCGTCGGTGGAGAGGAGACAGGGGTCGGTTATGGGTGACGCCGATGCGGTTCGTAGTGATTTGTAGTTATTTTGGTTGTTTTGGGTTATGTTTTGGTGTTGAATTGTTGGTTGTGGTTTAGGTGTTGTGAGTATGGTTTTGGGATGGGGTAGGGGTGTTTTGGTATGATTTAAGTTGTGTCGATTGTTGGATTTGGTTGTTTGGGTATCGTTTCGGTTTCGTGGTAGTATGATGTGGGTTGTTTGTTTGGGTGTGAAGAGGGAGGGGGATATTGTAGAAGATAGGTGGGTAGAGGGGTGTGTTAGAGAGTCGGGGTGTGGTCGGGGGGATAAAAGGGGGTATAGAGGGTAAAGTAGATGTTGTGATAAAGAGTAGGGCTAATGTAGTGGGTTGGTTTTGCAGGCACGTCGGCGGTGACGATGCGGGACGAGATGCCCCCAGCTGTTGGCGGATGCGACCACATGTGTCCATGCGCTTTGCTGGGCTATCATGCGCGAGTGGGACTCGGCGGAGTCAGGCCGATCTGAAGCGATCGATAGAGATCATAGTTTGATGGTTGCCCTCATCGAGAGATGGGATCCGGCGACCAATGTGTTCCATCTCCCGACTGGAGAGATGACCATCACATTGGAGGATGTGTATCGCATCCTTCGATTACCTATCGATGGAGAGGCAGTCTTTCAGGTGGATGCAGAGACAGCCATGGACAGCATCCTACAGGTTTTTGGGGATGCAGCCGCGCTATTGACATATCACAGCGCGAGTATCGGGTATGGGGATATGTACCATGCGCACCGACATGAGACACGGCTTGCCGTGTTGTGTGTCGGGATCACCTGCTTCGCCCTCCCGGACTCGAGAGGAGGCCGCTTTCCACGGGCGCGATAGAGTGCTTCGTGAGATGGTGGAGGAGCACACATGTTATGCTTGGGCACCAGTATACATGGTGCAGTTATATAGAGAGCTGTGGGGCTATCGCCGGATGAGGCGATTTGGGATTTGTTCGACATTTTTGCTTCACTGTTGGGCATATGAGCACATCATATGCATTAGACCAGTAGGATTACCCCAGCAGCCAGGGCCACAGGTCATATATAGATACGGCTTTCAGAGGTGGTTGGGGGTCGTGGGCCAGCCACGGCAGTGCTTGCGGGGCGGGGCGTCGCTTATTACTTATTACGGCATTTATTAGAGGCTGGCAGGCGGCGAATATTGTATGGAGACCGTATAGAGGTCATCACCCCGTGGAGAGGGCAGGGAGATAGATTGCGTGGATCCAGTACACATTACGGATAGCGGGACGGAGGCGGGAGAGTATGAGAGGATACCCACAGAGAGAAGTGCAGCGAGCGAGATGGGGCTACGGCAGGATGAGCCCCTCGCTTCCCTCGATCTGGAGGGATGATGTAGAGCCCCCACTGCACCACACCACGGCCGTGGATCCAGTTGGTTCTTGAGAGGCGGCGATGATGACATGTAGAGATGATCTTGGTTATGCAGGAGCATATATGGTTTGGTGGGCTGGTCAGAGAGCGGCGAGGGTAGCACAGCCTGCACAGCCAGACTTGGCAGCGGTGATAGCAGAGCGAGATCAGCTCGAGGAGTCGAGTGCAGGCTATTACGAGGGCGGCTGGCTGCTGCTGCTGAGAGCACGAATAGGTGTTTACGAGGCGGCTAGCCTTGAGCTCGAGTACGAGCACGAGCAGCACGAGCGCGGCACCACAGCGCACGCAGCCCGAGCCCGAGCACGAGTACAGTACGCGCGCCACCACAGCCACGCAGCACAGCCACCAGCCACGAACCACAGTACCACCCCACGGCCACAGGCACCACCACCACAGCACAGCACGAGCACGAGGGCCTTGGTAGTAGGAGTTAGGGACCAGGCCCAGCGGCGATAGGTGGCACGGGGCAGTATATGGAGGCGAGGCGGAGGCCGTACTATCGGGATGTTCTTGATGGTACCGGGGCTGATTATCAACCATATGCGGCCTATAGAGCGAGACCTCTCATAGTCGAGAGATCGCGAGGAGGTGCGGCCACGGCCGGTGTGTGTCATTCGAGGCGGCGGGGCGAGAGGCACCACGAGGGACCAGCGAGAGAGAGGTGCTTGAGGCGGTGGGGAGGAGGCGAGGATCCCGGCATTGTTTTTGTATTTGTATATTGGATATGGCACGGTCTGCGAACCGGTTATGTTTATAGAGGCTGCGTGCCTACATATTATGTATTCATTGATTCATTCATTCATTTATTGTATACCGGCTGCGAGCGAGTATATGGTTGTATAGTTGATCTGATGCGAGCGAGCCAGTATGTTTTGATATGAGAGACGGCTGCGAGCCGTGTTGAGGTTTTGAGCGGTTATTGCGGCTGCGTGCCGGCTTTGTTGTATTATGAGATCACGAGAGGCCCGATGCGAGGCACATTGTATATTTGAAACCTTGTATATATATATAGATATGATGTTTTGATCCACATGTGTGTTCAAAATGCGTTAAATGTTTTGTCGATGGTTTGTGATATTTGATGTATGATGAGTTGGATTTACATGGTGTTATATATTAATGATGTTGATGTCTTTTGTTGATGGGATGTATGTAGATATAAATGATGAGTTTAATTGACATGTTGTATTATGAAATGTTGTATGTTTTGTCGCTGATTTTATGAAAATGTATGTATGTAGCTGTTAAGTTGGATCCAAATGGTATATAGATTAATGGTTTTTGATATCGTTTGTTGATGATTTGTTTGTTTTGGTAATGTAGATAGATGATATGGATGAAATCGTAATGAGATGTGGATTTGATGAAAAGATTATAGCTATCGGTGTTGGTATGCAGGAAAAAGAGGCGGGCGCCTCCAAAAATTAGATAAAAAATAAAGAAAAGGACTATGTTTTGAAAAAGGTGGGTATGTGACCGACGTCGGTTAGCTAACCGATGTCGGTATAGTATAGACGATATCGGTTAGGTAACCGATACCGGTTATTCCAAAATGAGATTTTTCTAAAAATAGAAAAGCGTAGGTGGCAGTGAAGTTCTTATTTTGAGAGGCATGCAAGATGTTAAATACGCGAATGCGTATTTTTTAACGGCCCGAGACAAGTAATTGCATGAGAGATTTGAGTGATAAGGAGGAAAGAGGCAGTAACGTGATTGTGGGCTGAGATCAAGAAGACAAAATCCAAGCTATATTTGAAGAGGGTGGTGAGCATGGCTGAGCGAGGAGAAGCATCCGGCGAGGCATGGACGAGAGGAAGACAAGTTCCACCTTAGCTGCTGCTGCGCCAAGAGGTAAGCGATTTGGTTGTAATTTGGTGTTTGCATGTTTTGTGAATAGGAGGAGGAGATTAAGTGGGTAGATATGAGAAAGAAAACGTGATAGCAAGGGTTATAGGTGAGGTGAGTGTTATGGGGTAGGTAATCGGGGGTTTGGGTATGTGCATTGTATATACGAGAGAGGAATAAACGATCAATTTATTGTCGTAGGTGGTTGTTTAGGCAAGGTGTATGTAATTGTGATGTGCCGATAGCGGTTAGGGATAACGGTATCGGTTCTTGAACCCGTCAATCTGATTATTTATAACGATACCGATTCTTGGAGAATTTCGAGAATGTGAGAAAAAAAAAAAAAACTTTAGGGATTGATGGATTGAATGGTTATTTGTTGTTGTGACGTATGCGGGCGGGCGGCGGAGGAGGATGAATGATAGTGTACAGCGTTGTTGTCACGAATCCGGCGGATGTAACACCAGTTGAATGGACATTGATAAATCGTTTGGGGTTAAGTGGAATCCGCTATTATTCACGAATCACACATAACCATGCTATGTTGCGGCGTTGATTGAAAGATGGAATCCGAGAAAAAGAATACCTTCTATACGCAGCGGGGAGATAGCGGTAACATTGGAAGATGTGTTCCGTATTTTGAGACTCCTATTACGGAAAACCATTATATATCGAGGCATTACCTAGCGCGGCGCGGGGAGCGATAACTGCGGTATATTTGGTCCATCGCATACGAGATTTGACACGGCGAGTTTGACATTCACATATGGGATAATGTATGCGGCACACCACGAGGAGACAAGGTTAGCGGTGATATTAATGATAGCGGTAGGGTATTATGCATTACAGGCGGATGGGGAAGATTTCCAAAGGCATTGATGTGTGTTATTTGGGAGATGATAGAAAGGAACGTGACTTTTGCATGGGCACTGCATATTTGGCGGAGTTATACGAGGGTTTATGGGCTTGTAGGTGAAATCACGGGGCGACACTTGGATTGTTCATACTTATTACCTTTGTTGGGCCTATGAGCACATTGTTTGTGTGCGACCAATAGGCCGACCCATCCGATCGGGAGAGGCCGGAGTATCGAGGTTGGGATTGAGACGATGGGTCGAGTCGAGAACAAGAGGCAAGATCCCATGTCGTGGCGGGTGACATTGAGTATTACGGGCGGTATGGGAGAGGGTGACGATTGCGGATATCTCATTGGAGGCCTTACGGGAACTATATGGTAGCAGAGAACATAGGCGAGGTTGAGGGTGTAGAGCGATTGAGGTGGATCGCGGGGCACGGACCGGTGAGTATGAGAGGATTCCTCTAGATCGCGTGCGGTGACAATTTGGATTTGTGCGGGATATACCCACAGCTTATAGACCATATATGAGGATCGGCGCGAGCGGCATTCTCACCTCCCGGCCAACACCTCGAGAAGGGCGAGAGGAGATAGCGGCCGATCGCGAGGTAATGGATGCGAGGCAGCAGCAGAGGCCTATAGGTTATGGTGGGTAGCGAGCTGCGAGGTGTACGTGATCACCACGACATAGCTGTGATTACAGCGGAGAGAGATCGTCTGCGAGAGTTTAGTTCATCGGCTCAAACGAGATGAATGAGACAAGAGGATTGTTAGCGGTTTGCGAGTCACGAGCGAGAGAGACTAGAGGCTGGATTCCTCCATGCGAGAGGCGTATTCATATGTTACGGAGAGATTGGCGAGATCGGTGGGCGGTACCAATAGCCGTGGTACCTTTGAGGACGGAGAGGCCGGCGAGGCGTCGGCGATCACGATCATCTCTGGGTCGGGATGAGTCGTGAGGTCTAAGTAAATGTTATCGAGGTATAAGAATAAATAAGGATGCCGACTGCGTGTCGATGATAGAAAGATGTATTTGTTTAACATCTAAATAAAAATGAATATGTATGTTGATTTGAGTTATGATAATAATAAGAATGTTTGCGTTTTGAATTTTGGTGTTTTGAAAAAGGATAAAGAGGAATGTGATTAAATAGAAATACACAAAAATATTTATATTTACCACACATGATAGGTTATGGTAGGGGATGGTCGAGCTAACCTTGGGAGACCCCATGTCTCAGTCTTTGCCTACATAGCCCATTACACAAAGCAAGGAGGGGCCTCAGACCGATGTAGTTCTCCCTTAGGACCAGGGAGAGGTGAATTTAGGCAATTTGGTACGGTTTAGGCAATTGGTTGGTTGGTAAAAATATTGATATTAATATTGGTAAGGTAAGGTTGTTGGTGTTGGTAATGAATTGGTGATGTTGTAAAAGGTATAAGGGAAGCGAAAGTTAGCCTACCCAAGTAGAAGGGAACCATGTCCTGATTAAGATCAACACACAATCCTAGATGCGAGGCAAAGAGGAAAGAGTGCTCCGTAGGTGAAAAGAGCTAAACAAACCACACAACGTAGAACGAGCTTGAAGCCCTAGGTACCGTGCATGACGAGAAGTCAATAGGTGAAAAGAGTTGTATGATCACAATATATCGGGTGTACGTCACGTCCCTTGAGTTGAAACAAATGGTGAGGTGAGGTGGATGATATAAGAGTCTGAGAGAACTTGTTACAAAGCGAGTGTTACGAAAGAAAGAGAACCTACCCTAAATAGACAAGTCCATGACTCAAAAGTTCTTTTGAATGAGGCTTTTATTTTCTTGAATATAGGCGATCGATGCGGGAAGTCTACAAGGATATTGATTGTACTATTCTTGAGGTCTTCACAAAGCTGATCAATGCGAGAAGCTTGATAAAGGCTGGCTGTGTATAGCTGTCCTTGAGGAAGCGATCTATTTATAGTAGAGATATGATTTTAGTGCATAGCTTTGTCCTTCGAGGAGCGATCTATATATAATAGCAGCAAATAGTTTGGCATATAGCTGTCCTTCGAGGAGAGCGATCTATATATAAGGTAGATAGCTAGATGTCCTTTTGACGTGAAGCATCTAGTTTTGTAGGAAGTTTGACTCAAGAAAATCCCATAAGAATACGGCTTATTTTAATACTTTGAAGTCATGGACTAGACTAAAAAGGAAGGCATTGCTTTGAGGTGAAGTGAGAATCAAACTATGTGAGCTTGATTTTTATTATGAGGTGTAGGAAACAAAGTGTATGTGGTGGTAAGTGAGCTCGAGGGACGAGCGGCGGTAGATAAGAAGTGATATAACACTAAATTCAACGGTAGAATGGTCGAGATCGAGGCATTAAGGGTTCGAGCTCGGGTTTACCATTAAGCGAAGCTAAGCGATAAGTGCACGATCCATAAGTGTGAGTGATTATATAAGGCCCAATCGATTAGGAGCAAATTTTCCACGTTTGCTCTTTTCTAGTTTGGTTACATGTTGATTCTCTTTGAGGACAAGATCACCAACCTTAAAGGTACGCTCATGAAGTCGCTTATCATAAGCACGCTTGATACGTTTTTGATAGATTTGGAGGATCAAGAGCTGTAAGGCGGCTCGTCAAGAAGCTCCAATTGGGCTAACCGCTCTTGGCGGAAATCATCGTTGGTGAGAATATCTGAAGAGATATTCTAAGGGAGGGTATTTGTACTTGAGAGGCGGGGACAGCCTCGGTACCATATACCAAAAGAAAAGGTGTGGCATTAGTGGAGACGAATGCTAGTACGATAAGCCCAAAGGGCAAAGGGGATGTGATCGTGCCAATTTCTTCGGATTCATTGACAACTTTCATGAGGATTTTGGTTAGGGTTTTATTAGAGGATTCAGCTTGTCCATTTGCTTGTGGATAGTAGGGTGATGAGAAGCTGAGTTTGATACCAAAGTTGTCATGAGTCTGCAAAACTTGTTTTGAAAGATTTTCCATTATCATTATCGGGCGATGAGGAACACCAAAGCGACAGATAATGTGGTGGTTAATGAACTCTACAATTTTTTCTTTTTAGTTGAAATGAGCGGAATAGCCTCCACCCATTTGTGTAATATTCGGTTCTTTGTGATAATCCATCGGTGGCGTTGCGAAGAGGATGGATGAATCTCACCAATAAGGTCTAAACCCCATTGTGAGAAAGGCGAAGATCTCGGGCGACTGTAGCGGGTGGCTAGGAGTATGTTGAAGGTTGGCATGTTGTTGACACATAACACAACGCTTAACATATTCATAGCAATCGTTATTGAGAGTAGGCCAATAATAACCTAGGCGAAGGATTCGTTTGGCCACGGCAAGGCCGCTAAAATGTCCGCCACAAATACCGTCATGGACTTGTTGGATGGTATGGGTGACCTCTGCACCAGATGAGACATCGAAGGAGGATGCCATCAAAGCCACGTTTATAAAGGAGTCCCCCCATAACAACATAACGAGAAACACGTTTAAGAAACGCGCGTTTTCTGGTACTAGTAAGGTCAGATGGGAGAATAGAGGTTGTAAGGTAGTCGTGAAATTGGTGATACCAGGTATCCTGCGAATTAGCAGACACATTATTTATCGTACAAACAACCGAGGCTGAATAAGATGGGGCAAAGAGTTGTTGGACCAAGACGAAAATGTCAGAGTCAGTTGATGAAGCTGGAATTTGCGAGGCTAAGCAAGCCATAGTATCCACAAATTTGTTAGTGGAGCGGGGAATGGTTTGGATAGAATAGCGAGTAAATAAGGCTAGAAGTGAATCCACGTAGTGTTTGTACTTTTGAAGTTCCTCATTTTTGCATTGGTAGATGCCCATAACTTGATTGACTACCAATTGAGAGTCGCCAAAAATATTGATAGATTTGATACCTAAGTGTAACGCAACTTGGAGACCCAGAACAAGGGCCTCGTATTCCATTTGTATTATTAGTGCGAGGAAATCGAGTCGGAATGAGAGAGCATAGGCTCAGCGTCGAGAGGAATGAGAACAACGCCGGCTCCTCCGCCACGCTGGCATTTGGATCCATCGAAGAAGAGGGTCATTGGATACGACTCCTCCCTGAGTGAAAGAGTGGCGATGAGTTCGTCGGGAATGTAAAATTGGTAAATTGTTCCCACAGTAAAGGGGCTTCCATGAAGTTGATGCTGCGATGGTTTGTCCTTTGATTGATTTACGGTGGACAAACTCAAGGTCGAAGTCGGCGAGGAGCATGAGCCATCGGCGATGCGTTGGTTTAGATGAGGTTTGGCATACATGTAATGGATGGGGTCCGTGTTAGTGATGATGAAAGTTTTGTGATTCAGAAGGTAGTGTCGGAGTTTGGTGGCCACGAATGATAGGGCTAGGCACAACTTTTCTACATGTGTATACCTAGTCTCATAGTCCACCAAAGTACGACTTATATAATAAACGGCTTGTTCTCGATTCTCAGAGTCACGATGTGCAAGCATGGCCCCTACGGCGTGGTCGGTGGCGGAAAGATAAAGGTAGAAAGGCGGTCGTCACAGGGTGGGATAAGCACGGGTGGGCTGCAGAGATAAGCTTTGAGAGCCTCAAAGGCTTGGTGGCACTCTTCACTCCATTGAAAGTCAATGTCTTTTTAAGGAGGTGATGGAAAGGTTGACATCGATCAGAGTTGGGAGATGAAACGTCGGATAGATTGGAGCTTACCTTGTAAACTACGCGATTGTTTAAGATTGGTAGGTGGGGGCATTTCTAGAATAGCTTTGACTTTAGATGGGTCGACCTCAATGCCACGCGAGAGAGACAATAAAGCCGAGAAGTTTTCCCGAAAGGACACGAAAGACACATTTCTTTGGTTGAAGACGGACGAGAATATTGTAGCAGGCGATCAAAAATAATGGTTAAAACATCGAGATGTTCAACTGCGATGTTTAGATTTGCCAAGAAGATCATCGAGCGTAATCTTGAGGATAGTGTGCATAATGTCATGAAAAATGTAGGTCATAGCCGATGATAGGTTGCACCAGCATTCTTAAGGCCAAATGGCATTACGGTAACGAAGGTTCCCGAGGAGTTATGAAGGTAGTTTTATGTTGATCGGCGGGTGCAACCAAAAATTTGGTTGTATCTGAAAAGCCATCCATGAGAGAGCATCTCATGGCCTGCGGTGAGATCAACAAGTTGGTCAATACTAGGTAGGGGAAGTCATCCTTAGGGCAAGCGAGGTTGAGATCCCGAAATCCGTGCATATCAAAGTCCCCGTCGCTTTAGTAGCGCAGTGCGATGTTAGAAATCCATTGAGGATAGTCGATAGGCGAATGAAGGAAACGAGAAAGAAGTCGTTGAAGCTCCTCTTTGACCAAGAGGGCAATGCGTGGATGCATTTTCTCAATTTACATTTTAATTGGTTTGGAATCGGGTTTTGATGTAATGTTATGGATGGCGATGTCGGGATCAATTCTGGCATGTCGGCGTAGAGACAGCGAAAGCTTGGTTGCGAGCACGGAGAAAGGTAGTAAAGGTGACTTGTTCTGATGCGTTAAGGGATTGTCCGATCTTCACAATGTGAGATCCTCCTCCGTGTGGATGTTGATTTCAATAGTAGATTCGTTCCAGCATGGTTTGAGTTTCAGATGGTAAGGCGCGTTGAATATAAGAGTCATCGCGCCCGAGGTAAGTGAGGATGGAGTCATCATCCTGGCATTCAACAACGTTAATTGAAGGTGAGTCCTCTTCAATCATGTCTGGATACAGAAGGGGGATAGAAGAGGTGTCCTCATTATCGCGTTGATAAGTGAGAGGACCTAGGAAGATAGCATTTATGAAAAAAAAAAGTTAGGAGGGATAGATTCGGGATCTATCGACTCTGTGGGTGACAAAGGCAAAATGGGTGATGATGGTTCGGTAGGGGTGACGTCGTTGTCTTCTAGAAGACAAGCCACAGAGTTCCTTCGGTGTAAGTGTTCCCGGAAATCCGAGACCACTACGATCATTGTGCTTGCGTGTAGTTATGGGGATGATTGTATGTCGGCCTTGTTCATAAAGACCAAAACCAAAGCCTTTCCAAGCACAGCGAGTCAAGAAGGTGAGGGCGAAATGACGATTTGTCAGGTATTGAAAATCAGATTGGAAAGGAACCACACCAAGAGGGGGCTCGGGGGCAACGGAAGATGCGTCGACACCCCCATATGTTAGGTTAGTGCGGCGGTGAGGTGGTCGTGAGTAGGGATTACTTCCCCCACACGACGGTCATAGGTAGGATGTGCATGTACCTGTCCGTACTCTTGTGGGGTATGGAAAGAACTAACGTTATATAGGCGATACTCCCCCAGCGTAAGGCGTTGAAAAACATCTACTAAAGAGTGCAAGGTTGGGATATTAGGCTGCGGGAAGGAAGTGGTTTTGCGGCAGTGGTTTCATTTGAAGGTGTAGGTGCGGTTGAGGTGGATGGTTGAGGCACATTTGAAGAGGATGGTTGGGTTGAATGAATGGGTGTCTTGATTGGTACAAGCACATCATTAGGGCGGTATATCATATTGCGAGGTTTTAAAGGGGAGGATCAGCTTTTACGGTGTAGGACTTCCCCTCGTATTCAAATTTTATGCATCTATGTAAGGTTGAGGAACGCATCCCATGCCGGATCGAGGCGACCTAGCAATATATTGTATTGGAACTCTCCCTCGAGGACATAGAAGAGTTCGGGTAAAGTACGTGGTCCTACACGAATGTTAAGGATCACGGTGCCTAAGGTAGAGTAATAGCATCATTGAATGACATGACATGATGGGATTGGCACACATGTAGCTAGAAGGGATATTCATTTGTTGGAAGGCTTTTGAAGAGATGATGTTTAGGCTAGCGCCCCGTCAATCATAACACGAGCGTACCCGAATGTCCCGGACGTAAGCTGAGATGAAAAGAAGCGAGTCGGGATCTTACATACCAAAGTCAACAATTTCGTCTTGGGCCATTGCGGCGACTTGTTGTGCGAGAGAGCGAGAAGAAGTTGGGGTAGATGGATTGTTTGGTGAGAAAGCAACGTGATTGGGTGTAAGAATGGAGGTAACAGGTAGGGTTTCATTAGGTAAGACCTCGATCCCTTGAAGAATTTTTCAACGAGAGCTTGTCGATGAGATTGAAAGTCGAATTAGATCATAAAGTGTCATTTTACGGGTGATTGGTGAAGGCTTGTTTGATCATGGCTCGATGGGCAACTCCATTAGAGATGGGGTAAGCGGGTCCACGAACAACCACTTTGGGTGGTGGTGCGATCGGGATGGTGGAAGGAGAAAGAGAGGACGCGGGTGTGCTTTCTTTTGCTTTCTCGTTATTTTTACTGCGCTCGAGTAGCAACACTAATCATATTAATCTCGTAGACCTGAGATGAGGAAGATGGTTGGGATAAATCATGGTCTTCAAGAGGTGGGGTTGTAATAATGATAGATCTTGGTGAGGCGGGGACAGATGGTATAGGAGAGGGAATTGAAGCTAAAGGTCTCTCCCTTCGTAAGTTGTCTTTCTTAACCTTTCTATCGAGAGAGGTGGTGACGAAGGATGGTTTTAAAGCTTTGCATCCCTCCACATCATGTCCTGGTGTGCGGTGATAAGCGCAGATTTTAGACTCATCATAACCTATAGGTCGAGGTTTAGATGGGTCATAAGGTCTAAGTGGGGGTAGGGAAATGGTCGCATTCTCCACCAACATAGCAAGGATTTTGGCGTAAGATCCTTTGAGTGGGTCAAAATCGGAGGAGGATGAGGGCATTGGTTGTGCGGGTTTTGGTAATGTTTGGGCATGGTTGGTTCGTACGGGTGGTGGTTTAGCCAAGGGTGTTGACACGTGGTTTTCACTAAACGTGGTTTCTTTGGCGCAGGAGCTACGTTCAGCTGGTTAGATGATGAGGCTACGAGATGATAGCGTGGTAGCGAGCAACCACGGAGAAAGGGGAGTGACAGAAAATAAATCCTTTGATGATGGAGTTTGTTTAGGGTTGATGGGTGGACAGGATACGTGGGGTGACAACGTTGATATATCCTTTGATCTCTGTATGGGTGTAGGAGGCGTAGGTCGTTTTGAAAAAAGCGCGGAGGTATGATATATTGATGCGAGGTGGAGGGATGAGGTCCCAATATGGAAGGTAGGTGTGACGATGATGGTTTTGATTGTGATAGAGGCACGGATGGAGTTTGTCTCCTAAGTGGCGGGGGGCTTTATTTTGGATAAATCTAGTCGCTTAGGCGGGTGTGTTAGGCTGGGTATTGGTGAGGTCCCAAGTGTAGGGGAAGATTTGGTTAGGTTAATAGAGGTGGATGAGATACTTGGTATAGATGCGGGGATGGAGATGAGGACATAGGCATTTTGAGTTTACGTAAACACTTAGGGTATATGGTAGAGGTATCTGGATCGGTCATCTGCATTTGAGTAGAATAGGGGTACTCAAACGTTCCCATAGGACTCGTCTATCTTACGGAGAATACAATCTTGAGGCGTGAATTGTAAATTTTATGTAAGAAAAAGACGGGTTGTGATTCCAGTCCAGTGTGGGTGTGATACGAGGGGTAGATGAGGCCTTTGTATCAATAGATGTTAAGAGGTCGGCCCAGTCGTTGAAAAGATTTAGGCGATGAAGAACTAATAGGCGGAGGGCATGTTTGAGAGGGTGCATTATGGTTAAAGAATTCGGTGATGTCGGTGCGAGAGATTTCTCGTCTAAGGATGACAAAAGGAGTGGCGAGCCTTCCTCTTGTCGTAAAGAGCGGTAGGAGGAGACGTTTGGGAAATAGATAAGTTAGATAACATCCGTTCGCGAGTCTTGTAGGGATGTGGTATAAGAAGACTCATCGATGAGAAGAAAAGTGCAGGCGATTAACTCCTTTATGGGTAAAGGAATGATTTCACCTTGGTTTGATGGTGGTGAAGGAGGTTCGGGCCCCTGCGTTAGTGAAGAGGCTTGATTCAAAATTTTCTCGATAGAGGCTTTTGGCTGGGAGTCGAAGACTGCATGGATCTCATGAACACTTTCCTCGGCTAAGATATCTGGTTTAGTTTATGTTACTGTTAGAAGAGTGATTTGGGAATGGTTTGTTGAATATTTTCAGATTTCGGTTGGCAGGGGCATTAGGGTTATCGAGGGTTATATCACCTGCGTCAACCATTTCCTGCACTATGTTTTTCAACATCTTGCGTTTTCATGACTATGTCCTTTTACGCGGTGAAATTCTGAAGTCATTTTCTTTGTACCGGGAAGGTATAGCGCGGGTGGAATCAAACCGGAGTGGGGTTTAACGGGAGGCAAGGTGATAGCTCGGCTTTGAGCAATTTTTCAAGATGACACCATAAGTTTCTCCCAAGGGAGTGTAATTGATGGGCTCGGCTTTGTACTTATAGGTGGTTTTTGGTGGGGTATTAGACGGTGTTTGAGATTTGACCATCACCGCGTGGACAGCTCCTTTTGATTTCGAAGAAGTGGATGCGTGAGGAGGGGTGGTGTTTGGCTTATTGGTAGAATCTGGAGTTCGGAAATTGGGGTTTTTGTTGCGCAACCGCAATTTCTCTTCTTCTAAGGCTCGAATTTCTAATTTCCGAGCCATGGTAAAGGCCTCATCAAATGTACGGAAAGTTTGAATTTGGAGGGTAGGAGAGATGTGCTTAGCGCAGGCCCGCGTAAAAAGTTCGATAAGTTCAGCCTGAGGCAAGGCATATGTAAGTTGGTTGATAAGGCCACGCCATCGTCCAACGAAATCTGCGATAGATTCGTCTTCGAATTGTCGGATGGCATAAAGGTCGGTGATAGATACTTTCTTGGCAATGTTAATGGAGAAATGATCCAAGAAAGATTGGGCTAGTTGGTTAAAAGAGAAGATTGAGTCTTTGGGTTAAAGCAACTTTGTACCACTCAAGCGGGTCTGATAAGGACATGGGAAAGGTGCGGAGTAATAAGGCATCATCATGAGCAATCAAATAACAAGCATGTCTAAATGATCGCAAGTGTTGTTGAGGATCCTCTTTACTATTAAAACGAGTAAATTTCGGCAACTCCCATTGAGGAGGATATGAATGAAGGGACGAGACGAAGGGTGAATAGGCTCCCGACAAACTTGCTCGTATGTCAAGGCGCTACGACTTCACGAAGCGAAGCCTCAGTTATGCATTTTGTCCATCATTTGTTTGATGAAATCATGTGGTTGGATGAGATGAGGTGCGGTTGTGGTAAACGGAGGCAAATTGGGCCAAGGGCCTCCGCTGAGACAATGGTGGGGTTAAGTGTTGATAAGGTATGGAGGATGAATATGTTGAGGCGACCGAATAGGGATGTCCCATATAGGATGTTGAGGTCACTTTGGATATGTATGGGAATGAAAAGGTAGGCGGAGCTTGAGAAGGAAGCTCGTGTGGATAGGTGGCGAGAAGCAAGTCATGAGCGGAGGTGATGCAAGAAGAGAGATGAGGTAGGGCGATCGGTGGTAATGACATGTGGGGTCCAAGATTAACCAAAGGAAAGCTAATCATGTCGTATGAACCTCTGAAGCCATCGGATTGGGAGATGGGGCTAAAGATGCGGGAAGCGAGGCGGTGTCATCGGGCGGAGTGGGAGCTAAATGAGCAGCTATACTAATAGGCATACCCAAGGAGGCTGACCATCGGGCGTACGGTCGGGGCATGAGACAAATAGTATTGTGCACAACACTAGGATTAGCATCCGAAAACTTGGCAAATTCTTTATCTCCCACGGGAATTTTAGGAACCTCATTTGGTATCCGTAGGATTCCCACGAGAATGTGAAGGGTGATTCGGGCAAAAAATAGAGCAAGCATGTGAAACCATGGCGGCGGCTTGCTTTGAGTGATAACAACCATGGACAGGAGTTCACGGTAGGGTTTCAATCTGTCGAGAGCAGAAACAAACTCGAGTGGTAAAATTGGTAGGTTCTTTGGTTTGTCGAGGCGGAAAAAGCGATAACGATATCGGTCAATAACCGATGTCGGTTATACTATAGCGGCGTCGGTCGAGTTAACCGATGTCGGTGTAATAAAATTCTGCAGTATAAGAAAATATAAGAAAATTTGCTGATTTTTAACAACGTTTAGTATATTTATCAAATTGTCTAAGGTAATCACAGAAGGCAGTATATAACGAAAGAAAACAGAACTAAAAACAAGCAAGATGCACACAAATCCGAGACTAACCCTAGGGTTAATTTTAATTATTGTGGGCTTATGCCTTTAGACGTAGAATGATGTCAATCCTAAACAAAAGGACTTAGGGAAATGTCAAGTTGTTTTGGCTTATAAGGTTACCTCAATCGGGCGGAGGAATACCGCGGAAAAGGGGGGATGTTTGAGCTGTTGTGTTAATTGTGAAGTGATTCGGTATGTGTTGTGCAGTGAAAGTAAGATTAATTTCTTGTCAATACCGTGGATATCACCCCCACGTGTACGACCTGTTACTTAATCTATGTTCACTAGAATTGAAAACAACAAGCAGGAATGCAATGCACGTGTTTTAAACCCAAATCGAAAATGATATTCGATGAAGCAAAAGAAATGACTTTCACTAATGCAAGATGAGGAAGAAAGACAAATTCTTTTACCAAAATAATAAAAAGCCTTGTGAATATCTTTAGAAGAATAAAACAGCAAGTATGCTCCCTATATGAAAGCAAGCAAGAAAGAAAGAAACCCAAAATGGGTCCCACCGGGCGTGCCAAAATGTTTCACTCGGAATGTTTCGGCTTCTGGGAATAGAGTTACTTCTATCCTTTCATTCCTTTTAGAAACAGATAAGGTTAGGGCTAGGAGGAATACCTGTTGAATGTTGAGATGGTGTGCGCGTACCGTAGAGAAAGATCGGGTTGATTACGAAGAACTCCTTTTTGTCTTGGAAGGACTCTTTGGTTATAGACAAAGATGCGAGTCCGGGAACTCGATGACAAAGGTGGAACTTAGGTAGATGGCTTGACACACGAAGATGAGAGAGATATCTCCCTCCCGATGATCAGCAATGTTTGAGTATCATAGGGGCTGGTATTCCGATTGCGATCTTGGGCTTGATCTCCTTTCTTGTAAACTCTTCTTGTCTCTTCACTTGTCTCTCTCTGATCAGCTCGGCCAAGTAAAGATCTGGATTCTCTTGATCGCTCCTGCTGATCTCTCTCTCGATCCAAAAATCCTTCCACCTTTGTTTTTGGTTTGGGAGCCCATTTACGAGGAGCCGATGGCGGTTACGTAACGTAACCGGCGGCGGTCGAGTAGGAACCGGTATCGGTTAGGAAAAAGCGGCTATTTTTAGTAAAATCACCCACTTTCCTACTTTTCTCCCGAGAGAGATTAGTTGCGGGCTTGGTCAAGTGACTAGAAGGTCGGTTTTGGGTGCGAGAAAGGGTCATTAGTCATGGGTGTAGGTGTGGACCAAGTTATAGGTCTTAATTAGGTTAGTTTAGGGTTAGGACTAGGTCATGATGAGGTGGCAAAATGAGGTGGCGAGGTAAGGTGATGTGTTTCTAAGAGAATTCAAATATATACTAGTTACGATCATTGTCTCAAAACAACAATAGTTTAACAATCATTCAAGAAGGGCCATTACCCTTATAAGTTAGAAACAACAATCGAGTGTAAAAGGGAGTTCCATCATGTAATCATATGAGTTGAAATCTGATTTTCAAACCAAAAATCTATATTTTCTTATCTAATAAGAGACTCCACAAAGATAATGATGAGAGAAAATGATGGCTAACAAAAGTCTGAAATGGGCATTGCCAAGCAGCCAAGTTACGTGATATATCAAAGTACGGGACAATGGAAAGCCTCATAACTACCCAATCCCCTTTATGCAAGTTAGCATTATAAACATCCTTCCAAGCTTCATAGCACTATAGATTCATAAACCTCCTTAATAAATTTATAGTTTTAGTCTATAAAAATGGATTACCACTTCTCATCACATGATCCTTTTAAAGTAACACTTGTTACCATATTCAAAACCACCCTTAAATATGCATTTAGATGTGTCACCAAAATCCATTATTCTAACAACAATTTCTATCATAATCAATAATGTATCTATAGATAAAATACCCCGATTGTCATTAACAATCTTAATAATTTCTATCATAAGCCATCGGGGTATATATATATATATATATAACTACCAATCGATTGTCCAAAACAACGTCCAAAATAAACATAACAATGAGATTAAAATTGTATAAACTTATGAAAGTCTTCTGAAAAGGATTTAGGCCAAAGTAGCTTTAATAGTGAGTGAGTACTATATAAAAATGCTCAAATGTAACTTCAAATCACAATAAATAAATCTAGTTATGGTTCAATATTTACAAGGAATGGCCAAAGGAAACCAAAGAAAAAATGATAAGGACTATCCTTAACATTTTAATACCATGACCAACTTAGTTTTGGATCAACAACCCAAAATACTAACATGATGTGGGTTTGATAGAAAAAGAATTTTCCTTAAATAAACAATAAGTTATTAAAAAAAATATGCCCTCAAAACCAAGTACTATGTTGTTCGAGATTCAAAATAGGTCATATAAATAATGTCTTGATCCCCTTTTTACTCCAACGTAGCACCTACTTCCCATAAGCTTGAAAACATAATCGGATCGAAACATTCTTAGCCTTGACCAAATGGATGAGAACATCCACCGGAAAAAGATGAGGGATTTTGAGGAAGTGGTTTTTATAAAATCACTAAACACATGCACACCAATATACTCTAGAAATTTTCACAAACCCTGATTCTACAGGAGGAACCATAATTCGTAGTCAGAAAAAATATATATATATATATATATATTGATGGCATAATAAAACTTAAAACTCGAAGTGGGTTAAACAAAGGCATGCACCTCATTCTAAGTAAGTCCCATTTACAAGACATGCACCTCATAGTATTAGCAATACAAAATCCGTCATTACAAATTTATGCACCACAATACTATTATTTAAAAAAATGACCATTCTCGAGTTATCAATCCAACAACAAGAAGGCCAACACTATTAGATCAATAACAAAGAATTACCACATAAATTTCATTTAGGTAAATACTATAAGAGGTAAGGTACAAAGGAAAAGAAATATCGATCATACAAGAGAACACGTAATGAAATTTCCCACCTATTAATAACCTTTTGGGTAACTATCCATCGTAAATTACATTGCAAAAGATGCTCTTCCCAACTGATTACCACCTAACACAAGAAATTTGGTTTCATAGAAAATCTACCAAACCCATAACAAATCTTCAAGGAAAACTAACATAGAAGGAATTTCTCAGAAATATACCCATCCACAGCAACCAGAAAACCCAAAACCACAGAATAAGCAAGGAAAAAAAAACAAGGTAACAAATGACTAAACTTAAACCATAAAATCCTCACTCGAAAAGCCAAATCAGGAAAGAGACAAGATTCATTTAAGGGGTTTACTAGATCTTAGCATATTATGGGGATGGGTAGCTTATCATACCAGTAATATGCTTCCATAAGTTGCATACACACCTAATAAGGGATGCGGTAGCATCATCGGACCAGAATTCATTGTCCTCGTTATTTTTATGTGTTCACACGTCATTCTTGGCCACATGGGGGCATAGAAAGAGAGAAACTAGTAGTAGGATGTTCAAATCTATGAAAATGCATTTGGTGGAAGTTTTAAAAAAATTACACACAGACCCACACAAATTTCTCCACCAATCTCATGCACCACTCCCTACTAGGAGTTCCAACCATCACATTAACAAGAATAAATCAAAATAAAACAAGGAATGTAATGCAAGTGGCCAACCAAAAATGGCGAGAGAAGGTCACCAATAAAGGAGCCAGTGTAAGTAAAAAAATAAAAGAATAGTTATATTGTATGCGTCTCAAAACCAAATTGGTGT